>CM046446.1:32737458-33937458 GCA_025506515.1 Flaveria trinervia
AGCCCTATTCTACTCCCATGTGCAACACCACACAACTGGATGCAGATCAGAAAGGTAAAGCTATCATGAGACACTTTACAGATGTATGATTGGGTCCTTGATGTATTAACAGCTTCTAGACCAGATACCATGTTTGCAACTTGGTTTGTGCTAGATTTTAGGCTGCTCCTAAAGAGTCTCATTTGATTGCAGTCAAGAGGATCTTTAGATATCTACAAGGTACACAATCTCTAGGTTTATGGTATTCCACTGGACACTCTTGCAAATTGGTGCTTTTTCTGATAGTGACTATGCAGGGTGTAAGTTAACCAGAAAGTCAACTTCTGGTGGATGTCAATTCCTAGGCAATTGTTTGATTTCTTGGCAGAGTAAGAAACAAACATCTGTTGCTACATCCACTGCTGAAGCAGAGTACATTACTGCTGCAAGCTGTACTTCTCAGGTACTCTGGCTTAGAACCAACTTTTGGATTATGGCATTACAGAGACTAAGACTCCATTATTAATGGACAGTGCTTCAGCTCTTTGCATTGTCAAGAATCCTGTCCAGCACTCTAGGACCAAACATATAGAGATCAGACATCATTTTATTAGGGACTTTTGAAAAAGGTCTGATTGATCCAAAGTTTGTGCCTAGTGCTGATGAGCTTGCAGACATTTTTACTAAGCCTTTGGATAGTTCAACTTTCCAAAACCTTGTGTTAAGGCTTGGTATGCTGCAGCTAGAATAGTGACAACTACTGATGATCTAAGTAAACAAGTACTGATGATCATTAGTAAACGTCACAAATAAGTACTGATTCTGTTACAACTACTGTTGTATAAAAATAGATAAGTACTGTGTCCTATGAAACAACTGAAAACAGCCAAAAAGTCTAATGAGTAAGTATTGAGGACAGTATGAAACAGCTGAAAAGCTAAGAATTGACGAAAACTACTGACGGGAATTTTCTTCAGTCGTTTTAAACTGCTGTTTCATCTTAAACAACTGATGACTAACACCAAGTCGTCAGCTGTTTACAACAACTGATGACAAAACATGTCTTAGTAGTTTCACAACTACTGATGACTAACACCAAGTCGTCAGCTGTTACAACAACTGATGACAAAACCATGTCTTCAGTAGTTTCATAACTACTGACGACTAACACCAAGTTCTCAGTTGTTTCCAACATCTGAAGCCAAAACAATGGTCTTTCAGTAGTTTATAATCTGATGCCTAAACCAAGACTTCAGTTGTTTCAACCTCTGAAGGTTAATACCATGTCATCAATGTTTTTAAAACTACTGATGACTAACACCAAACCCTTTAGTTGCTTCTAACCCTTATCCTATAAATACCTAATCCTACAGAGCTTCATCATCTCAAACCTAACATTCAAAAACTCCAAACCTTCTCTCACATCAATGGCGAACATGCAGCTAAACCACGACACAACTGTGTGCCTACCTTACCAATCACCTTTCTGGACGAAGTTTGATACTGCTATTGATCTAATGGTCAATTCTCCATACAAAACGGCCTTACTTATCAATCCTACCATTTATGCCGAATCCCTAACACAGTTCTGGACGAACATCACCCTTACCACTGGGGAGAATGCCACCGAGTCTCTCCAGTCGTTCGTCACTCCCGAAAGGTGGTCATCACTCCGGCAATCCTTCGCCAATACTACACCTGGAAGATGCCACCTTCCCCGCTAGATATTCAAAGGGCATCACTGATCTATCCTTTGCCCAACATGGATACCAAGGTAACCTCACGCTTCTACCATCTTAAAGTGGCATTTCCATGACGCGAACGCCTTATTTTTCATATGGTAAATGTCTGCCTAGCCCCTAAGACTTTGTCGTGGGATCAAATGTCTACCAGATGGCAGCAGGTATTTTTCTCTATCCTTGAGCAACAAAACTTAAATTTTTCTGAAATATTATTTCTTGAACTTAAGGATATGGCCTCCAAACCTATTGCTAACCGATGGATATATATCCACGGTTCATAATGGCCATAATAGAGAACCAGCGGAAAGCTGAGGGATTGTTGGCCTTGGAGTCCCTGCCATGGCTGTATTGCCTGAAGTATACTCCAGGCACAACTCAGACCAGTTACTCAAACAGGGCTGCCAAACTGCGAAAACCACACCGCTGGAACCCACAGCCACTACCTCCAAATCCAAAGTCCCCACCAAACAAAACACAAGAAACCCAAAAAGGCAACTTAGGGAAATGAGTCCCCTGAGGATGCCCCTGCAACACAAACACAGGATATATCTACTAGTCATAACCACCAGTAGATACAACGTACTCACCCACCCTCAACCGCTCAGGTTTCCTCTCAACAGGAGCCTGTAGCAACCTCCTATGGGGCACCTATACATCTGGAACCTTCCTCACTTGAGGAGGTTGCCATTGAAACGCACCACTCTCCACCGGTGCATACTGCCTCACACCATCTCCCACTGCAAACCGCCCCCAAAGTCCTACCATAATAGTTGCAAAGGTGCTGACTCAGTTGCATTCCTCACCCTCCCAGATACCAATCAAAACTGGGATAGCCTCAACCATTGAGGGGGAGGACCAAAGTGCTTCTGATAACCCACAACACAGGGGGTACCATGTTCAATCTCCAAGTGTAGAAAAGGAGATTCGAACTTCTGGTGAGGCTGCCACTTCTCCTGCTTCAGCAAATGATCAGGATGAAGTTGGTACTATCCATAAGACCTCACCAGAGGCAACTGCAATGAAGGACACAGTCCTGGGGCAGGAAGTCCCCGATACCACGAACAAGGGGCAACATGCTACTACTGATCTACACTCAGAGCATGTACATCCTGATTCAATCAGGAGGTCAGGTGATTCATCTCAGAATGATGATGACCTGGGCTTTTTCTACGATGTTCTAGCCCACAATACCATCCTCGAGAATGAGGTGAGTAGACTCAAAGAGCTGCTTGCCACATGTCTCAGGATCAAAGACCATCTACCCCACAAACCCCACAGATGGCACCTTCAATTGAAGGTTTACAAACACTGAGCCTACCCACATAACTGAGCCACCAGCCTCTGCGTTTGGCACCATCTCTCCGAGACAAAACCCCTCTGAGTAGAGGTTTTATCTTTCAAACTCCTTACCTTCATCACTTCCATCATCACTGACATAGTGCATAAAGCCATTGACGAGAGGATTCCCTCAAATCTACAAACCCTTATTGATGTTGTTGTTCATAAATCTCTTCTGCTTTCCAAACCTTGATCCAATACAACCAAAAAGGGGGAGACTGCAAAGTCAAAGGCAGTGTGAAAGACAAGAAAAGAAAGAGAGTTGATGCTGAGAAAGAGCCTGAAACAGAGAAACAGCCTGAGAAAGAAAAGAGGTTGAGAAAGAACTAATCTCAGAGCAGTTAATTACATATAAAAGAAAAAGAAAAGGCTGAGTCAGGAGCTGATGAGAGAAATCACTAGAAGACCTTGTTAAAGATGCTGATGAAGCTCATAGCAGATCAATGGATACAATTATAGATCAGCTATTTAGACATGGTCATGACACAACCACATTAGACTCTGAGATCAGAAGGCTGGAAATAGAAGAGATACAATCAAGATGGGCCAGTTATAGTGTGAGGAAAGGGAGAGATTGGAAATCATGAACAGGTTTATAGCTAAATATCTTGTAAGATCATGATTGAAATCAAGTCATGGTCCAGGGAGAGCATCTTGGCAGTAACCACCAAGATCTGTCGTCTAAAGTATACACCAAAGGGTTGGTCATTGAAGCTTTGAATGAAGCTGGTGCTGGGAGCAGGACTGAACTAGTCAAACAATCCAAAGCCTCAGTTACATCTAAAATGCTAGAACAGCCTGTCAACATTCCCACACCAAAACCACCACAACCACAACCCACTAAACCAATTCCCTTACCCACAAACCCATAGCCGATGATGTACCCCAAAAGAGGAAGAGAAGGGTACTGAGGCTAGAAGAGGAAGAAGAAGATAATGATGAAGATGAAGATAGGCTGCCATATCAGCTATTATACAGTTGCCTAAGGCCATAAGTCACCCTCCAACAATTACTCCTGAATCTCAAAGACAAATTGTGAAAGTGAAGCTAGAAGAAGAAGAGCTTCACAAACAACATGATGAGGAATTGTTGAGAAGAGTTGACAAAGCATATGCTGCCACATCTTCAATCATCAACATGAAGAAACATGCTCAGAGGTTATACACTCTCAGACACACTTTTCAATATCAAAAAGAGAGTGAGGATTTGGCCTGATCCCAGGGTGTCTCATAGGATTCAAAAGAAAAATATTCCACAGATACATTGGCCAAGTAAAGAAGATTGTAGATGAAGTGATCTCTCTGGCCTTTGTAGTATCACCTTGGGAGATCCTAGATGACTTCAAGAAAGCCTATAAAGCTAAACTGACCCCACAAAAGATGCTGGAGAAAAAAGTGGTGAAAAAGGGGTTAGTATATAGAGGCTTGAGGAAGTTAGAAAGAATGAGCTCCAGTTGTTTTTAGAGGGTATTCACCCAGATGAATTTGCTTATAGAATCATAACAATTGTGGAGCTAAAAAATGGGAAGCAGGTCAAATACCTATCTGAGTACTATGGGCCTAAATCACTCTTTGAAGGAGAAGCAGAAAAGCTTACCATGGAGGAACAAGTACCTTCATTGAGGTCTATACAAGGGAGTCTACAGACTCATATTTGGGAAGTAGATCTCATGGATGGGGTAACAGCTTTGTGTCTAGTTCCCCAGACAGAGTTCCCATCCATCCCTTGCCAAATAATCTTTGAGACTTCTTCCCAGGCCTGTGCTTACAAGGGTCACTTCTGAGCTGATCTAGAAGACAAAAAGACCATTCTTTCTGCCGTAATAAGTGGGACATCTTTAATAATCCTTAAGGTTTTGGCTGCATTGGTTCAGGGGGAGTTTGTTGGACCAAAGAACCAATGAGCCAGATCAGAAAAATCTTTAAGTCCCACAAGACATCACAACAACTGCTGAAGACTTGATCAGCTGTTTGACAAAGTCTGAAGATCAACAGCTGAAGACTAAAGTACTGAAGACTTCAACAGCTGAAGACTAAACACTGAAGACTTCCAGCTGAAGACCAAAGTCTGAAGATCAACAACTGAAGTACAAAGACTGAAGACATCAGCTGAAGACATCAGCTGATGTTCAAGAAGTCCAAGTACTGAAGCCTTCAGAGTTGTCAGAACAGCTGAAGAAGCATTCTTCAGTTGTTGTGATGGTTTCCGTTCAGTAGTTTTATTATTTATTTCAGTACTTGTAAAACGACTGAAGAGCATGTTCTTCAGTCGTTGTTGTTTCAATAGATTCTTTTCAGTAGTTGTAGTGATAGTTAACACTTGGTATTTTTGTTAGAAGTTGTCAGCTGTTTGACAACTTCAGTAGTTGTGTTAACTTTGAGTAGTTAAATAACAGTTAGATGTCACTGTCAAGTGACATCAGCTGACGTCAGCTTTCCTTATAAAAGGAAAGATGACCTAATTGTAACCGGGCGATAAGCTGAGCCAAAACATGGATGAATGAAATATTTCTTTTGGCAGATTTTCTCTCTCTATAACAAACACTGTTTCATTGATAAATTTCATGTGTTCTTGTTTAAATTTGTTAATTTGTGTGCTCATTCTGCTGCAAATCCAATCTAATTGATCAAACTAGATACCGTGATCCTAACAGCCTCCGACTTCTCTATTCTTTTCACTCCTGGAGTTAGGAGATCTGTTGTGCTTGCTGAGCTATCTATTGTGCTTGGGTAGCATTTAGCTCTATAAGCTGACTTAGTTGAGCAGCTTTTTCTTTGTCAGCAGCTAGCAATTTTAGCACCATCCTGTTTAGAGCCACTAGCTGTTCCTCTACTACGATGGAGGGTAGAGTGGGTCCTGTGGTGAATGTGGTGTTTGATGATAGTCCTGCTTGGGGCTAGTGGTGGTAGTGGTGGCTGTGGTGAATATGGGTGGTGAGATATGAGTGGACGGTGAAGGGTGGAGGTAGTGGAGGTGGATGGGAGAGTGTAAGTGGTGGTCAGGGGTATGGTAGTGGTGGTGGCAGCTGTGGTGGATGTGGTGGTGGCTGTGGCAGTAGTGGTGGTAGTGGCATTTGGAGTGGATGTGGTCACTGTAAATCTTGGCCTCTTACCCTTTTTGCCATAAGGCTGAGTGATTCTCTTCTTCCTCGAGCCATTAGAAACGGTGGCTCCGCCTTGGCTACTGGACGGGTCCGGGTATTAGATGGATCTGTATTAGCAATAGCAGCATTCCCGGACTCCCCGTGGCATCCACCAACCGCTCTGAGACCTCTCTCCGTGGCTACGATCCGGCTCCCCACCGTTCACACCAGAGGCTCTTCGTCAGTCTCTTCCTCCTCCTCCATTTGGAAATTGGGGTGAATAGGAACAAGCTCTAGTCCACCCTGACCATCATCTCCTTGATCAGCATCGTGGTCATCAAGTCATCGAAGGGTAGAGCAATCTGCTCAACATCCAAGTCACTATCATCGTGGCACCACTTCTTCCTAGCTGGCACCACATAGTCATCCCGGGCCAGATGCCTAAACAACCTCCTCACCGGGGGCTTCACTTGCATTCTCCGGTAGACCGTCATCCTCCCAAGTGTGGTGTCATCCATGATCTCCAGTGTAACTCCATCATCACTCTCTTTGGGCAGTGATGGCAGCTTTGGGTCCATAATCACCTGAAGGAAACATGGGTACATGCAGAAACCCGCGTTTCCCTTGGCTTCTAGGTCTCTACCTAGTAGTTATGATCTCCATGAGAAGCTAATGGATGATTCAGTACCAGAACCCCATAGGCATTCTGCATCTGATCAGACAATCATCAAATCCTCCCTTCTCGACGCTATCACTTTAGCACACAAGGGTAAATACTTGAGTTGGGGCATAGTTGCTCTTGTTGAGGCACACCGTGTTTATGTCCCCCGCATAATTACGCCCGATAATCACCTTGTACATCAGTTGATGTATTCTTGTAGGGTGTTGGACCAAAATAACTAATGACCTGATCAAAGACCTCCTAAGTCCCATAGACATCACAACAACTGTGAAGACTTGATCAGCTGTTGACAAGTCAAGAGCACAGCTGAAGAACCAAGTACTGAATACTTCAACAGATGAAGACCAATGTCTGAAGATCAACAGCTGAAGCTAAAGAACTGAAGACTTCAAAAGCTGAAGACTAAAGTACTGAAGACTTCAACAGCTGAAACCAAGTCTGAAGATCAACAGTTGAAGACTAAAGTACTGAAGACTTCAAAAGCTGAAGACTAAAGTACTGAAGACTTCAACAGCTGAAGACCAAAGTCTGAAGATCAACAGCTGAAGACTAAAGTACTGAAGATCAACAGCTGAAGTACAAAGACTAAAGACAACAGCTGAAGTTCAATACAAGTTGACTTCGAGTTTTGTTTACAACACAAACAGCTGAAGAAGCATTCTTCAGTTGTTGTGATGGTTTCTTTCAGTAGTTTTCTTTTCTATTTCAGTACTTGTAAAACGACTGAAGAGCATGTTCTTCAGTGTTGTGTTTCAGTAGTTTCTTTTCAGTAGTTGTAGTGATAGTTAACACTTAGTATTTTTGTAAGAAGATGTCAGCTGTTTTGACATCTTCAGTAGTGTGTTAACTATCAGTAGTTTGAATAATTCTGTTAGATGTCACTATCAAGTGACATCAGCAGACGTCACATCTCCTATATAAGAGATGTTGACCTAATTGTACTGTGACATTCTGTTACCACGAAAGCGCATATTGAATGAAATATCTTTCGCAGAATTCTCTCTCTCTATAACCGTTTACTTTATATTGAATATCAATTGTGTTCTTGTGAATTGTCTAATTCATTGTTTGATTTCCGCTGCAATACTCTCTAATCAATCAAACGTAGATCACTGATCCTAACAAATGGTATCAGAGCAGGTTAATCATTGATCGATCTAACAATTGATCATTGAAACTGCTATTCGATATCTATGTTTGATTGAATTAGCATATTTGCAAGAATTGGTTATAGATTATTGAATTTCTGCTGCTTTCGTTTATTCACTTTGAGCTCTCTCTTGGTTCAATTTGGTTTGTTTGGTTTTGTTCTAAATCTGCTAAAGCTTAATTAATTTGGTTGAATCTGAGAATGACTACTCCTTCTAATGACCCTCACAATACCGGTTCCTCAACCAGCCTCCGATGCTGGTTAGGACTGAGTATAACATATGGCAACGAAAGATGCTTCATCACCTGTCTGTTAACAGTTCAGGTTTTGGACATCTGTGGTACATGGTCCACACAAGCCTATGGTGAACAATCCGGAAACCAACCAAATGGTTCCGAAGAAGAAGGAACAATACTCAGATGAGGATCGGAACTGTTTGAGATTGATGCTAAAGCGCATGGTATTCTGGCCATGGCTTTGCCTAATGAAATCTATTCAGGGCTTATGCATCATGAAACTGCTCATGACCTCTGGAATGCACTGAAGGAACAATTCGGTGGAACAGATGAGGTTTTAGCAAACAACAGAAAATCCTTGCCCAACAATATGAGACATTCTCTCATAGAAAGGGTGAGACACTGACTCAACAGTTTGAGCGTTTTTCTTGTTTGATCTCTGAGCTAAAAATGGTCAAACAGGAATACACCAATAGCCAGATGAATAACAGATTCCTCAGATCACTGCCTGAGAGATGGGACACATACACTATTGTCCTACGCTCCAGTGCAAATCTGGATAGCCTATCTCTCACCCAACTTCATGGGAAACTGCTTACATTCGAGAGAGAGATAGAGCAAAAGGAAACTGGCATCATCAGGAAAGCTCACTGATGACTTTGTACCAAAACACTGCCTTGGTTGGTCATGAGTCAGAATATGCTGCATCTGAAAGCAATTATGATGAGCATATAGATTTCTCTTCAAACAGTTCTGATCATGCATTTGTTGGTGTTGATAGTCAATCAGCTGTAATAGTGACAATTTATGCTTCATCATGGATGATCTGAAGGGTATTGCTGATGATGATTTAGAAGAGATGGATATTCTAAGCCAAATGGCCTTAGTTAATATCAGATCTCAAAAGTTCTACAAGAGAACTGGCAGGAAATTTCCTGGACTCTCTGGCAAAACCAAAGTTGGTTTTGACAAGAGTAAGTTGAGGTGTCACAAATGCCAAAGGCTTGGACACTTTGCAAGAGAGTGTAGATCAACTGGATCTAACTCCTCTGCACCCTTTGTGACTTTTCCAAGCACTAGTCCACAAAACAGAGGGCAACATCCTGCGAGTTCTGGTCATCATTCACACCCTATATCTCCTGCATACTTTGTCCCTCAGGGTCCAATGTCATATCCATATCCCTGCTATTACATGCCTCAGCCAAATCCGGTTCAAGCTCCTATGGCACAAAACCACAAGCATTACCTGAACCTCAACCTTCCCAATCTTATCAACAATCTCAACCTCAACAACACAGCTTTTTCACCCCAGGAGTTGTTGACTGGAGCAGTTTACCAGATGATATGTCTGGTCATGAACAACTGTTCTTGTGCTGGTCAACATGGTGGTGACAGTCCTTTTGGAAACCTTGCTCTTATGGCTCTGGAGTCTGCTGATACCTCATCCTCTAATGCCTCCACCACAGGTATCACAGGTATCCTCTGAGGCCAAAGCCAAGCTATGTTCTGAAACATGCATAGCTGCATTTGCATCTATTAGAGAAGCAAATGTAGCTTTAATTAACAAGAACATTGAGCTAGAACAAATAATATCCAAAAGAAAAGCTGAATTTGAGTCTGTGCTTAATGATAAGAATGATGAGATTTACAAACTTAAATGCCAAATCACTGATGATAAGGCTAGGGAAGAGGTACTTCTAGAGAAGTACAGAGACCTCAAAGAAACACTTGCACTACCCAGGTAGAGTGTGATCGATGGGTACATTCTTGCAAGGGTTTTGAAATGCTTCTTAGTAAGCAGTCTGCTTCCAATGTGAAGTTTGGCATTGGTTATAATCACACTGCTCCTCCTACAGATTTTACTCCCAGAGCAGAGGTAAAATCTGATGGAGAAAGCAATAACCAATCCTTTTCATCATGTGATCTACTATCTGATACAACACCATCAGAGGTTGAAGTCAGCATTAATTCCTCCAGAACCTATCAGCTGATGTTGATGGTTCAAATGCTGACACTCACATGATCAAAAGTTGATCACTCCAGGTGGTATTTCACAAAGTACTGAAAGTACTAAAAAGCAAGTCATAACACCTGGAGAACAAACCCAAACTACTGCATGTACTAAAGGGAAGAAACTGTTAGTAGAAAGGGTGGGAAACTACTGAAGAAGATATCAAGAAAGCATGTACTAAAGGAAGAAAATGCTAGTACTGATAGCAAACTGCTGAAGAATAAGTCTTCAGTAGTTTCATCTTCTTCAGCAGATGATCAACTTAAGATGAAGAAAAAGCCATGTGAAATATGTGGCTTATTCAATCATCTTACTGATGATTGCTGGTATAAAAAGGGCTCCAAACTCAAACATAATGAGAACATTAAAAAGCAAATGGATAAAATGAAAACTGAGTTTGAAACCAAATTTGTACCAGCAACATCAAACCTGTAACCCCAAATCCAAAAAGAAATCCAAAAAGCAAGGGGTTAATCAGGCAACAGCTGAGGTTGCTCAAAGGAGATGGTACAACACAGGAATCCATCAATCTCAAGCACTAATGTGTCTGATGAGCTGAAGGCTTTATCACAAAATCAGACACAACTTGTTATGATGGTTCAACATCTATTGGGGAGAGTCAACCAATTAGATGCTCCTGTGCTGAAACCACAGAGAAGAAAATCCATGCCAAAGGATTCTTCTTCTTCACCATCTCCATCCCCTCAGGCTGTTATTCATAGCAAATCTGTTAGTTTACCATCTGTTGATGTGAATAGACCCAAAACCAAAAAGGTTTGGGTCTCAAAACTAACTAATTGTTTATGATTGCAGGGTTCTTCAGCATGCCAAAGTAGCATCTGGTATGTAGACAGTGGAGGATCTATGCATATGACAGGGAACAGCTCTCTTCTTCATGACTACTCTCAAGGAAAGGGGGTTTGTTTCTTTTGGCAATGATGCTAAGGGTTACATCATTGGCAAAGGCTTTGTCTCCAATGGGGAAATAAGTTTGATGATGTTAATCATGTGGAAAATCTCAAATACAATCTCTTGAGTGTCAGTCAAATGTGTGATAAGGTCATGTTGCTCTTTTCACCAGTCAGAACTGCAGGATTCTGTCATCCAAAGTTCTGAATTGATTGATAAGGTGTTGGATGATCACACTCTCCTGAGGGCCAACAGGACAGGAAGAGTGTATGCCTTAGATCTTTCCAAGAAAATAGCTCTCAAAGGCCATCCTTGCCTATTTTCCAAAGCCTCTCCTCAGGAATCTAAACTGTGGCACAGAAGGCTGGGTCATGTTAATATCAAAACATGAATCAGCTGATCCACATAGTTTAGTGAGAAGTTTACCAATAAAGGAGTTCCACTGTGATGAAACTGCACTGCTTGTTTAAAAGGAAAACAACACAAAGTCTCATTCCCTCCTATTGAAGAACCTAAGTCCACTGCCTGCTTGCAGTTACTGCACATGGATCTATTTTGTCCTGTGAGAGTGATGAGCATGGCAAAGAAGAAATACTGTCTGGTAATTGTGGATGATTACTCCAGATTTGTATGGACTTTCTTTCTGCATTCAAAGGATGAGGTTGCTCAGAAGATTATAATTTGTGTTGTATGTTGAGAAGCAGTATTCCCTATCAGTCAAGTGTATAAGGAGTGACAATGGAACTGAATTCAGAAACCATACACTTGATGATTTTTATCTTTCAAAGGGAATCAAAAGGCAGTTTAGCATCCCAAGAACTCCAGAACAAAATGGAGTAGTGGAGAGAAAGAACAGGACCCTAATTGAAGCTGCAAGGTCTATGTTGGCTGACTCTGGTTTGCCACTGACCTTTTGGGCTGAAGCTGTTAATACAGCTTGCTATGTGCAGAATAGAGCCTTAGTAAATCAGAGGTTGATGAAGACTCCATATGAAGTTCTACATCACTTGGCTCCTCTAATTTCATTTTTCAGAGCCTTTGGGTGTCCCTGTTTCATTCTCAACACAAAGGATCAACTCCACAAATTTGATCCTAAGGTGGATGCAGGTATTTTGTTGGTTATTCATCTACTTGCAAGGCATACAGAGTCTTCAACTGCAGAACAAAGATAGTTGAAGAGACTCTGCATGTGAAGTTTAATGAATCTCCAAGGACAAGATTCCACAAAACCCTGTGGAGTTGTTTGATCTGGACATACTGCAATATGTTCCTTATCAACCTTCAGCTGTTGTAGATCATGTGGATAAATCATCTTCTGCAGCATGTCTTCCACCTGGTGGTATTGATGATGATGATAATATCAATACTCACATTCAAGTTTAGTGATCAACTGCCTGAGTCTGCTAAACTTGATGTTCCTGTAGCTTCAGCAGTTCCATCCACAACAAATGCTGATGAGATATATGATTCCTCTACATCTTTTGATTTACCATCTAATTCTTGGTTTCAAGAGTCTGCATCACCATCTGCTGCTGCTGAAGGTTCTACAAACACTTGCACAGATCTCATTGTTTATCAAGAGCTGAAGAATCACCCATGTCTCAAATCATTGGTGATATCAATGCTGGAGTTTCAACAAGAAGTCAATGTCTAACTTCTGTTTCTATGCTCTCTTCATCAGTCAGCTAGAGCCAAAGAACTATCATGTTGCTTTGAGAGACAATGGATGGTTGAAGCCATGCAGCTTGAGCTACTTCAGTTCAAGAAACAGCAAGTGTTGGAACTGGTTCCTCTACCCCCAGGTAAGTGTGCAATAGGCACTAAATGGGTGTTTAGGAATAAACTGATGAAAATGGGCTTATTGTTAAGAACAAGGCTAGACTGGTTGTACAAGGTTTTCACAAGAAGAAGGTATTGATTATGATGAAACCTTTGCCCCTGTAGCCAGACTAGAGGCAATTAGATTGTTCTTAGCCTATGCTGCATTCCACAATCTTAAAGTTTTTCAAATGGATGTCAAAAGTGCATTTTATATGGTAAAATAAAAGAAGAGGTTTATGTGTGTCAACCACCAGGTTTTGAGGATAATAAACATCCTGATTGGGTGTATAAACTTGATAAGGCTCTTTATGGGTTGAAGCAAGCTCCTAGAGCCTGGTATGAACACTTTCAAATTTCTTCTTAAAAATAATTTCACTAGAGGCTCCATAGATAAAACTTTGTTTATTAAGAAGGTGGATCAGCATAAGCTACTTGTTCAAATTTATGTTGATGATATTATTTTTGCATCCTCTGATCCCAGTTGTGTGATGATTTTACATGTTTAATGAAACAAAGGTTTGAAATGAGTGCAATGGAGAATTACAGTTCTTTCTAGGCTTGCAAATCAAACAAAAGGCTGATGGAATCTTTATTCATCAGTCAAAATATACAAAAGATCTTTTGAATAAGTTTGATTTACAAAATTGTAAGCCCTGTTCTACTCCCATGTGCACACCACACAACTGGATGCAGATCAGAAAGGTAAAGCTGTTGATGAAACACTTTACAGATGTATGATTGGGTCCTTGATGTACTTAACAGCTTCTAGACCAGATATCATGTTTGCAACTTGTGTTTGTGCTAGATTTCAGGCTGCTCCTAAAGAGTCTCATTTGATTGCAGTCAAGAGGATCTTTAGATATTTGCAAGGTACACAATCTCTAGGTTTATGGTATTCCACTGGACACTCTTGCAAATTAGTTGCTTTTTTAGATAGTGACTATGCAGGTGTAAGTTAACCAGAAAGTCAACTTCTGTGGATGTCAATTCCTAGGCAACTGTTTGATTTCTTGGCAGAGTAAGAAACAAACATCTGTTGCTACATCCACTGCTGAAGCAGAGTACATTGCAGCTGCAAGTTGTACTTCTCAGGTACTCTGGCTTCAGAACCAACTTTTGGATTATGGCATTACAGAGACTAAGACTCCATTATTAATGGATAGTGCTTCAGCTCTGTGCATTGTCAAAAATCCAGTCCAGCACTCTAGGACCAAACATATAGAGATCAGACATCATTTTATTAGGGACTGTTTTGAAAAAGGTCTGATTGATCCAAAGTTTGTGCCTAGTGCTGATGAGCTTGCAAACATTTTTACTAAGCCTTTGGATAGTTCAACTTTCCAAAACCTAGTGTTAAGGCTTGGTATGCTGCAGCTAGAAAGTGATAACTACTGATGATCTCAGTAACTAAGTACTGATGATCATTAGTAACCATATCACATATAGTACTGATTCTGTTAAAACAACTGATCAAGTTACAACTACTGATGTAGTTATAACTACTGATATAGTAAAAACAGATCAAGTACTGATGTCCTATGAAACTACTGAAAACAGCAAAAAGACTGATGAGTAAGTGTTGAGGACAGTATGAAACAGCTGAAAGGCTAAGAATTGACGAAAACTACTGATGAGAATTTCTCTTCAGTTGTTTCTACAACTGCTGTTTCACCCTAAATAGCTGATGACAAAACCATGTCCTCAGTAGTTTCACAACTACTGATGACTAACACCAAGTCCTCGCTGTTTACAACAACTGATGACAAAACCATGTCTTCAGTAGTTTCTACAACTACTGATGACTAAAACCAGTTATCAGTTGTTTACAACACCTGAAGACAAAACCAAGGTTTTCAGTAGTTTCACAACTACTGATGACTATAACCAAGTCTTCAGTTGTTTTCAAACATCTGAAGCCAAAACCATGGTTTTCAGTAGTTTTATAACTGCTGATGCCTAAAACCAAGACTTCAGTTGTTTCAACCTCTGACCCTTCAGTTGTTTTCTAACCCTTACCCTATAAATACCTAATCTTACAGAGCTTCATTATCTCAAAACCTAACGTTCAAAACTCCAAATCTTCTCTCACATTAATGGCGACCATGAAGCTTAAACCAACACAACTGTGTTGCCTACCTTACCAAATCACCCTTCTGGACAAAGTTTGATAATGCCATTGATCTAATGGTCCATTCTCCCTACAAAACGGCCTTCCTTCTAAATCCTACTTTATGCCGAATCCTTACATCAGTTCTGGACGAACGTCACCCTCATCACTGGGGAGAATGCCACCGACTCTCTCCAGTCGTTCGTCAACAACCGACAGGTGGTCATCACTCCGGCAATCCTTCGCCAAACCCTACAACTGGATGATGCCACTTTCCCGCTGGGTATCCAAAGGGCACCACTGATCTATCCTTTGCTCACCATGGATACCAGGGTAACCTCAGCGCCTCTACCATCCTGAAGAAACATTTCCATGATGCAGAACGCCTTATTTTTCATATGGTGAATGTTTGCTTAGCTCCTAAGACTTCTTCTTGGGATCAATGTCGACCAGGTGGCAGCAGGTATTCTTCTCTATCCTTGAGCAACAAACTTAATTTTTCTGAAATATTTTTCTTGAACTTAAGGATATGGCCTCAAACCTATTGCTAACCGATGGATATTATATCCTCGGTTCATCATGGCCATTATAGAGAACCAGCTGAAAGCTGAGGGACTTGTTGGCCTTGGAGTCCCTGCCATGGCTGTATTGCCTGAGGTATACTCCAGGCACAACTCAGACCAATCACTCAAACAGGCTGCCAAGCTGCGAAAACCCACGCAGCTGGAACCCACAGCCACCACCTCCAAATCCAAAGTCCCCACCAAACCCAATCCAAAAAGCCAAAAAAGGCTACTCAGGGAGATGAGTCCCCTGAGGATGCCCCTAACCACAAACACAGGACACACATACTGGTTTTAACCCCCCAGTTATGTCAAGACTCAACCTGCCAAAACCGCACAGGTATCCTCTCAACAGGATCCTGTTGCAACCATATTGGGGATGCCCACATTGCTGGAACCTATCTCAATTGAGAGGGTTACCATTGAAGCGCACCACTCACCCCGGTGCAATCTGCTTCTACCCAATCTCCACATGCAACCGCCCCTCCAAGTCCTACACTTATTGTTGCATAAGTGCTGAGTCAGTTGCACTCCTCACCCCCTCCCCAGAAACCAATTCCATTGGGAATACCTCACCATTGAGGGGGGGACCAAAGTGCTTCTGATAACCCACAGCACAGGGGTTACAATGTTCCATCTCCAAGTGTAGACAAGGAGATTGGAACTTCTGGTGAAGCTGCCACTTCTCCTGCTTCAGCATATGATTAGGATGAAGTTGGTAACATTCATAAGACCTCCCCAGAGGCAACTGCTGATGAAGGACATAGTCCTGAGGCAGGAAGTCCCCAGTACCAAGACCAAGGGGCACATGCTACTACTGATCTACCCTCAAAGCATGTCATCCTGATTCTATTAGGAGGTCAGGTGATTCAGTAAACACTGATGATGACCTGGGCTTCTTTTATGATGTTTTAGCCCAAAACACCATCCTCGAGGATGAGGTGAGCAGACTCAATGAGCTGCTTGCCAAAATTCTCAGGATCAAAGACCATCTACCCCTCAAACCCAAAGATGGCACCTTCCTCTGAAGGTCTTCCATACACAGAGCCACTCCAAAACACTCAGCCACTCATGACTGCTTTGGCACTATTTCTCAGGGACAGAACCCCCCTGAGCCGATGCCGAACACAATCGATCAATGGATAACATCATTGATCAGTGTTTAGGCAAGGTCAGACACTAAAAAACTTGACTCAGAAATCAGAAGATTGGAGATTGAAGAAATCCAAGCTAGATGGGTAAGTTATGATGTGTGGGAAAGGAAAGCTGGAAATCATGATCAGGTTCATAGCTAAGTATCTTGGTAGATCATTGATTGAAATCAAGGCATGGTCCAGGGACAACATCTTGGCAATAATCACCAAGATCTGTTCATCTGAAGTATATACCAAAGGATTGGTATTGAAGCCTTAAATGAAGCTGGTGCTAGGAGCAGGACTAACTAGTCAAGCAAACTAAAGCTGCACTCACATCCAAAATGCTAGAACAGCCTGTCAAAATCCCACACCAAAACCACCAAACAAAAAACCCACTAAAACAATCCCTTTACCCCAAAAACCACCACAACCACAACCCACCAAACCAATTCCCTTACCCTCAAACCAATAGCCGATGATGTACCCCAGAAGAGGAAGAGAAGAGTACTGAGGCTAGAAGAAGATGAAGAAGAGAGATTGATGAAGATGAAGATAGGCTGCCACTCTCAGCTATTATACAGTTGCCTAAGGCCAAAGTCACCCCAAACAGTTACTCTTGAGTCTCAAAGGCAAACTGTGAAAGTGAAGTTAGAAAAAGAAGAGCTTCACAAACAACATGATGAGGAACTGTTGAGAAGAGTTGACAAAGCATATGCTGTCACATCTTCAATCATCAACATGAAGAAGCATGCTCTCAGGTTATACACTCTCAAACATACCTTTCAATACCAAAAGGAGAGAGTAAGGATTTGGCCTGATCCCAGGGGTCTCATAGGATTCAAAAGAAAAACATTCCACAGAGATACATTGGCCAAGTAAAGAAGATTGTAAATGAAGTGATCTCACTGGTCTTTGTAGTATCACCCTGGGAAATCCTAGATGACTTCAAGAAAGCCTATAAAGCTAAACTGACCCCCAAAAGATGCTGGAGAATAAAAATGTGAAAAAGGGGTTAGTGTATAAGAGGCTTGAGGAAGTTAGAAAGAATGAGCTCCAGTTGTTCTTAGAGGGTAATCACCCAGATGAATTTGCTTATAGAGTAATAACAACTATGGAACTCAAAAATAGGAAGTAGGTCAAATACCTATCTGAGTATTATGGGCCAGAATCACTTTTTGAAGGAGGAGCAGAAGAGCTTACCATGGAGGAACAAATAACCTTCCTTGAGGCCTATACAAGGGAGTCATACAGACTCATAGTTGGGAAGTAGATCTCATGGATGGGTAACAGCTCTGTGTCCAGTTCCCCAAGACAGAGTTCCCATTCATCCTTTGCCAAACAGATCATTGAGACTTCTTCCCAGGCTTGTGCTTACAAGGGTCACTTCTGAGCTGATCTAGAAGACAAAAAGATCAATCTTTCTGACATAAGTGGGGACAATCTTCATAAGTTTAGAGGTTTTGGCTGCATTGGTTCAGGGGGAGTTTGTTGGACAAAAGAACCAATGAGCCTGATCAAAAGACGTCTAAGTCCCACAGACATCATAACAACTGCTGAAGACTTTATCAGTTGTTTGACAAAGTCTGAAGAGCACAGCTGAAGACAAAGTACTGAATACTTCACAGATGAAGACCAAAGTCTGAAGATCACAGCTGAAGACTAAAGTACTGAAGACTTCAAAAGCTGAAAGACAAAGTACTGAAGACTTCACAGCTGAAGACCAAAGTCTGAAGATCAACAGCTAAGACTAAGTTACTGACTTCAAAAGCTGAAGACTATTTACTAAGACTTCACAGCTGAAACTAAGTACTGAAGATCGCCAGGTCTGAAGTACAAAGACGGACGACATAGCTGAAGACATCACGGATGACAACAGCTGAAGTTCACGTCAATAATGATGCCTTCAGAGTTTGTTACAATAGCTGAAGAAGCCTTCTTTCAGTTGTTTGAGTTTTCCTTTCATTAGTTTTTCTTTTATTTCAGACTTGTACAACGACTGAAGAGCCATGTTCTTCAGTCTTGTAGTTTCAGTAGTTTCTTTTAGTAGTTTTAGTGAAAGTTAACCCTTTAGTATTTTTTGTAAGAAAGAGTTTAGCTGGTTGACACCTTCAGTAGTTTGTGTCACATATCCTATTTTGAATATTCTGTTAGATTCCACAATCAAGTGACATCAGCAGAGCGTTTTCCAAAACAAGTCTCCTATATAGAGATGTTGAACCGAATTGTACGCATGACATCTGTTACCATGAAATGCATATTGAATGAAATCTCTTTTCGCAGAATTTCCTCTCTCTCTATAACTGTTGGACCAAAAGAACCATGAGCCAAGATCAGAAAACCTCTAAGTCCCACATGGTATCACAACACTGCTGAAAGCTTCATCAGCAGTTTGACAAGTGCTGAAGACTTCAACAGCTGAAGATCAAGTGCTGAAGACTTCAACAGCTGAAGACTAAAGTGCTGAAGTACAACAGCTGAAGAACACAAGTACTGAAGCTGAACAGCTGAAGAACACAAACTGAAGCTGAACAGCTGAAGAACACAAGTGCTGAAGCTGAAAGACCAAAGTACTGAAGTACAACAGCTGAAGAGTTTACAAGTGCTGAAGATCAACAACTGATGTACAAAGTCTGAAGACAAAGACTGAAGACATCAGCTGATGATATCTACTGAAGTCATCAGCTGATGAAACATCTGAAGGTCAAAGTCTGAAGATCAAGTACTGAAGCCTCAGTAGTTTGTCACAACTGCTGAAGAGTACTTCTTCAGTAGTTGTGATATCAGTAGTTTTATATTTCTAGTTTCAGTAGTTTTGTAAAACGACTGAAGAGCTTGTTCTTCAGTCGTTGTAGTTTCAGTAGTTTTATATTTCAGTAGTTATAACAACTGATAACACTTAGAACTTTTTGTAAGAAGATGTCAGCTGTTTTGACATCTTCAGTAGTTGTGTTTTTAGTAAATAAATCTGTTAGATGTCACTATCAAGTGACATCAGCAGACGTCACATCTCTTATATAAGAGGTGTCGACCTAATCATAATTGTGACATTCTGTTACCACGAAAGCGAATATTGAATGAAATATATTTGCAGATATTCTCTCTCTCTATAACCGTCTTTGTTCTTCATTGAATATCGTTTTGTTCTTGTGAATCGACTAATTCATTGTTTGAATTCCGCTGCAATACTCTTCAATCAATCAAACATAGATCACTGATCCTAACAAGTGGTATCAGAGCAAGGTTAATCATTGATCGATCTAACAATTGATCATTGAAACTGCTAATTGATATCTGTGTTTGATTGAATTAGCGTATTTGCAAGAACTGGTTATAGATTATTGAATTTCTGCCGCTTTCGTTCATTTATTTTGAGATCTTCTGGTTCAATTGGTTGTTGCGTTTTTGTTCTAAATCTGTTTTAGCTTAACCGAATTTGATTGAATCCGAGATGACGACTCCTTCTAATGATCCTCACAATACCGTTCCTCAACCAAGCCTCCGATGCTGGTTAGGACCGAGTATAACATATGGCAACGAAGAATGCTTCATCACCTGTCTGTTAACAGTTCAGGTTGTGGACATCTGTGGTACATGGACCACATAAGCCTATGGTGAACAATCCGGAAACCAATCAAATGGTTCCGAAGAAGAAGGAACAATACTCTGATGAAGATCGGAAACTATTTGAGATTGATGCTAAAGCCCATGGAATTCTGGCCATGGCACTGCCTAATGAAATCTATTCAGGGCTTATGCATCATGAAACTGCTCATGATCTCTGGAATGCCCTGAAGGAACAATTCGGTGGCACTGATGAGGTCTTAGCAAACAATAGAGAGATCCTTGCCCAACAATATGAGACATTCTCTCATAGAAAGGGTGAGACACTGACTCAACAGTTTGAGCGCTTTTCCTGCTTGATATCTGAGCTGAAAATGGTGAAACAGGAATACACCAATAGCCAGATGAACAACAGATTCCTCAGATCACTGCCTGAGAGATGGGACACATACACTATTGTCCTACGCTCCAGTGCAAATCTAGAAGGCCTATCTCTCACCCAACTTCATGGGAAACTGCTTACATTTGAAAGAGAGATAGAGCAGAAGAGGAAACTGTCCTCATCAGGAAAGCTCACTGATGACTTTGTACCAGGCAATACTGCCTTGGTTGGTCATGAGTCAGAATATGCTGCATCTGAAAGCAATTATGATGAGCATAGATTTCTCTTCAAATAGTTCTGATCATGCATTTGTTGGTATTGAGAGTCATTCTGGCAGTAATAGTGACAATTATGCTTCATCATGGATGATCTGAAAGGAATAGCTGATGATGATCTAGAAGAGATGGATATTCTGAGCCAGATGGCACTGATTAATATCAGATCTCAGAAGTTCTACAAGAGAACTGGCAGGAAATTTCCTGGACTCTCTGGCAAAACCAAAGTTGGTTTTGACAAGAGTAAGTTGAGGTGTCACAAATGCCAAAGGCTAGGACACTTTGCAAGAGAGTGTAGATCAACTGGATCTAACTCTTCTGCACCCTTTGTGACTTTTCCTAGTACTAGTCCACAAAACAGAGGGCAACATCCTGCTGGTTCTGGTCATTATTCACATCCTAGATCTCCTGCATACTTTGTTCCCCAGGGTCAAATGTCATATCCTTATCCCTGCTATTATGTGCCTCAACCAAATTCTGTTCAAGCTCCAATTGCACAACAACCACAAGCATTGCCTGAACCACAGCCTTCCCAATCTCATCAACAAACTCAACCTCAACAACACAGCTTCTTCACCCCAGGAGTTGTTGACTGGAGCAGTTTACCAGATGACATGTCTGGTCATGAACAACTGTTCTCAGGTGCTGGTCAACATGGTGGTGACAGTCCATTTGGAAATCTAGCTCTTATGGCTTTGGATTCTGCTGATACTTCATCCTCTAATGCCTCTACACCAAAGGTATCACAGGTATCCTCTGAGGCAAAAGCCAAATTATGTTCTGACACATGCATAGCAGCATTTGCATCTATTAGAGAAGCAAATGTAGCTTTAATCAACAAGAACATTGAGCTAGAACAAATAATTTCCAAAAACAAAGCTGAATTTGAGTCTGTGCTTAATGATAAAAATGATGAGATTTACAACTGAAATGCCAAATAACTGATGATAAGGCTAGGGAAGAGATACTTCTAGAGAAGTATAAAGATCTCAAAGAAACCCTTGCAGTTACCCAGGTAGAGTGTGATAGATGGGTACAATCATGCAAAGGTTTTGAAATGCTTCTTAGTAAGCAATCTGCTTCCAATGTGAAGTTTGGCATTGGTTACAATCACACTGCTCCACCTACAGATTTTACTCCAAGAGCAGAGGTAGAATCTGATGGTGAGAGTGATAACCAATCCATCTCATCATGTGATCTACTTTCTGATACAGCACAATCAGAAGTAGAAGTCAGCATCAAGCCCTCTCTGAACCTATCAGCTGATGTTGATGGTTCAAATGCTGACACTCACATGATCAATGAGTTGATCAACTCAGGAGTTAATTCTGAAAGTCCTGAAAGGACTAGAGAGCAGGATTTAACACCTGAAGTTCAAACTCCAACTGCTGTCAGTACTGAAGAGAAAAAACTGTCAGTAGAAAGAGTTTGAAGACTACTAAAGAGGCAGTCAAGAAAGCAAACAATGCTTCCAAAGCATTGAAGAGCAAGTCTCCAGTTGCTTCACCCTCTTTAGTTGATGATCAACCTAAGATGAAAAAAACCATGTGAAGTATGTGGTTTGTTCAATCATCTTACAGATGATTGCTGGTACAAAAGAGGTTCCAAACTCAAACAAAAAGAAGAAATTAAAGAGAAAATGGTAAAAATGAAAACTGAGTTTGAGACCACATTTGTATCAGCAACATCAAATCCTGTAACCCTTAAGTCCTCAAAGAAATCCAAAAAGGAAGGGGTTAAACAGGTGACAGCTGAGAGTGCTCAGAAGAAGAAGGTGCAACATAGGAACTTATCAAACTCCACTGGCAATGTGTCTGATGAGCTGAAAGCTTTATCACAAAATCAGACACAGCTGGTTATGATGGTTCAACATCTGTTGGGTAGAGTTAACCAACTAGATGCTCCTATGTTGAAACCACAGAAAAGGAGATCCAAGCCAAAGGATTCCTCTTCTTCACCATCTTCTTCCTCTCAGGCTGTTGTTTCAAATAAACCTGTTAGTTTACCATCTATTGATGAGACCAGGCCCAAAACCAAAAAGGTTTGGGTCTCTAAAACTAACTGATTGTTTATTTTTGCAGGGTTCTCCAACATGCCAAAGTAGCATCTGGTATGTAGACAGTGGGGGATCTATGCACATGACTGGGAACAGCTCTCTTCTTCATGACTACTCTCAAGGAAAGAAGGGATTTGTTTCTTTTGGCAATGATGCTAGGGGTTACATCATTGGTAATGGCTTTGTCTCCAATGGAGAAATCAAATTTGATGATGTTAATCATGTGGAAAATCTCAAGTACAATCTCTTGAGTGTCAGTCAAATGTGTGATAAAGGCCATGTTGCTCTTTTCACCAGTCAGAACTGTAGGATTCTGTCATCCAAAGTTTTGCACTTGATTGACAAGGTGTTGGATGATCACACTCTCCTGAGAGCCAACAGGACAGGAAGAGTGTATGCCTTAGATCTTTCCAAGAAAATAGATCTCAAAGGCAATCCTTGCCTATTTTCCAAAGCCTCTTCTCAAGAATCTAAACTGTGGCACAGAAGGCTGGGTCATGTTAATTTCAAAAACATGAATCAGCTTATCCACAATAGTTTAGTCAGAGGCTTACCAATAAAGGAGTTCCACTGTGATGAAACCTGCACTGCTTGTTTAAAAGGAAAACAGCACAAAGTCTCATTCCCTCCTATTGAAGAGCCTAAGTCCACTGCCTGCTTGCAATTACTGCATATGGATCTATTTGGTCCTGTGAGAGTGATGAGCATGGCAAAGAAGAAATACTGTCTGGTAATTGTGGATGATTACTCCAGATTTGTATGGACTTTCTTTCTACATTCAAAGGATGAGGTTGCTCAGAGGTTATTAACTTTGTGTTGTATATTGAGAAGCAGTATTCCCTTCCAGTCAAGTGTATCAGGAGTGATAATGGAACTGAATTCAGGAATCATACACTTGATGAATTCTATCTCTCAAAGGGAATCAAAAGGCAGTTTAGCATCCCAAGGACTCCAGAACAAAATGGAGTAGTGGAGAGAAAGAACAGGACCCTCATTGAAGCTGCAAGGTCCATGCTGGCTGACTCTGGTTTGCCACTGACCTTTT
Source organism: Flaveria trinervia (assembly GCA_025506515.1). Classification (NCBI taxonomy): domain Eukaryota; kingdom Viridiplantae; phylum Streptophyta; class Magnoliopsida; order Asterales; family Asteraceae; genus Flaveria; species Flaveria trinervia. The sequence continues at coordinate 32,761,534 of CM046446.1, forward strand.
GGGCTGAAGCTGTCAACACAGCTTGCTATGTGCAGAATAGAGTTTTAGTAAATCAGAGGTTGATGAAGACTCCATATGAAGTTCTCCATCATTTGGCTCCTCTGATTTCATTTTTCAAAGCATTTGGATGTCCCTGTTTTATTCTCAACACAAAGGATCAACTCCATAAATTTGATCCTAAGGTGGATGCTGGGTATTTTGTTGGTTATTCATCTACTTGCAAGGCATACAGAGTCTTCAACTGCAGAACAAAGATAGTTGAAGAGACTCTGCATGTGAAGTTTAATGAATCTCCTTTGGACAAGATTCCACAAAACCCTGTGGAGTTGTTTGATTTGGACATACTGCAATATGTTCCTTATCAACCTCCAGCTGTTGCAGATCCTGTGGCTCAATCATCTTCTGCAGCATGTCTTCCACCTGGTGGTATTGATGATGATGATGATAATATCAATACTCACCTATTCAAGTTTAGTGACCAACTGCCTGTGTCTGCTAAACTTGATGTTCCTGTAGCTTCAGCAGTTCCATCCACAACAAATGCTGATGAGATCTCTGTTTCCTCTACATCTTTTGAGTTACCATCAAATTCTTGGTTTCAAGAGTCTACATCAACATCTGCTGCTGCTGAAGGTTCTACAAACACTTGCACAGATCTCATTGTTTATCAAGAACTGAAGAATCACCCCATGTCTCAGATTATTGGTGATATCAATGCTGGTGTTTCAACCAGAAGTCAATTGTCTAACTTCTGCTTCTATGCTCTCTTCATCAGTCAGCTAGAGCCAAAGAACTACCATGTTGCTTTGAGAGACAATGGATGGGTTGAAGCTATGCAGCTTGAGCTACTTCAGTTCAAGAAACAGCAAGTGTGGGAACTTGTTCCTCTTCCCCCAGGTAAGTGTGCAATAGGCACTAAATGGGTGTTTAGGAATAAAACCGATGAAAATGGGCTTATTGTTAAGAACAAGGCTAGACTGGTTGTACAGGGGTTTTCACAAGAAGAAGGTATTGACTATGATGAAACCTTTGCCCCTGTAGCCAGACTAGAGGCAATCAGATTGTTCTTAGCCTATGCTGCATTCCACAATCTTAAAGTTTTTCAAATGGATGTTAAAAGTGCATTTTATATGGTAAAATAAAGGAAGAAGTTTATGTGTGTCAACCACCAGGCTTTGAGGATAATAAACATCCTGAATGGGTGTACAAACTTGATAAGGCTCTTTATGGGTTGAAACAAGCTCCTAGAGCCTGGTATGAGACACTCTCTACTTTTCTTCTTAAGAATAATTTCACTAGAGGCTCCATTGATAAAACTTTGTTTATTAAGAAGGTGGATCAGCATAAGCTACTTGTTCAGATTTATGTTGATGATATTATTTTTGCATCCTCTGATCCCCAGTTGTGTGATGATTTTACAACATTAATGAAAAAGAGGTTTGAAATGAGTGCAATGGGAGAATTACAGTTCTTTCTAGGCTTGCAAATCAAACAAAAGGCTGATGGAACCTTTATTCATCAGTCAAAATATACAAAAGATCTTTTGAATAAGTTTGATTTACAAAACTGTAAGCCCTGTTCTACTCCCATGTGCAACACCACACAACTGGATGCTGATCAGAAAGGTAAAGCTGTTGATGAAACGCTTTACAGATGTATGATTGGGTCCTTGATGTATCTAACAGCTTCTAGACCAGATATTATGTTTGCTACATGTGTTTGTGCTAGATTTCAGGCTGCTCCTAAAGAGTCTCATTTGATTGCAGTCAAGAGAATCTTTAGATATTTGCAAGGTACACAATCTCTGGTTTATGGTATTCCACTGGACACTCTTGCAAATTAGTTGCTTTTTCAGATAGTGACTATGCAGGGTGCAAGTTAACTAGAAAGTCAACTTCTGGTGGTTGTCAATTCCTAGGCAACTGTTTGATTTCTTGGCAGAGTAAGAAACAAACATCTGTTGCTACATCAACTGCTGAGGCCGAGTACATTGCTGCTGCAAGTTGCACCTCTCAGGTACTCTGGCTTCAGAACCAACTTCTGGATTATGGCATTACAGAGACTAATCCATTGTTAATGGATAGTGCTTCAGCTCTGTGTATTGTCAAAAATCCAGTCCAGCACTCTAGGACCAAACATATAGAGATCAGACATCATTTTATTCGGGATTGTTTTGAAAAAGGTCTGATTGATCCTAAGTTTGTGCCTAGTGCTGATGAGCTTGCAGATATTTTTACTAAGCCTTTGGATAGTTCTCTTTCCAAAACCTTGTGTTAAGGCTTGGTATGCTGCAGCTAGAATAAGTGACAACTACTGATGATTTCAGTAGTAATTACTGATGATCATTGGTACCCATGTCACATATAAGTACTGATGAGTCCTTTTCCCTTCAGTAGTTTTTATAACTACTGATGGCTAAATGCCTCACAAGTACTGAAGTACTTTATCTGTTCCAAACTACTGATGTAGTTAAAACTACTGATGTAGTTACAACTACTGAAATCAGTATAAACAGATAAGTACTGATGTCCTATGAAACACCTGAAAATCAGATGCAAAGTCTGATGAGTAAGTGTTGAGGACAGCATGAAACAGCTGAAAGGCTATGAATTGACGACAACTACTGAAGAGAACTTTCTCTTCAGTTGTTTCAACAACTGCTGTTTCATTCTAAACAACTGAAGCAAAACCATGTCTTCAGTAGTTTTTATAACTACTGATGACTAATACCAAGTCTTCAGTTGTTTACAACAGCTGATGACAAAACCACTGTCTTCAGTAGTTTCACAACTACTGATGACAAACACCAAGTCCTCAGTTGTTTCAATCATCTGAAGTCAAAACCACGGTCTTCAGTAGTTTTCTAACTTCTGATGCCTAACACCACGACTTCAGCTGTTTCAACGTCTGAAAGGATAATACCATGTCAACAGTCGTTTAAAACTACTGATGACTAACACCACATCCTTCAGTCGTTTTCTTACCCGTACCCTATAAATATCCCTGACCTAATCCTTCAATGCTTCATCTTCTTCAAACCTAACGTTCCTCTCCAAAACTTCTCTCTTCTCAATGGCGTCCATGCAAATTAAACCGCGACACAACTGTGTTGCCTACCTTACTAAATCGCCTGTCTGGGCTAAGTTCGATACTGCTATCGATCTTATGGTTCAGTCCCAATACAAAACGGCATTTCTTCTGAATCCCATCTACATGCCGAATCCCTCCAACAGTTTTGGATGAACGTTACTATTACCACTGGGGAGAACAACACACCATCTCTCCAGTCGGTCGTCACAACAAAGAAGTGGTCATCACTCCTGCAATAATCCGCCAAATTCTTCATCTGGATGATGCTATTTCTCCTGCTGGATATCCCAAGGGCACCACAGATCTATCCTTTGCCCAACATGGATATCAAGGCAATCTAGTGCCTCCACTATCATGAAGAAACACTTCCATGACGCTGAACGCCTAATTTTTCACATGGTGAATGTATGTTTGGCTCCTAAGACTTCGTCTTGGGATCAAATGTCGTCAAAGTGGCAGCAGGTTAATGTCTATTCTTGAGCAACAACCGTTAAACTTTTCAGAAATAATATTTTCGGAGCTCAAGGATATGGCTCAAAAACTAACTGCTAACCGTTGGATACTATATCCACGGTTCATAATGGCCATCATTACAAACCAGCTTAATGCTGAGGGACTTGTTGGCTTGGGAGTCCCTGCTACGGCTGTTCTGCCGGAAGTATACTCCCGGCACAACTCTGACCAGACACTCAAATTGGCTGCCAAGCTGCGCAAACCCACGCAGCTGGAACCCACAGCCACCACCTCCAAATCAAAAGTCCCCACCAAACCCACCAAAAAGAAACCCAAAACGGCTACTCAGGGAATTGAGTCCCCTGAGGATGCCCCTGCAACAAAAACGCAGGAGATATCCACTGGTCAAACCCCCTAGTGGATATAAGGACTCTTCCAGCCATAGCCGCTCAGGATTCCTCTCAACAGGAGCCTGCAGCAACCACAAAAGGGGTACCTACATATCTGGGATCTTCCTCACTTGAGGGGATTGCCATTGAAGAGCACCAACCTCCCCAGGTGCACACTGCTTCTATCCCTTCACCCCCCTCAACCGCCCCTCACAGCCCAACTTTAATAGTTGCACAAGTGCTGACTCAACTGCACTCCTCACCCCTCCCCAGAAACCACTTACTACTGGGAACACCTCTACATTGAGGGGGAGGAACACAGTGCAATTGAGAACCCACAGCACAGGGGTTTACCACTTCTATCTCCTGGTGTAGATAAGGAGATTAGAATATCTAGTGAGGCTGCCACCTCTTCTGAATCAGCACATGATCAGAATGAGGCTGGTAACATTGCTAAGACCTCACTAGAGGCAACAGCTGATGATGGACATTGTCCTGAGGCTGGAAGTCCCCAGTACCAAGAAAAAGGGGCACATGCAACAACTGGTCTACACCCAGTGCATGTAATCCTGCTCCAAGCAGGAGGTCAGATGATTCAGCTTCGGCTGATGATGACCTGGGCTTTTTCTACGATGTTCTTGCCCAGAACACAATCCTTGAAGAGAAAGTCAGTAGGCTGCAAAACCTACTTGACCAACTCTCACAAGGAGAAAGACCATCTGCCTCCACCAACCCACAGATGGCACCTTCAGTTGAAGGTTCCCCAACACTGAGCCACTCCAAACTCAACCACCTGCCTCTGCTTCAGGCCCTATTTCTCAGGAACAGAACCCTCCTGAGCAAATAGGTGCTGTACTTCAAAATTCCCTCCCTCTCATCACACCCATAATCACTGATATTGTGACTAAAGCCATTGATGAGAGGCTTTCCTCAACTTTACAACCCTTGATTGATGCTGCTGTGCAAAAGACACTTTCTGCGGTACAACCCCTTCCCCAATGCATCCAAAAAGGGGAGAGTACTGCAGTGAAAGAAAAGAAGAGGAAAGAACAGAGGAAGAGAAGGAAGAGAAGCAAGCCCAAGAGGAGGAGAAAGAAAAGCAACCACTGCTCACTTACAAGCGAAAGAAAAGTGCTGATGATCAACCTACTGCTGAAGACAAATCCTTGGAAGAGCTGGTAAAAGAAGCTGATACTACACACAGCAGCCATCCTGGATAAAATAATTGAACAACTCTTCAGGCAAGGGTTTGATACAGCCACATTGGATAGTGAGATCAGAAGGTTGGAAGTGCAAGAGATTCAACCCGATGGGCTGGGTATGATGCTCTTGAAAAAGAGAGATTGGAGATCATGATCCGCTTCATTGCAAAATACTTAGGAAGATCTTTAATGGAGATTCGCGCGTGGACCAGGGACAGTATTCTGGCTATAGCCACCAGAATCTGTCTGTCTGAGCAATTCCACAAGGGGATTATTGTTGAAGCCCTTGATGAGGCTGGGGCTGGTAAAGGTTGGAAATGGCTAAACTTACAAAGGCGAACTTACTACAAAGATGCTGGATCAACCTTCCCTTCCACCCACTCAAACACTGCCTACCCCTCAAATCTCCAAACCAATCTCTAAGCCCAAAACCAAACATCCTCATTCTTCAAAACCAATTCCTTACCAACCCAACCATCATCCAGTGATGCACCTAGAAGGAGGAGAAGGGTGCTGAGGATGGAAGAAGAAGAAGAAGAGGATGAAGATGATAGTCTGCCACTCTCTGCTGTTCTAAAGCTACCAAAACCCAGAAGTCAACCCATGATCACACCTGACTCTCAAAGGGAAATGGTCAGAGTCAAGATAGAAGATGAAGAACAGCAAAACAGCATGATGAGCAACTACTGAAGATGGTTGACAAGGATTTCCTCAGTCATCATCTATACAAGCCATGAAAGGGCATGCTCAGAGGCTGTACACTCTCAGGCACACTTTTCAGTATCAGAAGGAGAGAGTGAGAGTATGGCCAGACCCCAGGGTGAGTTCTAGAATCCATAAAAGAACTATTCCACACAGATACAATGGCCAGGTTAGAAAAACAATAGATTCTACCATCATGTTGGCCATTGTAGTCACACCCTGGGAAATCATTGATGAATTCAAGAAAGCTCATCAAGCAAAGATGACCCCTCAAGCCTTACTAGAAAACAAGATGATTAAAAAGGGTTGTTATATAAAAAGCTTGAAGACATCCAGAAGAATGAGCTCCAGTTACTCCTTGAAGGCACCCATCCTGATGAATTTGTCTATAGGGAGGTAACTACAGTGGAGCTGAAAAATGGCAGGACCATGAAGTACTTATCTGAGTACTATGGTCCAGAGTTCTTCTTCGAAGGAGAGTAGAAGAACTCTCCAAGGAGGAACAAGTTGTTCTCCTTGAGGCCTATGTTCGAGAGTCATACAGACTCATTATGGGGAAGTAAATCTCATGAATGGGATAACAACTCTGTGTCCAGTTCCCCAAAACAGAGTTCCCATTCATACCTTGCCAAACAAATATCTGAGATTTCTTCCCAGGCCGGAGCTTACATGGGTCATCTTCTCTACTGATCAAGAAGGAAAAAGACCAATCTTTTGCCAACAATAAGTGGGATAATAAATAATTTAGAGGTTTTGGCTGCATTGGTTCAGGGGGAGTTTGTTGGACCAAAAGAACCAATGAGCCAAGATCAGAAAACCTCTAAGTCCCACATGGTATCACAACAACTGCTGAAAGCTTCATCAGCAGTTTGACAAGTGCTGAAGACTTCAACAGCTGAAGATCAAGTGCTGAAGACTTCAACAGCTGAAGAACTAAAGTGCTGAAGTACAACAGCTGAAGAACACAAGTACTGAAGCTGAACAGCTGAAGAACACAAGTACTGAAGCTGAACAGCTGAAGAACACAAGTGCTGAAGCTGAAAGACCAAAGTACTGAAGTACAACAGCTGAAGAGTTTACAAGTGCTGAAGATCAACAACTGATGTACAAAGTCTGAAGACAAAGACTGAAGACATCAGCTGATGATATCTACTGAAGTCATCAGCTGATGAAACATCTGAAGGTCAAAGTCTGAAGATCAAGTACTGAAGCGTCAGTAGTTTGTCACAACTGCTGAAGAGTACTTCTTCAGTAGTTGTGATATCAGTAGTTTTATATTTCTAGTTTCAGTAGTTTTGTAAAACGACTGAAGAGCTTGTTCTTCAGTCGTTGTAGTTTCAGTAGTTTTATATTCAGTAGTTATAACAACTGATAACACTTAGAACTTTTTGTAAGAAGATGTCAGCTGTTTTGACATCTTCAGTAGTTGTGTTTCAGTTAAATAAATCTGTTAGATGTCACTATCAAGTGACATCAGCAGACGTCACATCTCTTATATAAGAGGTGTCGACCTAATCATAATTGTGACATTCTGTTACCACGAAAGCGAATATTGAATGAAATATATTTGCAGATATTCTCTCTCTCTATAACCGTCTTTGTTCTTCATTGAATATCGTTTTGTTCTTGTGAATCGACTAATTCATTGTTTGAATTCCGCTGCAATACTCGTCAATCAATCAAACATAGATCACTGATCCTAACAATAACCGTTTCTTTATATTGAATATCATTGTGTCTTGTGAATGTCTAATTCATTGTTGATTTCCGCTGCAAAACTCTCTAATCAATCAAACGTAGATCACTTGATCCTAACATAGGTGCAGTCGGCAAGTCCTGTCATTTGCAACTCTAACACCTCCGCAGCTTCCTCACTATCTCTATCTCTTGTCCAAATACTGGTTCATCTAATGTGATTGGTCAGCAGACCTGTCGACTATTGCGTTGCCCAAGAACCTTCTGAATCGATTGATATGGTGTGGCACAGAGTAGATATATCCTTGAGATCCCGATCTCCATAGGAAGGCGATATCCCACAAAATCAAAGGCATGTCTGGGAGGTAACTACACAATGATCACACAGGTTATGCTTTTGTGCTCATAGTCCATCGACTTGCCATGTTTCTGTTGCAACGAGATAATAAAAAAGAGTTTTGTGTAGTGAATACACTTCATTTAATGAACTTGATTCGTTCTGTTCTGTCGTGCGAATGGACAGTCCGACTAAGTCTTAGTCGTGTGTATGAGCTCAGTCGTGCGAATGAACCTGCGACTAAACTGAGTCATATGCTGTTCTATGCGGTTGAACCAGTCCTGCGACTGAGTTCATACGCATGGTTCATTCGTGCGATTGGGTCATTTTCCCCCTTTCAATCGTGCTATTGAAGTTCATTTGTGTGTCCATTTGCATACGTCTCTGTTCCGTGCTGTAGGATTGATTCTCGATCTATACTTGATATTAAACGTTCAGGTTAGTCTCATTGGACTCGCAATCCATCAAAATAACACTTAGCACTAAATAATTTGATGTTTAAGTACAAATTAGTGGTTTATCTAAAAGGTTTTGTATCGGTTTTTGTTTTGAACTGATTTGAACTTTAGGGCTAGCTTAATCTGTGCATTTTGATCGAATCTAGTTTCAATTTACCTGCAGAGATGAAGCGTAATTTCTTAGTATCACAAACAGAGTGCTAAATCACGATATGAAATTTTGGCAGAGTAATATTGCTTTCGTGCGATTTGGTGCAATTTAGGGGTGATGAGTGTCTGCGACCGACTCCCCCTCTATTTATACTAGGTTTCCTTCAGTCGTGCGACTGAACCTTTTCGTACTCTTGATTCAAGCGACTAGGGCTCAGTCAAGTCAGTCGTACGAGTAGATTTCAGTCATGCGACTGACTCATTCGGTCAGCTCTATTCGTGCGACTGCGGTTCAGCCGTATGACTGACTCAGTCGGTCTCCTCCATTCGTGCGACTGGGGTTCAAACTCATGATCCAATCGTGCGAATGGTTCAATCTCATGCTCCATTTGCACGACTGGTCCATACTTATGGTCCAGCCGTGCGAATGACTCTGACTTGTTCATTTGACCTTATGTACTTTCAAACACTTATTCTTTTAACAATAGAGAAAACATTACTAGCGATGATTATCTAAGACATGACCTTTTTAAATTTGAAAACACTGTTGATCACCTCAGATGTGATCCTTTTACTTAAACGAATTTGTCACCTCAGACGTGACTCATTTTATTTTTTAAATGTTTTGGTCACCTCAGACGTGACCCTTTTGAGTGAGTGATTCACAGATAACGACGAGTTGTTGAGTTCGACTCTTACCTTACTATTTACTAATATTAAATAGAACAACTTTGAAATTAAGAACAATAGCAAGACATATTTTTGTAGTTTTGATTAAAGATGAAATACAACCTATTAGAATACTTCTAATTGATTTTACTTCATGGACAGCACAGCTTCCATTCTAGTTAATCATTTCTAGTATGATTTAGTTTGGAATCTTACAGGTATATCAGATTTACTTGGGACACTTTTATAAACAATTTTGATGCTTAATCCTTGTTTTCATTAATAGACAACATCAATATCAGGAAATCATACAAGAGCTACAAGATGCACACAATGATTTGGTCTTTCAAGAGCTGCAGCTCACTATGATTGTTAGTATAGTTGTCATCTTAAATCCATATATAGATTTTTGACACACATTGGTGATGATATAAGGTTTAATTATTTCAAAAAGCATTTGTGGATCCATGCTTATATGGTAACCAATGTTCCTCAGGAGATTTTTGAGTGGTCTAGGGTATATACAATAAGAAACTATTCTAAGAGCTTTCAAAGAGATGCTAAGCCTCAGGTCAGTGCCACCGCACAACAGAGAGGCGCAAACAACAATGAATTCTAGAATATTTAGGTTATGCTTATCCTCAGGTCAGTGCCACCACACAACAGAGATGCACATAACCTATCTTTTTGTTTGAGAAATTATTTTTATTTTTGCACATATCCACCAACATAGGTTATTAGCTTGATTGCTTTTTGCATTTTTCATGTGCTTTGCTTTTATTTTATGGTCATCCGCACACATTTGTGGCTTTATATTTTGCTCATCACCCTTATTGGAACTTCGTTGATTGTGTTAACTAGGGATAAGGAATGTAATCATAGCTTGTTGAACAACTTAGTTTGACCTTGAAATCACCAATGAGGTCTATTTTTCTATTGTGTTGAATCTACCGACAAATCATCTAATGAACTAACAATCTCTAGGTCTACTTTCTTTATGTTACCATAGTAGCATACTAGTTTACCTATCATCTTTCCTTTTATTTTGCTTTGACTATTTAAACTTAACTTTGAATTTTGCATCACAAGTAGTTAAACCTTTTAAAGTCCCAAATAATATGTTCCACGTGTAGTATCATTTTCCAAATTCATTGAATCAGTATCACAGATTTGATTTCTTTCCTTTTAGCAAAGTTGTCCTCCTCCCTCGTTTTTTTGGTAATTAAATAGAACTACTAATTTAATACTACTCTAATATATTCTCCCCCTAAAATTCTAAAACCGAAAATGTTTTTGCGTTTTGAATTTTAATAGGCGAATAAATATAATAAAATAAAAAAGAAATAACTCTACTCGTTGGACTATGTACTGTCATCTTCTGGAATCACTTCACATGTCTTTTTCACGCCGTTGACCTCTAACAGATATAAAAATCTTGGTTTATCAAAATCTTTTTTGTAGAGGTCAGCGCGTTGAAAGTCCGTATTAATTTTAACTACATCGATTAAATCCTTTTCAAAACAATCACGTATAAAGTGATATTTAATTCTGATATGTTTGGTTTTTGATGTTGGAAAGGATTTTTAGTTACGACTATAGTAGCAGAATTATCAACAAATATAGGAGTGTTAGAGAATTTCAAAACCGTAGTCTCGTATTGCTGTTGAATCCAGATGATTTTTGAACAGAAGCTTGCAGCAGCAATGTATTTAGCTTCATAAGTTGACAGAGCAACCGATGTCTGCTTCTTACACTACCACGTGACTAATCTTCTCCAAAGAATGACATCCTACCAATGTGACTTGTAATTCATTTTGCAACCGCCATAATCCGAATCACTATATGCTGTAAGCTCAAAGTCATTGTCATGAGGATACCACAACCTAAGTTTTGGAGTACCCTTCAGATAACGAAATATCCTTTTGACTCTTATGAGACGGTTGACTTTCAGTTTCGCCTGATATCTGGAGCAGTGACACGTCGCGTACATGATATTAGGTCATGAGGCAGTGAGGTACATGAGGAATCCGATCATTCCTCGGTACATGGTGGCATCCACAAGATCACCATTTTCGTCGGGTGCCGCATCATGGTTGTAGCGAGTGGAGTTCGGCTACCGAAGCATTCTCCATATCGAACCGACTGAGAATATCGCCTACATACTTGGTCTGATGTAGAAATATCCCTTTGGTGTCTCATCCACCTGTAACCCGAGAAAGAACTTTATTTCTCCCATGGCACTTATCTCAAATCATCTTTCATGGCTACTTCAAATTCTTTACATAATGCTTCATTTTTGGAACCAAAGATTATGTCATCAACATTGATCTGAACTAGCAGTAAGTCACCATCCTTTTCTTTAATGACAGTGTACAGTCAATCACTCCTCTGCAAAAGCCGTTTTCAGAAGATGAGTCAAGAGTTTTTCATACCATGCTCTTGGGGCTTGGTGGAGCCCGTAGAGAGCCTTATCCTGCTTGTAAACTCTGTCCCACTGATATGGATCCTCAAATCCTTTGGGTTGACTGACATACACTGTCTCTTGGATTTCACCATGAAGGAATGCACTCTTTACATCTATTTGGTAAACATTAATCTTCAAGTAAGATGCATAGGCTAGGAAGATATGGATTGTTTCTATTCTTGCCACAGGCGCAAACAGTTTATTGTAATCAATACCCTCGACTTGTTGAAATCCTTAAACTACAAGTCGAGCCTGTTTCTTATTATGAACCTTGGTCATCTTTCTTGCATTTCAAGACCATTAGGTGCCAATGACCTTAGTGTGACACCCTACACATATCCCACATCGGCCGTGGATAGGAGTGATTTCTGGTTCATAAGGAATGTCTGGCATCTAATATCAACAATGCGTTTTGGGCGTATTGGTTGTGGATGAGAGGAGAACTCCATAGTTAAGCGTGCACAGGTGGGAGCAATCCAAGGATGGGTGACCTCCCTAGGAATTTTTCACCCGGGCAACCAAAATCAAATCCGTGAGCTCCTCGTGGGCAAAGTGGACCATATTCTTGATGTGAGGGGTCGGGTGTTACAGAAAGGTATCAGAGCCACTCCTGTGCCGTTCGGGGTTTAGGACATACCTCACCAAGGATGGTGACTTCTCGGGCTAATCGAGGAAGATGAGTCCAAACAGGGGGTGCTTGTGACACCCTACACATATCCCACATCGGCGTAGACATGAGAGATTCCTGGTTCATAAGGAATGTGTGGCCTCTAATATCAACAACACGTTTTGGGGGCATTGGCTATGGATGAGAAGAGAACTCCAAAGTTAAGCGTGCTCAGGTGGGAGAAATCCAAGGATGGGTGACCTCCGTGGGAAGTTTTCACCCGGGCAACCAAAATCAAATCCATGAGCTTCTCATGGGCAAAGCGGACAATATTGTTGATGCGAGGGGCCGGGTGTTACACTTAGCACCTTTAGGTCTGTCCACCAGTGTCCATACTCCTAACTTCTTGAATTGAAGAAGTTTTTTGCAAGGCACTCACCCATGCCTCGTCATTTAGGGCTTCACTAACATGTTTTGGCTCAAATGGAGACACAAAACATCGATATGCACTATCGTGAAGATATCCCTTTTCCATCACTGAGGCGTAATCAGTTGAGTATAGTTAATTCTGTGTGTGTACTCCTGATCGAACATCTCCAATGACATTGTCCAAAGGATGATAAACATTTAGTTATGATCTAGGAGTGGTGGGTACAACTACCTCATTATCCAGATTGTGAACACCAGGTTCGGTATCTAAGGTAGTGGGAGTGTGAGGTTCCGAAGTGTCAGAGGCATCAACATTAGATGCTTGTGTACTTGCATTAGTAGGAACCAATTCCTCCTGATCCACCTGACCATTTTCCATGTCTTCATCATTAGAGGAGGAGTCACTTACCTTAAGTGCTCCCCCTGAAGAACTAGAAGACTCTCCTTGTGACGCTGAGGTCGTCGAGTCCAGTGATGGTGTATTTTACACATCATACATCATTCTGGTTGATAACTCATCCTCTGGAGGGAAGAGAGGGATGTTGAAGGACTTAAGAATCCATCATAGTCGAAAAAGAATGAGGGTCATTTTCTAGCAAAAGGAGTGGTGTATCTCTATACATCAACGTTGCACCACACTTCTACTTGACTAGTTGAGTTGTTATAAACTCTCTTATTCAATATGTTGTATCCTAAGAAAATTCCTTCTTCGGCCTTCTCGCTGAACTTCCCTGACTGAGTTTTCTTTAGCAACATACATGGTGCGCCAAATGGTTCAAGGTACTCCAATTTGGTTTATGACGTTGGAGTAACTCATAGCATGTTTTACCATGACGTTTGACCACTAAGACTCGATTGAGGGTATAACATGTGTTAGCTACTGCCTCATTCCAAAATTAGATAGGCAGTTTCGAGTTTGCTAGCATCCTTCGGGTTGTCTCTATCAAGCTTCGATTCTTTCTCTTAACAGCTCCGTTCATTTGAGGAGTGTAGGCAGATGTGAACCGGTGCACAATTCCTTTTTATTTGTAGAATGCCTCCATCCACTTGTTTTTGAACTCGGTACCATTTTCTGTGCGAACTTGCCTTACCTTAAGCTGGTAGAGTGACTCCAATGTAGTTACCACCTCTTTGAATGATTCAAATGTCTCTGATTTGGATTTCAGAAACATCACCCAAGAAAATCATGAGTAATCATCCGTAACTACATAGCAGTACAAATCGCCGGCAATGCTTTTTGTACTGACTAGCCCAAACAGATCCATGTGAAGAGGTAAGTCAATTGAGTGAACTTCTTTTCCTTATGAGACTTCTTTGTCTGTTTCCCTTTCTTACACACGACACAAATATCCAGTAAATGGAAGTTCATAACATTTACTCCACGCACTATATCATTCTGGATCAAGTGATTCATCTTTCATGGATTAATTTGTCCTATTCTTATATGCCAGGAGATGGAGTCTTTCACTGTTGCCTTTGACAAGAAGCATTGTACATTATGATCGGTTGTGGAGGCCTTTGATAGGTCCAAGACATACAAATTGTTATATCTTGAAGCTGACATTAAAACTTGGTCCTCCGGGATGACATAGTCCTTTTTCAGAACATAGCACTTCTTGTTGTCAAATACAACCGTGAATTCATTGTCACATTTCTGGGAGACAAAAAGTAAGTTATTTTGACGTTGTTGAACATAGTTTACTTTATCAAACTTCACTTTCTGGTTTCCCACTTCCCCTTGTGCAGTGATATATCCTCCTTTATTTCTAGCAAATAAAACGTGTCCTCCTTTTATTTGTTTGAAATTTGACAACAGAGACAGGTTCCCAGTCATGTGCCTTGATGCCCCACTATCAACAATCCAGGTATTTGTAGTAGCAATCCAGGTGTCCCGGAGGAATCAAACATCATAAAATCTACCCACTGTCCATTTGAGGGTGAGGGCAAATCGTTCTTCTTCTTGTCCTCATTATCAAACACTGGACTTGATTTTTGTTTCCATAAGCTAGTTTTGTGTAAGGCCTATTGTGATAAACAAACGACTAGCTTACGGTTTGAAATTTATGCTCACTAATTCTTTTTGGTGGAGTGATAGAACTCCTTTTAGAAGAACTTGGTTTAGTATTATGAAGTTCAATTTTCTTTCTTGGTGTTTGATAATAAGGACAGTTAGAAGCAATGTGTCCATACTTTCCATAATTGTAGCATGATCTACTTTCGACATGTTGGTGGAACTGTGTCTCTAGGGAAGTGTGTGACATAGGTCTGACTTTAGTCTGTGTAGGTTTGGATACTTCTTGTTTAGATGTTTTAGCTTCTTTAACAAAATTCATTGATTGATCATTTTTAACATCTTTACCCTTTTGTTTATTTGGAATAAGCCATGGTGCATGTGGTTGATTAACTTGTTTGGTCTTTTTAGGTTCAGGAACAGACATGTTTGACCCTGACTTTACATTAACCTTTTCAAACTTTTCTTCCAAATTCACAATAGGCATTTACCTTTAGACTTCAAAGTAGCCTCCTTCTGTTTAGTGACAAATTCCACTAGTTTACTTATGGAATCTGGGTCACAAACTAAAGAAGTGGACAGCACATGATCCTTAATAGGATTGTTATTTACTAGTCTACATTTAGCATTTAACACTATCTCATGTGGTGGTGCTACCACTTTGTAACCCAACCTCTCCCCGTTGTTACGTTCTTTCACTAGGTGCTAGACTATGTGAGAAAACTGGTCCAACTATGTAGTTTTTGTTTTGATGAGTTGACTTCAACTTCCAAAACTGCTTTTCTTTCATACTTGCTTCCAGGAGTTTAAATAGAACTTTATATCGTTTGCTTGGTTAAAAGCAACAACCTCAGTTTCCCGTAGTTGTTTGTTTAAAAGTTCTATCTTCTCTTTATAACTATGCTCATTTTGTATTAAAATCTGGTTGGCTTCTATGCACAGTTGTAAGTCATTTACTAAGCTATCATTGTGATCTAATAACCTAGCAAATTTGAATCTACGCTTTCTCTAAATTTATTACATTCATTACAACCATGACTTTCAAAAAGCTGGTCTGTCGTAACTTACCTGTGATGATTCGGTTGAATCCGCCATCAGTGCAGAGTTTGACTCTTGAGGTGTTGGAGATTCTGAACATGTTGTTTTGAGATCTTCTTCAATCAGGCGATTAACCACATTTGCAGTATCTTCATGATCTGACAACACTAGTTCAACTGTGATTTCACCTTCACTTGAAGTGTCATCATCCAGACCCTCAACATTTGCAATGTTTGACTCCCCCGGAGATACAAAGCGAAAGGTCCAATCTTGACCTTCTTCATCTTATGCAGTCAAAGCCTTTGTATCTTTGCTTGACAAAGCAGCTCCACTCGTGGGTTTGTCTTGACATTTGAAGGATGAGAAAGGATTCCCGTTACTTGTCTTGTTGGGCTACACACATTCACGTTTGAAGTGTCCATTTTCTCCATAGTTTAATAGGTAACTTTGGTTTTGTCGAAAGCAAAAGTTGTATCCTTTGTGGCTATCAAGTGCTGTGCTATCTTCTTTACAAACTTTTTAGGTCGCCTGACAGCACTTGCTAAAGCCCACATAATGTCCATTCTTTCTAATTCATTCTCATCCACCTACTCGTAATCCTCAACAGACAGATGGAAATTTTCGATCTTTCCTGCAACTAGACCATCATAAGAATGAACAACTGCAGCTAAAAGGTCCATATGCTCCTTGGCAACCTCAACTGTAATATTCCCGATAATTTCGGTCTTCAACTTCGTAGTGTTTGCTTCCGATGGGACATATTGGGTACTAGATGACCCTGATGTTTCAGATCCTGAAGCTGTAGGTTGAGAAGGAGTGGTTGAACTAGGCACAAATGCTATTTGAAGTGGCACTCTTGAACTTGTTGAAGTGGAAGTGGATTTATAGAGTGAAGGATTATGATCATAGGAACTTTTTGGTTACATGTTTTTCATCCTCAGTTCCTCCTCTCTTAATTTTAGGATAAAGTCGTTTATGTCTAATTTTGCCAGTAATTATTTTGTCTTAAATTAGACACAAACGAGTCCTACTTCTCTGGCAGACCATCAGCAAAGCTGGAGACCTTATCTTCCATTGACGTGGTGACTCCATGAGTGTGTATCTCGCTCATTAAATGGTAGAACCTGTCTATGATATCATCCAAGCTCTCTTTACCCATCAAAGAGAAGTTATCCAACTCCTTCTTCAAAGCCTGTGCCTTTAGAGCTTTCAATGATGCATTCCTATCGTATCGTTTCTCCAAGGCTTCCCATAACTTCTTTGCCTGTTTGTTCTCAGAAAACTAATGAAATATATCCTTAGGTATCGACTAAGTCAATAGAGCATACACTTTCTTTTCAGCATTGTACTTCACCTTCTGGCTATCAGTCATGCCGCCCAAGGTGAGTTTAACACCATCAGCACCAACCAGCATGCCATAACCTGTCTCGATTGATTCCCACAAATTGGGATCAACTCCATTCAGATAAATCTCAAACCTTTTCTTTGATTGTGGGTAATCATCTAACATTATAAGTTTAGGGGGTTTATTGTGATTCCCTATTTCATTTTGCAAAAGCAAAAGGTTCTAGATACGAGAGTCTCTACCGACAGTAAACGCAGAGTACTGATCTTCCATTTCTATAAACTTTGAACTTTGACTTAAGACTTATTCACTCGTGCGAATGGAGAGGTGAGAATGGGCCAGTTGTGTGATTGAACAAATGCGGATGGGTCAATCGTGTGATTGGACTAATGCGGATAAACAACCGTGCGATTGGGAAAATGCACATGGACAATGCATATGGGGTGGTTCAGTCGTACAAATGGATAGGCGATTGAGTTCAATCGTGCGTATGGGATGTGCGATTGAGTTCAGTTGTGCGATTGAGCCAATCGTGCGACTGAAGGCTGATGTTTATGAAAATTCGAAGGTTTTTGATACTTTGACTCAAAAACACGAGTTTTCATGAACCATAATCTGCCGTATGCCAAAATACTTAAACTTTTAGATCTGGAGACACAGAAAACACTATTTTACTAAAAAAAGTTACTCTTTTGAATGAAAAAACTTGATTTTTGCACCAAAACTAATCGAATCACACGCAAAATCAAGAGCCAAAGCTCTCATACGACTTATTGCGACCGTGTACGAAGTAGTAATTGATAATGCGCGTATACCAAATCAAATAGTGCAGAATCCTATTTGATTGGCGATCCAATTAGGGAGAACACAGTTCAGATCAATCTAACGATTGATGGAATGTTAAGAATGATTAGAAAACGTTCAACTGCGATCTATGAACTTGGAACAGGTTTTCTTGAGTCTTTGGACGGCTAGGGTATGCTTATGTGTGTAGGTATTCCAATTGTTTTGTTTTATCACGAATTAGGTGGTATTTATAGGTTAGGGTCTTCCAGTCGTACGACTGAACCATTAGCATGGTTTAGTCGTGCGACTGAATCATGCAATTGATCCATCCGCACGACTGAAGATTCAGTCGTGCGACTGAGTCAACCTTATGTCTCAATCAGGCGACTGATCCAGTCTCCTGGTTCAGTCATGCGACTAGTCCATTAGCATGAAGTACTCATGCGTATGGTCCATTAGCATGGTCCATTCGCATGAAGACTTCATATAATTAAGTTTGAACATGTTTTTCAATCATTATTGACTATGAATTATGTGCAACAACCACAAACCTATATAGTTAGTTCACTATAAATTAAGACACAATTAAAAATGAAATATTAAACATTATAAGCATCAACCACACATTGGATTTTATTCATACCCATTCAATTACATATATGTAAGACATGATAGACATTTACATTAAGCTCCTAAACTAGGTACATATGTATCAACAGTTTTGAAACTTGAAACTTTTCTTGTATACTTGTTGGACACAAATGCAGTAGAGTAGAATCCTTATCCGCATTAGTTTCACTTTGGCATAAACAGTTACCCGCATTAGTTATATGCATGGGTTACCTTCACCCGTATTAACCAATGCACTTAACTGTATTAACTTTTGAACTTAATCAAAGGTTAATATTTATGTTTTGGTTTTTCTTGTTATGAAGAACTGTCTTTGGTTGAATTCGCTTATGAAGTTGATTGAATTCTCTTATGAAGTTGTTGACTTTTGTTGGGGTCATCCATTTTTGCTTGGATTGACTTGTATGCCAAATGTGATATACGTTTCCCATTGTTTGACTGATCTTGGGCTTCTTATGCTTCCAAGCATCTGCATAGGTTGAGAAACTATGGTATAACTTATGCACTAAGATAAACATTTTCTTTTTGTTTTGTTTTGAAGTTTTAGGAAAGTAATTTAAGATAGTAGATGTTTATAAAACCTTAGTCAAAAATTTTAAATTACTCGCCCTAAAGTTTATATCCTCATTAGGATAGAAACTTTAAAGATTTGAAACTTTTTGAAAATTATGTACTTTTGATTATTAAAATGAAGAGAAGTATATCTTTTGTTGGGATCATATCAATCTTACATTACACATGTGCATCCTTTTTGATAAAGTGGACATGTTTATGAACTTGTTGATTGAAGGTATGTTTGTCCTCTTAAACTCATACCAGGTTGATATATTGATGCAAGTGATATTTATCATGTTTTTGCTTGATTTAATTATTCAATATGTACCTCACACACAAAGCATGGCATGATCAACCATCTTTATGTAGTGCATGGTAGAACTTTTTCACAACTTTCTTTACTAGGTTAAGTTATGAGACCTCATTTTCACTGATCCTCATTGGGATTATTTTATTTTGATCCTTTTTATGATGACCCATATTGGGATTCTTTTCACTTCACTTTGGAAGGTGATCCATGATTGGATTCTTTTGTTTATTCACTTGGAATGTATTGCTTTTATAGATTCTACACTATGTTCTTGTTTCATCAAGTCTTTTCTCAAAAAAACAAAGATGAAACTTGATACAGGTGAAAGAGATTCGTAAAGTATCGTTACCTGGTGTGTTTAGGTTACTACACACACATACACTCAGATAAGCCAATACATACCTGTACTTTGAGATGAGTGTTTCACTATTGAATAAGATTTTAATTCATCACTGCATGTATCTTCTTTTCCAAGTTAAGCCTACCTACATATTTGGTAAGTCATGACAGTCTTTTAGAATTTGAAATTAAGCACAGTAAATGATATAACGACTACAATTATATCATTTCTCAATATTCTTTTCTTCATCAAAATTGACTTCATTTTGTGATGTTCTGATGTTTTTGAATTGTATTTCATGTTTTGATTGGTTTTACTCAAGGTTAATCATGCTAATTGATTCAACTAGGAATTCAAACCTACTAGGTTCAAATGCCTTAATAAATAAATCAGCCAATTGATTTTCAGTGGGTACTTGAATCAATTTGATAAACCTCTTTTCAGCACAGACTCTCAAAAAGTGATAAGTAATTTCAATGTGTTTTGTTTTTGAGTGTTGAACTAGATTATTTTTAATGAAAACAATTGTTGTGTTATCAATATGAGTTGGTGTGCGCAAGAAGTTAAAACCATAATCAAGCATCTGGTTTTGAATCCAGAGTACTTAAGAGCAACAAGCTGATGTTGCACTACACTCGGCTTCTTCTATTGAGACAGATACATTTGTTTTCTTCTTGCACCGCCAGGTGACCAGTCTGGGACCAAGAAATTGACAACCGCTAGAGGTCGATTTCCTATTGAAGTTGCATCATCCATAATCACTTTCAGTGAAGGCATAGAGATTGAAGTCTCCTTCCTTTGGATAGCATAACCCAAGAGCAGGTTTGCCCTTAAGATATTTGAATATCCATTGACAGCATTTACATGAGATTCCTTAAGATCAGCTTAATATCTGGCACACACACGAACACCAAACATAATGTGAGGCCTATTGGCTGTTAATTACATAAGTGAACGGATCATAGATCGATAGTGAGTCTAATCCACTGTTTTGCCTTTTTAGATCAGGTCCAATCTTCACTTTAGTATCTAAAGGAGTTCTAATAGACTAACAATCACCAAAGTGAAATTTCTTCAACATTGTTTCCACATATTTTGATTGATTGATGAAGATTCCATCTGCCTTTTGTTGGACTTGCACCCCTAGAAAGAAAGTAAGTTCCCCCATTGCACTAATTTGAAATTTTTAATGCATAAGGTCTTCAAAGTCTTTACAGAGTTGCTTGTTTGTTGAGCCAAATATAATATCATCCACATAAATCTGGACTAACAAAATGTTTATTCCTTTTCTGTTTCTAAAGAGAGTCTCATCAATCTTTCCTCTTTCATATCCATTTTCAAGAATAAAAGATGATAGAGTCTCATACTACTTTCTTGGAGCTTAATAAAGACCATACAGGGCTTTGTCAAGCGTGTACGCCCTGTGAGGGAAATCTGGATCTTCAAAACTAGGTGGTTGACTCACATAGACTTCTTTAGCAATCTTTACATATAAGAATGCACATTGCACATACATTTGATAAACAACAAACTTCATGGATGCAGAATATGCTAGAAGATTCTTATTGCTTCTAATCTGGCAACAGGTGCAAAATCTTCATCATAATCAATTCCTTGATCTTGAGTGTAACCCTGTGCCACTGGGCTTGCTTTATTTTTGATGATGATCCCTTTATCATCAGTTTTGCTTCTATACAGCCATCAGGTGCCAATAGGATATTGTCCTTTAGGAAGGTCTACCAGTTGCCATACCTCTTGCTTCTTGAATTGTAGCAATTCTTCCAGCATTGCTTCAATCCAGCTGTTGTCTTGAAGGGAGTCTTTGATGTTTTTGGGTACTGTTTGACAAAGAAAGCATGAGAACAAACAGATGTTTGCAATACTTTACTTGCTTCTTGTCACCCTTTCATTAAGTTCACCAATAATGCTTTCCACTGGATGATTCTTGTGTATTCTTGTGGTTGGAAATTAGTCATTAGCAATGGTTACATCAAGATTTGAGACATTCAGATCATTATGGTGAGAGGCACCTTCATATTGTACTGTTGGGGAATTATGAAGATAATCAGACTCCATTTCATTATCTGCTTCAACTTCAGCAACACTTTGATTGCTTCCATCATTTCATGTTCTTTCTGTTTTAGCTGGAGGAGTAGCTTGTTTTTTATTTCTGATCTCTGTTGATAGATCTTTTGAATATGATAGTAACAGGGTTAGACCTCCTTCAGTTGAAACACTTTGATTTTGTGACGGTTGTCTGATGTGATCAACTCGGAGAAGAACATCTTGATTCAAGTATTCAGTAGATGTAGGAGGAATCAATGGAAAGTCATCTGTTCTTTCAACATGTGAAGAAGTTTCACCTGAATGTAGATTTCCTGCTTAGACAAGTGAAATTGATCAAATGATTTTGTAAATGAGTCTATATCAAACAACCAGTCGGGACCATTTCTAGATTTTGGGAAACGAGTGTTCCTTGAATTGAACATTTGTTGATTTATCAATAATGTTTAATCTAGGATTAAACACTCTGTATGGCTTTGAAACAGAAAAATAACCTACAAAGAATACTTCATCAAACTTAGATGAAAACTTTTCCAAATAGTCTCGGGTGTTTAATATTAAGACAGGACTACCAAATGATTTAAAAAATCCAATAAATGGTTTTTTTGTGAAACAACAGTTCATATGGAGTTATGTTAGTTTCTTTTACAATCAGAGTTCGATTTTGCACAAAGCATGATATGTTAACTACCTCTACCCAAAAGGTAATAGGTAGTTTAGCATCAGCTAACGTTATTCTTGCTGCTTCAATTAGTGTTCTATTTCTCCTTTAAGCTACCCCATTTTGTTAAAGAGTTCTAGCTGCACTGAATTGATGAGCAATGCCTTTGGTTGCACAAAATGAACTCATGTCTTCATTTTTAAACTTAGTTCCATTATCACTTCTTATTGTTTTGACCTTATGATCAAGTTGGTTTTCAATTTTTGTGATAATGTCTTGTATTATTTGGGATGACTCATTTTAATGAAGTAAGAAAAAAACCCATGTAAATCTTGAAAAGTCATTAATGATCACCAAACAATACTGTTTCTTTCCAATACTCATAACATGAGTTGGTCAAAACAGATCCATGTGAAGTAGCTTCAATGGAGTATTGTTTGTGTTTACCAGCTTGGATTTGTGAGAAGATTTAGGTTGTTTTCCTTTGAGGCATGCTGAACAATGATCAATAAAATGAAATTTTATTTGAGGAAGACCAATGACATGGTTTCCTTTGACCAATCTATTCCTGTTTTTATAGTTTGTGTGCCCCAAAGGTCTGTGCCAAAGCTGGGGCTCATCACATGATGCTTTTGACAAAAGACATGTTTCTTATATTGGTGTTGTAGAATCCAGGTTTAAGACATAGGTGTTATTCTTCCTTAGAGTCTTTAGGACAACCTATTCTTCAGAGATCTGAAATCCTGGTTTTAGAATGTAGCAATGAGTGTCCGTAAGTGAGTTGAATATTTTTTTCGCAGATCTAAGACATGCTTAGAAGATTTAAGTTTAGTTGTTCACAGTAGTTCACTTTATC
Organism: Flaveria trinervia; assembly: GCA_025506515.1. Taxonomy (NCBI): domain Eukaryota; kingdom Viridiplantae; phylum Streptophyta; class Magnoliopsida; order Asterales; family Asteraceae; genus Flaveria; species Flaveria trinervia. The sequence continues at coordinate 32,784,775 of CM046446.1, forward strand.
AAAGCTCAGCATCCCATTTGTCATAGATCCCTCACAAGTAATTCTTCCACCTTTTGAATCTTCTCTAAATGCCATAATAGTTCCTTGTATTCACCATTTGTATGACACAGTAATTAGCAGTGCATCCTATACTGATTTAGCAGTACCATACTTTTTCAGCTTTTCAACACATCCATCTTGACTGCTTAAGTGAGTATGGAGTAAGCTTTGATATCAATCTTGATTTTCTTGTAGTCATCATCATCAAGAGTCAGATCCTCAATGGGTATTCTTGATGTTTTGTAGATGGCAGCTTGATCTGCAGACAAACTAACAGGGATTTGCTGCCTCTTGCATATTGAGATCCAAAAGTCAGGATCTACACCTGTAATGTAATTTCAAAATCTGATTTTCCATTGTTTAAACTCATATTTATGTGTGAATCTAGTTTAGCAACATATTCTTAACTTATTTAATATAGATTAGATAAGTTTTTAAGTTATCTTAGTCCAACTTGTCCAAATCCTCCAAGACAAGCTCTCAGAATAAGATCTGTTAAGTTTCTTAGTTTATGTTGAAGCTTTTTGTTATACTGACTGTTCATAGCTTTGAGAGTGGGTAGTGTTGGTTTGTTTTTGAGGGTGAGGAAGTATGAACAGTAAATGTTGAAGAGTATATTCTGCTATTTACTAAGTAGAGTTGATAGAACACTCTACTAGCAACTCGATCACCAAATCAATCAAGTTCCATTTGGATCTTCGGTAGATCTGAAAAAGAACCAAGAGCCAAAGCTTTGATACCAATTAACTGGGTGTTGAGATTAAGATTCTCACTAGGATCGAATATAATGATCAATCAGAGATTGAATGGCGGAAACAAACAATCAATAAACATTCAATGCAAGAATATACTCATAAATGCTTTGTATATATTGATGAAGATGATTGATTACAATAAATGCTAGGGTTTTAGCAAGAACAGTAATAATGTACCTTGAGAATGTGTAATACAAAATATTCTGATTGTTTATCAATAGTTATCTCATGTATGAGGTTTTCTATTCTATTTATAGGCTGACAAGATGCATTTTTACAAGATGACTAAACTACACCTAACCTATACATCGGAACTAGTATAAGTCTTCATTAGCATTTCTTCTGTTCATCCGCATTGACAAATGTAGATGAGTTGGACTTGATGAGCATTTTTTCTCTTGTTATCTGTATTAGTAGTTGGTCATCCGCATTGGGTACATAGATGAACAAATATTTATGCACATTTGTTGTTGGTCATCCGCATTAGCAAATGCAGATGAACGTGTCTTGTCCGCATATCTTTTTGACTATCTGCCTTTGTTATTGTCTTCCGCATTTACAAATACGGTTAGTTAACACTTTGTTCTTAGCAGATTCTTCACCCGCATTACTTCTTGGACTTAGGGAATTTCCAGCAGAACAACCATCAACTCACCAATTGAATTGGCATGTATGATCCTTTCAGGGTCCAATACTCTTACTGTTTGGTGATCATAGATGACTTTACAAGATTCACATGGGTCTTCTTTCTTAGAAACAAGAATGAGACCCCTAAGATTTTGAAGAATTTCATCTTAAAGATTGAGAATCAAACTGATCACAAGGTCAAAATCATAAGATGTGATCAACGAACTGAATTCAAGAACCAAACAATTGAGAAACTTTGTGATGAAAAGGGTATTACAAGACAATATAATGCTCCAAGGACTCCTCCTTAGCAAATTGGTGCTAAAAGAAGAATCAGGACACTGATTGATGCTGCAAGAACTATGTTGTCAGACTCTAAGCTACCCATCACCTTGCTATGATCCCTCAACTAAGGATCCACATGTCTTATTCTACCCCAAACATCATTGAAGATGTTGATTCAAGGGTAAAAACAAGAGGAAAAACCCATGATGCAAATGTTTGTCTTCACTCTTGTTTCTTATCTCAATAGAGCCTAAGAAGATTGATGAGGCTCTGAAAGATGGAAATTGGGTTGAAGCTATACAGGAGGAGTTGCTTTAATTCAAGAGACAAAAGGTTTACAACCTATGTCCTCTTCCTCATGGGAAGACTATTATATGAACCAAATGGGTTTTTAGGAACAAGAAGCATGACAGAGGACTTGTCATAAAAAATAAGGCAAGACCAGTTGTTCAAGGGTATACACAAGAAGAAGGAATTGACTACACAGATGTCTTTGCTCCTGTTGCAAGGCTAGAAGCTTTCAGGATATTCTTAGCTTTTGCTGCATCCATGAACTTCGAGGTCTACTAACTTGATGTCAAGTGTGCTTTTCTAAATGGGGTGATTGATGAAGAGGTGTATGTCAAACAATGGGTTTGCAGATCCTGATCATCCAGATTATGTCTGCAGGGTTAATAAATCTCTTTATGGGTTGCAACAAGTACCAAGAAAGTGGTATGAGACTCTATCTGCGTATCTCTACAAGCATGGATACATAAGAGGTACTATAGATGGAACTCTCTTCATCAAAGGAACAGAGAGTGACTTGATGCTAGTTAAAGTATATGTAGATGATATCATCTTTGGTTCAACTAATCCAAAGCTCTACAAAGACTTTCAGAAGCTGATGAAGGACAAATTTAAAATGAGTGCCATGGGGGTACTTAATTTCTATCTAGGAATTTAGGTGAAGCAAGTTGAAGATGACATCTTCACAAGTCAGTCAAAGTATGTTCAAGACATACTCAAGAGATTCAACATGACTGACCACAAGGTTTCTAAGACACCCATAGCAAGAAACCACTCCATTAGGCCTGATCTTGAGGGGGAGTGTGTGAATGAACACCTTTATAGGGCCTGATGTGATTAGAATACTTTTGAAGTTTGACACTCTTCCATAGAAAATATTCTATGTGTGAAATCTTCTGAAGGCAAGACCCACATCTTCCGAAGTTTAAAGTGAAGTGTTCCGAAGCATCAAGGACAAGGTCCTCCGAAGCCAAGAATTGAAAACAGATTATGTTCCGAAGACTTTTGAAGACATGCTTTTATCTGATATACTTTAACATAAAGTTGGACCACCTTTCTACTACAACTCTGTTTGACTCACTAACTTTCACAAGTTGGTGATGTAGATACATGATGTTCCTATTTTATGTGCTTAAATGTAAAAGTCTTTCATGTCTTACATATTTGTAATGTGATGATGAAATGAAATATGATATATGCCTTGATGTTTATTTATCTTTGATTATTTCATATTATTATTGTGTTAAGTATAAGTCATATGTATGAACTTCATATATAGGTTTGAGATTGTTGTACATAATTCTAAGTAATAATGATTGGGAAAAGTGTTCAACTTAGTTGGGTGATTATTCATGCTAATGGACTATACTTATGAACCATACACATGAATGAATCATACCAATGAACTACTCGCACAACTGAACCTGGAGACTGAATCAGTCGTATGATTAAGGCATAAGATTGCTTAGTCGCATGACTGAACCTTCAGTCGTGCGTATGACTCAATCACATGAGTTAGTCGCACGACTGAACCATGCTAATGGTTTAGTCATACGAATGAAAACTACAAACCTATAAATACCACATAATGTGTGGAAAAAATAAAACTTGGAGAGAGACTTCAAATATACATAAACCCTAGCCGTCTAGAGTGTCTAGAACACCCAATCCAACTTCATAGTTCGTTCTTGATCGATTTATACTCATTCTTAACATTTGTTTCATCGTTAGGTCGATAGGGTAATTGTTCTCAGTAATTGGATCGCCAATCAAATAGGATTCCGCATTATTTGATATGGTCTCATGCAAAATCTGTTAGTACTCCATACGAAAACGGTCCTAACAAGTAGTATCAGAGCTTAGGCTCGTGATTTTGCGTGGATTCAATTGGTTTCAGTGTTAAAATCAACGTTTTCATTCAGAAGAGTCACCTTTTTGCTTCAAAAATTGTTTTTGACATGTGCATGTGTTAAAGTTTTCATTTTTCATCAAACGGTAGATTAGGGTTTGTTGAAAATTCGTATTTTGTGTCAAAGTGTTCAAAATATTCGATTTTACAAACATAGCAGCCTTCAGTCGCACGATTGATCCATTCGTACGATTGAACTCATTAGTATACTCTATTCGCATGACTAAACTTAGTCGCATCTTTCATTCGCACGACTGAACAACTCCAGTCGGTTGATTCCAATCACCCTGTTCATTCATATTCTTTATTCGCATGAGTGAATCATCCGTATAGCTTATTCGCACGAGTGAAACTATCCTGTTCTTAGTTTACGAAGTTTAAAGCAACAGAAGACCAATTTGTTGCATTTACTGCTGGAAAGGACTCACGCATCCAGAACCTTCTACTTCTGGAGAATGAGATTGGAAACCATAACAAATCGCCAAGCTTTTAACGTTGGATGAGTACTACAGTGGAAACAACGGTTCGAAATCTACTTAAACGCAGTTGACCCATATCTTTGGACATCCATTGAGACTGGTTACATTGTACCAGTCATTGCTAATAGAGTCAAGTTGACCTTAGGAGGAATGAGCGAAGCGCAGAATATTTTGTTTAATGCTGAAAAGAAAGTATATGCCTTGTTGACTCAGTGTATACCTAATGACATCTTTCATCAATTCTTTGAGAACAAGCAGGCTAAGAAGTTATGGGAGACATTGGAAAAGAGATATGAAGGAAATGCAACTCTAAAAGCACTGAAGGCAAAAGCACTTAAAAAGGAGTTTGAAAACTTTTCTTCAATTAGGAATGAAAGCTTAGATGATATTATTGATCGCTTCTATCATCTGAGTGAGTTGCACACTCAAGGTGTGACCACATCCATGGAAGATAAAGTCTCTAGCTTTGCTGATGGTCTGCCAGATAAATGGGATCCATTTGTGTCAAATCTGAGATAAAACGAAATTCTTGCTACTTTAGACATTAATGATTTCATCTTGAAGTTAAGGGAGGAAGAACTACGCATTAAATCCAAGTCAAAGAAAGGATCATATATTCAGAATCCTTCACAATACAATTCAGTTGCAACTCTGGCTGTTTCAGGAGCACCGTTACAAACGTTGTTTGTGTCTAGCTCTTCTGCTTCTTCCCAAAGAAGTGCATCAGGAACCGAAACGTCAGGGTCATCTAGAACCCAATACATAGTTCCTGAGGCAAACACTATAAAGTTGAAGATCGAGAATCTCGGAAATGTCACAGTTGAAGTTGCTAAAGAGCACATGGATCTTCTAGCTACTATTATACAATCATATGATGGATTAGTTGCGGGTAAAATTAGAAATTGTTATCTTGCTGACGAGAACTACGAGCAAGTTGATGAAACTGAGCTTGAACGCCTCGATATAATGTGGGCCTTGGCTAGTGCTGTTAGAAGAGGCAAGAAGTTTGTGAAACAGACAGGGCCAAATTTGGTAGCAACAAAAGATATGACATTTGATTCGACAAACCTAAAGTCACGTTCTTTAATTGTGGTGAAAAAGGGCACTTTAAATGTGAGTGCATAAAGCCCATGAAGACTCGAAATGGAAATCCTTTTCCAACATTCAACCAATAAGAAAGTGTTAAGATTGTAGCTTCATCTTCAAGTAAAGATTCTAAGGCCTTGGTTTCTCAAGGTGATGAAGGACAAGACTGGTCCTTCGGATTCGTTTCTCCGGGTGAATCAAATATTACTTTAGTTGATATATTGGATGATGGATCTGCAAGTGAAGGAGACATCATAGCTGGGCATTCACTTTCAAATATCAAAGTAGCTACAAATGTTGTCGATCATTTGGTTGAAGAAGAGCTCAGTGCTGCAAACTCAAAATCTCTAGTCATCGAAGAGTCTGACACTGCCTTGATGGCTGATTCGTCTAGTTCTACACAAGTATGTTCTAAAGACTAATTATTTGAAAAACATGCATGTACTGAATGTGATAAATTTAGGGAAAGCATTGGTTTAAAATTTACTAGGATATTAGAACATAATGATAATCTAGTAAATGATTTACAACTTTGCACTGAAGCAAATTGTATTTTAAAACAAAATGAGTGCAGTTTCAAAGAAAAGATAGAACTGTTAGGGAAACATCTAAGGGAAAGCAAGGTTGTCACCTTAAATCAATCAAATGATATCAAGTTTTATCTAAATTCTTTGGAAGAAACTAAAAAGAAAAAAGAAGTTTTGCAAGTTGAAGTTGAATCATTAAAACATAAACTACACACTCTGGCAAGTTCTTCTCATATAGTTCAGAACTTAGTGAAAGAACGGAATACCGGGGAAGGTTTGGGTTATAAAGCAGTACCGCCACTACATGAAATCCTCTTGAACACTAAATGTTGACCAATTAATAATAACTCTGTAAAGGATCATGTGGTGTCTACGCCTCTGGTTAGTGATCCAGACTCTACGTGTAAACCTGTGAAACCTGTCACTAAATAGAAGGATTCCACTTTAGGATCAAAAGATAAGATACCTGTTAAGGATTTGGTGATAAAATTGAAAAGTCTAACTTAAAGTCAGGTTTACAAACGTCTATTGTTTTAGAATCTAAAAGGTCGAATCAAATTAACCTTAAACATGTAGATCATCAAGATCCAAGTAAAATGAAAGTGAAAGATGTTCAAAATGTCAAATAAATTAAGTTTGTTAAAGAAGGTGAAACATCTACAAAGGAAAAATCTTCACCCAACCGGACATATTTTAAACTATGACCAAACTCAACCCCACATCACAACTTTCTTCAAACTGTTGAAGGAAGATCCTGCTATAGTTATGGAAAATTAGGACATATCTCCCCAAATTATCCTTATTATCAAACACCTAGAAAGAAACTTGAACTTTTTTAATGAAAAACCAAGTTTTTCTAAAATCAGATCTAATAGTCTTCCTAAGGTCATACCTAAGATTATTAGTGAACCTAAAGTTCAAACCAAAAGCCTGTCGTCTGCTTACCACAAACAGGCCTTCCACAAAACTGGTTTATGGAAAGAAAAATCAAGGAATGTGTCTCATAGTGAGAACAAGAAAAATAAAGATATGTCCTCATCCTCTGAATGACAGTAGGTTGAATTCATGATGTGTGATATCTCTAGGATACCCAAGCCAGTTAAGGATTGGGTCCCAAACTTAAACTAATCAGTTCATTTGTATGTGTAGAGTGTCCGCTATAGTGCTATCACTAATACCTGGATTATTGATAGTGGGGCGTCCAGGCGCATGACTGAGAATTCGTCTCTCCTTTTCAACGTCAAGAAAATTAAAGGGGGACATGTTTCATTCGTTGGGAATAAATGAGGTTACATCACTACTCAAAGGGATGTGGGAAACGAGAAAGTGAAGTTTAACAAATTCAACTATGTTCAGCAACTGCAAAACAACTTGCTCTCTATCTCCCAAATCTATGATACAGGATACAAGGTTGTGTTTGATAACAAGAAGTGCTACATGTTGAAGAAGGAGTATGTTGTTGAGGAAGATAAAGTTCTAATGTTAGCTTCATGATATAATGATCTGTATGTCTTGAATTTATCAAAAGCCTCCATAACTGAGTCAACTGTCTAGTGCTTCTTGTCAAAGGCAACAGAAAGGGATTCAATCTCCTAGCAAAGGATAATGGGACACATTAATCCCAGGAAGATGAATCAATTGGTTTAGAATGATCCGGTGAATGGAGTTACATTTAAGAATTTCCGGCTCCCAGATTTCTGCGTAGCATGTAACAAAGGGAAATAGACGAAGAAGTCTCACAAAATAAAAGAATGTTAATTCTATCGATATTCCTCTCGAGCTTCTACACATGGATCTGTTTGGCCCAGTCAGCACAAAGAGCATTGCTGGAGATTTGTACTGCTTTGTAGTAACTGATGACTACTCAAGATTCTCTTGGGTGATGTTCCTGAAAGCCAAGTCAGAGACAATTGAATCATTTAAGCATCTAGTCACTACATTGGAATCACTCTACAAGCTGAAAGTTTGAAAGATTCGATCAGAAAACGGAATAGAGTTCAAGAATCAGTGGATGGAGGCATACTGTAGAGAGAAAGGAATTGTACATCAATTACTTCTACCTACACTCCACAAATGAATGAGTTGCTGAAAGAAAGAATCAGAGTTTGATAGAGACAGCAAGGACAATGTTAGCCGACTCTAAACTGCCTATCCAATTATGGAATGAGGCAGTGGCTATTGCATGCTACACTCTCAATCGAGTCTTAGTGGTCAAACGTCATCGAAAAACATGTTATGAATTACTCCAGCAACGTAAACCCAACTTGGAGTATCTAGAACCATTTGGAGCCCCATTCATGCTGTTAAAGAAAACTTAGACTAGGAAGTTTTATGAGAAGGCACAAGATGGTATCTTTCTCGGATATAGTATATGAGATAAGAGAGTTTATAACAACTCAACAGGTTAGGTAGAAGTGTGGTGCAATGTTGATGTCCGAACATACACCACCCCCTGCTAGCAAAGGACCTTCCTTCTTCTTTGACTATGATGGATTTTTCAAGTCCTTCAATATACCTCCTTCACATCCTGATGATGAGTTATTTGCTCACATGATGTACGATGTTCTAAAAACTCCTCCACTAGACCAAACATCATCGGTTCCATTATACAATACTTCTAGCTCTTCAGGGGGAGCTTGAGGTAAGTGAGTCTTGTTCTGATTATGAAGCAGTTGAGATTGCAAATGTGGACCAGGAGGAATAGGTTCCCACATCCAAAAGTACGTAAGTATCTGATCTTCATGCCCCTGGAAATTCTAAACCCCATACTCCAACAGCCACATAAACTCAACTAGAAATTCAAAATCCGGATAATAAGATAGCTGTCCCAACCACTCTCGGAACTTGGGTTAATGTGAATCATCCCCTGGATAATGTTGTCGGGGATATTCTATTTGGATTTCAGAAACGAAATTAGGTATGCTCTGATGATTATGACGCAATAATGGAAAAACGTTATTTACACGATGGTGCTTATCGATGTTGTCTTTCAATTTAAGCCAAAATATGTAAGTGAAGCCTTAAATGATGAGGCATGGGTGAGTGCTATCCAAGAGGAACTCCTTTAGTTCAAGAAGTTAGGAGTATGGACTCTTTTGGATAGACCTAAAGGTGCTAAGGTGATTGGCATTAAATGGGTTCTTAAATGCAAGAAAGATGACCAAGGGGTGATAATCAGAAACAAGGCTCGGCTTGTCATTCAAGGGTTTAGAGAAGTTGAGGGCATTGACTACAATGAAGTATTTGCACCTGTGTCAAGGATGGAAGCAATACATATATTCTAAGCTTATACTTCCTACATGAAGATCAAAGTCTTTGAAGTGGATATGAAAAGTGCATTCCGTCATGGTTAAATCCGCAAAACGGTGTACGTCAATCAACCCGAAGGATTTGAGGATTCTTATCATAGGGATAGAGTTTATAAACTGGACAAGGTTCTTTACAGTCTTCATCAAGCCCCTTGAGCCTTGTGCGAGAAACTCTCTACTCATCTGGTGAAACATGGTTTTCGCAGAGGGGTGATTGACCGCATGCTGTTCTTCAAAGAAAAGGATGGTGATTTACTACTGGTATAGATATATATGGATGACATAATCTTCGGTTCCAAAAATGAAAAATTGTTTAAAGAATTTGAATCAGTGATGAAATTTGAGTTTGAGATTAGTGTAATGGGAGAGATGAAGTTCTTTCTTGGGTTACAAGTGGATCAAGCACCCAATGGAATCTTCCTGCATTGCTCCAAATTTGTAGGAGATATCCTTAGTCGGTTTGACATGTAGAATGCAACGGTTGGTAGGACTCCACTTGCCACGAACCACGATGTGGCACCCGACGAAAATGGTGATCTGGTAGATGCCACTATGTACCAAGGAATGATCGGATCTCTGATTTACCTCACCGCTTCTCGCCCTGATATAATCTACGCCACGTGTCTCTGTTCCAGATATCAGGGTAAACGAAAAGTGAATCATCTGATTACGGTAAAAAAGATTTTTTGTTGTCTAAAGGGTACTCCAACACTAAGATTGTGGTATTGTCATGATGATGACTTTGAGCTTACAGCGCATAGTGACTCGGACTATGGTGGTTGTAAGATGAATTACAAGTTAACATCAGCGCGATGTCAGTTCTTTGGAAGACGCTTAGTCACGTGGCAATGTAAGAAGCAGACGTTGGTTGCTCTGTCAACCTGTGAAGCTGAATATGTTGCTGTTGCAAGTTGTTGTTCATAAATCATTTGGATTGAGTAGCAAATGCGAGACTACAATTTGCAATTTTTCTAACACCCCTATCTTTGTTGATAATTCTGCTGCAATTGTTGTCACTAAAAATCCGGTCCAACACCCAAAAACTAAACACGTTGGTATTAAATATCACTTTATACGTGAGTGTTTTGAAAAGCAACTAATCGATGTTATTAAAATTAATACAGATTTTTCAACGCGCCGACCTCTACACAAAAGCTTTTGATAAACCTTGGTTTTTATAACTTTTGAAGGTCAATGGTGTGAAAAAGAAAAGTACTGTTATTCTAGAAGAGTCTAGTTCTTATTCCGCCAAATTTTTTTTATTTGTTATATTATTTTATTTTCCTATCTTTAAAAATCCAAAAACACAAAAATATTTTTGATTTTAGAATTTTAGGGGAGCAATAGTTTAGTTTCAGTATTTAATTACTTAAAAAAAACGAGGGTGGGCAGATTAACTAAAAGCAATGAAATCAAATCTATGAGATTGATTCAACAATTATAGAAAATGATAGTAAGGATCAAATTGTTTGGGACATCAAAAAGATTTAAATTATCAAATTGCTATATTCAAATTACAAGTCTGAGAAGTCTAAGCAAAAATAAAGGAAAAATGATAAAACAACATTATATGGATAACTTGTTCATGAGAAATTATTTGTTTTATTATTTAAGTTGGTTAAATAATAACAAATAAAAGTGTGTTAATTTATAAAATGAAAATAGGTTTTAATTTTATAAATTAAGGATTTAAAAGAGTGCAATTTTATAAAAGTTTCAAAATGGGGGGAATCCATTTTGAATAAAGATTCAACCGCCCCATGTGGGGGTTGGAGGAGTCTTTTAGTCTTGGTTTCTACAAGACATTCTCCATTCTTGCACTCTTCAATCAACACACACACTCTCTCTCTTACACACACAAGCAACAACTCTCTCTCCAAACAAGGCTGAAAATTTCGGATTAAAGGCTCAAGCAATCTGAAAATTTCGGATTATTGAAGGTGCATAGGTAGAAAGTTTTGGTGTTGTGCTCCATAAGTAGCTAGGTGTTTGCAAGAGCTTGTGGGTATACAAACTTGAGGCTTTCTCTCTTTGGGGCTGGAGATTCAAGAACATCATCATCTTCATCTCATCCATCTACAACATCTTGTGCTTGAATGGTTGTTTCAATAAACACCCTATGGTTGTTATTTTGGTTTTGATAGCATTCTATTTCACATATATATATGATCCTCGTTCTTGGGTTTTGTTATGGTTTAAAATGGTTCATTTTTCAGATTTTTAACAACATGTTTAAACCTTATATCCATTGTGTTTTTATAGTTTAAATGGTTAAACTAGCTTTGATTTACATGTTACAAAACACAACAATGTCATCTAGAGCCGGATATGTGGAATATGTGCATCAAAAGTTCTTGAAAAGTTAGTTTTCATGGACTTTTTCAACCCATCAGGGGCTGTTTTGTTGTGGATTTACGAATCCCTTATGTTTCAAGGTTTAATCTTACATGCTTTAAGGTTATTAAAAGGGGTTCATTGTTGTTCTTGGATGTTGAATATGTTTCATATTTTTTTGATTGTGTAAACCTTGAAAGATCAAGATCATATGGTTGATTGTGTTGTTTGGACAAATCCCTAAAGTTTTGGTGCATGTTGGCCAAAACTTTAAGGTTATTAAAAAGGGGTTCATTGTTATTCTTGCATGTTAAATATGTTTCATATTTTGGTGCATAACATAGCCTTGACCTTATGTGTTTTGGATTTGGTTGATTGTGGTTTGTCATGTTGGTTTTGATTCTTATAAGAGTTGTAACATTTGTGTTTGTATTTTGGGTTGTAATTTATTTATTCATTTGGTTTTGTAATAAATAGATTAGGTGCATTTATTTTATTAGAAAAAATTGTATTAGGATATGATTTTATAAAAGAACATGCACAAGATGAAGACCCAAAGAAGGACACAAAAGACATGGACACTTGAAGCATTTGGATGTGGATTCAAGTGGCAGTTCATGGACACATTTTGATGTGTCATTTTAACCCTTAGGAAAGACCTTATTACAACAGTTGTGATGGCAAACAAGTGTGGTTAACTTAGTGGCTATGGTTATGCACTTATGTTTGTATGATTATGCTTGTTTTGTTGTTTGTTGTATGGTTGTTGTTTGATATTTGGATATGCCTAAAAAACTCATTTACAACATAACAAGCTGAAAATTGATGGTTCTTTATCACTAAGTGATTAATAAAAGGTTATTAAAAAGATTAATGAATTTAATAAAAGGGGTTTTATTATAAGTGAACCATAGGGTTCTTGTATTTGAAAGCATGCAAATATAAGGTACATAGAGTTTTCTAAACTATGATTATGAAAACTTAAGATTTTTTTTATTAACAAGTTCAACACCGTCCTTTTGCACAACACTTGAGTCACTTGGAAACTCTTAATGGGATAAAGGTCACCTAACCATTTTGAGGGAACTTGTGATTTGAGGTGGGTATACCATATTTGTGGGATAAAGGTCACCTAACCAGTTATGTTGGAAAACTCACATGTGTGTGCAAGTAGGGTAACTTGATTTGCAAACCATGTGAAATGGATCACCTACAATATGGTTTACAAAGGTGTTGATGGGATAAACATGCCGACTATACATATGATGTTTTAAAGTCGATCCCATACCTCTAGAAGTTGCAAAGGGTTGCAATTGTCAAAACGTTGACTACCTTGTTAATTTAAATAACGAGATAAAGGTCACCTAATCACTATTTAAATGTAACGTTGGATTCTAGAATTTTAAAATTGTGTAAGACACTTAAAGGGCGCTTTAATTATTAAAAATGACAACATCGAAAATACTAAAATTAAACTTTGTTAAATTTTGTAGATGGCCACCAACAACAATGAAAATAATGATAACCCGTTTGCTCACTCACAATCACTACGGACCATTCTCCAAAAGGAGCGTCTAAACCATAATAACTTTATTGATTGGTTTTGAAACTTGATAATTGTTCTCAAGGAAGAGAACGATCATATATTTTAGATGATCTGATACCCGATCAACCTAATGAGGAGAATGAGGAGGCCTACAATAATTAGGTGAAATACACTGAGGACTTGGTCCATGTGTCTTGCCTCATGTTGGCAAGTATGACTCCGGATCTCCAAAAGGAGTATGAACATCATTGAGCATACGACATGATAACCCACTTAAAGGAAACATTCCAACCACAAGAAAAAGTAGGGCGCTTCAAAACGGTTCGAGCACTCCATGCGTGTCGTATGGATGACACCTAATCTATTTCATCTTAAGTACTTAAGATGGAAAGCCACATCGACCGCCTCGAAAGGCTAAATTGTCCCATCTCGAAAGAGTTAGCTATGGATTTGATCTTCAACTCTTTGTCAAAAACGTTTGACAACTTTGTCATGAATTATAACATAAACGGGTGGGACAAGAACAAAAGTGAACGTCACTCTATGCTCAAAACTGCCGAGGCAGCCATGGGTAAAAGGGTTTTACCCATTCTCACCATCAGTGAAGGTGGGAACACGAAGAGGCCTCACCCCGCACCCAAGGCAAATGTTGCCAACGGTAAGGGGCACGTTAGGGGAAAGGGAAAGGGAGCGGCAAGAGCACCACGAACTAAACAACATAGAAGAAGCAAAAGGTTGCTTCGAATGACCCATGCTTTAGGTGTGGGGAGATTGGACATTGGGCAAGAAATTTCCCAGTCCATCTCAAAGAGTTGCAAGCTAACAGGGATGCCGGACAAACCTTAGGTACAATTTTCATGATTCATATTGATCTAAATTTAATATCCTCTATCACATGGCTATTGGATACCGGATGTGGAACTCACATTTGCAACTTATTGTAGGGGTTCAAAAGAAGTAAGGACTTCAAAAAAGGGGATGGTAGCCTCTACATGCGGAATGAGGCAAAAGTTCAAGTTGAAGGCTAAGGGGACTATATCTTGATGCTTCTAAATGGTTTGGAAGCAATTTTGAACAATATTTTGTATGCTCCAGTTTGACTAGGAACATTATTTCTCTTGCCCAATTAAGACAATATGGTTATGTATTGACATTTATTGAAAATGAAACTTGTATTTCTTTAAATGGCATATTTTGTTTTAAAGTTATTCCCATTAATGGTATTTATGAATTGTCCGTGAAAACACATTATATGATAGCTCATTGTACCAAACCACCACTAAGAAACTCGAATTGGATTTGAGTGATACCTATCTTTGGCATTGCCGTCTTGGTCATATAAACAAGAAGCACATTCAAACACTTTAAAATAAAAATCTTTTGAAAGCAAGTGAATATGATTCATTTGATGTATGTGAATCTTGTTTACAAGGAAAATGACTAAGGCACCTTTTAGTGGCAAATCTGAAGATTTATTAGGCATCACACATTCAGATGTATGTGGTTCTTTTATGCCAATGACTAGGTACCATGATAGATACTTCATTACCTTTACAGACGACTATTGTTGATATGATTATGTGTACATGTTAAGACACAAAGATGAAGCTTTTGAAATGTTCAAAATCTTTCAAAATGAAGTAGAAAATCAACTCAATAAGAAAATAAAAATTCTCTGCACCGATAGAGGAGGTGAATACCTAAGTGATGCTTTCAGAGATCATCATAGAAGTTGTGGTATTGTCTCACAACTATCTCCACCTGGAACACCACAACACAATGGTGTGTCCGAGAGGAGAAATAAACTCTATTGGATATGGTTCGATCTATGATGGCTAGAAGATCATTGCCTCTATCATTTTGGGGTTTCGCTTTGCTCTCTGTGGCCCATATCTTGAATATGGCACCAACCAAGAAAGTGGAAATGACACCTTTTGAAATATGGCATGGAAGAGTTCCATCACTATCATATTTAAAGGTATGGGGTTGTGAGGCTTATGTTAAGACTCCTACCTCAAACAAGTTAGAAAGCCGTTCCACTAAGTGTATCTTCATTGGATATCCAAGAGATTCTATCGGACATTATTTCTATGATCCATTGGAACAAAATGAGTTTGTTGCCAAGAAGGCTGAGTTCTTAGAACCTAAGTTCCTTATGGAAGGAACTAGCAGTAGAACTATGGAACTTAAGGAGGATCAAGAACCACAAACCGATACATGTTTGGTTGACACTAGCACTCAACATGAGGATGTTGAGAATGATCAAGTGGTTGATCAATATACACAAAATGTTTGCAGATCTGGTAGAATTAGTAATCCACATGAAAGATATGGATTTTTCATAGATGGATGCTATGTGGTAGATTCTGATGAACCAACCACCTACCATGATGTAATGTCCAATTTGGATTCTGACAAATGGCTTGAAGGCATGAACGTTGAGATGCAATCCATGTATGACGACCAAGTATGGGACTTGGTTGAGCCACCTCTTAACTCCAAGATAGTTGGAAGTAAGTGGGTTTTCAAGAAGAAAACTAATATCCATCAAAACTTGGATACTTATAAAGCTATACTTGTAGCAAAAGGTTTCACTCAAACTCAAAGGGTTGATTATGATAAGACTTTCTCACCGGTTGCAATGCTAAAGTCTATTAGGATATTATTTGCCATAGCTGCTCATTATGATTATGAGATTTGGCAAATGGATGTAAAAACCGCTTTTCTAAGTGGATATCTTGAGGAAGATGTCTATATGGTTCAAGCCTGAAGGTTTTGTCGATCAAAAACATCCTAACAAAGTATGCATGTTAAAGAAATCAATCTATGGATTGAAACAAGCATCAAGAAGTTGGTGATGAAATAATGAAATTTAGGTTTATCAACAATGCTGATGAAGCATGTGTATATAAGAAAGTTAGTGGGAGTATCATCACTTTCCTAGTATTGTATGTCCATGACATTTTAATATTTGGAAATGACATTCCAACCTTGGAGGGTGTAAAAGATCTATAGGGATAGATCAAGGTGGTTGATAGGTTTAAATCAAAGTGCATACATTGACAAGATCTTGAAAAGGTTCAAGGTGGAAAACTCTATGAAAGGTACCGTACCTATTCAAAGAGGAACGATATTGAGTAAGACTCAATGTCCAAGCTCAAAGGATGAGCAAGACAAAATGAAGGGAATCCCCTATGCGTCTGCTATAGGATCCATCATGTATGCAATGATGTGCATTAGGCCGGACGTGTCATGCGCTTTGAGCATGACAAGCCGATACCAACAAGATCCCGGAAACAGTCATTGGATGGCTGTTAAGAACATACTTAAGTACCTAAGGAGGACCAAATATATGTTCCTAATCCATGGATCTAGTGAGGAGGAACTCGTAGTAAAGGGTTACACTGATGTGAGTTTCCAAACTGATCGGGATGATTCACGATCACAATCGGGCTACATTTCATCTTGAATGGAGGAGCAATTTCTTGGAAGAGCTCTAAGCAAGATGTGGTGGCTTTGTCAACTACAGAGTCAGAATACATCGCCGCTTCATTAGCAACTCCGGAGCTTCATGGTCAAAGAAATTCATTGCCAATCCAGGGGTGGTCCCTTCCATTCAGGACCGCCTAGAAATCCTTTACGATAACGAGGGTGCGATTGCTCAAATCAAGGAACCCCGTGCACATCAAAAGATTAGGCACATTGAACGGAGATTCAACTACATAAGGGATGAAGTTGAATAGGGAAAGATATGTATTCGCAAAGTTCACATGGATCAAAACATTACGGATCCACTCACGAAGCTTCTTGAAAAGGCAAAGCATGAAAGTCATACTTGTGCAATGGGACTTTAATATTCTAGTGACTGGTATGATCTTTAATTTTTTGGGTTTTAGATATTGTAACCCTTTATTACTTGAATAAATTATTTGGTTATAGTGTTTCAAGTAATATTCCTATTTTGCATGTTTAAAATCCATGAGTAAATTAGTTACTTAGAACGTTCGTAGTCGTTCATACTAGTGGGAACAAATATGAAGGTAAGACTATTATGAACCTAGATTGGTAGATATTTATATGGATGAATATAGAGCAAAAGGTTGCTACCAAAGTTCATAGATATTTGTGGGATACAAATATCGGACTGACCTGCATCTCAAATATTACTACATGGAATCTTCCTCATTGATCATAAGTAATTTTGAGTAAAGGCGAACATCATTTGGTACCCTCGGACCTAAGATACAGATTGGGTCTTGATATTTACTGAATATTATACTTTACTTAGTTCTTCACTGTTCTGAAACATGGCAGTAGATAAGTCTTAGTTCAGGTATGATATAAGGTAATTATGAGAGGCGTATGTAGTCAAGATGGGATTTGTCCCTCTTATTCGTTGAGAGTAAGATGTCTAAGGCCTGATAAAGTTAAATCAATAGAGAATGATCACTCTGTGTCTCTGGGATTTAACATGTCATCTGTGACAAACGGATAGATGATTGACTCACCTAAAACATTTTGAGTAAGGTACTTGAAGGGGATTATATTATCGAATGGCACTTTGTCATATGTATTAAGGGTAGTAAACCATTGTTAGGCGGTATTTACTACTTGCATCAATCTTCTATGAATCTTGTGCAAGTGGGAGATTATTGGATCTTGTATGCTCAAGACACATACAAGATTGATGTGGTTAGTACGTTATCATCCAAGTCGGGTCCTACCCAATAACAAGCCAAACAAACACCAATAAATATTTATTTGTCAGTGAGATCAAACAAATAAATATTGACACCAATTTAGAAAATGGGTTTTCTAAATTTATGATAGAAAAACATTATATGGATAACTTGTTCATCAGAAATTTTTGTTTCATTATTTAAGTTGGTTAAATAATAACAAATAAAAGTGTGTTAATGTTATAAAATTAAAATAGGTTTTAGTTTTATAAACAAAGGATTTGAAAGAGTGCAATTTTATAAAAGTTTCAAAATGGGGGGGGACCCATTTTGAATAAAGATTCGCCCGCCCCATGTGGGGGTTGGAGGAGTCTTTTAGTCTTGGTTTCTACAAGACATTCTCCATTCTTGCACTCTTTATTAGACACACATACTCTCTCTTACACACACAAGAAAGAACTCTCTCCAAACAAGACTAAAAATTTTGGATTAAAGGCTCAAACAAGCTGAAAATTTCGTATTTTTGAAGGTACATAGGTTGAGAGTTTTGGTGTTGAGCTCCCTAACTAGCTAGGTGTTTTGAAGAGCTTGTGGGTATACAAACTTGAGGCTTTCTCTCTTGGGGGCTGGACATTCAAGAACATCATCATCTTCATCTTATCCATCTACAACATCTTGTGCTTGAAAGGTTGTTTCAATGAACACCCTATGGTTGTTATTTTGATTTTGATAGCATTCTATATATATGATCCTTGTTCTTGGGTTCTGTTTATGGTTTAAAATGGTTTATTTTTCAAATTGTTACCAACATGTTTGAACATTATATCCACTGTGTTTTTATAATTTAAATCGTTAAAATAGCTTTGATTTACATGTTACAAAACCCAACACAAATGCTTGTTGAAATATTAAAACCTAACTCATCACAAATGTGAGTCAAAAATCTATGTATGGAGTTAAGTAGAAAAATATACTAACAATCATCATGGCTGCAACTGTCGACGGTCAAAATCATTGTGTGCATCTTATAGCTCTAGTATGTTTTCTTGAAAGTGCTATTGACTCTTAGATAAATAAGAATCTAGTATTAAAATATATTTAACGGGGTCCCAAATGATTATCATATACATGTATGATTCCATATGAATCTTTCCAGAATTGATAAACTTAATTGAAGTTGTTCTACTCAGGAGGAAAACTTAGTTAGATGATGTCTAAAAGGTTTCAATCCACCTCAAACCAAAAACACAAAAAATATGTTTTTTTTGTTTTTATTAAAGTTGTTTTTCTGTTTTTCTTTTCTGCTTTGCGTAAATGTCAGGCTATATAACTAGATGAACTCTGTGAATCCCAAATTAAAAAGGTCACGTCTGAGGTGACCAATCGGCTCTAAATTAAAAGGAACACGTCTGAGTTGATCAAATGATTTTCTGTTAAAAGGGTCATGTCTGAGATGATCATTGGTCATAACATTATTAATCAAAAGGTAAATTTTGAGTGTATGGAAGTGTATGAACTCGAACTCATAAGAATGAGCCAATTGCATGATTTAATCATAAGTATGAGCCAATCGCATGATTGAACCATAAGTATGAGCCAATCACACGATTGGACATGAGTATGGGGCAACCATGTGATTGGATTATAAGAATGAACCAACATACGCTCGATGAAAGAGTCTGAGTGAGTCACACGATTGAAGCATGCGTATGGGTTCAGTCGCACGACTTAAACTTAAAACAATATAAATAAGGGGGTTAGTCGGTCGTATACCCTACCAATCTTCAAAAACTCTCTAAAACCGCCCATACACACACTCTGTGTCAAAATTTTCGATCATTGTGATTACTCTCCATTTGTGATTCTAACTGTCATTCAATTCATCTACAGGTACTTGGCAACAGAAATAGGTTCAAATAAATGTGTTAATTGAACCCTTAAGGACCGATTATGTTAAAATCAAGAACCGAGACTAACTCTTAAGAATAGACCACATAAATGGACACTAATGTTGATTTAAATGAAACTAAGTGCTATTTTGAGTCTCTATGGTCCAAATCAATCTAAGCATGAAGGGTAACGTCATGTTTTTACAAATATTCAAATCTATGGTGTTCAACAGTGAAAGATGCGAATGGACATGCTGATGAACTTCAATCGCACAATTGAGCCAAGCGCATGATTCAATCTCACGAATGAATCATGCCTATAGGTCCAATCGCACGACTGAATCAACCGCATGGCATAGCATACGACTAAGCTCAGTCCCAGGCTCAATCATATGACTGAACTCAATTGTATGATTGAACTCAGTTGTATAACCAGTTGATTAAAATCAGCCAAAACTCAATTGTTTTCTCTTGCAAAAAATCTAATGTATATGTTTCTTGTGTTGCAGCAATATGGCTGATAGATGCACTATGAAAACCAAGCACAACATCTGTGCTCATTTTGATGCTACATCCTGGAACGCTTTCAAGTTCACCGGGATTGTTTCCTTTTTCCGCAGATCGAGGATCTTCAAGGCCATCTCTGTCCTATGCACACCTCACAGATCCATACAACAGGCTTTCTTGGAAAGTGCCATGGTTGACAGGTCCATTGAGCCCCACTGTATTCGAAGCTCCATCTTTGGACAAGAGATTGAGATTACTGAAGATGGTCTGAAGCGACTCTTAGATCTAGATAAGGACAGAGCCTACCCAACCAAGCTGCATCCCTTAACTGTTTAGGGATGTTTTCTGAGGATCAAGTATGCTGGGGACATCAATTCCGGTGTACTGAACAAGAGCAACATGTGCCCCCAGTTCAAGTACTTGGCACATGTGATCCCCAAGTGCATAGCCTCCAGGCATGGAGGATTTGATGAGTTGTCTGACCAAACCCAGATTGCAAATGTTGCACTGGTGCTGAACCATGCATTCATTTTCTCTCACATGCTCTTCTCCTACTTCATAGAGAACAAAGAAGAAGATGAAGATAGCCAAAAGCTTGCTAAAGAAGTACTAAAGATCCTAGAAGAAGGTGATGACCATGAAGTTGAAACTAAGCTCTTGGTGCATCTACAGTTTGATAAATTCAGCTTGATTGGTTTCAATATTGGAGCAATTGCATGCCACAAGAGCAACAACAAATGAAAGACAGAAGAAGTTCGAGAAAAGCATAAGAGAACTTTCAAAGGATTGTTAGAAGATCAGTGAGCTACACTCCCGAAGGAGAAATCATTCATGACCTCACTAACAAACAGCTCACTGAGATGTTTAGACTGAATCTATATGAGCTAGTTAAAGATGCTCCAAAAGTTGATGTTTTAAGTGATGAGAAACTTCAAGGATGGATGAGATTGAGATTGAAGATGTCACATCTAATTACTATCCACAATACACTAACCCTGAGGGCAATGTTATCTCTAACTTGGGTGAAACTTTTGGCAGTGATACTTTTGAGAAGTTGGAGGAGATGGAGAAAGAAAAAGAAAATAAGAAAGTTAAGCCAAATATTTTGATGCTATTGTTGATATGAAAAAAGCTGGATGGGAAGCTTGTTTTGCAGAAATGAAAGCCCAACGCGCACCTCCAAAGCTGAATGCCTACACCAAACTATACAGAGTCAAGAGACATCAGAGAGTGTTAGGCAAGATTATTGCATAGGCATATTTTGAAGACTTGGAAGTCTATGCTGATAAAAGGGAGAAATGGATTGAATACTTCAAATATCCACATGATCTAAAGACTCTTCCTGGTTTTGACCTCAACCGACTGGCATGCTTAGATCTTTTGTATGCCAACCCGAGAAAGATGTCAGGATGGTTTGAGGCAGCATTGAAGAAAGAATACCATGCAAGATAGGTAAACTTTAGACCTCAACAGTCTATGAGGTTCATTCATAAGTCTGATGTTGATCCTATATCTGGAAGACCAAAGGTGGTGTTGAAATGGAGTCCCCCATGCACAATGTCTTAGATTCCCTTACGAGAAATGCCTTAAGACTTCACTCCACACTTCAACTGGTGGTATTACGATTGGAGGACGGGAGAAGCAGTCATAGTTTTGAACAGAGATGGGAAGATAGAGACTATCAAGGTATTTGACCCAATGTGGCTTACTAACTTGTCTGCTGAAGATGTTTACACTTTATACAAGTGGTCACTGTTCTATGACGCACAAGACATTGTACAAGCTCTTTAATTCCAACACATTATATGGCTCTGCTTCGCATTTGACATACACGCAGGAGTCACCAGAGAAGAGAAGTACAAGAAGTTTCAAGAGAATATGAAGAATGTTAGACAATAGGGTAAACTAGGTCCAAGGGGGAGTTTGTAGATACATGATGTTCCTAGTTTATGTGCTTAAATGTAAAAGTCTTTCATGTCTTAGATATGTGTAATGTGATGATGAAATGAAATATCATATATGCCTTGTTGTTTATTTATCTTTGATATTTCATATTATTATTGTGTTAAGTAAAAGTCATATGTATGAACTTCATATATAGGTTGAGATTGTTGTACACAATTTTAAGTCAATAATGATAGGGAAATATGTTCAACTTAGTCAGGTGATTATTCATGCTAATGGACCATACTTATGGACCATACACATGATTGAATCACACTAATGAACCAGTCGCACAACTGATCCAGGAGACTGGATCAGTCGTATGATTGAGGCATAAGATTGACTCAATCGCACGACTGAACCTTCAGTCGTGCGTATGACTTAATCGCATGAGTCAACCGCACGACTGAACCATGCTAATGGTTTAGTCATACAAATGAAAACTACCAACCTATAAATACCACATAATTCATGTAAAAAATAACACTTGGAGAGAGACTTTGAATATACATAAGCCCTAGCCGTCTGAGTGTCCAGAACACCCAATCCAACTTCATAGTTCGTTCTTGATCGATTTCTACTCATTCTTAACGTTTGTTTCATTGTTAGATCGATCGGCTTATCATTTTCACTGATTGGATCCCCAATCAAATAGGATTCCGCACTATTTGATGTAGTCTCACGTAGTATCCATTAGTACTCCGTACGAAAACAGCCCTAATAGGTGAAAAGGTCCATGTTTTTGGTAACTGTATATTAAGGTATTGAGTCCTTTACTTTCTACTTTATGTACTTTTATTGTTTTTGTAATATATTAGGCTATGAGCTATGACATGTCATAGTCACTAGTCAAAAGGCAATCTGCCTTTTTACTTTACATTGATTTTGTTTTTTTCTTGATCATCTATCCACCTAGCATTCAAAGTTTGTCTAGCTATAGGATGTATTATAAGTATCTCATGTCTTTTTGACTTATCTTAATGCTTGTACAGTTGTAAAAGAACTTGAGAGAAATATACAATATCCTTGAATACCATAATAGTTGTGTTGTTTTTTTTCTTGTTTGATATCACATTTGCTAGTGTTCTAAGTATCAATCTTGTGTTACCAGTTCCTTATTTGATATGCTAAGTGTTCTAAACTTTCTCTCATCATTGTGTGTTGTGTTGCAACTCCATAAATGGAGCTGCAGTTATATTAACGACAATATATGAATCTAAAATTAATATTTGCTCATCAATCCTAATAAAAATTGGGTTTTCAATGTAATTTATACGAAAGTGTAAAAGTAAAGTTAAAACCATAAATAGTACATACATAATGAAAATGTTTGAAATATTTGGTGATGCATGAACCTCAGCAACTCAAACCTAGCATTAAGCTTGATAGCAACCTGACAAAACATGCTAAAACATGTCAACACATGGTTGTTGAGTTCACAAGTTTATGTACCAAAACATGTTTGAAATGCTTGCAAGGTAAAAGTAAATAAAGATATTTATCATAGGTAGCTAACATATATGTTAAGTTACTTAGTGATTCAACTACGAGTTAATAGTATATAAGTTTTTTTGCTTATCCACCATGTATTATCATAGAATAGTGGGAAATTTAGGTCAATCAAACACCCATTCGACCTCCTGTCAAGGTACCACGACTAAAGCGAGGGGATATTATCAAACCTAGTTGTACTGGTTAGGATTACCTCACTAGCTTGTTACTAACAATTTAAGAATGTATGGGCTTTGGTGATAATGTTTGCACTACAATAACATACGAAATACTAGTTATACCAAACAAAATAAAATTGTTGGATGTTTATCCCCTAAAAAGGAAACTAAGTAAGGGGCTGTTTGATTACATTGACTAGGTAAGATCTGACTAACTCAGAAGCTGACCCGGTTGGAAGTTCGGACTGGGTATGCATCTTACTGAAACTTGTTTGTTTGATTCAATATCTGACTGGAATCAAAACGATTCAATATTTAAGTATCAAAACCCACCGAGTCACACTAGCGGTCGGAACCACCACCGCAAGGGGGCGACGGCTTGCGGGTTGGAGGGGGTGGTGTCGTACGGGTAGCGAGGGGGCCACGGCCTACGAGTCAGCCGGTCAGCACATTTTGTTTCAAGGTTTGGGTCAACCGGGCTCAAAGCAGAAATCAAACGGACTGACCCACTGACCGAGTCAGCCGGTCAGCTGGATCAGCCCCGTTAGCTGGGTCAGCCCAAAATAAACAACCCTAAAAGTTGGTTGTGAATAGCTAGTATGACTACACAAGACATTTTTCCTAATTCTACTAAATGCCATTACGTGAATGTTCATGCAATAACCACACATTTCATTGAACATCAATAAATGCATGCATGTATGATTGGCAAATAATGTTCGTACTAGTTAGAAAATGACCCAAAATGTCGGGTGTAACATCATACTCATGTTGAAAGAAATTTCAACCCAAAATTTAGCTTACCTCGGTAAAACAAGAATGAAGATTTCCTGGTTGTCACATATATAGTCTATAGACTCATGATTATATTTAAAAAAAACATCTAAATAAACTAAACTTACAAAACTGTCACATTTTAGAGGTGTTTTCGTGAGAAGTGTAGAAGTAATATCCACCATTGATCTAAGGGATGACCCGTTTAGATTAAAGAAATACAGTGTCACACATGAAATAGGCCTAGAGGGGTGGATTTGGAAATGCACTGCAGTTGTTGAGTATTCATAAATTCTCCCAATTTAGCGCATCAAAAATTTTATTTTCTATAATTTGATACGCTTTCTATATAAAAAATTAACATTTATCTAAAAAACATTTGTGTGTTGTGTGTATAACTTGCGTAATAATTAACTGTGCAGTTATAAGTATAACTTGTGTACTTATCATATTATTGAGTAATTTTAATAAGTATAACTGTGTATTAATAAATAATTTGCATAATTATTTATATAATATATGTAAATTATCTTATAACATGGGTAAGTATTTTTAAAACATGAGTGTTTATTATGTGCGTGTCATCATAAACATAGTTGTTGGATCAAGTATGGGTGGTGCAACAAACACCAAACACTTAGACAACTTTGGTAAAACTGATGAAGATCTTTCGATGGCAAATGAAGATCTTCTAAAGGAAAATACTAAGTTTCTGAAGATTATGTCTGAAGAAGCTTCCGAAGAAGAACAACTTCCAAAGACAATGTCTTCCTTCTTCCAAACACACACTTAGAAGATTCAAGACAGTGACTTCCGAAGTATGACGACCTGAAGAAAGCCTAAACCCTCACAAGAAGTAGCTTCTTTCGAAGTATAAGTAGCATTGGAAGAACTTGTTCTTCCAAAACTAGTTAACCTTCGGAAGAACCTACTATGAACCAGTGGACACAAGTATTGTCCTTCTAACACTCCTTAGCCAATCTCTCAGATACTGCATGGTGCTTTTCCCATTCCCATATAGTTGACCATAATTTATTTCACTTTTAATCCTTTATCAGTTAGTATAGTTACTAACTTTAGTTGGTGTCAAAAGGTAAGTCATGGATATGTCATGACTACAATATCTTAGATAATATTTTATCTAAGATACATTGTCTTTAGCAATGTAGTACTTGTCTTAGTCATAGGGTTCCAGTTGGTATCGAAGTATATCCAACTGTAGGAGACAGTATATATAGTTTCTCAATGTAACTAATGTAATATGCTTTTAAGAGTCTGACAATACTTTGAGTTAAGAAGTAATGTATATAAGTACCTTGAAAATTATCTTTCTATGTTCCTAGCTATTTAGTATATCACTATCAACTCTTAGAAGGATTATGCATCATCTAACTGAGTGTGATTAGTTAAGTTTAAAAGAAAACAAGTGTTTAGTGACCAATACCGATCCTGTAATTGGTATTAGAGCTTCTTAGGCTCATGATTTTGAGATCTTACCATAGAAATCAACCTTGCTTTCACTCTTTCTTTCATCCGTAACATCCGGAATAAAACCGAAACGAGCCAATTAATAATAATGGGCTTAGATAGGGATATTTAGTGAAAATAAGAGGGAAGCGGATTATGGACCGAGTTAACCTTACAGGTTATTAGTTAGACGAGATAAGGTCCCGAGAAGGCCCGATGTATATAAACGAATCATCCAGAGCCACTCTTGTAAGGATCGTGTATTGAACAAAATATTAACTCATATACGTGTCTACCAAGCCCAATAGTGCGGAATCCTATTTGATTGGCGATCCAATCAGTGAGAACGCACGTAGAAACGATTTTAGATTGAATCTAAATGTTATGAACGATTGGTAATCGATCTAGTGTGATCTATGAACTTGGAACAGGTTCTTACATGTCTCTGGACGGCTAGGGTACGATTTAGTACGTAGGTTTTCGAAGTGTTTTGTTTTTGATGATTTAAGTGGTATTTATAGGTTAGGGTTTCTCATTCTGGCGACTGAACCATTAGCATTGTTCAGTCGTGCGATTAAGTCATGAGGTTGATCCATTCACACGACTGAG
Source organism: Flaveria trinervia (assembly GCA_025506515.1). NCBI lineage: Eukaryota > Viridiplantae > Streptophyta > Magnoliopsida > Asterales > Asteraceae > Flaveria > Flaveria trinervia. The sequence continues at coordinate 32,811,497 of CM046446.1, forward strand.
TGTTCACTCGTGTGACTGAGTCAATCTCATGTTACAATCATGCGACGGATCCAGTCTCCTGGTTCAGTCGTGTGACTAGTTCATTAGCATGCAGTTGTTCATGCGTATGGTCCATTAGCATGGGCCATTCGCATGAGAACTTCAAATGATTAAGTTTGAATATGTTTCACAATCATTATTTGACTTAGGTCTATTCAAACAACCACAAACCTATATAGTTAGTTCAATAAGCGTTAATACACAATAACCAATGAATATTAAACATTATAAGCATAAACCACACATTGTATTTCATTTAACCATCCGTTTACATATATGTAAGACGTGAAAAACTTTTACATTAATCTCATAACTAGGTACATATGTATCTACAAACTCCCCTTTGGATCTAGTTTAATCTATTGTCTAACATTCTTCATTAGCTCTTCATATTTCTTGTACTTCTCCTCTCTTGTGACTCCTGCATGTATTTCAAAAGATAAGCAGAGCCGTATCACATTCTGGAATTAGAGAGCTTGTACAATGTCCTGCGAGTCATAGAACAGTGGCAACTTGTATAAGGTGTAAACATCATCAGTCGACAAGTTAGTGAGCCACACGGGGTCAAACACCCTAATAGTTTCCATACTACCATTTCTGTTCAATACTATGACTGCCTCGCCTATTCTCCAATTATAGTACGACCACTTGAAGTGTGGAGTGAAGTCTTGTGGCATTTCCTATAGAGGGATTCTATACATCATGCGCGGAGGACTCTTCTTCAGCACTATTTTTGGCTTCCTAGTTATGGGCTCAACTTCAGATCTTCTGATATACCTTGTTGGTTGTGGAGGCTTGAAGTTGACCCACTGGGTGTGGTACTCTCTCTTTAAAGCTGTTTCAAACCAGCCTGACATCTTACGAGGGTCAACATATAGCAACTTCAATTTCGCTAGCTGGTTAAGCTCAAAACCTGGAAGAGTCTTCGGATGTGTGGGAATCTGAAGTACTCGATCTCCTTCTGTCTTTAACAGCATAAATGTTAAGATCTTCAAAATAGGCGCACACTATAATTTTTCCTGACACCTTGTGATGCTTCTTCACTTTATAGAGTTTGGTGTAGACATTTGAATTTGGAGCACTGGGATGGGCTCTAATTTCTTCAAAACATGCTGCCCATTCAACCTTTTTGATATTGACATCAGCATCTGAGGCTTGGGCTTGCTCTTTACTCTTCTCCGACTCTTGTTCTATTTTATCCAGAGTTTCAAAGTATCACTAACAAGGGATTCACCCAGATTGGGGACTACATTTCCCTCCTTGTCAGTATACTCTGGATAATGTTGGGCCGTGACATCCTCAATCTCTATCTCGTCTATGTCATTTAACTCATCATCACTGTCTATGTCCATTGTTGGAGCATCCTTCACGATCTTGTCAGGATTCAATTAGAATATTTCAGCCAATTGCTCATCAGTGAGATCATGAATTATTTCTCCTTCTTCAGGACTGTAACTCACAGATCTCCTGACTATCCCTTGCAGATCAAGAATCATAGTGAGTTGAGTCTTGATCTGCTGAAGAGGAGCAACATTGTATTCATCTCTTTGAAAATTTGAATCTGCTTGATTTAAAACATGTAACACATCAACCATTAGTCAATAATCAAAATAGTTAACATCCAATATATACATAAACATTAATCACATAATATTAATCCAAAATACAATTACAAATTTTTCAAGTACATAAATATCTAAACATTACTTTTCCCCTGAATAGCCGGCACGTCATTAGGAGGGGCAGAATATGAGGCTCCTTGGTCTTGATTTCTCTTTGTACGTCTCTCTTGACCTTGAGCTGATGTAGATGTAGCTGCATCTTCTTCTTCATCATCATCACTGTTCTACCCTTCTCGTGTCTCTTCCTTCTCACTGGTGTCATCATCATCACTACCATCATCTTGATCATCATCATCATCATCATCTCCTTCTCTTATCTTGAGTGGCTCATCCTTGAGCCCTTGAGCTTGAGCATGATTATCTTGTTCAAAGCCTCCAACTCCTCTATTCTTTTTGATGAGTAGACGTTTTGCTCCGGGAGTTGGGCAATTTGCTCAGCTTGCTGTGAGATCTGTTGTGCTTGGGTAGCGTTTAGCTCCACAAGCTGACGTAGTTGGGCAGTCTTTTCTTCATCAGCAGCTAACAGCTTCAGCAGCATACGGTTGAGTGTTGACAGCTGTTCCTGTACCCCAATGGGGGGTAGAGATGATCCTGTGTGGTATATAGGGTGGGATGATGGTCCGGCTTGGTGGCTAGTGGTGAATATTGGGGGTGGTATAGATGTAGCTGGTGGTGGATGAGTTGTAGTGGTGGTGGATGGGATGTGGGTAAGTGGTGGAGTGGGTGTGGTAGTGGTGTGTGAGGTGGTAGTGGTGGTGGCAGGTGGTGTGGTAGCAGTGGTGGTGGTAGTAGTGGAAGGTGTGGCTGAGTTAGTGGTTGTGGTGGTAGATGAGGTCAAGGTAAACTCCAGTCTTTTCCCCTTCTTGCCATAGGGGTGAGCAATCCTCTTTTTCCTTGAGCCTCTAGGCACTGAGGCTCCCCCTTGGCTGCTGGGCGGGTCCAGGGCATATGAGGGATCTGAATCAGCAGCAGTATCCCCGGACTCCCCTTGGCGTCCACCAACCGCCTGTAGTCCTCTCTCTGTGGCAACCACCCTGCTGCCCACAGTCCTTGTAAGAGGCTCCTCATCACTCACTGCCTCCTCAACAAGAGGGAAAAAATCCTGATGGAAACCGGCGGTAGTGGCTTCTCCATGAGTGGGTGGTGGAGGTGTAACATGGGTAGTGGGTCCCCTAGTTGAAGGGGGCCCAGAGTCTACACCAGTGTCACCATCATCGTCGGTGTCATCAGATGGAAGAGCAATTTGCTCAACATCTGAGTCACTCTCCTCATGCCACCACTTTCGCTTAGCCGGCGCCATGTAATCAGCCTGGGCCAGATGCCCGAAGAGTCTCTTCACAAGGGGCTTCACTTGCTTCCCCCTGTAGACCTTCATGCGGCCTAAGGTCATGTCATCCATAATCTCAAGCAATACAGCATCGTGGCTCTCCTTGGGCAAGGTAGGAAGCTTCGCATGAATAATCATATGTAAGAACCTTGGATACATGTAGAAGCCCTCCTTGCCTTTGGCCTCAAGGTTCTCTATGAGGTAGGCAAATATCATACTGGAGAAACTGAAGGGGTTGTTCAGTACCAATGCCACATAGGCATTCTGGATCTAGTCTGAGAGGTCATCAAAGCCACCCCTCCTTGACGCCAAGCACTTCAGTATCACATGCGCCAAGTACTTAAACTGGGGACACAAGTTGCTTTTGTTCAGCACACCTGCATTTATGTCCCTAGCGTACTTCATCCTGAGGAAGCACCCTCTCACTGTCAGAGGGTGTAGCCGGTCGGGTGATTTGCATCGTCACCCAGATTGAGTACTCGACGAATATCAGCAGCATTCACCTCGATAGCCTGCCCGAATATAGTACTCCGGATGCTATAGGGCTCAGGGATCGAGCAACCGATGCCCCCTCCCAGAAGGCCTGTTGTATAGACCTATAGGGAGTGCACGGTGTGGATATAGCTTTGTGGACCTGGGATCTCTTTAGGAATGCATTGATCCCAGCAAAGTCGGCACAGTTCCGAGTTGTAGCATCCAAATAAACACAGATATTGTGCTTGGTGTTTATTGTCCACCTATCAGTCATCAATTTGTAACACAAGGAGCATACAAGTTAGATCATCACACAACAGAAACCATTTGTAATTAACCTGTTTGGAATCAGTCTGGTTTAATCATGTGATTGAACCATATGACTGGGTTCAGTCGTTTGACCTAACATGCGACTGAATACAATCGGGTGACTGAACATGCGACAGACTTCAATCGGGTGACTGAACCTGTGATTGGTTCAGTTGGCCGTTTGAGCTCATTCATATTATTCATTTGACTGACTGAGACGTTCGGCCTGTTCAGTTGTGCGATTGGAGTTCATCCGGGTGTCCAGTTGCCTGACCTACTATTTGTTCGAATGAAATTCGAGTTTTCACCAAAACTTCAGATTAGACATAGTGTATTGGTTCATTCGACTCGCAATCACTCTACTAATCACCTAATAACTTTGATTTCAACATTTTACTTAGTTTAGTTAGGGTATTTGTCCAACTTAGATTCGGTTCTTGGTTAGGGCCAAATGTAGTGAGTTAGGGTTCAAATCGGTAGAATTTTTGTTAGATTGCACCGCATTATACCTGCAAAGTTACCAGAATACGTCACAATGTCGCAATATGTAGTCAAATTCAGTCTGAAGAAATTTGGCAGAGCAACGGTACTTTATGCGATTTTAGGGCGAATGGGGGTGATGAGTTTATGCGATGGACTATGGCCCTATTTATACTGAATCTGATTTCAATCGGGCGACTGGACCCATTCGCTCTATTGATTTGGGCGATTGGACCTCAGTCGTGCAATTGGTTCAGTCGATCACATTCAGTCGGCCGACTGGGTTTCAGTCGGGCGACTGACTCATTCGGTCAACTCCATTCGAGCGACTGGCTCAATCTTGTAAGCCATTCATGTGAATGGTTCATACTCATGCTCCATTCGGTTGTCTAAGGCATAAGTATGGTCCAATCGTGCGACTAATCCATACTCATGGTCCAGTCGTGCGAATGGATCATACTCATGATTTTGACTTTATGACCATTTGACATTTTACACCCTTTAACTATTGATTAAACATTTTGAGCATACGATCATCTCAGACATAATCCTTTTAACTTGGAAAACTTTTGATCACCTCAGACGTGATCCTTTTAAAACAATTTGTCACCTCAGACGTGACTCATTTTACATTTGAAAGCATGTGTGGTCACCTCAGACGTGACCCTTTTAAGTGATTAAATTCCGGATTGAATTCCACGCCATAGTCTGACAGATACAACTAAACTGACTCAAACAAATTTAAACAAAATAAAATTGAACTAACAGAATTAAAATATTTTTGTGTTTGTGTGTAGAGTGGAAATCCTAAGATATAAATCTATTAGATTTATTTCATTGGACAGGCAGCTTCAAGTTATTTTGACCATAAGTGAAACGATTCATTATGGAATCATACAAGTAATCAAATCATTCAGGACGTGTTTCCAAAATCAGTTGATGCTAGATTCTTGTTTTCATCGAGGGTCATTTAGCAATTTTTATGAAATGATACTGGTACTATGAGGTGCATACGTTGATCTGGATTTTCAAGAATTGCAGCCACACTGATTATCAGTTTAATTGTCCACTTAAATCCATACACATACTTTTGACACCGATTGGTGATAGAATAGGTTATGTTATTTCAACCAACATTTGTGGATCCGACGCTTATATGGTAATCAACATTCCTCAAGAGATTTTTGAGCAGTCTACGGGTATTTTGACAAGAAGAGACTATTCTTAGAATTTTCAAAAAGAAGCCAAGCCTCAGGTCAGTGCCACCAGACAGCAGAGAGGTGGCAAACAACAATGAACTCTAGAATATCTAGGTTATGCTTATCCTCTGGTCAGTGCCATCACATAGTAGAGAGGCACACAACCTATTTTCTTGTTAGAGCATAATTTTTTTCTTTTGCACATAATGCACCAACAACATAGGTTATCAACTTGATTGCATTTATTTTTCATTTTTTCTCGTTTGCTCTTTTAGTGGTCATCCTCACACATTTGTGGCGTTTATTTGCTCGTCGCCCCTTATTGGAATTAACTAATTGTGTTAACCAGTGATAAGATGGGAACCCATAGTCAGTTGAACAGTTTAGTTTAAATTGCGTGCACCAATGAGGTCTAATCATCTATTGTGTTGAATCTACCAACACATCATGTAGTGGTGTAACAACCTCTAGATCTACTTTCTTTGCATTACCTTAGCAGTATCCAGTGTACTATAACTTTTTCTTTAATACTGCCCAGACATCTCAGACTTATACTTTGAATGTTGCACCTAATTCAATTTAATATTTTAAAGTCCCAAATGTTTTGTTCCTCTGTATATCATTTTCCACAGATATTGAATCTGTTTCACAGAGCCGATCTTATTTCTATCGGCTAGCCCATCCTCCTCCCTCGTTTTTTAATTACAGAGTTACCTATTTTCCCCCTAAAATTCTAAAATTATAAAAAAATTGCGTTTTTAGGATTTTAATAGGCGAAGAAATAACAGCAATAAAACTAATTAAATTTAATAAACTAAAATTAATGAAAATAATAGAAAATTTTGACTTTACGCATCGGACTAAGCATGATCTTCTTTTTAAATTACCTCACTTTTCTTTTTAACGCCGTTGACCTCTAACAAGTATAGAAAACGTGGTTTATCAAAAGCTTTTGTATAAGGTCAGAGCGTTGAAAATCTGTATTTATTTTAACGACATCGATTAGATTCTTTTCAAAGCAGTCACGTATAAAGTGATATTTTATGCCGATGTGTTTGGTCTTAGGATGTTGGACATGATTTTTAGTAACGGCTATTGTAGCAGAACTATCAACAAAAATAGGGGTGTTAGAAAATTTCAAACCGTAGTCCCACATCTATTGTTGAATCCACATGATTTGAGAACAACAACTTGCCACAACAACATATTTAGCTTCACAAGTTGACAACGCAACTGATGTATGCTTCTTACACTGCCACGTGACTAATATTCTCCCAAAAAATTGACAACCTGCTCATGTAGATTTGTAATTCATCTTGCAGCCTCCATAATCCGAATCGCTGTACGCGGTATGCTCAAAGTTATCATCATGAGAATACCATAACCGAAGTGTTGGTGTACCCTTCAGATAACGAAATATCCTCTTGACCCCAATAAGATGGTTTACTTTTGGTTTTGCTTGATATCTTGAACAAAGACACGTTGCATACATGATATCAGGTCTTGAGGCAGTGAGGTACATGAGGGATTCAATCATTCCTCGGTACATGGTGGCATCAACCAGATCACCATTCTCGTCGGGTGCTACATCATGGTTTGTAGCAAGGGAGTCCTAGCTGCGGAAGCATTCTCCATATCAAACCGACTGAATTATATCCCCGACATACTTGGTATGATGTAGGAATGTCCCCTTTGATGTTTGATCCACATGTAACCCTTTGATGTTTGATCCACATACTTGGTCTGATGTATGAATGTCCCCTTTGATGTTTGTAGCAAGGGAGTCCTAGCTGCGGAAGCATTCTCCCCTTTGATGATCCGTTGTTGAGGACTTTGATAGATCCAAGATATAAAGGTTATTATATCTTAAGGCAGACATTAAGACTTGGTCCTCCGGGATCACATAGTCCTTTTTCAGGACATAGCACTTTTTGTTATCAAAAACAACTTTAAAGCATTTGTCACATATTTGGGACACATAAAGTAAATTGTTTTGAAGTTGTTGAACGTAGTTTACCTTATCAAACTTTACTTTCTTGTTCCCTGCTTCTCCTTGAGGTGTGATGTACCCTCCATTGTTTCCAGCAAAAGAAACATGACCTCCTTTGATTTGTTTGACGTTTGAGAGGAGTTCCCGGTTTCCTGTCATGTTCGTTGATGCTCCGCTATCTATAATCCAAGTGTTTGTTTCAGCATTATAGTGAACACCCCGCACATTCAATTGAAAACATTAGTTAAGGTGAGGGGCCCAAGCCTTAACCGGCTTGGGTGTCCCACAGGCATCACACATCATAAATTCCACCCATTGACCTTTTGAGGTTGAGGGATGGTGTATTGTCTTCTTGTTCTCATTATCAGATTCAAGGATAGGTTTCTCTTTCCATAAACTAGTCTTATGTAAGGCCTATTTGTGATAAACAGATGACTGAATTATAGGTTGAACTGTAGGTTCACTGACTCTTTTTGGTGGATTCATTGAGCTTCTTTTGTGAAATCTTACTTTAGTGTCATAAAGTTCAACCTTTTTCTTTGGCGTCTAATAATAAGGACAATAAGACGCAATGTGTCAATACTTTCCATAGTTGTAGCATGATCTACTTTCAACTTGACGATAAGGACAATAAGTATGTGGCACACGTGTGACATTGGTTTGTTTGGGTTTTGGCATTTCTTGCTTAGATGTTTTATCTGGTTTAACAAAATTAATTGTTTGAACATTTTTAACAGCCTTACTTTTTTGTTTCTTTGGACTTAGACATGAAGCATGTGGGTGGTTAATTTGTTTGGTCTTTTTGGGTTCAGAATTAGACTTTGTTGACCCAGACTTAACTTTAACCTTTTCAAATTGTTCATCCAGATTAACACAAGGCATTTTACCTTTTGATTTTGAAGTGGCATCCTTTTGTTTAGTGACAGATTCATTTGATTTACATGTGCAATCTCGATCACTTAGAAGAGGAGTGGACACCACGTGATCCTTGATTAGGTTATTGTTTATTGGTTTACTTTTAGCATTCATCAAGGTCTCATGTGGTGGTGGTACCATTTTATATTCCAAACCGTCCTTATTATTACGCTCTCTCACTAAGTGTTGGACAATGTGGGATGAACTTGTCCGACTATGCAGTTTTTGTTTTAGTGAATTTACTTCTACTTCCAAAACTCCCTTTTGTTTCTTAATATCTTCTAGGGAGTTTATATAGAACTTAATGTCATTAGCTTGGTTAAAGGCTACAACTTCAGTTTCCCTAAGCCGCTTGTTCAATAGTTCTATCTTTTCTTGGTAGCTGTGCTTATTTTGTTTGAAGACTCTATTGGCTTCAGTACACAGTAGTAAGTCCTTTACTAAGTTATCATTATGGTCTAATAACCTAGCAAGTTATCAATGCTTTCCCTAAATTTATTACAACCAGAACAAGCATGATTATTGAAAAGTTGAGTAGTGGTACTTACCTGAGAGGGTGAGGTTTAATCAGCCATGAAAGCAGTGTCTAACTTCTCTGGTTCTGGTGATTCTGGAATTGTGTACTTGTCCCTTCTTCAGGTAGGTGAGCAACTACTATTGCAGATTCGTTGACGTTGCATATCGCGAGATCCACTGCAATATCACCTTCGCTTGCTGAGTCGTCATCATCTAGATCCTCCACACTAGCGATGTTGGATTCTCCCGGAGACACAAACCGGAAGCTCCAATCTTGTCCTTCGTCATCATGAGCTGTTAAGGCTTTAGGATCCTTGCTCGACGAAGTAGGGCTGCTTGTGGGCTTCTCCTGACGAGTGAAAGATGAGAATGGGTTTCCATTTCCCATCTTTTTAGGCTTCACACACTCATGTTTGAAGTGCCCCTTTTCCCCATAATTTAAACAGGTAACCTTGGATTTGTCAAAACCAAAGTTGTGTCCTTAGTGGCAATTAAATTCTGTCCGGTCTTCTTGACAAACTTCTTGCTCTTCGAACAACACTTCTAAGACCCACATGATGTCCATCCTTTCTAACTCAGTCTCGTCTACCTGCTCGTAGTCCTTGTCTGCCAGATGGTAGTTTCCAATTTTCCCAGCTACTAGCCCGTCATAGGAGTGGACAACCGCTGCAAAGAGATCCATGTGCTCCTTTGCTACCTCTACTGTCACATTCTCGAGTTTCTCGGTCTTTAATTTTGTAGCATTTGCTTCAGGTGCTATGTATTGGGTACCAGGTGACCCTGACGTGTCAGATCCTGAAGTAGAAGCTTGAAATGGACCAGCTGAACTCGACACAAACGCCATTTGAACAGGTGCTCCAGACGTTTTGGCTTGTGGGGTTGAGTTGTACAGTGCCAGATTCTGATCATAAGTAGAATTTTGTGCCTTGTACTTCATCCTCGACTCCTCTTCTCTCTGCTTCAGAATGAAGTCATTGACGTCTAACTTCGCTAGCATATCATTCTGTCTGAGGTTGGCGACAAACGAACTACACTTCTCGGGCAAACCATCTGCAAAGTTTGAAACTTTGTCTTCCATAGACGTAGTAGCTCCATGAGTGTGCAGCTCACTCATCGATGGTAGAAACAATCAATTACATTGTCCAAGCTCTCATTTCCCATTGACGAGAAGTTATCGAACTCCTTCTTCAACGCTTTAGCCTTCAGAGCTTTTAATGATGCATTTCCCTCATACCTCTTTTCCAATGCATCCCATAGCTTTTTAGCTTGCTTGTTCTCAGAAAATTAATGGAATATGTCCTTAGAAATTGACTGAGTCAGCAATACATATACTTTCTTCTCTATATTTTATTTTACCTTTTCTCCGTCAGTCATACCGCTTAAGGTGAGTTTGACTCCATCTGCACCTACCGGCATGCTATATCCCGTCTCTATCGACTCCCACAGATTAGGATCTACTCCATTTAAGTAAATATCAAACATTTGCTTCCATTGTGGATAATCATCTAACCTTTTTAGCTTAGGGGGCTTGTTATGGTTTCCAACTTCATTTCTAGAAACAGTAAGTTTTGAATCCTAGAATCCCTGCTTGTGGAGAAAGCTAAATATTGATCCTCCATTGCTATCAACTTTAAACTTTGGAACAAACTGTTTAACTTATGTAAATGAAGGTATGTGATTGAACACTTCGTGTGATTGAACAATGCAGTTGACTCAGTCCGGCGAATGAGCAAAGGTGGATGGGTCAATCGTGCGAACGGGCAGGGGCAGATAAACAATGCAAACGAGCTATTTAGTTGTATGAATGGATGTATGAAAGAGTCCAATCATGCGGATGAGGGATGCGTATGAATTCAGTCGTTTGATTGAGTCAATCGTGCGACTGAAGCTGCTGAAACATGAAAATTCATAGGTTTGCAAAAACACGAATTTTTCAAGAACCCTAATTTCCGTATGCCAGAAAAAATTTAACTTTACGATCTCGAGACGTCCATATTAACTTTTGACATAAAAAAGGTTGCGTTTTTGCGTGAAAAACACAAATTTTATATCAAAATCGATTGAATCACACGGAAATCAAGAGGCAAAGCTCTGATACCACTTGTTAGGATCGTGTATTGAACGAAATACTAACTGATATACGTATATACCAAGTCAAATAGTGCGGAATCCTATTTGATTGGCGATCGAATCAGTGAGAACGTATGTAGAAATAATTGTAGATTGAATCTAAATGTTAAGGACAATTGGTAATTGATTTAGGGCGATCTATGAACTTGGAACATGTTCTTAGTGTCTCTAGACGGCTAGGGTACGATCTAGTACGCACGTTTTCGAAGTGTTCTGTTTTTCCACGATTTAAATGGTATTTATAGGTTAGGGTTTCTCATTCGGGCGACTGAACCATTAGCATGGTTCAGTCGTGCGAATGAGTTATGCGGTTGATCCGTTCGCACGACTGAGTGTTTAGTCGTGCGACTGAGTCACTCTCATGTTATAATCATGCGATTGATCCAGTCTCCTGGATCAGTCGTGTGACTGGTTCATTAGCATGAAGTTGTTCATGCGAATGGTCCATTAGCATGGGCCATTCGCACGGGCCATTCGTATGAGAACTTCATATGATTAAGTTTGAATATGTTTCACAACATTATTTGACTTAGATCTATTCAATCAACAACAAACCTATGTAGTTTGTTCAATAAGCATTAATACACAATAACCAATGAAATACTAAACATTACAAGCATAAACCACACATTGTATTTCATTCAACCATCCGTTTACATATATGTAAGAGATGAAAGACTTTTACATTAAGCTCATAAACTAGGTACATATGTATATACAACTCTCATCTACAACTCAACACCCAACTTCTAGAGAGAGTGTAGAGAGAGAAAGTAGAGAGGTGGTGAAGATCCAAGGCTTGGTTGATCAAGAGATTGAAGATTGGGGTTTGTGGTCTTCCAAACAACAAGTAAAGACCAAGAAAGCAGGTAAGAAACATCATTTAATCGTTTTTTTTATTAAACCCGGATTCTAGGGTTTGGGGGTTAAAAAGTTCAAAGAATAATCCAAAACCCACGTTTTTATGTAAGAAAACATGTAAAATGCTTAGAATAGCTTCCTGGATGATAAACCAAGGATTTGGATGTAAAAGGTTGAATTTTTAGGTCAAATATGGGCTGGTTTGTAATTTCAGTCCGTTCAACGAAACTACATGCTCGTCCTGCGAAATTGTGTAGTGGTCCAACGAAACTTTGAATACTTTATCTAAAACTATAGTTTTGCAAATAGTTTTGTAGACCTATTATTCCAATGAATGTTGGGCAAAACTGCTAGCGAAATTGCCAGCGAAACTGGTAGCAAAAATAACAACGAATCTGCTAATCTGCCAGCAAAATTAGCAACGAAATTAGGTAGAAATTAACACTTTCGAGTTTTAACTTATGTGCAGGCTGTGTAATGTGACCCTCGCTTGGGAAGCTTGACTGACAATCTGCTCACTGAGTCAAGGTGAGATCTGGATCCTTTTTTTATAAGTTTTACGTGCTTTGGGACTATTATGCATACTAAATATACATTTTTGTAATGACAAAGATTTTAAGAGGTTTTAACAGAAAGATCGGTTTTTGTTTAACCAAATGTGCTACGTAAATGTTTAAAAATTTAATTTGTTCGCCCAAGCCAGGGGCGTTGCCCCTTTGACCCACTAGCGGCTGCTGCCCCTATGACCCCGCTATTAGGGGCTGCTGCCCCCAACCCCCCGTTGTTTGATAGAGGGTCAGTTATGTTTATATGGTAGATTGTACTTGGTAGGTTGTGTTTTCTTTATGTTCCTTATTACATATTATTATGTAGCTTTACGTGGTATGGTTACTCTAATAATGTAAAGTATTAACTTAACAAGTGAAAGAAAAACATAATAAAAATGGAACATAAAGAATGAATGTAAAGTCTTGCAGACATGATAATGAGGTTCATACCTAATGAAGAGTGTTAGCTCAATGGTGTGCGGGTTAGCTACCCTGAAGGATGCACACTGGCATTTAATCTGTGTGATTGACCATACGTATGGGACGCTTTGTCACTTGCCCTAGGTACTAGAGTCAGCTTTGGCATGATGTTCGTGGTCCAATGATAGACCTCGGGCCTAGTAACCATCTTCGTGCACAATGTTTGGGGCTTAGAACATGGCATTGGTTTAGAATGTAAGTAAGAATGAAGAAGAACGTATGGAAGATAAGTAAGGAAGACAACAAATGAACAAATGTTAATGATGACGTATGATGATGAATGATGATAAAAGATAGTAATAAGATTATCTATGTGTACTGTATGATATATGATCATGTGCAAAAGTAAAGAAAGGTTTTAAAAGAAAGTAAAGTATTTTAATTATAAAACTAGAACTCACTTAGCGTCGCTGACTTTCATACGTTTAATAGTTGGTAGGTGATGATTGTTGAGGATGAGACGGGCATAGCTACTTAGCAAGTTTTTAGGATGGTATCCATTTGATGTCAAATGAAATTTTTGTGATGTAATGCAAAAAATGAGATTTTTGTAACGGTTAACAATGATTGTATTGTCTTGCAAAAGTGCTCATTAATATAGGAAATGGTTTACTAAGTATTCCACTATGATGATTCAGCAAATTTAAATGTATGTTTTATATTTCATGTGTGATGATTGTCCAACTGTGACCGTCCCAAGAATAGGCCTTACAAGTTGGTATTAGAACTGAAGTTTAAGAGAAATGGGTAATGTTTTTTAAAATACCTAAACTAGGAATAGGACAAAATTGAAACATGCTAGTCCAAGTAGCTACGTGTCATCAGGTATTTTCTTTAATATTAACCTGCATTATGTGTGCATGTTATGTGATTTATGCGCCTTTATTAGATTTAGATGCTGATGTAGTCAGGATAGGAAATGCTTGGGGTATGAAGAGTAATGTAAGTGACTAATCACAAGTAACCACTGTAAATAGGGACTTACTAAACTTGACATAAACTAAGCTTTTACCTTGAATGACCGTGTTGCTGTTTGAATCTTATAACGTGTTTAGAGATGGTTGAAGGTAGATCTTCAAAGGCTTCACCAGGCGAAGGCTATGGTGGACATGGTGGTGGACCATGGGTCACAAAAGGAAGGGCTAGAGCTGAGGAGACGGCTCATGAAGAGCCCGAGATCCCTCATCGGAGGGTGGGGATGAAAGCGCTAATCTGAGGGCCTCAGGAAGGAGGCAGTGGTAGAAATGGTTCACAAAGTCATGCAGACGTTCAACTATGTGTGGTGGCTGAAGTGATTAATGCAGTAAGTGAATGGGAAATAAAGGAGAGGAATAGGTCCGTGGGGGAAAGTGAGCAACAGGAGACTGAGATGGTTTTCCCTAGTGACAAGGAGGAAAAATAAGAGCCTGTGCATGAGGTGGCATGAGGCTATAACTATGGGCATTTCAAAGATGCAAGCCCCCGAGTTTTGATAGAAATGGCACTGCTACTACTCACCAATGGGTAAGAGAGATGGAGGCTATTCTTGATATCAGGGAGTACCGAGAAGATCAGAAGGTGAAGTTTGCCACTCATTCATTCGTGGACTCTACTGTGTGTTGGTGGGACAATATTTTCCAGGCTGAGGGTAGAAGGGTGATTGAAAGGATAAGGTGGAGTGAGATGAAGAAGATGGTGATTAAGGAGTTATTTTCTCATGGAGAGTTGGATAAGGTGGAAAGAGGGTTCTTGCAGCTGGAAGCGTGAACAATGACACATCAACAATACACCATCAAGTTCAACGAGATAGCACCACTAGTGCTGGATCAAGTGACACCTTTGTCACGAAAGATCAAGAGGTATTGTCAGGGCTTACCGGTAGATATTCGTAGGCACATGATCGCCGCATGGCCGAGTATGTTTAGGTCAGTGGTGGATCTTGGGGGATGCTTGTATGAAAACAAGAGGTGGTGGTGATGGCTAAGGCGAGTAAGAAGGGTGGTGGAGACCGAAATTGGAATGAGAAGAGGTTTGGGCTTTACGGGGCCACCCCAAACAACAAGAGTGCATAGGTGGATGACCGACGTGTGGTCACATTTGGTACGGGGTTGAAGAGGTGTGCCAAGTGTGGGAAGGAGCACACCAAAGAGTGTAGGTGGGGATTGAACGTGTGCTTCAAGTTTGGGAAGCTTGGCCACATGGCAAGAGAGTGCAAGGTGTTTTAACTATGGCGGAGAGGGCCATATGAGCAGGGTTTGTACGAAGCCAAGGACTGAAAGTTATGGGATAGCGAAGAAGGCATGAGGTGAAGGAAGAAGGCCAGAGATATAGCCTTCTGATGACCTAGGAGGAGGCTAGGACATACCCAATTTGGTGTGAGGTATGTTTCTAGTAAACCAAACTCTTGCCTCTGTGTTATTTTATTTTGGTGCTAGTAGGAGTTTCATTTCTGTTGCTATTTGTGCTAAATTGCCCATTAGGAGTAGAATTATTAATGAGCCCTTCAATGTAGAAACTACCATTGGTAAGTCTACCAGGATTTCGAAAAAAGGTAGAAGGTTTTGACATAGAATTAGAAGGTCATAAGTTTCATGTTAGACCATTCGTGATGACCTTAGGCAATTTCAATTTAGTCCTAGGAAGGGATTGGTTGGCAGAATATGAGGTGAACATTATGTGTCACAAGAAGATGATTAGACTGACAATGCCCGACGGGAGTCAATGACGATATACGGTGATGGAGTCACTACGATTCCGAAGGTTATTTCGATGGTGGTGGTGGAGTGCATGAGACGTGGATGTACTGCTTTTTGGGCTACGTGAAGGATGTAGTATGGCAACCCCACAACTGTCTGATGTATTGGTTGTGAGTGAGTTCCCACATGTGTTCCGAGAAGATTTACCAGGTGTGCCACCAGACCGTGAGATCGAGTTTCAGATTGACCTAACGCCCGGTGTTGAACCTGTTGCTAAGGCACCGAATCGGTTGGCTCCGTCTAAAATGAAGGAGTTGATGGGGTGACTACAGGAGTTGTTCGATAAGGGGTTCATTAGACCGAGTATCTGTCCTTGGAGTGATACAATTTTGTAAGGCCCTCTTCCCAGGACGCTTATAGCTAAGACAATCATTACAATAAAATATAAAGCATACATTTAAATTTGCTAAAACATCACAACGGAATACTTAATAAATCATTTCATATATTAATGACCACTTTTGCAAGACAATACAAGCATTTAAACCGTTGAAAAATATCATTGTTTGCATTACATCACAAAAATGTCATTTAACATAAAATGGATGTCATCCTAAAAACTTGCTAAGTAGCTGCACCCATGCCATCCTTTGCAATCATCACTTGCGAACTATTAAACATACAAAAGTCAAAGTTGCAAGACTTTTCTTACATTCATTCTTTCACTAATGCATGCATTCATTCTTTCGTACGATGCTCTTATCAGTATTATTAACTTCTACTTTACGTTACATAATACTTTTCACTTATTTCATAATCATAACACGTAAGTCATGGAATAATACATAGTAGGAACATGAGGTCAACATAACACATTCATACATAACATTACCAAGCACAATTCATCATAAAAACATAATTGACCCTCTGCGGGACAACGGGGGTTTGGGGGCGGCGACCCCTAATAGTGGGGTCCTAGGGGCCGCAGCCCCTAGTGGGTTCCGAGGGGCAACGCCCTTGGCTGGGGTGAAGAATTTTATTTTTAAACATTTATATAGCACAAACTCTTATAGAAATAAACAATCTTCATGTTAGTCCATTTAAAATCTTTGTTATCATCTCCTCTAGAACTAATTGAGGGTAATGCTGCATCATCTCCTCCTCAACTTTCCAAGTGGACTCTGATCCTTTCCTGTGGTTCCACTTTACTCGCACCAAGGGAAACACTTTATTCCTTAGCATCTTCTCTTTGCGATCAATGATCACCACTCGTTGCTCCATATAACCAAGCCATTCATCTACTTCAATAACCTCCAGTGGTACAACCATATCTTCATGGGCTAAAAACTTCTGCAGATGAGAGACATGGAATGTCGGGTGAATTACACTTAACTCATTGAGTAATTCCAACATATAGGCCACCTATCAAACTCGAGGAATGATTCGCAAAGGTCCTATGTATCTCCGGAACAACTTGCTCCTCTTTCTAACCATATGATCCCCTTCCAAGGTGAGACATTCAGCATAACTCTATCTCCCACCTTGAACTCAATCGGTCTTCATAAAGGCCTTGATCTTTTCTCAATCATAGTCTCAATCACCTCGACGCTCCCAAACTCTTATGGCTAATATCACCCCAACAAGTGGGCGATCTACATCTCCTACCATATAGCATCTCATAAGGAGGCATGCCAATTCTGGCATTGTAACTATTGTTATATGTGAATTCGGCTAACGGTAAACGGTCAATCCAACTTTCTCCAAAATCAATGACTCATGCTCAAGAATATCCTCAAGCATCTGAATGATACTTTCTGATTGATCATCTGTCTGGGGATGATAACCGATGCTAATATGTGATGGCGTTTCAATCACATGGTCAACTCCCTTCTAGAACTTAGATGTAAACCGAGTGTCAAGATCAGACACGATAGTGTTGGGTTTGTTGGACCATTATCAAAATTGTTTAATCATTTAAACATGAAAAATGCAGCGGAATCAACCTTAATATAATGTTTTGTAAACTGAAAATTAAGGCTTATAACTTTATATCAACAAACCCAAGAACATAGGATTATATATATGTGTATGAACTAGCTATCAAGAATATATAACAACCAAAAGCATCACATACAAACTACCTATGTAGAGCTGCTGGAAAATGGATTTTGATGAAGAGAATGAGGCTCTTGAACGACCAAAACACCAAAGAGAGGTGTCCTCAAGCTTCCATACCCACAAGCATCAAGCAAAGACCCTTTTGTCATGATTTGAACACCAAAACCTAACAAAGAAGGCTGCTGAAAACCGATTTTCAGCTTGTTTTTTCTTCAAGAATTGAGAGAAAATGGTCCTTGTGGCTGTTGCATGTGACAGAGAGAATTAGGTGTTGTGTGTCACTAGTTAAGAGTGTGTTTTGTTCCAAGAAACAAAAGGCACACTCCCCACCTAAGGGGCTGCCAAATTTCTCTTTAAAATGGGGTTTCCCCCCAAAACTAAATCTCCCATTTAGATAATGTTAACTAGTCACTAATTGAGTTATATAATTAACCTTTTTAATTGTATAGCTCATACACTCCTTTATTATTTGATGTTATTTAACTAACTTAAATAACATTTCAAACAATACCTATGAACAAAATATCCCTATAAGTTGTTCAATCTCATATGCAACTTATTTAGAAAACCCATTTTCTAAATTGGTGTTTTATTTAATTGCATGATCATATTATCAATTAAATATTAATTGGTGTTTGCTAAGCTTGTTATTGTATATGACCCCACTTGGATCATAACATACTAACCACATCAATGTTCTATGTGTCGTGGGCATAATGAATCCAACAATCTCCCACTTGCACAAGATTCATAGAAGATTGATGCAAGCAGTTTATACTGCCTACCAACGGTTTACTACCCTTAATACGCATAACTAAAAGCCATTCAATAACATCATCCCCTTCAAGTATCCAACTTAAAATGATTTAGGTGAATCAATCATTTATCCTTTTGTTACAGATGTGATGTTAAATCCAAGGACATAGAATGATCATTCCTTGTTGATTTAACTTAATCAGGCCTTAGACATCTTGTCCTCAACGAATAAGAGGAACAAATTCCATCTTAACTACATACGTTTCTCATAATCACCTCCTGTCACACCTCAACATAGCCTTATGTATTGTCCATTATTTTAGAGCAGTGAAGAACTAGGTCAAGGTATAACCCTTCATGAATATCAAAAACTAATATGTATCTTGGGTTGGAGGATACCAAATGATATTCGCCTTTACTCAAATTTACTTATGATAATCTAGAAGATTCCATGTAGTATATTTTGAGATGCGGGTCAGCCCAATATCTGTATCCCACAAATATCTATGAACTTTGGCAGCAACCAATTGCTCTATACTCATGCCTTATGAATATCAACCAATCCATGTTCATAATAGTTTTACGTTCATATTTGTTCCCACAAACATGACCAACTACGGACATTTAGAATAATAAACATATTCATGGATATATACATGCTAAAATGAATATAACTCAAAATATCACAAGTATATAAAGAGTTAAATATTACATTGTTCCAAACATTTAAATACGAAGCAGATCAATTCCAATCACTTGAATATCGAAGTCCTAAGGCACAAGTATGACTTTCATGTTTTGCCCTTTCAAGGAGCTTCGTGAGTGGATATGCAATGTTTTGATCGGTGTGAACTTTACGAATACATATCTTTTCCTTTTCAACTTCATCCTTTATGTAGTTGAATTTCGACTCAATGTGTCTAGTCTTTTGATGTGCCAGGGGTTCCTTGATTTGTGCAATCGCACCCTCGTCATCAGAAAAGATTTCTAGGGGTCTTGAATGGTAGAGACCACCCCTAGATCGGCAATAAATTTCTTTATCCATGCAGCTTCTTGAGCTACTAATGAGGTAGCTATGTATTTAGATTCTGTAGTGGACAATGCTACCCCATTCATAATGAAGACATACCCTACTTGTGATCGAGAATCATCTCGATCAGTTTGGAAGCTCGCATCCATGTAACCCTTTACAACGTTCACTAGACCCATATATTAGAAACATATGCTTAGTCCTCCTTGGTATTTCAATATACTTTTAACAGCCATCCAATGGCTATTACCTGAATTCTGCTGATATCTGCTTGTCGCTTAACGCGCATGACACGTCCGATCTAGTGCATATCATCACATACATGATGGATCCTATAGCAGATGCATATGGGAAGTCCTCCATTCGATCTTGCTTATCCTTTGAGCTTGGACATTGAGATGTACTCAATATTGTCCCTCTCTGAATAGGTACCATACCTTTCTTAGAGTTTTACATCTTGAACCTTTTCAAGACATTATGAATATATGCACTTTGGTTTAGACCTATCTACCGCCTTGATCTGTCCTTATAGATCTTTATTCCCAAAATATAGGCGGCTTCACTGAGATCTTTTATGGAAAAACAATTTCCAAGCCAGGTTTTAACACCTTCCATGGTTGGAATATTATTTCCAAAATGTAGTATGTCATCAACATACAATACTAGGAATGTAATTATGCTCCCACTAGCCTTCTTATATACACAGCCTCGTCAACGTTCTTGATGAAACCACATTTTTGATCTCTTCATCAAAACGTTGATTCCACTCGTAGACGCTTGTTTCAATCCATAGATTGATCTCTTTAACTTGCATACTTTATTAGGATGTTGTGGATCCACAACACCATCAGGCTGAACCATATGGACAGTCTCTTCGAGATGTCCATTAAGAAAAACGGTTTTGACATCCATTTGCCAAATCTCATATCATAATATGCAGCTATGGAAAATAATATCCTAATTGACTTTAGCATTGCCACAGGCAAGAAAGTTTCATCATATTCAACCCCTTGAGTTTGAGTGAAACCTTTTGCTACAAGTCTTGCTTTGTAAGTTTCCAAGTTTCCATGCATATCCATTTTTTTCTTCAAACCCCACTTGCATCCAACGGTATGGAGTTAAGTGGATGGTCAACCAATTCCCAGACTTGGTTGTTATACACGGATTGCATCTTTACGTTCATGGCTTCCAGGCATATGACAATTCCAATTGGACATTGCATCATGGTATGTAGTTGGCTCATCGGAGTCAACCACATAGCATCCATTCATGAAAAATCCATAACTTTCAGGTGGAATGCTAACTATACCAGATCTGCGAACGTTTTATGTGTATTGATCAACCTCTTGATCATCATCAACAACCTCCTGTTTATTGCTAGTGTCAACCACACGTATATTGGCTTGTGGATCTTGATCCTCATCAAATTCCACAGTTCTATACGTTATTCCTTCCATAAGGAACTTAGCTTCCAAGAACTCTACCTTTCGAGCAGTAAATACCTTTTGTTTCATTGGATCAAAGAAGTAGTATCCTATACAATCTTTGGGATATCCAACAAATATACACTTAGTGGATTGACTCTCTAACTTGTTTTGGGTGTTTATCTTAACATAAGCTTCACAACCCCATACTTTGAAATATGATAGCAATGGAAATCTTCCATGCCATTTTTCAAAAGGTGTCGAATCCACTTTCTTGGTCGGGGCCATATTCAAAATACGAGTTGCGGAGGGCAATGCGAAACCCCAAAACAATAAAGGTAGTGAGCTTATAGCCATCATAGATTGAACCATATCAAATATGGTTTGATTTCTCCTTTCGAACACACATTATGTTGTGGTGTTCTAGGTGGACTAAGTTGTGAGACGATCCCATAACTTCTAAGATGATACTGAAAAGCCTCACTGAGGTATTCACCTCCTTTATCTGAATGAAGAACTTTGATAGTTTTATTGAGTTGATTTTCTACTTCATTATTGAAGATTTTTGAACATTTCAAAACTTCATACTTAAGTGTCATCAAGTACCATAACCATAGCGACTATAATCATTGGTAAAGGTAATGAAGTATCTTTCACCATTTCTAGTCATTGTCTTAAAAGGACCACATATATTTGAATGTATGATTCCCAATAAGTCTTTTGCCCTCTCGTTAGTACCACTAAGGGGCGACTATGTCATCTTACCTTGTAAACAAGATTCACACTTATCAAATGAAACATTTTAATTTGTTTTCAAAAGACCATTCTTTTGAAGTGTTTTAATTTGATTCTTGTTTAGGTGACCAAGACGACAATGCCAAAGATAAGAATCACTTAAACCCATTTTATGTTTCTTGGTGCTTGTTTGGTATAATGAGTTATCAAAGGATGAGTTACCATGAACCAATTCATAGATATCATTAAAAGGCATAGCCTTAAAATAAAACACATCATCCATACAAACATATATACCATTTTTTAACAAACTTTAATTCATAACTACATTGTTTTAAAAGGGAAACCGAAATTATGTTCCTAGTCAAACTAGGAGCATACAAAATGTTCTTAAGAACAACTTCCAAACCATTTGAAAGTTTCAAAATACAGTCTCCTTGGGCTTTGATGTCAACCTTTGCTCCGTTGCCCATGTAGAGACTTGTGTCTCCTTTCTTGTAGTGCTTATTTCATTTGAACCATTGCAACAAATTGCATATGTGAGTTCCACATCTGGTATCCAATACCCATGTGTTTGAAGAAATAACATTTAAACCAATATGAATCATGAAACTTGTACCTGAGGTTTGCCCATTATCCCTCTTGTTTCTCAACTCTTTGAGATAGGTTGGACAATTCCTTTTCAATGTCCTATCTCACCATACTTAAAGCACGGATCGTTCTCCGTTACCTTAGGCTTCTTAAGCTTAGGCTTTGGAGGTTCCGCTTTAGCCTTCCCTTTCCCTTTGCCTTTGATGTACCCCTTTCCTTTGACAACATTTGCCTTGGGATCGGGGAATGGCCTTTTCTTATTGCCTCCCTTAGTGACTGAGAGAGCAGGTAGAACCTTTCTACCCATCTCTGCCTCGGCTATTTGAGCATTGCATGAAGCTCACGAATGCTCTTGTCCTACCCGTTCATATTGTAATTCATTATGAACATCTCAAATCTTTTGGTTAGGCCATTAAGGATCAAATCCATGGCCAGCTCCTTTGAGATGGGGCAATTAAGCGTCTCGAGGTGATCAACATGGCTTTTCATCTTAAGAAAATAAGATGATACTCATTGGTTTCTTCCATGCGACACACATGAAGCGCTCGAACCGTTTCGAAGCTCTCTACCCTAGCTTGTTGAAGGAACATTTCCTTCAACTAGGTAATTATGTCATATGCCCCAAGATGCTCCAAATCCTTTTGGAGTTTGGGAATCATAGTTCCCAAGATAAGGCAGGAAACCTGCATGGAATCCACAGTATATTAGAAGCCAATCATTATAATCCTCAACATCCTCAGGGTCGGGTTGGTCAGGGATGGGATCCTCAAGGACATAGTCCTTTTTCTCTTGCTTGAGAGCAATTATCAAGTTTTGAAACTAGTCGATAAAGTTATTATGGTTAAGGTGATCCCTCTCTAAGGTGGTTCTCAGCGATAGGGTATTGACGGTCAGGGTGGTAGCGTTATTGTTTGCGATAATTTGTACAAAATTTACAGAGTTCATATTAGTATTTCTGAAAAATTACATTTTAATTATTAATACCGTACTTATGTGTCATAGACAATTAATAATTAAAATCTACAATCCAACGTTACATTTAAATCATGGTTAGATGACCTTTATCCCATTATTAAATTAAAAAGATAGTCAACATTTGACAATTGCAACCTATTGCAACTTCTAGGTTATGGGATAAGTTAAACATCTTATGTTTAACTGTCATGTAAAATCCCATCAACACCATTGTACGCCATGCTTCGGTGACCCTATGCACATGGTTTTCAATTCAATTCATGCTACTTATGGTTAGGTGAGTTTACACATTCAAGTGGTTAGGTGACCTTTATCCCACAGATATGTTAAGCCCATCTCGAACACATAAGTTCCCTAAAAGTGGTTAGGTGACCTTTATCCCACAAATAGTTCTCAAGTGATTTGAGTGTCGTGTAAAAGGATGGTGTTAAACTTGTTCTAAAGGGATATTAGTTTCCATTAATTCTAGTTTTGAAAACTCTATGTACCTTGTATTTGCATGCTTTCACATACATGGCACCCTATGGTTCTCTTTTTAGTAAAACCCATTTTATTAAAATCATTAATCCTTTTAATAACCTTTATTAGTCACTTAATGATTTGGAACCATAAATTTTCAGCTTGTTATGTTGGTTAATTAGTTTGTAAGCATATCCACATATCAAACAACCATCTTATAACAAACAACCAAACAAGCATAAGCAAACAATCACAAGTGCATAATCATAGCCACTAAGTTGACGACACTTGTTTGCCATCACAAGTGTTGTCATTTGGTCTTACCTAAGGGTTGAATACAACACAAAAGATGAGATCTCCAAAGACCCCCACTTGAAGTTGCCTCCAAATGCTTCAAGTCCTTCTCTTTGTGTCTTCCCTTTGTGCTTCCAACTTGTGCATCTTCTTTTACAAAATTTATATCCTAATACAAGTTTTCTAATAACAGAAAATACACTTAATCTATCTACTACATCACCATTGAATGAATAAATAAATTACATCCAAATACAAGCGCAAAAGAATAATATTACAACCCATTATGAATGAAATCAACCAAAACAAACATCCATCCAAAAACAAACCAACACAAGGTCAAGGCTAGGCTATGCACCAATATGAAAAACAAACAAACCCACATATTTTCGGCCAACATAAACCAATAATATAGGGTTTTTGTCCAAACAAAATAAATCAACCATTTGATAACTATCTTTCAAGGTTTAATCATAAGCATGTAAGATATAACCTTGAATGATTGGGGATTCACCATATCCCACAAACAGCCCCTATTAAGTTGTTAAAGTCCTATAAAACCAATTGATAAGGACAAAAGAAGCTAGTCATCCACATATCGGGCTCTAATACCAATGTTGGGTTGTTGGACCATTATGAAAGTTGTTTAACCATTTAAGCATGAAAAATGTAGTGGAATCAAACCTTAATATAATGTTTGTAAACAGAAAATTAAGGCTTATAACTTAATATCAACAAACCCAAGAACATAGGATCATATATGTGTAGAACTAGCTATCAAGAATATATAAAAACCAAAAGCATCACATACAAACTCCCTTTGTAGAGCTGCTGCTGAAAAACGGATTTTGATGAAGAGAATGAGGTTGTTGAACGACCAAAACACCAAACAGAGGTGTCCTCAAGCTTCCATACCCACAAGCACTCAAGCAAATACCCTTTTGTTAGGATTTGAACACCAAAACCGAACCAAGAAGGCTGCTGAAAAACGATTTTCAGCTTGTTTTTCTTCATGAATTGAGAGAAAATGGTCCTGTGGTTGTTGCATGTGACAGAGAGAATTAGGTGTTGTGGACACTAGTTAGAGTGGTTTTGTTTCAAGAAACAAAAGGCACACTCCCCACCTAAGGCGCACCCAAATTGCTTTTTAAAATGGGGTTTCCCCCCAAAACTAAATCACCCATTTAGATAATGTTAACTAGTCACTAATTGAGTTATATAATTAACCTTTTTAAAATTGTATAACTCATACACTCCTTTATTATTTGATGTTATTTAACTATCTTACATAACATTACAAACAATACCTATGAAAAAAATATCCCTATAAGTCATTCAATCTCGTATGCAACTTATTTAGAAAACCATTTTCTAAATTGGTGTTTTTATTTAATTACATGATCATATCATTAATTAAATATTAGTTGGTTTTTGCTAAGCTTGTAATTGGGTATGACCCGACTTGGATCATAACGTACTAACCACATCAATATTCTATGTGTCTTGGGCATAAAGAATCCAACAGATAGACACCTCTACACCATGGCGAGTTACAATCTCCTTGATGAATAGATCTGCGAGTCTGTGAGAGGAATACGTCTCTCGGATTGGTAGGATGAGAAACCTACATCAAACGATCAACTATCACACATACAACATCATACCCATTCGCAGTACGCGGTAGCTTCGTAATGAAGTCCATTGTAAAATTTTCCCACTTCCACTTGGGTATATCCAGAGGTTGGATCTTCCCATACGGCTTCTGATGCTCCACCTTCACTTGAAGCCAGTATGGCACTTACTCACGTACTTCACTATTTCACGCTTCATACTCGGCCACCAATAATCTTTTTTCATGTCTTGATACATTTCATCGCAGCGGGATGTTTGGACTATCGAGTCTTATGAGCTTCGTCCATGATCTTCTCACGTAGATCCCCATAATGAGGAATCCACATTCCCCCGAATAGGGTTCTAACACTGAGATTTTTCTCGCCCAATTCTGCGACTAGACCTCTCATCCTTTCAGTGTTAAGCCGATATTCTTTCAACGCCTTGTCTTGAAACTCCTTGACATGCTTTTTCAAACGGAGGTCATAATCAATTGGCTAAGGGCATCCGCCACCACATTGGCCTTGCCCAGATGGTAGGGGATCTTATAATCATAATCCTTTATGAGCTACAACCATTGCCTCTTCCTCATATTCAAATCTTCCTACTCGAAGAAGTACTTCAAGCTCTTGTGTTTAGTGATGATAGTGCACTTCGTCCCGTATAGGTAGTGCCTCCAAATATTTAACGTGAAGACCATAACTGCTAGCTCCAAGTCATGAGTAGGGTGTTTAATCTCATGAACTCCAGGTGAATAAACCACCAATCCTCGCTTCATTCGGGTAACGACAAGATAGGAGCTTGAGTCAACCTTGTCTTTAACTCTTTGAAGGCCTTCTCTTGCTCTTGATCCATACAAAATTCAATCCTTACGGGTCAACTTGGTCAATAGGGAAGCTTTCTTAGAGAAGTCTTGGATGAATCTCCTATAATAGCCCGCCAACCCCAAAAAACTTTGCCTCGAGATTCACGACGTGACCCAAAAACTAAACTTCGCACAACCAGAACGCGCACTTAGAGAACTTGGCGTACAACTTCTCCTTTCTCAGCATCTAAAAAATTTCCAAAATATGACCGGCTTGCTCCTCGTCACCTTAAATTTATGGTAACCAGATTGAAGATCAATCCTCGAGAACCAACTAGCACTTTGGAGCTGGTCAAACAAGCCATCAATCCTAGTTAATGGATACTGATTCTCACCGTCAACTGGTTCAACTCATAGTAGTCGATGCACATACTCATACTACCGTCCTTCTTCAGAAATAAGAGCAAAGCATATTAAGGAGAGATACACGGTCTAATGAACCCCTTATTAAGTAATTCTTCCAGTGCTTCATCAATTCCATCGTCACAGAGAGGGCTAACCGATACGGTGCCTTTGCAACATGTTGGGCACCGGGTATCAAGTCGATCTGAAACTCGATCTCATGGTCCTACGGCACACCTAGTAAACCTTTTGGGAACACGTATAGGAACTCATTCACAACCAGTACATCAGAGAGTTATGGTGTTGGCGTATAAACATCCTTCACGTAGGCCAAGTAGGCACTACATCCATATCTCATGCACTTTTCCACCATCACCATCAAAATCACCTCAGAGTCATGGTGTCTCGGTCACCATATATCGTTCGTCTAATTATGTTGTTGTGACACACAATGCTCACCTTGTAGTCTGCCAACCAATCCATTCCTAGGACTAAATTAAAACCGCCTAAGGTTATCATGAACAATCTAATGGGAAACTTATGACCTTTTAATTCCATCATCTCTGAATCCTAGTAGACTACCTATATAAGTTTCTACATCGAAGGTCTTATCAATATTCTACTGTTAATGGGAAACTCAGAACATTCTTCTTGCTCATGAACAACCAATCCACTCGCCTTTTGCCCTTCTCCTCTTGCATTCTTCGCTGCCCCACAACTTTTAGCCCTCGGCTTCTTATAGACCCCGCTTATGTGGCCCTCTCCATCATAATTAAAACACCTCGCCACCTTGCACTCTTTAGCATGTGGCCAGTCTTCCCACATTTGAAGCACAAGTTCAGTCCCCACCTACAGTCTCCAATGTGCTCCTTTCCACACTTGCCATACCTCTTTATCCCTTCACTGGATGTGGCTACACGCCGATCATCCACCCTTGCAAACTTGTTGTTTGGGGTGCTCCTGCCATACCTAACCTCTTCCTGTTCCAATTCCAGTCACCACCATTCTTCTTGCTCTTCTCAGCCACCACGACCTCCCTTTCATCATACAACCTTCCAGCCAGATCAACCACCGACCTAAACGTACTCGGTCGGGCGACGATTATGTGCGTGCACATATCCGTAGGCAAGCCCTGAATGTATCTCTTCATATTTCGTGAAAAAGTTGTTACCTGATTCGACACTAGCCGCACTATGTTGTTGAACTTGATGACCATAACTTCACCTTCTGATCTTCCTAACACTTGCTGATTTCAAGAACAACCTCCATCTCCCTCAGCCACCAGCGAACAGCAGCGGCAATACCATTGCCATCAAAAGTCGAGAGCTTGCATCTTTGAAATTTCCCATAGTTGCAGCCTCATGCTTCCTTATGCACAAACTCTTCTTTTTCCTCATTACTGGAGACAACCGTCTCAGTCAGTTGTTGCTCCCACTCCCTAGAGGACCTATTCCTCCCCTTTTTATTTCCTTCCCTTATGGCCTTGATCACATAGGTCACCACAGACGGTAAGATTTTCTGCATGACTAGGTGAACCTCTTCCACCACCGCCTCTTTCACTAAGGCCCATAAGTTGGCACTCTTATCACGAACCTCCAGACAAGGGGTCTCCTCAGTTGTAGCCCTTCCTCTTGTGACTCGTGGTGCACCACCACGTCCACCACAGCCTCCACCTCACGAAGCCTTGAAGATCTACCTCCCGCCATCCTATTAGCACACTATAAGATTCAAACACCAACATGGTCACTCAAGGTAATAGCACACTTTATGTCAATTATCGTAAGACTCTAATTACTATGGCCAATTGTGATTAGCCACTTATATTACTCATCATACCCTAAGTATTCCCTACCCTGATTACATCAAAATCTAAATCTACTAAAGGCAAACTAATCAAATAACATGCGCACATAATACCGGTTAACATTACATAAAATACCTAATGGCACGTTGCTACTCGGACTTGTATCCTTCCATTTTCTGCTAATCTTAATTTAAGTTTAGTTTTTTATTTGAAACTATTTACCTATTTTTCTTAAACTTTGTCTCTGATACCAACTTGTAAGGCCCCGATCCAGGGATGCTTACAGCTAGACAATAATCGCAATAAAAATAAAACATACATTTAAATTTGCTAATATATCGCAGCGGAATACTTAATAAACCATCACATATATTAATGACCACTTTTGCAAGAAAATACAATCATTGTTAACCATTTAAAACTTGCTGAGTGAGTTCTAGTTTTACAAACTAAAATACTTTTACTTCCGTTAAAAGCGTCTTTTACTTTCATATGCGATCATGCATCATACGTACAAATAGATAATTTATTATTATCTTCCATCATTATTCATTGTCTTTCATTCAATATACGTCATCATTTTCACTTACTTGCATTCATAGTCTTCCTTATTTATCTTTCGTACATTGTGCACAAAGCTGACTCCAACACCTAGTGCAAGCGACAAGGGTCTATACATATAGTCAATCACAAAGATTGGACCCCAGTGTGCATCCTTCTGGGGTAGCTAACCCGCACACCATTGAGCTAACACCTTTCACTAGGTCTGAAACTCCTTACAGTGCTTGCAAGACTTTTCTTACATTTGTTCTCTCATTGATGCATGCATTCATTCTTTCGTATGTTCCTCTAATCAATATTATTATCTTCCGTTTTATATTACATAATACTTTTCGCTCATTTCATAATCATAAAACGTAAGTGTTGGTTCATTTGATCGATTTGCAGTACAAATGAGATATTGCACCATTCAATATCAAATAAGACAATAGAAAACAAAGATGAAGAAGATTAAGAACAACCACAAATGTATCAAAATAAGAATAATTATGATTAATACACTCAATAATAACAAGCACAATGATATTTCTGTGAATAGACTGCTTGCAAAGGTCATTAATGATAAAAGATTAGGGTTTTGCAAAGTTACCCAACAATGAAAATGATCAAATCTATATATACCGGTCTTAGTTTCGTAGACAGTTTT
Organism: Flaveria trinervia; assembly: GCA_025506515.1. NCBI lineage: Eukaryota > Viridiplantae > Streptophyta > Magnoliopsida > Asterales > Asteraceae > Flaveria > Flaveria trinervia. The sequence continues at coordinate 32,841,273 of CM046446.1, forward strand.
ACTGTCAGTGAAACTATACTGCCAAAAATATAGTTTCGCCCGACAGAAACAACAGTTTCGCGGCGGCTGAACTAAAACAACTGACTATGAGCGAAACTGTAGTTTCACTCACAGTTTCCCTAGACCACAAAACTAAACAAATTAAACACATATAAAAGTAAACTAACATTAAACCTATTACAAAGTAATATAAAGAAATTCTAATCTAAGTGAGTCCAACCTATACTTGATCTTCAGTACTCCCCCTAGGATGGATATCGCTGTCTTTTCTTTTCTTGATTTGTCTTGTCGGCTCTACTCTCTCCTACTGTATCTGATGCGTCTTTATCTGCTCCTACGTCTTCTTCCTCGAGAGCTTCAGCAAGTGATTCACCCTTGTCACCTCCTGCTTCATTAGCTCCCTCGAGACAAGCACTAGCTTGCTCAAATTGTCTTCATAAATCCCTCACATCCATATCCAATTCATCTTGACATGTAACCTTCTCTGCTAGCTCCTTCACTTCCTTCCTCATACCTCTAGCCTTATTGGCCACTATGATGAATAGACTGGCTTCTTTCCTAATGTCCTTTCCTGCCCGGGCTTTGATATGATGTTCACAAAGAACCAACAGATCTTCATCGCATAATCCAAACACTTCCATAGGATCAAACAATTTGAACTCAACTCCACCTTTTACCCTGATCATAGCCTTCCCTGTATTGTTATCATAAACAACTTCTCAAACTTTTGCAATTGTTGGGGAAGAGGATCTGACTATCTAACCCTGTTCACATTCTTTGGGGGTTTCACCCTTAGCACGATCTTTCCTTTTCTTGTTTCCCAGTTCTCATCCTTTTTGGATCTTCTCCTCTCAGCCTTTGTAAACCTGAATGACTCATTGTTTTTATTCAATCCATTGTTTATCTCCTTTTCTAGCAACAAGGCTCTTTCACTTAGATGAGCATTAGTAATGGCAATGCTGCTAGCCTCCTCAAATCCCGTTCGGGTAAGGTCTTGAATGACTTCCTCTTATGCATATAAGAAATGCCTCCCCCTCTCCTCTTTATCATACACATTTACAGGCCAAGGTTGTACTTCCAGCTTATGATCCTTTTATCACTCTCTGATTTACTAAACCCTTCCAAATTATGGATTAGGGGAGTTATGTCTTTGGTCTATATATGTTTAACAAACCAATCTTCCTTCTCCATTTCAAACACATCTTTTCGTCAACATAGATTAGGGGTCTCTCATCAACCTCATAGTATTCTGGTTCAAAATCATAGTCAACTAGTTGTTCATCATCATCTTCTTCATCAATCAGCCCCTTCTCTGCAGTCTTCTCCACATGTTCAATAGGTTTCTCTCTCACCACCTCTTCACCAACCAAATCTTTCTCCATGTCAAAGTGTGTGTTCATAAAACTAGCCTTAACTCTTCTTCAACATTCTTCTATTCATAGTTTATTCCTTTTTCCAGATCCTCCTGCTTCATTAGCTGTTGTTCTAGATGTGCCCTCTCCTGCTCGGAAACATGAACCCACATTTAAAAATGAGTACTTGGTAGTGCCAGTCAAATCATCTACTTAGTCTGAGTTAGCTGATTGGGCAGGCTGGCCGTAGCTTTTAGTTCATTCACTTCTTCAAATAGTCTCTTCATCAACTTATTCTAGTCAACATCTTGTCATTCCCTCTATCACCTCATCCTTTTGCCTTTCCCTTATCTTTTGATTGGTAAGTTTGTTTTTACCATTCTTATTTCATTAGCCAAAGATGCATTCAGAATTCGTATCACATCTTCATCCATACCAGTTCCCTCCTCCCTCCTTGAAGACTCTGTGAAAGATTGGTATCGTTGTTTATATCTTCTCTCGGTTTCTCCTATATCAGCCTTCTTTTTCGATCTCTTTTCCTTTTCAACCCTTTCCTCCTTAGCCATCGCATGTATTTCATCGTTGTTTAATCTTTCTCTTTCACCTTCTTTTTATCTCTTTTCTATTTCTTTTTCAACCCTTTACGGTGATCTAAGCACGTAATGAAGACATGAGCTATGTATCACCATCCTTATAAAGGAAGGACTTCTTAAACTCCTTCCTAGTCCCAAAAGGTGGTCCTAATATCCCATCAATCTCAAGGCCTCAAACACCTTCTGGTCCGTACACTCGATTATTTCCTTTTACACCAAAAAAGAAGAAAAAGAAAGAAATGAAATAAAGCCCAAAGTCGAGGAACCAAACTTGAAAAAACAGGGAAAATCCTTGAATAAGTGGGAGTATAAAAGGGGAATGCATCCCACACCCTCCCCCACCCCCATTCATTTTCAGATTAGAGAGAAAAGGGGAAGAAAAAGTGGTCTCAAGCTTGGTTCGTGTGGATTCGAGCGTGGAAATCGAAGTTTAGCGGGTTGAATCGAAGCTCTGCTCGACAAGATTGTCAAGGTCAGTTCTAGGACCCCTATGTTACATGTTTTTGAATGATTTTGGGCTGGAACACATATAAAAATCATTTTTATGAAGTGTTGGTGTTAACCTGATTGTAGGCGTATGTCTATGTGTTTGATTCGGGTGGAGCATGATTTTGGGCATGTGTATGCTTGAATGGTGTTGTGGTATGCTTTCCTAAGGTTTAGGATGGTTGATTTAGGCTTAGAATGAGTTTGGGAAAGCTTGGAGGTCAAAAATGGCAGGTTGGGTTCGGGATGAACTGCATTCTACATCATCTTGGGCTAGGCGACCGAATGGAGGCCATACGCACGAAAAGAGTGCGACAGAGGTTCATTCACATGTGAATAGTGCGACTGAGACTCATTCACATGAGGGCTATGAGACTGACGGAAATGCAGATAAGGGCCATGCGACTGAAGGAAATGCAGATGAGGGTCAAGTGACTGAATGAAATACGGATGAACGTCATGCGACTGAAGGTCATGCGACTGGAGTCCATACGTGTCGTGCGATTGAGGTTCAGTTGCATGAAAGGAGGGCAACTGATGGTTATCCGCATGAAGGTCATGGGATTAATGTCATATGCCCGGATACCATGCGACTGAGGTTCATGCCCATGGAATGATGTGACTGGAGGCTATGCAACTCAAGGTCTATTCGCCCAAGTGTCCTCATACGCATGGAAGACCATGTGATTGAAGAGAGTACATGCGCTCGAATGAGCATAGTTTATTATCTGATTTCCAGGGAAAGTTGATGATGTATGATGTGATATGTGTATGCTTGATGGTAGGTTTGATGTATGTTATATATGTATGTGATTGCCTAGTATGGAGATGTCTTGTGTGATTATGTTTATGTCCTACTATGTATGTTTATCTTTCCTGTGGCTTTACGTGTTTTGATTGTGAATGAAATGACGTAAAGTGAATGATAATGAAAGAGGAACATAATGAAAGTGTGCATGCATTGATGAATGTGAAGGTATGGAAAGGCTTGAAAGCAATATGTACGGAGGTGCACAACCCTAAAAGGTCATAAGCTTAACTGCGTGAGGTTTAGCTAACCTTAAGGATACACGTAGGGTTCCAGTCTTTGTGACTGACTAACGATGTGGTACATGGTGTTATAGTGGTTACCCACCTCGATGCTAGTGCGAGGCTATGTGCAGTGTGGAAGTCATTTTATGATCTTCGGCCCACTACTTGAGTTATGAATAATGTGGGGGTGATGTATACAGTGTTATAGTTGTTACCCACCTCGGTGCTAGTGCTAGGCTATATGCAGTGTGGAAGTCATTTTATGATCTTCGGTCCAGTACCCCAGTATGCATAATGTTAGGGGTGCAGTATACAGTTGAGATATTTGTTGCTTACCCCGGAGCAGGTGCCAGGCTATGTGCAGTGTGGAAGTCATTTTGTGGACTTTGACCCAATACTCCATTTGTTCGAGGCATAGCTGATGACACTGATTCAGATAGTGATAAAGAATTTGGTTAAGAAAGAAAGAGTTAATGAATGTATGTGATGAACAGTAAATGATGATAATAATGATATTATCTATATGTACGTACAATGTGTGCTCACGTTCTAAGATGGTTATGATTTGAAAGTAAAGAACGGTTTTAGTGAAATTAAAGTATGTTTTATTATAAAACTAGTCCTCACTTAGCAACGCTGACTTTTATGTGTTTCCAGTTGACATGTAAAGTTGTTGAGGATGGCACGGGATGACTACTTGGCTCTTTTGGATGGCATCCATTTTTATAACGCTTTAATGATGTAATGCAACATGTATTTTGTAACTTTATAATGATGTATTATTTTGCAAAAGCCTTTATTATGAAATGAAATGTTTTGTTTAGATGTTTCCGCAACAATGTTTTTATATAATGTGATGTAATTATATGTTTTAAGTGCGATGATCGACTACCTGTAAGCATCCAGAGATCGGGGCCTTACAAGTTGGTATCAGAGCGAAAGTTTAAGTGAAGCGGGTAAATTATCAAAATAAACCTAAACTTAAACTGAAAGTGAGACGAAAAAGGAATGGATGCCAGTATATGTAGCTAGTGCCATCAGGTATTTTCTTAATGTTAACCGGTATTACGTGCGCATGTTAGGTGGTTATGTGTTGCTGGTAGACTTGGATACTGATGTAGTCAGGATTGGTAATGCTTGGAGTATGAAGAGTAAAGTAAGTAGCTAATCACAACTGGCCACTGTAATTTGGGACTTACTATACTTAATATAAACTGAGATGTTCCCTTAAATGACCTTGTTGGTGTTTGAACCATTCAGTGTGTGTGTGAGGATGGCAGGTGGTAGATCTTCTAAAGCTTCTCGTGGTGGAGGTGGTGATGGTCATGGTGCTGAACCATGGGTCACAAAAGGAGGGCCTAGGGTCGAAAAGGTGGTTCATGAAGAACCCGAGACCCCTCATTCGGAGGGTGGTGATGAGAGTGCTAATCTAAGAGCCTTAGGGAAGGAGGCGGTTGTGGAGGAAGTGCATTAGGTCATGTAGATGATCCTACCGTTTGTGGTGAATGAAGTGATAAAGGCTGTTAGAGATGGGGAGAGAAAGGAAAGGACTAGACTTACGGGCGAAAGGACACGACCCGAGACAGAAACGGTTTTCTCTCAGGACGAAGAGGAAGAAGAAGAAGAAGAGCATGCACCAGAGGCATCCAAAAGTTGCAACAATGGGGCATTTCAATGATTCAAGCCCCCTAATTTTGATGGTAACGGTAGTGTTGCTGCCGCTCACTGGTGGGTGAGGGAGATGTAAGCTGTTCTAAACATCAGCGAGTGCCTAGAAGACCAAAAGGTGAAGTTTGCTGCCCACTCGTTTGTGGACTCGACTCTGTGTTGGTGTGACAATATAGTCCAAGTCGAGGGTAGTCGGGCAATTGAGAGGATGAGATGGTTGAAGATGAAGAAGTTGGTGATTGAGGAGTTTGTCCTCATAGAGATATGGATAAGATGGAAAGGGAGTTCCTGTAGTTGGAGGCGGGGACGATGACACATCATAGTATACCACCAAGTTCATCAAAACGGCACGACTGGTGCCTGACCAGGTGACACCTCTATCATGAAAGATCAAGAGGTATATTCAGGGCTTGCCAGTGGAGATCCACAGGCACATGATCGCTACCCGACCGAGCATGTTAGGTCGGCAGTTGACTTGGAGGGGAGATTATATGATGGAAGAACTTTGGTGGTGGCAGAAGGTAGCAAGGAAGGAGGGAGCAATCCGAATCGGGACGAGAAGCGACCTGGACATGGCAGAGCCACTCCATGTAACCATGGTGCACAGGTGGATGACCGGCGTGTGGTCACATCCGGTGAGGGTCGAGTAGATGTGACAAGTGTGGACACAAACACCCCAGGGAATGTAGATTAAGGACCAATGTATGTTTCTGTCGTGGAAGAACCAGACATGTGGTGAAAAACTGCGGTGTGAGAAGGTGTTATTCTTGTGATGAGGAAGGCCACATGAGCAGGGATTGCAAGAAGCTGAAGGCTGAAGGGTCAGGAGTGAAGAGGGCTGGAGTAGAAGGGTAGAGGCAAATGCCAGAGCATTCCCGATGACACAAGGGGGGGGTAAGCAAAGACTCTATTTTATTTAATTCTGATGCTATTGAAAGTTTATTTCTGCTGCAAATTGTGCTAAATTGCCTGTTAGTAGTAGAAATAAAGATACGCCCTTCGATATAGAAACTATCATTGGAGGGTCTACTAGGATTTCTGAGATGATAGAGGGTTGTGACATAGAACCAGAATGTCACAAGTTTCCTGATTGACCATTTGTGATGACCTTAGGTGGGTTTGACGTAGTCCTAGGAATGAATTGGTTGGCGGACTATGTGGTGAATATCGTATGTCACAAGAAGTTGATTCGGTTGACAGCTCTTGACGAGGATACGGTGGTGGTTTACGGTGATGGAGTCACCATGATTCCAAGGGGGATTTTGATGGCAGTGTTGGGAAGAGAGTGCTTGTATGATAAAAATTCTGCAAGTGCGCATTCTGGTTGCGCGAGGTGCACTTTTTTGGGTCATGTAGTGAATCCCAGTGGGATTATGGCAGACCCGCAAAGGTGGAAGTGAAGATTTGGTTGTTTATTTCGATGCTTTCTACGCGGGGATAGGATGTGTGAAAGGTTATAGCCTATGCATCCCGACAGTTGAAAGTTCATGAGCTCAATTATCCCGCTCCCGACTTGGAGCTAGCAACCGTGGTCTTTACGTTGAAGACATGAAGGAACTATCTATACGAGATGAAGTGCACCATATTCAACCGAGATACATAGGTCCTTTTCAAGTCATTGCTAGAGCAGGAGAGGTGACTTATAGATTAGGGCTACCGGATGAGTTAAGTGAAATTTATCTGATATTCCATGTATCTCATTTGAGGAAAGGTATCGCAGACGAGGATATGGTTGCATCACTGAAGGATATTGAGGTGGATGAATGGCTCAATTATATGGAGCAATCAGTGGCGATCATTGATCGTAAAGAGAAGAGGTTAAGGAATAAAGTGGTTCCTCTGGTGCGTGTATAGTGGAATTACAGAAAGAGATCCGAGTCTACATGAGAGACTGAAAAAAAAGAGATGAGACAGTATGGCCCACAATTCTTTAAGGAACAATAGGTTTCAGGGATGAAACCTATATAAAGGGGGTGGGCTTGTAACGCCCGGTTATTTCCTTTTACACCAAAGAAAGAAGAAAAAGAAAGAAAAGAAAATAAAACCAAAGTTGAGGGACCAAACTTGCCAAAACAGGAAAAACCCTTGAATGAGTGGGAGCATAAAAGGGGGAAGGCAGCCCACACCCTCCCCCACCCCCATTCATTTTCGGATTAGAGAGAAAAGGGGAAGAAAAAGTGGTCTCAAACTTGGTTCGTGTGGATTCGAGCATGGAGATCGAAGTGTAGCAGGTTGAATTGAAGCTCTACTCGACGAGGTTGTTAAGGTGAGTTCTAGGACCCCTCTTCTACACATTTTTTAATGATTTTGGGGCTAGAACACATCTGAAAATTGTTTTTATGAAGTGTTGGGTGCTAACCCAATGTATGCGTATGTGTATGTGTTTGATACGGGTGGGGCATGATTTCAAGCTTGTGTATACTTTAATGGTATTGTGGTATGCTTTCCTAAGGTTAGGATGGTTGATTTTAGCTTAGAATGAGTTTAGGAGAGCTTGGAGGTCGAAAATGACAGATTGTGTTCGGGATGAACGGCATTATGCATCAGCTAGGGCTAGGCGACCGAATGGAGGCCATACGCATGAAAGGAGTGCGAATTAGGTTTAGTTGCATGTGAATGGTGCGATTGAGACTCATGCGCATGTGGGCTATGTGACTCAAGGAAATGCGGATGAGGCGACATGATTGAAGGAAATGCGGATGAGGGCCATGCGACTGAAGGAAATGCGGATGAGTGTCGTGTGACTGAATGAAATGCGCATGTAGGTCATGTGACTGGAGTCCATACTCCTGTGACTCGTGCGATTGAGGTTCATTCGCACGAATGGAGGGCGATTGAGGGTTATCCGCATGATGGTCATGCGATTGAGGTCCATACGCTCGGATACCATGCGGCTGAGGTTCATGCGCATGGGAATCATGTGACTCAAGGTCCATTCGCTCAAGTTTCCTCATATGCATGGAAGACCATGCGACTGAATAGAGTCCATGCACTTGAATGAGCATAGTTTATTATTTGATTTCCAGGGAAAGTGCAGATGTAGATGTTGACCTTCAAAGTTATGGGTGATGATTCGGTAGGTTGATGATGTATGATGTGGTATGTGTATGCTTGATGGTATGTTAGATGTATGTATGTATGTATGTGATGACCTTTTATGCCGATGTTTTGTGTGATTATGTTTATCTTCCTATTATGTATGTTTATCTTTCTCGTGGCTTTACGTGTTTTAATTGTGAATGAAATGATAAAGTACTATGTAACGTAAAGTCAAAGATAATGAAAGAGGAACATAATGACGGTGTGCATGCATGGATGAAAGTGAAGGTATGGAAAGGCTTGCAAGCAATATGTACGTAGGTGCACAACCCTAAAAGGTCGTAAGCTCAACTGCATGTGGTTTAGCTAACCTTAAGGATACACGTAGGGGTTCCAGTCTTTGTGACTAACCAACGACGTGGTACATGGTGTTATAGTGGTTACCCACCTCGATGTTGGTGCCAGGCCATGTGCAGTGTGGAAGTCAGTTTTATGATCTTCGGCCCAGTACTCGAGTTATGCATAATGTGGGAGTGATGTATACAGTGGTTTAGAGTGGTTACCCACCTCGATGCTAGTGCCAGGCTATATGCAGTGTGGAAGTCATTTTTATGATCTTTGGCCCAATACTCGAGTTATGCATAATGTTGGGGTGATGTATACAGTGTTATAATGGTTACACACCTCGATGCTGGTGCCAGGCTTTTTGTAGTGGGGAAGTCGTTTTGTGATCTTCGGCCTAGTACCTGAGTATGCATAATGTTGGGGGTGTTGTATACAGTTGGGATCTTTGTGGCTTACCCCCGAGCAGGTGCCAGGTTATGTGCACTATGGAAGTCATTTTATGAACTTTGGCCCAGTACTCCATTTCTTCGGGGCATAGCTGATGACATTGATTTAGATTGTGATAAAGAATGTGGTTAAGAAAGAAAGAGTTAATGAATGTATGTGATGAACTGTAAATGAAGATAATAATGATATTATCTATGTGTATGTACGATGTGTGCTCACCTTCTAAGACGATTATGATTTGAAAATAAAGAACGGTTTTAACAAAACTAAAGTATGTTACATTATAAAACTAGAACTCACCGAGCAATGCTGACTTTTATGTGTTTTAAGTTGGCAGGTAAAGTTGCTGAGGATGGCACGGGATAGCTACTTGGCTCTTTTGGATGGCATCCATTTTTATAACGCATTTGTGATGTAATGCAACATGTATTTTGTAACTTGATAATGAAGTATTATTTTGCAAAAGCCTTTATTGTGAAATGGAATGTTTTGTTTAAATGTTTCTTCTAGGACCGGTAATGGGGTTTCACTTACAACACAATAAGACAAGAGGAGATTAACTAAACTCAAACCACATGCAGGGCTGAACCCATTTGATTGCTGAGTAGTGTCTCCACTGCCTAGGAAGTGAGGACATGAACTTCCTTACAATGTCCCTGTTCTCGAGAGGAATCCTCCATCCACAAGGGTATCCACAATCTTAACATACCTGAAGTATTGCTGAGTTATGGTTTCACCTGTTTTAAATGTGAAGTTTTCAAACTGTTGCTTCAGGAGATCTTTCTTGTTCTCATTGGCTTCAGAAGAACCCTCATACATCAGTTTCACTGCATTCCACAACTGCTTAGATGTTTTGCACTTCTTGAAACCTATGTATACAGAATTTGGAAGGGCAGTTTGAAGGGCTATCATGGCTTTTCTATCAATTTCTACTCTCTTCCTATCTTCATCAGAGTAGTTTGCCAAATCCTTGGGGATCATACAAGCACCAGTAGCAGAAGGAGTGCTAGGTATGAAAGATCCATTTTCAACAAACTCTAACATTCTTGAGTCCAGAGAATTGATGAAACCTTCCATTCTTAAACACCAAGTATCAAAGTCATCAAGAGTGATCAGTGGGGACTTGTTCATAGTTTAAGTTTCCATACCAGTCTTGGAAATGGCTGCCATTTAAAAAGTTTAGTATTTGTGTGTGTGAGGAATCTTAAGATGGTGAGATCTTATATCAAGAGCCTCGTAAGCTCTAATACCAATGCAGGACCGGTGAAGGGGTTTCACTTACAACACAACAACACAAAGAGGAGATTAACTAAAGTCAAACAAACTGTAAACTGGATTACCCACAATAAAGACACTAGGAACACATGTAATGTAGAAGACAGGACACAAATATATGGTTTTCAAGAATGCAGTATATTGCTTTCTCTATGTTCTATTACAAGTGTTACAAAGCATATCCATAAAGTTACAAGAACATGAGTTACTTATACAACATCCTATAGTGGGCCATACTATGAAATCCAGCTGGATACAATTGACTAGACTCAAAACAAAATCAATTGTAGAGTCAAAAAGACAGATTACCTTTTTGACTTTGTGACTATGACATGCCATAGCTCACATCCTTATCTATTACAAAAAGGATAAAGTACATGAAGTAGAAAGTTTACAGACTCAAGACCTCATAGTACAGTTACCAAAAGCATGGACCTTTTCACCAACTCATGCAAGTTGGTGACTTTACAGAGATGCAGCAGAAAGGTGTCCAGCTTTATGGAATAGTACATCAGATAAAGCATGTTACTAAAAGTCTACGGAAGAAATCTGTCTTCAAGAGTTGAGGCTTGAGAAGACTTTGTCTCTGAAGCTTCAGAAGACTTCATCTTTGGCTTCGGAAGATATTGGTCTTGAGTTTGGAAGATTTCACACTTAGAATATTTATGTTGCATGTGTTAAACTTTGAAGCATTCTTCTTCAGTACTTGTGCAGCATGCATGCAGAAAGTCTTTGCTTGCTTCAGCCTCTATGTATATTCTCTACAAACCCCCTAGGCTGATACTACCAAAACTTTTGAAGACTTCAGATATCAACAGTCCTCATCAGGATGATAACCAACCCTTTCTTCATGAGATGATCAGGATCCTTCAGACTGTCAAAATGTCTTCTCATGTCAAAAAGATCATGCAGAGGCAACTGAAGCATGTCTTGACAAGTGTAGACATTCTTAATGCCATGATCTCTGATGACATATCCCCTTTTTTTATTTGTAGTGTATGTCTAGGATAGGATTGGTCTTTCTGATACAAGAGGAGCTATTTGAATGGGAGATGATGGAACATCCTCTGGCTGCACATCCTCAGGATGTTCTGACTCATCTTGAGGTTTAGAAAAGGATGCAGTCTTCTTCTTCTTCATTAGCTTTGGTTTAGAAGCCATCCTTTTCTTTCTCTTTAGAACTTTTAACTGAGAAGACTGGCCTGCAATACTTAATTGATCTTCATTGTCTTTCTCAGTTGGGTCTTCAACTCTCATAGGTTCAGATTGAAAATGAGTCTGACCCTGTTGTGGACCAGAAAATGAAGCTTGCTGAGATTCAGCATGAGGTCCAGGTTGTGATATCTCTAGTTGTTCAACCCTAACCTCAAATTTAGGTGGGGCTTGACTTGGAGGGGAATGTAAGTCAACCAGCTCTTCACACTTGATCTTCTACTTGATCACCCTGATATGCTCATCCAGAGTGGATAGAGACATGGGTCCATGTCTCTTTCCGAAGAATCCATCAGCTTTAAGAAGCTCAACATCCTCTTCCTGTCAGCAGATTTCTTCATGCCTTTATGGCTGATGGCTCTTGACTTAGCAACTTCTTCCCTCAGCTTTCTTTTAGTTGTCTTTCTTTCTCTGAATATCTCAAGTCAAGTTGTTTGAGATACTCAAACTCAACATAGTCATAAGACAAGTGTAGAAGTGCTTCTGCCTGATAAAGGCTTGTGGCACTCAAGTAGTTGATCATCTTGATCCTTTCTTCTTCTTTAACTACCTGAGGTTCTTGTTTAACCACATCCTATTATGCAGGACTTTCTTGAACAGGGGAGAGGGTAGGCACTTGCTTGTACAATCTTTTCTTTCTTCTATCTTCTTTGATTTGTACAAGAAGTTCTGCATCTTCTGCCTCCTTCTTCTCCCTTGACCTTTCCAGGTCAACCAGTTCATTTAGCACTTCTGAGGGGAGAGAGATGAAATTGTTTATGTCATAGTTCCTTGTCTGTAGATAATTTATCCTCACTGCCCTTAGCTCATCATTCTAAGTATCTGGTCTGGGGGCAGCCCTGATAGCAGACTCCATGAGTCTTGTAGTCTTAGAAGAGGAACCTTCTCCCTTCAGCTTCTTTTTCCTCTCTCTCTTCTCCTCCTCAATTTCCTCAGATGTCATCTTTCTTTTCCCTTTGTCACGCACAGACCATTCTAACTCAAGGTGGAGGGAGCTTTAGCCTTTATTGCTTGATGTAGCTTTTGAGCTCTAGCCGGAGAGAGGTTGAGAAGTACCTTCACCAACAGGTGACTCAAAAAGGGCATTGATCTCTAAAACAGTTGTTGGTGATAACACTGGGCTCTCAGGTTCTGTCACTGGGCCTTCAGTCAAGATTTCCCCTATGAAGCTAATCTTAGGGTCTGCCTCAACATCTAGTTGACCGATGACATTGCTTGATTCCCACAGTCTTCTTCTTACGCTGAACTCTGCAGTGATCCTGTCTTGGATTCTTTGTGTGAACTTGTAAGATTTTCTTGATTGGCTTGGATTGACAAGTGGCATGTTGACCCTAAATCTAGACTGTCATAATAGTTCAGGTTTTGAAAATTGAAGATCTCTTGTTGTCCTTGAACTTTTATGATGACTAGGGCTCTCTTGTTGCTGTCATACATCCACCCAATAATGTGATTGGAAGATGGTGGAGATGACATAGCCCTTGGTATCCCATCCTCGAATAGGCTCTGTATGAAGGAGTCTGTGTAGTCCACATCAGTATGTACTTGAGGAGGTTGCTGAAAATGCACAGTTGCAAGTGAGTATGGTGAGTCCTCAGTGTCCATTCTCTTTGATGAACTACCAGGTTCTATAGCTGTAATGACTTTCTCCCCTATTTTGGTAGTATCACCCACTTGCATAGATGAGCCAGGAGTTAGGTCAATCACATCCATTGGTTCTTGTGTTCCTGGTTGAGCTCTTCTTAAAGGTCTCAAGTTGCTGATCATTGACCCTATTATGCAAGGTAGTCACTTGAGATTCAAGGTGACTAACCTTGGAGACGAAATAGGTTCATGTTTTGGACAGTTTGTGCACCTTTATTCTAATATTCCCCTCATCTTCATCAAAAGAATCATTGGGGGATGAGATGATTGGACCAATCTCTCTCACCACTATCTTTAGGTTCTTGGATGCTAGATTTCCTCTGCTAACTGGCAATCTCAGTTGAGATGACAGTGGGCTGAGTTGCCATGGTTAAGGTCTTAGTGATGTAATCATTTTCAAAAGTGAGAGCCTCTTCCATATGGACATCCTGAACATGTTCAGAAATGTCCACCCCAGCAATATGTGACTCATAGGGGCTAGAAGTAGGAGCCTAAAAAGCACTCATCTCTATTTGAGTAGGGGAAATGAAAAGATAATCATGGTACTCACTGAAACCTAAATCTTCATCAGTGTAGAAATCAAGGTTCGGGATTGGTTGGTTGAGATCTAAAGGCCGGGGATGGTAATCGTCCCTTGAAGTTTAATCACTTGAAGAATGATGGCTTAAGGCAGTTTGGCTTATAAGCTCATCAGGCTGAGCATGAGGAACCTCATCACTTATCCTTGAAGAGATGGGAGTGGTCTACTCCTTAGGAGAAGTGGGAGCTCTAGTTTCCACTTCCTCGTGTATGGGTGAGTGTATGGGGGCCTCCACAGAGTGAATAGTCTGAGTAGGGGTTCGTTTGGATTTTCTTTGGTAGGTGATGGTGATGTGTGGCTGTGTATGTGGTGGGGAAGTAGTAGGTGTGGGTTAAACACTAGCTGGTGTTGCTAGGATATCACCTTGAGCAATGAGCTCTAATATTTTTGAGACCAGGGTTGTTTCTACCCCTGAGAAGCCAATAGTGGGCTTTCTCAATATTTTAAAGATGTCAGGCTTCATCTGTCCCAGTGTAAGAATTTTACCTGTTCCCCTTAACTGTGAGCCCAGTTCACAGTTAAGAATGTACTGAACATATCTAAGAAACATGTAATATTCTAAGGAATCTAAGTTTGCAAGTAAGTTAGTATAAACAAATTGACAATACCTGAACTTGATCCTCTGAATCATTCCATAGATAATGAATGAGTGATCCTTAGGAATCTGGTCCCATCCACCATGCTTGTTTGATAAGCTGGGATGACCATATGGGGCAGGAATCTCCACAGGAATGAGACCTTCCCTTTCTTAAAGGTCTTTACAGAGAAATCTCTCTCATACCCCATCTGCTCAAAAGAATGATTTACGGCTTCTTTAGGAAATAACACCTCACCTTCTTCATCGTCCAGCTGAAGATGCATGTCGATGATGGCCGGAGTGATGAAGATTGTTCTCCCCTACACTGTGGCAGACAGTGCCTTCTCCCAATCCATTACGACCTCTTGGCAGGTCATCCAAAATTCAAGTAGATAATCCTCATAAAGTGGAGGATCAATGGTTAGGGAGGTGAAATAGTTGGACAAAGCTAGGAAATGGCAAGCCTCTAAGAAATGAGGATCTTGCTCAGAGCTTAACAGAGCAACGTGGTTGTGTTGCCTGTGGAGCTGCATGGTAAAGTTCGGGTCATTTCTGTGAGTGGGGTTGGCCATTGTGAGGTGGCTTAAGGATGAAGAAAGAAAGAAGAAATAAATTTCATAGAGAAATTTGAGGTTTTAGGTTTGGAGGAAGAAGCAGATGATGGAAAGAAGGGGAAACCGTTGGGTTTTAATATGAAAAAGGAGTTTAGATAAATTTTTAATAAAAGAGGATAAACATGAAATCCGGATGTCGGTCCCACCTCTAAAAAAGTAGTTTACTTTTGCTCAAAAAGTAGTTTTCATGGATGTCAAAAAGCTTCCGAAGGTAAATTATATTCGGAAGTTTTAATGAAAAAGCATCCTAAAGTAAAGTGACTTCTGAAGAATTTCCTGAGTGTTTTGAAAATTTTGCTTCGGAAGAGAAATTAAGACTTGAATGCTTTGTGCACAAAAGAACAAAGCTTCCGAGAGTTAATTTTGCTTCGGAAGAAGAAGGTCCTTGAAAACATATAAGGGTCTTAGACATCCATTTAACCTTCGGAAGATGTATCAGAAATCTCTTCCCAAGGTAAAATTTCTATGACAGTTATTTTTTTTCAAGGCATGATTTCCTTCCGAAGTTAAAAACAAAACTTCTGAAGGATCAAAATTTTCATAAATCTAAGGAAAGTCTTCAAAAAGATTTTCATCCAAAGAAAACAAGAGCTTATGAAAGTGATGAACTAGACAACTTAGGGCACACATGTTTTAAGAAATAATAAGAATTAGTTTTAAGAAAAATATACTCAAAGTTGATCATCCCAGTAGCTGATACAAGATATTTAAATCTCTGTTCTTCGAAGGCCTTTGTGAACACATCAGCATATTGTTCATCTATGTGAACTTTGACTAGTTTAATTAATCTTTTTTCATAATTATCTCTTATTAGATGATACCTGATATTGATGTGTTTGGTCCTTGAGTGCTACATAGGATTCTGTGTGATTGAGATAGCACTATTGTTGTCTATATAAATGGGAGTCTCCTTGAAGTTGAATACATAGTCCAGCATCTGATTCTGAATCCAAAGCACTTGAGCACATCAACTTGCAGCAACAATGTATTCAGCTTCAGCAGTTGATATAGAGACACATGATTGTTTCTTGCATTGCCATGAGAGAACCCTTCCACCAAGAAACTGACATCCCCCAGATGTAGACTTTGCAGTCATGTTGCAACCACCATAATCACTATCTTTATAAGCATACAGATTGAAGTCAGGATTTTTAGGATACCATAGACCAAGTGTTAAAGCGCCTTTAAGGTATCTTAGAATCCTTTTGATAGTGAAAAGATGAGACATCTTAGGGTTGGCTTGATATCTTGCACAGATGTAGGTGGCAAACATAATATCAGGCCTGCTAGAACTAAGATACATAAGAGACCCAATCATAGCCCTGTATAAGTGCTCATCTACACATTCCCCCTCAAGATCAGGTCCAAGGGAGTGGTTTGTGGCTATGGGTGTTTAAGCAATCTGACAATTAGTCATGTTGAACCTCTTGAGTATGTCCTAAACAAACTTTGACTGACTAATGAAGATGCCATCTTCAACTTGCTTCAGTTGAATTCCAAAAAAGTAATTGAGTTCCCGCATGGCACTCATTTCAAATCTGTCTTTCATCAGCTTCTTAAAGTCTTTGCAGAGCTTTGGATTAGTTGAACAAAAGATGATGTCATCCACATATACTTGAACTAGCAATATGTTATTTCCATGTCCTTTCATGAAGAGAGTTCCATCTATAGTACCACTCCTGTATCCATATTTGCAAAGATACTCATATAGTGTCTCATACCACTTCATGGGTTCCTGATACAGCCCATAGAGAGCTTTGTCAAGCTTGCAGAGATAATCAGGATGATCAGGATCTACAAAACCAAGTGGTTGTTTCACATATACCTCCTTATCAATCACTCCATAAAGAAAAGCACACTTCACATCAAGTTGAAAGACCTTGAAGTTCATGGATGCAGCAAATGCCAGGAATATGCTAACAGCTTCCAGTCTTGATAAAATACCAAAGACATTAGTGTAGTCAATCACTTCTTCTTGTGTGTACCCTTAAACAACTAGCCTAGCCTTGTTCTTGGTGTTAATGCCTTTATCATCCTTCTTGTTCGTAAACACCCATTTGGTTCCAATGGTAGTCTTCCCATGAGGAAGAGGACAAAGGTTCCAAACTTTTTGCCTTATGAATTGAAGTAGCTCCTGTTGCATAGCTTCAACCCAACTACCATCCTTCAGAGCCTCATCAACTTTCTTTGGCACTATCTGGGATAAGATTGTAGAGTGAAGACAAACTTTTGCTTCATGGGTTTGTCCTTATGTTCTTACTCCTGTGACAACATCTCCAATGATGTTTGTGGTGGGGTGGGACTTGTTGATCCTTAGCTAAGGGTTCACAACAAGTTGCTGAGATAGATCTAAATTAGAGAAATTTAGATCTGGCATAGATGTTTCACCATCACATCAGCACACTTATCAAGAGAGACTTGATCCAAGGAGTGTGTAACATCATTGATGTTGTCATCTATGGAGTGGTTATCAGCATCAAGAAAGTCTTGATCACTGTCACCACTACCATCATTGTCTTCTGCAATTGAAGCATATTTATCAGGTTGTAGAGCCTCCGAGTTGGAATTTGAAGGCATACCAGATGCATCAGCTGAGTTTGTCATTGTAGTGCTGATAGAAAGCACATTTGTAGAAGTACTTCCAACTAGAACTGAAGATGTGTTACTTGAAGGTATTCTTAGCTCAAATCTTGGATCAGGATCACCTGTGTTTAAATTTTCTACGGATCCTGAAATAGTCTCACAAGATTTGTTAAAATAGTTGGTAACTATATCAAGATCAAAGAGCCAATCAGGACCAGAACCAGCCATATTGGGTGTGTGTTCATTGAAAGTCATATTGGATGACTCCTCAACAATTCTAGTTCTGAGATTTTATACCCTGTAAGCCTTAGCTTGGGAAGAGTATCCAATGAAGTGTCAATCATCTGATTTCTTAGCAAATTTGGCAATTTTAGCCTTGGTATTCAAGATGGTGCAAGGACAACCAAATGTCCAGAGAAAACCAATGAAAGGTTTCCTCTTATGCCAAAGTTAATAAGGAGTCTTGCCATTAGTCTTAACTAGTAAAACATTGTTCTGCACATAGCAGGCAGTGTTGACTGCCTCTGACCAGAAGGTGATAAGCAGCTTAGAGTCGGACAGCATGGTTCTTACAGCTTCAATCAGTGACCGTTTTCTCCTCTCAGCAACAACATTCTGCTAATGAGTCCTTGGAGCACTGTATTGTCTTGAAATACCTTTTTCATCAAATATTGCATCAAGGATTTTGTTCTTGAATTTAGTTCCCTCATCTCTTCTTATGATTTTGACCTTGTGATGAGATTAATTCTCAATCTTCAATATGAAATTTTTTAGAATCTCAGGAGCTCATCCTTAGTTCTAAGGAAGAAAACCCAAGTGAATCTTGTAAAGTCATTTGTGATCACTAAATAGTATGAGGTCCTTCCTAGACTCATTACACTGGTGGGGCCAAAGAGATCCATATATAACAAGTGTAGGGGTGTAGTGATGGAGTTCCTTTCCTTAGGCTTGTGAGATACCTTATGTTGCTTCCCTTTCAGGCATGCAACACAGTGGTCCTCACTTGTAAAATCTTTCTTTGGTACTCTAGTTACCAAATCATTCTTAATCAATTTATTCATGTTTTTATAGTTTACATGACACATTCTTTTATGCCATAGGAAAGACTTATCACTGTTGGCTTTAGACAGAAAGCATGAAACTTCTCTAGAGGGAGATGTTTCCTGCAAATCCATCTTGTACATGTTCCCTTTCCTAAGGGCTCTAAGCAGAATATGCTCATCAGGAATGACCACCCTGGGCTTGAGAACAATGCACTCATGCTCAGTAAAGAGCATGTTATGACTCGGATCACAACATGAGCTTACCATTTGTGACCTTGCCCCTTCCTGAAATGTAACCACCTTTATCTCCTCCAAAAGCAAATGGCCCTCCATGAATCCATTCAAAGTTCTCGAGTAGTGACCTATTGCCTATCATGTGCCTGGAACAACCACTGTCAATGATCCGAACATTTTTGTTTGTCTTCAGCTGTCACGGCACAATGAAAATGATTAGTTATATTTGGAAACCCAAGCCTTACTTGTCTTGGGCTTATTAAGGGAAACAGAAGGTAATGCAAGAGTAATAGATCCTATGGTTGTGCTATGAGGATCTTGAGCTGTTGTTGATGGAGAATTCTCAGTCACTTGGTCTTTCATAGACTTCCACACCACCTTTGGAGACTTGGACTTGAACTTCAATACTTTGGAATCTTTTGATACTCCGGAAGTTTTGATGACTGAGCCATCGGAAGAACGTGCAAACACTACAGCAGACTTCAGTGCTTAGGAAGTATTCCTTCCTTTCGAGACCAACTTTTCTTCTGAAAGCATTTTCCACTTCCCTTCTTTTTAGATTTGGAGCTTTCGAAGGAAACAAATTTTCCTTCCGAAGCTTGAATCTTCTTGGAACTCTTGGAAGTCTTTGTCTTGGTCATGTGTAGTGTACCTTTAGGATTGTATGGACAATCCTTAGCAAGATGAGCAATACTTTCACACATGACACACTCAATTTTCTTCTTCCCAAGAGTCTTCTGCTGGGAACAAGACTGACGTTGGTCACATCCCCTCTCCACCTTCATCTTTGTAGATGCTTAGACAGTCCTTTGGGCTGAGAACTGTTCTTGGAGTTTGATGGTCCAGGCTGTGCAGCAGTGGTACACAGTAGATCAGTCTTCTTCTTGGTACTGAGATGATTTGAAAAAGAACTAAAACTCTTAGCAGAAGAGTTTAGATTGATGTCTTCAGACTTTGCTACTTCAAATCCTGCAGAGATGAACACTTGTTATTGCCTAGAGTCAAAAGTAGCCTTGATATCTTGAGCCTTGGTTGCTTTCCTCTTGCTCTTCCTGATCAAGTTCTTTCTTATTGACTTAGTCATCACAGTCTTCTTCTTCTCCTAAGAAGGATAGTGGCCCTTCTTAGAATCCTCATCTTCACTCTTCTAAGAGGAATTCTTCATATCACTTCTTCATCCTCCTCACTCAAAGGATCTATGAGAGGAAGTTCATCTTCACAAGTTCCACCCCTAGGTGATCTTACATACAAGATTGTGTGTGTAGGAGCTATCTCATTTGATCCTAGTCCCTGCTTCTTTTGATAGCACACTTTGTTATGCCGGGATGAGGATATCATGTTCTTGAAGGTCTCTTCTTCATGAACACATTTGTCTGCCCTGGCCTTACTGATCACAAGCTCCGCCTGGCACTCAGTCAGCTTGGTTATGAGATCCTTGATCTGAGTCCTAAAATCTGTATGCTCATGTTTTAGAACTGAAATGGTTTCCTGTAAGTCCTCAATCTTTAGTTTATAATCATTCCATACTTTCTAAAATCAGCTTTTAAAATGTTAAAGGACTCAAGATCAGATCTCATTTCCAAGTTATAAGACCTGTATCTATGAACTTTAGCAATGCATTCAGGGGTATAAAGATGTTCCAATACATTGGCTTCATCATGATCTGCCATCAATGCTTGTTTGGAGACGCATCTTCCACCTAAAAGCTCCAATCAAAGCCTCCTTGTTCAACTGTAACAGCAGCCTGCTGCTTTGGCTTCTTATTCTGGGGAGCTTTGTCAGTGTAGTTGGGTCTAGACTGTGTTTGGCCACCATTTGTTCTAGGTGACTTACACTCCCTGGCAAAGTGGCCCAACAAGTTATAGTTGTAACACTTGACTTTGCCTTTGTCCAGACCAAACATGCCACTTGTTGCATTGCTTGGAAACTTCTTTCCACGCCGCTTGTAGAACTTCTTGGCTCTGTGAGTGACAAGAGCCATCTGCTGGACTATCTCCATGTACTCCACATCATCTGGATGGATACAGTCCAGGTCTTCAAGGGTGAACAGGAAGCTGCCACAACTTTTATGAGAAGACACAAATGCTTGAGAATAACTTGTCTCTCGAAATGGGTTTCCTTTGGAGTGGTTCTCCCTAGGTGTCTCTAGGAAGGTGAGGAAAGGACCCTTAGGTGAGTTGTTAGTGTAGCATATGAGATGGTGTTGGGGTTCTATGCTATCCCTTTCAACCACATGTAGGGCTGAACCCATTTGATTGTTGGAGTTGCCAGATGAACCTTGCATGTTCATCTCCATCTGGTAGCCACTGAGAATCCCATAGAACTCTGTCAGGGTAAGAGTTTTTAGATTCTTAGTCCTCTTGATCACCACACAGTAGTGTGTCCACTGCCAAGGAAGTGAGAACATGAACTTCCTTACAATGTCCATGTTCTCAAGAGGAACTCCTCCATCCACAAGGGTATCCATAATCTCAACATACCTCAAGTACTGATGAGTCATGGTTTCACCTGTTTTAAAGGTGAAGTTTTAAAACTGCTACTTCAGGAGATCTTTCTTGTTCTCCTTGGCTTCAGAAGAACCCTCATACATCAGTTTCAATGCATCCGACAACTACTTAGCTATTTTGCACTTCTTGAAACCTCTGTATACAGAGTTTGGAAGAACAGTTTAAAGGGCTGTCATGGCTTTTCTATCAATTTCTACTCTCTTCCTATCTTCATGAGAGTAGTTTGCCACATCCTTGGGGATCATACCAGCACCAGTAGCAGAAGGAGTGCTAGGTATGAAAGATCCATTTTCAATAGACTCCCACATTCTTGAGTCCAGGGACCTGATGAAACCTTCTATTCTTAAACACTAGGTATCAAAGTCATCAAGAGTGATCATTGGGGACTTGATCATAGTTCTAGTTTCCATATTAGTCTTGGAAATGGCTGCCATTGAAAAGTTTTGTATTTGTGTGTGTGAGGGATCTTAAGATGGTGAGATCTTATATCGAGAACCTGGTAAGCTCTGATACCAAATGCAGGACTAGTGAAGGGGTTTAACTTACAACACACAACACAAAGAGGAGATTAACTAAACTCAAACAAATAGTAAACTAGATTACCCATAGTAAGACACTAAGAACACAAGTAATGTAAGAGACAGAACACAAGAATATGGTTTTCAAGAATGTAGTATATTGCTTTCTCTATGTTCTATTACAAGTGTTACAAAGCATATCCATAAAGTTACAAGAACATGAGATACTTATACTACATCCTTTAGCCGGCCATACTATGAAAGCCAGTTGGATACAATTGACTAGACTCAAAACAAAATCAATTGTAGAGTCAAAAAGGCAGATTGCCTTTTTGACTTTGTGACTATGACATGCCATAGCTCACATCCTTATATATTACAAAAAAAGATAAATACATGAAGTAGAAAGTTTACAGACTCAAGACCTCAATGTATAGTTACCAAAAGCATGGACCTTTTCACCAACTCATGCAAGTTGGTGACTTTACAGAGATGCAGTAGAAAGGTGTCCAGCTTTATGGAATAGTACATTAGATAAAGCATGTTACTAAAAGTCTTCAGAAGAAATCTGTCTTCAAGAGTTGAGGCTTCAGAAGACTTTGTCTTCGAAGCTTCGAAAGACTTCATCTTCGGCTTCGGAAGATATTGGTCTTGGCTTTGGATGATTTCACATTTAGAATATTTCTGTTGTGTCTTCGTCTAGCCTTAACACCCCTCATACAATCTTCTTCCGTACTTGTGCAGCATGCATGCAGAAAGTCTTTTGTTGCTTCAGCCTCTATGCATATTCTCTACATTTCCGTTGCAACGTTTTTATGTAATTATATGTTTTATGTGTGATGATCGCCCAACTGTAAACGTCCTGAGATCAGGGCCTTACATGTCCTGACAGAGTAACCTCCTCTCTTGTGTCTTCGTCTAGTCTTAACACCCCTGTTACATTCTTAGCAGTAATGGTCACCTCATTCTCCATCACTCTTGCTATTATCCTCTATGTATTGCCTCTTGAATCATACTTAGTCGTCCGCCAAAAATCTTTGATGTGAAGGTCATAAATAGCAGTAAAATGAGATATCGTGTAGGCTATAGGAGATCCCTGCAACCATGGTATGCAATCTCTAAAACTAGCCGCTTTAGGGTGCGTATCATCCAATATAGTAGTAATATTGTTCCTCTTGTCAAATTTCCGATTAGCCATTTAATATGAAAATAGATGAAATGCATTAGAATAGTATATTAAATAATAATATTAAAACAATAAGAAAAAAGATAAAAATTTACACAAAAAACAAATTAAATTCACTAGCCAAAATTATAGTTTCGCAGAATGAAAGATGTAGTTTCGCTAGACAAAACTATAGTTTTGGCAGCAACAAGTTATCGTTTCACCAACAATTAGTTATAGTTTCGCTAGCAATTAGTTACAGTTTCGCCAACAATTAGTTATTAGTTATTAGTTTCGGCAACGCAACGAAATTGATTTGACTGCCCAAAAGTATAGTTTCGGTGATGTTTGGTCAGCGAATCTATTAAGTTCGCCCGGACAGCACAACTAGACAGTTTCGCTGAAAAACTATGACCCTTCGTTCAGTTTCGCTAGACTATTGGTACTTTCGCAATAAGAATTGCGAAGGTACCGAAGAGTCTCAATCAAAGATACTCATAATGTATTCATAAAACCTATAAACAACTAATGTCCTGAGTTCGAAACTCACTTGCGAAGAGAAAACAACGGTCAATCTATAAACAATATCACAGAAAAGTAGAATCGCTAGAAAAGGTCTATGGTGAAACCTGAAGCTTTTGAAAACTCGAAATGAATGAGAAATTTCACAAATTGAGTTATAAAATACATAGTTTCGGAGGCAGTAAAACTATAATTTCATCGTCCGAAGCTACAGTTTTGCCATACAAAACTCTGGACAAAACTGACCATGCCAGTTGCGAAAGAACCGACGAAGCTACAGTTTCGCCGTGCGAAACTACTACCAACGATATTTTTATGGATAGATTGCTTACCAATGAACTACTATTATTTGTCCAATTGATCGATTTGCAGTACAAATGAGATATTGAATCGTTTAATATTGAATACAAACAATAAATAACAAAGATGAAGAAGATTAAGAACAACGACAAATGTATCAAAATAAGAACAATTATGATCAATACACTCAATAATAAGAAAGAAAAATGATATTTCTTTGGATAGACTGCTTATAAAGGTCACTTGCAACAATGATAAACGATTAGGGTTTTGCAAGGTTAGCCAACAATGAAAATGATCAAATCTCTATATAGCAGTCTTAGTTTCGTAGACAGTTTCGTTTTAAGCGAAACTGTACTGCCGAAACTATAGCTTTGCTAGGCAGAAACAATAGTTTCGTCGGGTGAACTAAAACAACTGACTATGAGTGAAACTGCAGTTTCGCTGGACCACAAATGTAAAAACATTATACAACATATAAAATCAATTAACATAAAACCTATTAGAAAGTAATATAAAGAAAATCTAATCTAAGGTGAGTCCAACCTATACTTGATCTTCAGTAAGTCACGAAATAATACATAATAGGAACATAAGGTCAAGATAACACATTCATACATAACATTACCAAGTACAAATCATCATAAAAACATATGTGACCCTACGCGGGAGAACGGGGGTTCGGGGCGGCAACTTTTGACAGTAGGGTCCTTGGCGCAGCAGCCCCTAGTGGGTCCAAGGGGAAATTCCCCAGGCTGGGGCGAAGAAATTATATTTTTAAACATATATAGCACATATTCTTGTAGAAAAATGAATCTACCTATCAAATTCTCTTAAAATATTTCTCGTCTAAAAGCATATATTTAGTGTGCATGATAGTCACAAAACACGAAAAATTATAAACAAGGGGATCTTGAACTCACCTGGACTGAGTGAGCAACTTCACAACTAAGCTTTCTAAGGAATGGTCACACGACACAGCCTGTAGATAAGCTAACACTCAAAGGGTTAATTTATGCCTAATTTCACTGCAGGAACTACTAAGACAAAAAGAAATGTATGGATCATTGATATTGGCTGTTCTAGGCACATGATAGGCAATAGGTCACTACTTCAAAAGTTTGAAAAGATTGATGGAGGAGCAGATGATTTTGGAGGAATTTCTGGTGGTTACATTACTAGTAGGGGCAATGTCACAAATGGTAAGCTCATTATTGAAAAGGTAAACTTTGTTAAGGATATTGAATACAATCTTCTGAGTGTATCTTATTTTGGTGATCAGAGTCATAACATGCTCTTTATTAAGCATGAATGCATTGTTCTCAAGCCTGAGATGATCATTCCTAATGAGCATATTATACTCAGATCCCCTAGGAAAGGGAACATGTACAATATGGACTTGCAAGAACATCTCCCTTAGGAGAAGTTTAATGATTTCTGTCTAAAGCAAATAGTGATGAGTCTTTCCCCTAGCACAAAAGAATGTGCCATGTAAACTTTAAAAACATGAATAAACTAATTAAGAATGATTTGATAACTAGAATGGCAAAGAGAGAGTTTACAAGGGATGACCATTGTGTTGCATGCCTGAAAGAGAAGCAGCAAAAGCATCTCACAAGCCAAAGGAAAGATACTCCATCACTACTCCCTTACACTTGATGCATATGGATCTCTTAAGCCCTACTAGTGTAATGAGTCTAGTGTAGGGTTTGCAAGAACATAAAACTTAGTTTAACCCGTTAAACTTTCTGAAAACGCAGCGGAATAACAACTTTATAAACTTACTTATAAGCTGAAAAACATGTTCTTTAGGTGACCATATAACTATAAAAAGCAAACCCAAAATCAAAGGATCATAATATGTGAATGAGCAAGCTATGAACACATGTAAAAGTACATAAAATCACCGCTACATTGAGCTGTGATAACTACCTTTCAGCAGCAGTAAAAAATGACCAAAGAAAGGAGGAAAGGATGTCCAAAATCGGCCAAGACTTCAAGGGTAGAAGTCCTCAAGCTTGTATACCCACAGCTTACTTGCAAACGTGTCTTGTTAGGGAGAATCTACACCAAGATCAACTCCAAAAACCCCTTTCTTGGCTGCTGCTGTTCCGTAAAACTTTTTGACAGAAGAGAGAGTGTTTTTGGTGTTTTGCATGTGATAGTCCTACACTCTTTCATAAAGAGTGTGTGTTACCAAGGGAAAAGAAGGAACCCCATTGGTCCATAGGGTGGCCGAAAGTTTTTTTTAAACATGGTTGGGATTCCCTCTCATTTTTATGTCTTGTTGACACATTAAAAGTTCATGGACCCTCTTGGATTTTTAATGTGTGACAAGTGCAAGAACCATACTAATGTGTTTTATGCACTAATCTTTAATTAAAAATTCTAATTAAAGGTCACTAAGATTACATTATCTTATGTTATTTAAACCCTTTTAAATAACAATGTGATTAATAAAACCCATCAACAAATCATCCTTATCATTTGACCTATTTCACATATAATTGTTTAGAAAACCAATTTCCTAAATTTGGTGTGTTATTATTTAATTGCATGATCACATCATCAATTAAATAATCGTTTGTGTTTGCAAAGCTTATTATTTGGGTATAACCCGACTTGGATCATAACGTACTAACCACATCAATATTCTAAGTGTCTTGGGCACATAGAATCCTACAATCTCCCACTTGCCCAAGATTCATAGAAGATTGATGCAAGCAGTAAATACCGCCTAACAACGGTTTACTACCCTTAATACGCATGACTTATAGCCATTCAATAACATCATCTTATTCAAGTATCCTACTTGAAATGATTTAGGTGAATCAATCATCTATCCTTTTGTTATAGATGTCATGTTAAATCCAAGAACACAAAATGATCATTCCTTGTTGATTTAACTTATCAGGCCTTAGACATCTAACTCTCAATGAATAAGAGGAACAAATTCCATCTTAACTACATACGTTTCTCACAACACCTCGTGTCATACCTGAACATACCCTTATGTGCTGTCCACTATTTTAGGACAGTGAAGAATTAGCTCAAGGTATAATACTTGGTGAATATCAAAACCCAATATGTATCTCAGGTCAGAGGATACCAAATGATATTCGCCTTTACTCAAATTTACTTCTGATCAATCAATAAGATTCCATGTAGTAAAATTTGAAATGCGGGTCAGTCCAATATTTGCATCCCGCAAATATCATGAACCTTGGTAGCAACCAATTGCTCTATACTCATTCCTTATGAATATCAACCAATCCAAGTTCATAATAATCTTACCCTCACACTTGTCCCCACAAGTATGAACGACTATGGACATTTAGAGTAAACAATTTACTCATGGATTAAACATGCTAAATTGGAACATTAATTGAAACATTATAACCAAATAATTTTATTCAAATAATAAAGAGTTCCACATATCCAAATACAAATTACAGATCAAATCCAATCACTAGAATATCGAAGTCCCATGGCACAAGTATGACCTTCATGCTTTGCCTTTTCAAGGAGCTTCGTGTGAGGATCGGCAATGTTTTGATCCGTGTGAACTTTGCGAATACATATCTTTCCCTTTTCAACTTCATCTCGCATGTGGTTGAATCTCCGCTCAATGTGCCTAGTCTTTTGATGAGCACGATGTTCCTTGATTTGAGCAATCGCACCCTCGTTATCACAAAAGATCTCTAGTGGTTCGTGAATGGAAGGGACAACCCCTAGATCGGCAATGAATTTCTTCAACCATGCAGCTTCTTGAGCTGCCAATGAGGCGGCGACATATTCTGATTCTGTAGTTGAAAGAGCCACCACATCCTGTTTGGAGCTCTTCCAAGAGACCGCTCCTCCATTCAGAATGAAAATATATCCCGATTGTGACCGAGAATCATCACGATCGGTTTTGAAACTCGCATCCGTGTAACCTTTTATAACGAGTTCCTCATCACCAGATCCATAGATTAGGAACATATCTCTTGTCTTCCTTAGGTACTTAAGTATGTTCTTAATAACCATCCAATGACTGTTTCCAGGATTTTGCTAGTAACGGCTTGTCATGCTTAAGGAGCATGACACATCCGGTCGAGTGCATATCATTGCATACATGATGGATCCAATAGCAGATGCGTATGGGATTGCCTTCATTTTATCTTGCTCATCCTTGAGCTAGGATATTGAGTCGTACTCAATATCGTTCCTCTTTGAATAGGTATGGTGCCTTTCTTAGAGTTCTCCATCTTGAACCTTTTCAAGTTCTTATCAATGTATGCATTTGATTTAAACCAATCAACCGCCAAGGTTTCACCAAGATCGTTGATGGAAAAACAACTTCCCTATAGATCTTTATTCCCAGAATATTGGCGGCTTCACCAAGATCGTTGATGGAAAAACAACTTCCAAGCCAGGTTTTTACACCTTCCAAGGTTGGAATGTCATTTCCAAATAGTAGTATGTCATCAACATGGAATACTAGGAAAGTTATTGTGCTCCACTAGCCTTCTTATACACACAAGCCTCATCAGTGTTTTTGATGAAGCCAAATTTCTTTACCACCTCATCAAAACGATGATTCCAGCTTCTCGATGCTTGTTTCAATCCATAGATTGATTTCTTTAACTTGCATACTTTATTAGGATGTTTTGGATCAACAAAACCTTCAGGCTGAACCATATAGACATCTTCCTCAAGATATCCATTTAGGAAAGCGGTTTCGACATCCATTTGTCAAATCTCATAATCATAATGAGCAGCTATGGCAAACAATATCCTTATGGACTTTAGCATCGCAACAGGTGAGAAAGTTTCATCATAGTCAACCCCTTGAGTTTGAGTGAAACCCTTTGCTACAAGTCTAGCTTTATAAGTATCCAAGTTTCCATGCATATCTGTTTTCTTCTTGAAAACCCACTTGCTTCCAACTACTTTGGAATTAAGAGGTGGTACAACAAGTTCCCAAACTTGATTGTCATACATGGATTGCATCTCAACGTTCATGGCCTCAAGCCATTTGTCACAATCCAAATTGGACACTTCATTCTGATATATGGTTGGTTCATCTGAATCTACCACATAGCATCCATCCAAGGAAAAACCATATCTTTCAGGTGGATTACTAGTTCTACCACTTCTGCGAACATTTTGTGTGTATTGATCAACCGCTTGATCATCCTCAACATCCTCATGTTGAGTGCTAGTTTCAACCTGACGTGCATCGGGTTGTGGTTCCTGATCCTCCTCAAGATCCACTGTTCTATTGCTAGTTCCTTCCATTAGGAACTTTGCCTCTAAGAACTCACCCTTTCTGGTAACAAAAACCTTTTCTTCCAGTGGATTATAGAAATAATATCCCATGGAATCTCTAGGATATCCAATAAAGATACACTTGGTGGATCGGACTTCCAATTTGTTTCGGGTGGTAGTCTTAACGTAAGCCTCACAACCCCAGACCCTTAAGTATGATAGAGATCGAACTCTTCCATGCCATATCTCAAAAGGTGTCCTTTCCACCTTTTTGGTTGGGGCCATATTTAGAATACGGGCCGCGGAGAGCAAAGCAAAACCCCAAAATGATAGAGGTAATGTGCTTCTAGCCATCATAGATCGAACCATATCCAATAAGGTTCGATTCCTCCTCTCAGACACACCATTATGTTGTGGTGTTCCAGGTGGAGTGAGTTGTGAGACAATCCCACAACTCCTAAGATGATCTTGAAAAGCATCACTTAGGTATTCACGTCCTCTATCGCTGCGGAGAACTTTAATCGACTTGTTGAGTTGATTTTCTACTTCATTCTTGAAGATCTTGAACGTTTCAAAAGCTTCATCTTTGTGCCTTAGTACACATACCCATAGCGACTATAATCATCGGTAAAGGTAATGAAGTATCTTTCACCATTCATAGTCATCGGTTTAAAAGGACCACATACATCTGAATGTATGATTCCTAGTAAATCTTTTGCCATTTCGTTAGTTCCACTAAAGGGTGCCTTAGTTATTTTCCTTGTAAACAAGATTCACATACATCAAATGAATCACATTCATTCGTTTTTAAAAGACCATTCTTTTGAAGTGTTTGTATACGTTTCTTGTTTATATGACCAAGACGACAATGCCAAAGATAGGTATCACTCAAATCCAACTTGAGTTTCTTGGTGTTAGTATGGTACAATGAACTATTTAAAGCATTTTCATGAACCAATTCATAAATACCATTATGGGAATAGCTTTAAAATACAACATATCATTTGAAGAAACATGAATATCATTTTCAACAAAAGATAATACATAATCATAAAGTTTTAATTGGGATACTGAAATAATATTCCTAGTCAAACTAGGAGCATACAAAACATTCTTCAAAATCACATCCAAGCCACTTGGAAGTTTTAGGATGTAGTCCCCACGAGCTTCAACTATGACTTTAGTTCCATTGCCCATGAAGAGGCTAACATCCCCTTGATTGAAGTCCCTACTTCTTGTGAACCCCTACAACAAATTGCAAATATGAGTTCCACATCCGGTATCCAATACCAATGTGTTAGAAGATGTAATATTAAGATCAATATGAATCACGTATATTGTACTGAGGTCTGCCTGGCATCCCTCTTTGCCTTCAACTCTTGGAGACGGACATGACAATTCCTTGCCCAATGTCCAATCTCTCCACACTTGAAGCATGGGTCATTAGTTGCAACCTTTTGCTTCTTCTCTTGTGGTTTGGGTGGCACCCTTGCCACCCCTTTCCCTTTTCCCCAAACGGGTCCCTTACCTTGGCAACCTTTGCCTTGGGTGCGGGATGAGGCCTTTTCTTCTTCCTACCTTCATGGATGGTGAGAATGGGTAAAACCCTTTTACCATGGCCGCCTCGGCCGTTTTAAGCATTGAGTGAAGCTCACCAATGCTCTTGTCCCATGCATTCATGTTGTAATTCAACACAAATGTCTCGAACTTCTTGGTAAGGCCATTAAGGATCAAATCCGTGGCCAATTCCTTCGAGACGGGATAATTAAGCCTCTCGAGGCGGTCAATATGACTTTTCATCATAAGTACATAAGATGAAACTGGTTGGTTGTCGTCCATACGACATGCATGAAGTGCTCGAACTGTTTCGAAGCGCTCAACCTTTGCTTGTTGTTGGAACGTTTCCTTCAGCTGGGTTATCATGTCATAGGCTCCGTGATGTTCATACTCCTTTTGGAGATCCGGAGTCATGCTCGCTAGCATGAGACAAGACACTTGGACGGAGTCCTCAGTGTACTTCAGCCAATCGTTGTAGGCCTCCTCATCATCCTCAGTAGGCTGATCAGGGACAGGATCATCTAAAGCATATGATCTTCTCTCTTGCTTGAGAACAATTCTCAAGTTTTGATACCAATTAATGAAATTATTATGATTTAGACGTTCCTTTTGGAGGATCGCTCTGATTGGGTGGACGCGGATGAGTTATCATAATTGTCATTATTGGTGGCCATCTACAAAATTTAACAAAGATCTATTTAGTACTTTCGATATTGCTATTTTTAATAATTAATGCCTTTTAAGGTCATTTTTATATTAAAATCTAGAACCCAACATTACATTTAAATTATGGTTAGGTGACCTTTATCCCACGATTTAAATTAATAAGGCGTCAATGATTGACGGTTGCAACCATTTGCAACTTCTAGAGGTATGGGATCGTCTTTAAATATCATATGTAAAGTCGGCATGTTAATCCCATCAACACCATTTGGAAACCATATTCAGGTGATCCAGTTAACATGGTTTGCAAATCAAATTACCCTACTTGCACACACGTGTGAGTTTACCCACATAAGTGGTTAGGTGACCTTTATCCCACCAATGTGGTATCCTCACCTTAAATCACAAGATCCCTCTAAATGGTTAGGTGACCTTTATCCCATTAAGATTTTCCAAATCACTCAAGTGTTGTGCAAAAGGACGGTGTTAAACTTGTTTTTTAAAAGTTTGAGATTTCATAATTCTAGTTAGAAAACTCTATGTACTTGTATTTGCATGCTTTCAAATACAAGATACCCTATGGTTCTTTTAATAAAACCCATTTTATTACGAAATCATTAATCCTTTTAATAACCATTTATTAACACTTAATGATTGAGAACCATTTTTGTATTAGCTTGTTAAGATCATTTATATTAAGATTGTCCACCATATCCAAATATCATATAATCATTCATAAAATCACAATCAAACAAGCATAAGGTAAACAACCAGAATGTGCATAGCCATAGCTACTATTGTGACCACACTTGTTTGCCATCACAAGTGTGGTCATTTGGTCTTTCCTAAGGGTTGAATACAACACAAATATGATATCAACATAGACTCCCACTTGAACTTCCATCCATATGCTTCAAGTCCTTTTCTTTGTATCTTCCTCTTGTGCTTCCTTCCCGAGCATCTTCTTTTACCAAATATATATCGTAATACATATTTTCTAGTAAAAGAAAATTACTCCTAATCTATTATTACATCCCAATGAATAAATAGACAAAATAATTTTGTAAACAAAGGACAAACTAATACACAACCCCATTGAATGAATATAATCAAATAAATACATACAATCCAAACCAAACAACACAAGGTCAAGCTAGGTTATGCACTATCATATGAACAATCATAAACATCATTTAACAAACAAAATAAACCCCATCAAACCCCAATTTTTCAGCCAACATAAACTGAAAATTTGGGTTTTTTTGTCCAAACAAAAAACAACCAAACATATCAACCAATTGACATTTTTATCTTTCAAAGTTTAATCATAAGCATGAAGATATAACTTTGAAAGACATGGGGTTTATTGAATCAACCAAAATCAGCCTATTATGAGTTTTTAATCACCCTTAAAACCCGATTTTAAAGGACAAGAACAAGCAAGCTATCCACATAACCGGCTCTTGATGCCATTGAAGGGTTTTCAAGAACATAAAACTTAGTTTAACCCGTTAAACTTTCTGAAAACGCAGCAGAATAACAACTTTATAAACTTACATATAAGCTAAAAAACATGTTCTTTAGGTGACCATATAAATGTAAAAAGCAAACCCAAAATCAAAGGATGTAGAGATTAATGAAGAGGCTGATGCAACCTAAACATCTTTAGTCTCTCCTGCATGCTGCACAAGTGCATTGAAGTGGAATGCTTCAGAAGTTTCACATGTGCAACAAAAATACTCTAAGTGTGAAATCTTCCGAAGCCAAGACCAACATCTTCACAAGCCAAAGATGAAGTCTTCCGAAGCCTCAGAAACAAAGTCTTCCGAAGCTTCAAGTTCATGAAGACAGATTTCTTCCGAAGACTTTGAACATATGCTTTATTTGATGTACTGTTCCATAAAGCTGGACACCTTTCCGCTGCAACTCTGCAAGTCACCAACTAACATAGTTTGGTGAAAAGGTCCATGCTTTTGGTAACTGTACATTGAGGTCTTGAGTCTGTATACTTTCTACTTTATGTACTTTATCATTTTTGTAATAGAAAAGGATGTGAGCTATGGCATGTCATAGTCACAAGTCAAAAGGCAATCTGCCTTTTGACTCTACAATTGATATTGTTTGTGTCTAGTCAATTGTATCCAGCTGGCTTAAAAGTATAGCCAGCTGTAGGATGTAGTATAAGTACCTCATGTTTTTGTATCTTTTATTCATGCTTTGTAACACTTGTAATAGAACATAGAGAAAGCAATATACTGCATTCTTGAAAACCATATACTTGTGTTCTTTGTGTTCTGTCTCTTTCATTACTTGTGTTCTTAATGTCTTATCTTGGTTAATCCAGTTACTGTTTGATTAAAGTTTGGTTAATCTCCTCTTTGTGTTGTTGTGTTGTAACTCACACCCTTCAATGATCTTGCATTTGGTATGAGAGCTTTCAGGCTCTTGATATAAAATCTCACCATCTTAAGATCCCTCACACACACAAATACCAAACTTTTCAAATGGCAGCCATTTCCAAAACCGATATGGAAACTGGAACCATGAACAAGTCCCCACTGATCTCTCTTGATGAGTTTGACACCTGGTGTTTAAGAATGGAAGGTTTCATCAGGTCTCTCGATTCAAGAATGTGGGAGTCTATTGAGAATGGACCTTTCATACCCAGCACACCCTCTGCTACTGGTGCTGGTATGTTCCCCAAGGATGTGGCTAACTACTCTGATAAAGATAGGAAGAGAGTAGAGATAGACAGGAAAGCCATGATAGCTCTTCAAACTGCCCTTCCAACTGTGTATACAGAGGTTTCAAGAAGTGCAAAACAGCTAAACAGTTGTGGGATGCACAGAAACTGATGTATGAGGGTTCTTCTGAAGCCAAGGAGAACAAGAAGGATCTCCTGAAGTAGCAGTTTGAAAACTTCACCTTCAAAATAGGTGAGACCATGACTCAACAATACTTCAGGTATGTTGAGATTGTGGATACCCTAATGGATGGAGGAGTTGCTCTTGAGAATAGAGACATTGTAAGGAAGTTCATGTCTCACTTCCTAGGCAATGGACACACTACTGTGTGGTGATCAAGAGAACTGAAAATCTCAAAACTCTCACTCTGACAGAGTTATATGGGATTCTCAGTGGCTACCATATGGAGATGAACATGCAGGGTTCATCTGGCAAGTCCAACAATCAAAAGGGTTCAGCCCTACACGTGGTTGAAAGGGATAGCATAGAACCAAACATCATCTTATATGATACCCTGACAACTCACCCAAGGGTCCTTTCATCACCTTCCTAGAGACACCAAGGGAGAACTACACTCAAGGAAGCCCATTCCAAGAGACAAGCTCTTCTCAAGCATTTGTGTCTTCTGATGAAAGCAGTGGCAACTCTTTTTTCACTCTTGAAGACTGGACTGTATCCATCCAGATGATCTGCAGTACATGGAAATAGTTCAGCAGATGGCTCTTCTCACTCACAGAGCCAAGAAGTTCTACAAGAGGACTGGAAGGAAGTTTCCAAGCAATGTAACTGGTGGAAAGTTTGGACTGGACAAAGGCAAAGTCAAGTTACAACTGTAACTTGATGGGCCACTTTGCCAGAGAGTGTAAGGCACGTAGAACCAATGGTGGCCAAACACAATCCAGACCAAACTACACTGACAAAGCTCTTCATAATGAGAAGTCAAAGCAGCAAGCTGCTGTTGCTGTTGAAGAAGGAGGCTTTGACTAGAGCTTTCAGGTGGAAGATGCTTCTTCAAACCAAGCACTAATGGCAGATCATGATGAAGCCAAGGTATTGGAACATCTCTGTACTCCTGAATGCATTGCTAAAGTTAATCGGTACAGGTCCTATAACTTGGAATTGAGATATGATATTGAGTCCTTAAACATTTTAAAATCTGATTTTAGAAAGTCTGAAAATGATTATAAGCTGAAAATAGAGGACTTAGAGAAAACCATTTCAGTTCTAAAACATGAACACATAGATTTTAGAACTCAAATTCAAGATCTCATAACCAAGCTAACTGAGTGCCAGGCTGAGCTTGTGATGAGCAAAGCCAGGGCAAAAAAGAATGTTCTTGAAGAAGAGACCTTCAAGAACATGATATCCTCATCCCTGCACAACAAAGTGTGCTATCAAAATAGACAGTGACTGGGATCAAATGAGATAGCACCTCCACACACAAACTTGTCTGTAAGACCCCCTAGGTGTGAAACTTGTGAAGATGAGCTTCCTTTAATAGATCCTATGAGTGAGGAGGATGAAGAAGGATAATGAAGAATCAAAGTGAAGACTGTGATGACCAAGTCCATGAGAAAGAACTTGATCAGAAAGAGCAAAAGAAGGCAAGGAAGGCTCAAGAGATCAAGGCTGCTTTTGACTCTAAGCAGAAACAAGTTTTTATTGGTGCAGGGTTTAAAGTGGTAGGGACTAAAGACATCAACCAAAACTCTTCTGCTAAGAGTTCTGGTTCCTGTTCAACTCATCTCAGTAGCAAGAAGAAGACTGATTTGTTGTGTACCACTGCTGCACAGCCTGGACCATCAAACTCCAAGCATAGTCCTCAGCCCAAGAGGACTGTCTCAGCATCTGTAAAGATGAAGGTGGAGAAGGGATGTGACCAAAAACAGTCTTGTTCTCAAGAAAAGGCTCATGTGAAGAAGAAGATGAAGTATGTTATATGTGACAGCACTACTCACATTGCAAAGGATTGTCCCTTCAATCCTAAAAGTACTGTCCACATGGCCAAAACAAAGGCTTCAAAGAGTTCCAAGAAGATTCAGGCTTCTGAAGGAAAACCAGATTCCTTCGGAAGTCTCAAATCTAAAAAGAAGGGAAATGGAAAATTACCTTCGGAAGAAATATTGGTCTCGAAAGAAAGGAATTCTTCCGAAGCACTGAAATCTGCTGCAGTGTCTGAAGAATCTTCCGAAGTATCAGTCATCAAAACTTCCGAAGTTCCACAAACTTTCGAAGTTTTGAAGGTCAAGTCCAAGACTCCAAGGTGGTGTGGATGTCTAAGAAAGACCAAGTGACTGAGATTTCACCATCTACAATAGCTCAAGATCCTCTTAGTACAACCATAGGATCTATCACTGTTGAATTACCTTCTGTAAATAAGCCCAAGACAAGCAAGGATTGGGTTTCCAGAAACTAATCATTCTCTTTTGTATAGGCACAGCTGAAGACAAACAGAAATGTTTGGATCATAGACAGTGGCTGCTCCAGGCACATGACTGGTAATAGGTCACTACTCCAGAACTTTGAAAGGATTGATGGAGGACCTGTTGCTTTTGGAGGAATGAAGGTGGTTACATTTCAGGAAGGGGCAAGGTCACAAATGGTAAGCTCAGCATTGAAAAGGTAAACTTTGTTAAAGAGCTTGGATACAATCTTCTGAGTGTATCTCAATTTTGTGATCAGAGTCATAACATGCTCTTTACTGAGCATGAGTGCATTGTTCTTAAGCCTGGTGTGGTCATTCCTCATGAGCATCCTGCTTAGAGCCCCCAGGAAAGGAAAGATGTACAAGAGGGACTTGCAAGAAACCTCTCCCTCCGGAGAAGTTTCATGCTTTCTATCTAAAGCCAATAGTGATGAATCTTTCCTATGGCATAAAAGAATGTGCCATGTAAACATAAGAACATGAATAAATTGATTAAGCATGATCTGGTAACTAGAATGCCAAAGAAAGAGTTTACAAGTGATGATCACTGTGTTGCATGCCTGAAAAGGAAGCAACATAAGGTATCTCATAAGCCTAAGGAAATGAACTCCATCACTTCACCCCTACACTTGTTACATATGGATCTCTTTGGCCCCACCAGTGTAATGAGTTTAGGAAGGACCTCATACTGTCTAGTGATCATAGATGATTTTATAAGATTCACTTGGGTCTTTTTCCTTAGAACTAAGGATGAGACTCCTGAGATTTTGAAGAATTTCATCTTAAAGATTGAGAATCAGTCTGATCACAAGGTCAAAATTATAAGATGTGATCAAGGAACAGAATTCAAGAATGAAACCTTAATAAATTTTGTGATGATAAGGGTATTGCAAGAAAATTTAGTGCTCCCAGGACTCCTCAGCAAAATGGTGTTGCTGAGAGGAGAAATAGGACACTGATTGAAGCTGCAGGAACCATGTTGTCTGACTCTAAACTGCCCATCACCATCTGGGCAGAGGCAGTCAACACTGCCTGCTATGTGCAGAACAGAGTTTTAGTAGTTAAGACTCATGGGAAGACTCCTTATGAACTTTGGCACAAGAGAAAACCTTTCATTGGTTTTCTCAGGTCATTTGGATGTCCTTGCATTGAATACCAAAGATCAAATTGCCAAGTTGCTGAGAAATCAGATGATGGACACTTTATTGGATACTCTTCCCAAGCTAAGGCTTATAGAGTTACCATCTAGAACTAGAATAGTTGAGGAGTCAATCAATGTGACCTTCAATGAACACACACCATGTGTTGCTGGTTCTGGTCCAGATTGGCTATTTGATCTTAATTTGGTTACCAACTGTTTAATAAATCTTGTGAGAATGTTTCAGGATCTGCAGAAAATTTAAATACAGGTGATCTGACCCAAGATTTGAGCTAGCAAGACCTTCAAGTCATACATCTTCAGCTCCAGTTGGAACTACTTCTGCAAATGAGGTTTCTATAAGCACAACAATGACAAATTCAGCTGATACATCCGGTATGCCTTCAAATTCTAGCTCAGATGCTCTACAACCAGATAAGAACACCTCAACTGTGGAAGGCAACAATGGTGATGGTGACAGTGACCAAGGATTCTTGATGCCACTAACCACACCAAAGATGAGAACATCAATGATGTCACACACTGCTTGGATCAAGTTTCACTTGAAAAGTGTGCTGATGTGATGGGAGAAACATCTATGCCAGATCTAAATTTTTCTAATTTAGATCTTTCTCAACAACTTGCTGTGATCCTCAACTTAGGATCCAGAAGTCTCATCCTACCACAAACATCATTGGAGATGTTGTCTCGGGGTACAGACAAGAGGACAAATCCATGAAGCAATGTTTGTCTTCACTCTTTTTTTCTATCCCAGATAGAGCCAAAGAAAGTTGAGGAGGCTCTAAAGGATGGAAGTTGGGTTGAAGCTATGCAACAAGAGCTGCTTCAATTCAAAAGACAGAAAGTTTGGAACCTTTGTCCTCTTCCTTCTGGGAAGACTACAATAGGAACCAAATGGGTGTTTAGGAACAAGAAGGATGATAGAGGCATTATCATCAAAAACAAAGCTAGAGTGGTTGTTCAAGGATACACACAAGAAGAAGGGATTGACTACACTGATGTCTTGCTCTAGTGGCAAGATTAGAAGCTGTTAGGATATTCCTGGCATTTGCTGCATCCAAGAACTTCAAGGTCTTTCAACTTGATGTGAAATGTGCCTTCTTATATGGAGTGATAGATGAAGAGGTTTATGTCAAACAGCCACCTAGTTTTGTAGATCCTGATCATCCTCATTATGTCTGCAAGCTTGACAAAGCTCTCTATAGGCTGCATCAAGCACCCAGGAAGTGGTATGAGACACTGTCTGAGTATCTCTGTAAACATGGATACAAGAGAGGTACTATAGATGGAACTCTCTTCATCAAAGGACAAGGAAAAGACATATTGCTAGTTCAAGTATATGTGGATGACATCATCTTTGGTTCAACTAATCCAAAGCTCTGTAAACACTTTGAGAAGCTGATGAAAGACAGATTTGAAATGAGTGCCATGGGGGAACTCAATTTCTTTCTGGGAATTCAAGTGAAGCATGTTGAAGATGGCATCTTCATAAGTCAGTCAAAGTATGTTCAAGACATACTCAAATGGTTCAATATGACTGACTGTAAGATTGCTAAGACACCCATAGCCAGAAACCACTCCCTTGGTCCTGATCTTAAGGGGGAGTGTGTAGATGAACACTTATACAGGGCTATGATTGGGTCTCTTATGTATCTTATGCTAGTAGGCCTGATATTATGTTTGCTACATGCATCTGTGCAAGATATCAAGCCAACCCTAAGATGTCTCATCTTATCACTGTCAAAAGGATTCTAAGATACCTCAAAGGTGCATCAACACTTGGTCTATGGTATCCCAAGAATTCTGACTTCAATCTGTATGCTTATACAGATAGTGATTATGGTGGTTGCAATATGACTGCAAAGTCTACATCTGGGGGATTTCAATTTCTTGGTGGAAGGGTTGTCTCATGGCAATGCAAGAAACTATCCTGTGTCTCTGCATCAACTGCTGAAGCTGAATACATTGCTGCCGCTAGCTACTGTGCTCAAGTGCTTTGGATTCAGAATCAAATGCTAGACTATGGGTTAAATTTCAAGGAGACTCCAATCCACATAGACACAACAGTGCTATCTCAATTACAGAGAACCTGTGCAGCACTCAAGGACAAAGCACATCAATATCAGGTATCATCTAATAAGAGATAATTATGAAAAGGGATTAATTAAACTAGTCAAGGTTCACACAGATGAACAATATGCTGATTTGTTTACAAAGGCTTTTGATGAACAAAGATTTAAATATCTAATATCAGCTATTGGGATGATCAACCTTGAGTAATTTTTCTTAAAATTAATTCTTATTATTTCTAAAAAAATGTGTGTTCTAAGTTGTCTAGTCTATCATCTTCATAAGCTCATGTTTTCTCTTGGATTGGAAGACTTTCCTTAGTTAATTGATGATTTTATACTTCGGAAGTTATGCATTTTAACTTCGGAAGAAAATCACACCTTCAAAATATTTAACTGTCTAAGAAATTTACCTTCGGAAGAAATTTCAATTTTATCTTCCGAAGCTTAAATAGTTATCTTAGACACTTACTTATTTTCAAGGACCTTTTCCTTCTGAAGCAATAATTAACTCTCGGAAGCTTTGTTGATCTCTATACAAAGCAACTAAAACCATTTGTCATACTGGACCAAGTTTCACAACGCCATTGATTTAATGGTTCAGTCACCCTACAAAACGGCTTTTCTGGTAAATCCCACATATATGTCGTATCCCTTAACCAATTCTGGACAAACGTCACTCTTGTCACTGAGGAGAATGACACAGAGTCTCTTCAATCGTTTGTCCAAGGCCAAAAAGTGGTCATTACTCCACACACTCTTCGCCAAACCCTTAATCTGGGTGATGCCACTTTCCCAACTGCTTGTCCAAAGGGCACAACAGATCAATCATTTGCCCACCATGGATCCCAGGGTAACCTGAGTGCATCTACCATACTGAAGAAACATTTCCCGGATGCCGAACGTCTCATATTACATATGGTAAATATATGCCTTGCCTCCAAGACTTCATCATGGGATCAAATGTCCACAAGGTGGCAACAGGTAATGTACTCCATCCTTGAGCAACAACCTTTAATTTTTCTGAAATACTATTTTTAGAGCTCAAGGACATGGCCCAAAAACAACTTGCTAACCGTTGGATATTATATCCTCGGTTTATAATGGCCATAATTGAAAACCAGCTTCAAGCTGAGGGACTTGTTGGCTTGGGAGTCCCTGCTACGGCTGTATTGCCTGAAGTATACTCCCGGCACAACTCTGACCAATCACTCAAAATGGCTGCTAAGCTGCGCAAACCCACGCAGCTGGAACCCCAGCCACCACCTCCAAATCCAAAGTCCCCACCAAACCCACTAAAAGGAAGACAAAAAAGGCTACTCAGGGAAATGAGTCCCTCTGAGGATGCCCCTGCAACACAAACATAGGCTATATCCACTGGTTATAACCCCCTAGTGGATACAAGGACTTCACCAGCCACAGCCGCTCAGGATTCCTCTCAAAAGGAGCCTGCAGCAACCACAGAAGGGGTACCCACAAATCTGGGATCTTCCTCATTTGAGGAGATTGCCATTGAAGAGCACCATTCTCCCCAGGTGCACACTGCTTTTACCCATCTCCTCATGCAACCGCCCCCCAAAGTCCAACCATTATCATTGCAAACGTGTTGACTCAGCTGCATGCCTCTCCTCCTCCCCAACAACCACCAACAAAGGGGAGAACCACAGCTATTGAGGACGAGGATCACCATGCTTCTGACAACCCACAACATCGGGGTTTACACGTTCTATCTCCTGGTGTGGATATGGAGATTAGAACATCTAGTGAGGCTGCCACCTCTTCTGAATCAGCACATGATCAGAATGAGGCCGATAACATATCTAAGACCTCACTAGAAGCAACAGCTGATGAAGGACATAGTCCTGAGGCTGGAAGTCCCCAGTTCCAAGAAAAAGGGGCACATGCTAAAACTGGTCTACACCCAGTGCATGTACATCCTTCTACAAGCAGGAGGTCAGGTGATTCAGCATCTGCTGATGATGACCTGGGCTTCTTTATGATGTTCTGGCCCAGAACACAATTCTTGAGGAAGAAGTCAGTAGACTACAAAGACTACTTGACCATTCTCTCAAGAAGCAAGTCCATCCGCCACCAACATAAACCCACAGATGGCACCTTCACCTGAAGGTCTC
Organism: Flaveria trinervia; assembly: GCA_025506515.1. Classification (NCBI taxonomy): domain Eukaryota; kingdom Viridiplantae; phylum Streptophyta; class Magnoliopsida; order Asterales; family Asteraceae; genus Flaveria; species Flaveria trinervia. The sequence continues at coordinate 32,883,005 of CM046446.1, forward strand.
CCACACACTCAGCCACTCAAAACTCCCAAGCCACCAGCTTCTGTTTCTGGCACTGCTTCTCAGGGACAGAACCCCTCTGAGCAAACAGTTGCTATCTTTCAGCAAACCCTACCTCTCATCACCGCAATGATCACAGACATTGTGATCAAAACCATGGATGAGAGGCTTCCCTCAATCATACAACCCCTGGTGGAGGAGATTGTGAGCACCAGGCTTTCTGCTACTCAAACCCTTGCAACCAATGCAACCAAAAAGGGGGAGAGTCAGTCAGTGAAAGCAAAGAGGAAGAGCAAACTGAAAGAAAAGGAAACTGAGAAGGAAGAGGAGTCTGTGAAGGGAACCGAAAATGATCAAGTGGGTGAAAGTCACAAAGACTTTCACGTCACATATAAGAAGAGGAAGGGTGAAGGAAAAGAAAGAAAGAACTCCACTCGATGAGATGATCAAAATGGCAGATGCTACACATAGTAAATCAATGGATGCCATTATTGATCAACTGTATAGACAAGGGTTCGATACTGCACAGCTTGACTCAGAGATCAGGAGACTTGAAGTTGAAGAAATTAACTCAAGATGGGCAAGTTATGATGCATTAGAAAGAGAGAGACTAGAGATCATGATCAGATTCATTGCAAATATCTTGGGAGATCATTGATCGAGATTAAATCATGGACCAGGGACAGTATCTTGGCCATAACCTCCAAGATCTGTTTGTCTGAAGCATACACTAAGGGTTTAGTAGTCGAAGCTTTGAATGAAGCAGGAGCAGGGAGCAGGACTGAGCTAGCCAAACACTCAAAAGCCACACTCGCCTCTAAAATGCTAACTCAGCTTTTCAACATTCCCTCTCCAAAACAACCACAACCACAACCCACAAAACCAACTCCCTTTCCCTCTAAACCAACAGCCGATAATGCACCCAAGAAGAAGAAGAGAAGGGTGTTGAGGCTAGAAGAAGAAGAAGAAGAGGATGATGTGGAAGAAGATAGGATGCCTCTGTCTGCAGTCTTAACATTGCCTAAAGCCAAACCCATGCCCATCACTCCCACCTCACAGATGGAAACTATGAGAGTAAAGATTGAAGAAGAGCAGCAGCAAAGGCTTCATGACGATGAGATGTTTAAAAGCATCGACAAAACTTATGCTGCTTCTTCATCAATAATTAGTATGAAGAAAGAAGCTCTGAGGTTGTACACCCTTGCCAACACATTTCAATATCAGAAGGAAAAGGTGAGAGTATGGCCTGATCCTAGGGTGGCTCACAGGATTGTAAAGAAAGACATTCCTTCGAGATACAAGGGCCAAGTAAAAAGGATCGTAGATGAAGAGATCACAGTGGTCCTTGTAGTATCACCCTGGGAGATTGTAGAAGATTTCAAGAAGGCCTATGAGACTAAACAGCCACCCCAAAAGATGTTAGAGAACAGAGTTATTAAAAAGGGGTTAGTTTACAAGAGGCTGAGAACTTCAAACGAAATGAGCTCAGTCTGTTACATGGAGGGACTATCCTGATGAGTTTGCATACAGACAGATTACAACAGTTGAGCTCAAAAATGGCAAACAGGCCAAGTACATCTTAGAGCTATATGGGCATGAAGGATTGTTTGATGGTGAAGCTGAGAACCTGACCATGGAAAACATTATGTTGAGCATACACCAAAGAATCCTACAGGCTTATACATAGGAAGTGAGTCTCATGGATGGGGTAACAGCTCAGTGTCCAATTCCCCAATATAGAGCTCCCATCCATACATTGCAAACCAAATCATCAGAGACTCATTCGCAGGCCAGTGCTTATATGGGTCATCTTCTCAACTGATCAAGAAGGAGATCAGGCCATACTCTCACCTTTTCCTTCTGATATTGAAATGTGTTGGCAAGGGTGTACAACCTCAGAGCTTCTTTCTTCATACTAATTATTGATGAAGAAGCAGCATAAGTTTTGTCGATGCTTTTCAACATCTCGTCGTCATGAAGCCTTTGCTGCTGCTCTTCATCAGTCTTTACTCTCACAGTTTCCATCTGTGAGGTGGGAGTGATGGGCATGGGTTTGGCTTTAGGCAATGTTAGGACTGCAGACAGAGGCAGCCTATCTTCTTCCACATCATCCTCTTCTTCTCTTCTTCTAGCCTCATACCCTTCTCTTCTTCTTCTTGGGTGCATCATCGGCTGCTGGTTTAAAGGGTAAGGGAGTTGGTTTTGTGGGTTGTGGTTGTGGTTGTTTTGGAGAGGGAATGTGACAACTTGAGTTAGCATTTTAGAGGGAGTGTGGCTTTTGAGTGTTTGGCTCTCTCAGTCCTGCTCCCTGCTCCTGCTTCATTCAAAGCTTCGACTACTAAACCCTTAGTGTATGCTTCAGACAAACAGATCTTGGAGGTTATGGCCAAGATACTGTCCCTGGTCCATGATTTAATCTCGATCAATGATCTCCCAAGATATTTTGCAATGAATGATCATGATCTCTAGTCTCTCTCTTCTAATGCATCATAACTTGCCCATCTTGAGTTAATTTCTTCAACTTCAAGTCTCCTGATCTCTGAGTCAAGCTGTGCAGTATCGAACCTTGTCTATACAGTTGATCAATAATGACATCCATTGATTTCCTATGTGTAGCATCTCTGCCATTTTGATCATCTCATCGAGTTGGAGTTCTCTTCTCTTTTCCTTCACCCTTCCTCTTTTATATGTGACCTGAAGTCTTTGTGACTTTCACCCACTTGATCATTTTCGGTTCCCTTCACAGACTCCTCTTCCTTCTCAGTTCCCTTTTCTTGAGTTTGCTCTTCCTCTTTGCTTTCACTGACTGACTCTCCCCCTTTTTGGTTGCATGGTTGCAAGGGTTTGAGTAGCAGAAAGCCTGGTGCTCACAATCTCCTCCACCAGGGGTTGTATGATTGAGGGAAGCCTCTCATCCATGGTTTTGATCACAAGTCTGTGATCATTGGGGTGATAAGAGGTAGGGATTGCTGAAAGATAGCAGCTGTTTGCTTAGGAGGTTCTCTCCCTGGAAGCAGTGCCAGAATAGAGGCTGGTGGCTCAGATGTTTTGAGTGGCTAAGTGTGTGGGAGACCTCAGGTGAAGGTGCCATCTGTGGGGTTATATTTGTGGCAGAGGACTTGCTGTGTGAGAGAATTGGTCAAGTAGTCTTGTAGTCTACTGACTTCTTCCTCAAGAATTATGTTCTGGGCCAGACATCATAAAAGAAGCCAAGGTCATCATCAGCAGATGCTGAATCACCTGACCTATGCTTGTGCAGGATGTACATGCACTGGTGTAGACCAGTTTTAGCATGTGCCCTTTTTCTGGAACTGGGGACTTCCAGCTCAGGACTCTGTCCTTCATCAGCTGTTGCATTAGTGGGTCTTAGCTATGTTACCCCGCTCATTCTGACATGTTTGATTCAGAAGATTGGTGGCAGCATCCTAGATGTCTAATTCATATCCACACCAGGAGATAGAAGTGTAAACACGGTGTTGTGGGTTGGCAGAAGCATGGTGACTCGTCCTCAAAGCTGTGGGTCCCCCTTGTGGTGGTTGTTGGGGGAGGAGGAGAGGCAATGCAGCTGAGTCAGCACGTTTGCAATGATAATGGTTGGACTTTGGGGATGGTGCATGAGGGGATTGGGTTAAAGCGTGTGCACTGGGGAAGAATTGTTGGACCAAAAGAACCAATGAGCCAAGATCAGAAAACCTCTAAGTCCCACACGGTATCACAACAACTGCTGAAAGCCTCATCAGTAGTTTGACAAGTGCTGAAGACTTCAACAGCTGAAGATCAAGTGCTGAAGACCTTAACAGCTGAAGAACCAAGTGCTGAAGTACAACAGCTGAAGAACACAAGTGCTGAAGCTGAAAGACCAAAGTACTGAAGTACAACAGCTGAAGAGTTCACAAGTGCTGAAGATCAACAACTGATGTACAAAGTCTGAAGACAAAGACTGAAGACATCAGCTGATGATATCTACTGAAGTCATCAGCTGATGAAACACCTGAAGGTCAAAGTCTGAAGATCAAGTACTGAAGCCTCAGTAGTTTGTCACAACTGCTGAAGAGTACTTCTTCAGTAGTTGTGATATCAGTAGTTTTATTTTCTATGTTTCAGTAGTTTTGTAAAACGACTGAAGAGCTTGTTCTTCAGTCGTTGTAGTTTCAGTAGTTTTATTTTTGTACTTAACTTGCTGATATGTTCTCAGTAGTTGTGAACATTTCAGTAGTTTGTTAAGAATTAGTTATTTCTGTATTGGATCTGCCAGTTGTCACTTTCCGTGATAACAGCAGTGACTGTTGCACTCTATATAAGGAGTGACAACCTATTGTAATCAAGAATGTGATGAGGAATTGAATGGAATGATGATTGATTCGATTAGAAAATTCCTCATCTATAAACATTCCTAGAAATCAGAAATACATATTCTCTCCCTATAACCGTATGCGATCTTAATGCTCACATATATCGTTGCTTGCTACAATTTGTCTAATTCGTGTTTGTATTCCGCTGCGTTATATTCTGAAACATCAAACTTGTGATCACTGATCCTGTCAAATGGTATCAGAGCCGGTTAATCATTGATCGATCTAATAATTGATCATTGAAACTGCTATTCAAGATCCAAGTTTGATTGAATTAGCTTTTGTTTTTGCAAGAAACGGTTATAGAGATTGAATTTTCTGTATTTCTGCTCATTCATCCTGAGATCTTTTCTTGGTTCTCATTGAGTTTGTTGTGGTTTGTCTAAAACTTTTTAAAACTTGAACTAAACTGTTTTTGAACTGAAAATGACCACTCCTCCAATGATCCTCACAATACTGGTTCCTCAACCAAGCCTCCTATGCTGGTAGGAATGAGTATAACATATGGCAAAGACGTATGCTCATCCACCTGTCTGTTAACAGCGCAGGGTGTTGGACATCAGTGGTACATGGTCCACACAAGCCTATGGTGAATAACCCGGAAACCAATCAAATGGTTCCGAAGAGGAGGGAGCAATACTCAGATGAGGATAAAAGTTGCTTGAGATTGATGCAAAAGCCCATGGAATTCTGGCCATGGCTTTGCCCAATGAAATCTATCTGGGCTAATGCATCATGAAACTGCCCATGACCTCTGGATTGCTTTGAAAGAACAATTTGGAGGAACAGATGAGGTCTTGGCAAATAATAGAGAAATTCTTGCCCAACAATATGAGACATTCTCTCATAGAAAGGGTGAGACACTGACTCAACAATATGAGCGGTTTTCTTGTTTGATCTCTGAACTAAAAATGGTCAAACTTGAATACACCATATTCAGATGAATAACAGATTTCTCAGATCACTGCCTGAGAGATGGGACACATATACTATTGTCCTACGCTCCAGTGCAAGTTTGGACAAACTATCTCTCACCCAACTCCATGGGAAATTGCTCACTTTTGAGAGAGAGAGAGATAGAAAGAAGAAAGCTGTCTTCATCTGGAAAGCTCACTGAAGACTTTATACAAGGCAACACTGCCTTGGTGGGTCATGAGTCAGAATATGCTTCATCTGAATGCCAGTATATGAGCATATTAATTTCTCTTCGAGCACTTCTAATTCTGCATTTGTAAGTGTTGATGGTCAGTTCACTGGGTGTAATAATGACAATTTATGTTCATTATGGATGATCTCAAGGGGATTGCTGATGATGACTTAGAAGAGATGGATATTTTGAGCCAAATGGCCTTGATAAATATCAGATCTCAGAAGTTCTACAAAAGAACTGGAAGAAAATTCCCAGGACTCTCTGGCAAAACCAAAGTTGGTTTTGACAAGAGCAAGTTGAGGTGTCACAAATGCCAACGGCTTGGACACTTTGCAAGAGAGTGTAGATCAACTGGATCAAACTCTACTGCACCCTTTGTGACTTTTCCTGGCAATAGTCAACAAAACAGAGGGCAACATCCTGTCACATCTAGTCATCATCCTCAACAACAATCTCCGGCATATTTTGTTCCTCAGGGTCAAATGCCATATCAGTACCCTTGTTATTACATGCCACAGTCAAATCAAGTTCAAGTTCCTATGACACCACAACCTCATGCATTACCAGAACCTCAGCCTTCCCTATCTCATCAACAACCTTCATCTCAACAACACAGCTTCTTCACCCCAGGAGTTGTTGACTGGAGCAGTTTACCAGATGACTTGTCTGGTCATGATCAACTGTTCTCAGGTGCTGGTCAACATGGTGGTGACAGTCCCTTTGGGAATCTAGCTCTTATGGCTTTGGAGTCTGCTGATACTTCATCTTCCAATGCCTCTACACCTCAGGTATCACAGGTATCCTCTGAGGCAAAAGCCAAATTATGTTCTGAACAATGCATAGCAGCATTTGCTTCCATTAGAGAAGCAAATGTAGCTTTAATTAATAAGAACATTGAGCTAGAACAAATAATTTCCAAAAACAAAGCTGAGTTTGAGTTTGTGCTCAAAGATAAAAATGAGGTTTATAAACTGAATTGCAAAATAATTGATGATAAGGCTAGAGAAGATGTACTTCTAGAGAAGTACAAAGATCTCAAAGAAACCCTTGCAGTTACCCAGGTCGAGTGTGATAGATGGGTACAATCATGCAAAGGTTTTGAAATGCTTCTTAGTAAGCAATCTGCTTCAAATGTGAAGTTTGGAATTGGTTACAATCACACTGCTCCACCTACAGATTTTACCCCAAGAGCAGAGGTAGAATCTGATGGTGAGAGTGATAACCAATCCATCAAATCATGTGATCTACCTTCTGATACAGCACAATCAGAAGTAGCAGTCAGCATCAAGTCCTCTTTGAACCTATCAGCTGATGTTGATGGTCCAAATGCTGACATTCACATGATCAATAAGTTGATCAACTCAGGAGTCAATCCTGAAGGTCCTGAAAGGACTGGAGAGCAGGATTCAACTCCTGAAGTTCAAACTTCAACTGCTGTCAGTACTGAAGAGAAGAAAACTGGCAGTAGAAAGAGTTTGAAGACTACTAAAGATGCTGTCAAGAAAGCAACCAATGCTTCCAAAGCATTGAAGAACAAGTCTTCTGTTGCTTCACCATCTTTAGTTGATGATCAACCTAAGATGAAGAAGAAACCATGTGAAGTATGTGGTTTGTTCAATCATCTTACAGATGATTGTTGGTACAAAAGAGGTTCCAAACTCAAACAAAAGGAAGAAATTAATGAGAAAATGGTAAAAATGAAAACTGAGTTTGAGACCACATTTGTATCAGCAACATCAAATCCTGTAACCCTTAAGTCCTTAAAGCAATCCAAAAAGGAAGGAGTTAAACAGGTGACAGCTGAGGGTGCTCAAAAGAAGAAGGTGCAACATAGGACCTTATCTAACTCCACTAGCAATGTGTCTGATGAGCTGAAAGCTTATCACAAAATCAGACACAGCTGGTGATGATGGTACAACATCTGTTGGGTAGAGTTAACCAACTAGATTCTCCTATGTTGAAACCACAGAAAAGGAGGTCTAAGCCAAAGGACTCTTCTGCACCATCTTCTTCTTCTCAGGCTGTTGTTACAAATAAACATGCTAGTTTACCATCTATTGATGAGACCAGGCCCAAAACCAAAAAGGTTTGGGTCTCTAAAACTAACTGATTGTTTATTATTGCAGGGTTCTTCAACATGCCAAAGTAGCATCTGGTATGTAGACAGTGGGGGATCTATGCACATGACTGGGAACATCTCTCTTCTTCATGACTACTCTCAAGGAAAGAAGGGATTTGTCTCTTTTGGCAATGATGCTAGGGGTTACATCATCGGTAAGGGCTTTGTCTCCAATGGAGAAATCAAATTTGATGATGTTAATCATGTGGAAAATCTCAAGTACAACCTCTTGAGTGTCAGTCAAATGTGTGATAAAGGCCATGTTGCCCTTTTCACAAGTCAAAACTATAGGATTCTGTCATCCAAAGTTTTGCCCTTGATTGACAAGGTGTTGGATGATCACACTCTCCTGAAAGCCAACAAGACAGGAAGAGTGTATGCCTTAGATCTCTCTAAGAAGATAGATCTCAAAGGCAATCCTTGCCTATTTTCCAAAGCCTCTTTTCAAGAATCTAAACTGTGGCACAGGAGGCTTGGTCATGTTAATCTCAAAAACATGAATCAGCTTAGCCACAATAGTTTAGTCAGAGGCTTACCAATAAAGGAGTTCCACTGTGATGAAACATGCACTGCTTGTTTAAAAGGAAAACAGCACAAGGTCTCATTTCCTCCTATTGAAGTGTCCAAGTCCACTGCCTGCTTGCAATTACTGCATATGGATCTATTTGGTCCTGTGAGAGTAATGAGCATGGCAAGAAGAAATACTGTCTGGTAATTGTGGATGATTACTCCAGATTTGTATGGACTTTCTTTCTACATTCAAAGGATGAGGCTGCTCAGAAGATTATCCACTTTGTGCTGTACATTGAGAAGCAGTATTCCTTCCAGTCAAGTGTATTAGGAGTGATAATGGAACTGAGTTCAGAAATCATACACTTGATGACTTCTATCTTTCAAAGGGAATCAAAAGGCAGTTCAGCATTCCAAGGACTCCAGAACAAAATGGAGTAGTGGAGAGAAAGAACAGGACCCTCATTGAAGCTGCAAGGTCCATGCTGGCTGACTCAGGTTTGCCATTGACCTTTTGGGCCGAAGCTGTCAACACAGCTTGTTATGTGCAAAATAGAGTTTTAGTAAATCAGAGGTTGATGAAGACTCCATATGAAGTTCTCCATCATTTGGCTCCTCTGATTTCATTTTTCAAAGCATTTGGGTGTCCCTGTTTTATTCTCAACACAAGGATCAACTCCACAAATTTGATCCTAAGGTGGATGCAGGATACTTTGTGGTATCATCTACTTGCAAGGCATACAGAGTCTTCAACTGCAGAACAAAGATGGTTGAAGAAACTCTACATGTTAAGTTTAATGAATCTCCAAAGGACAAGATTCCACAAAGTCCTGTGGAGTTATTTGATTGGACATACTGCAATATGTTCCTTATCAAACTCCTGCTGTTGCTCCTGTCAACAGTTCACCACCTGGTGGTACTGCTGATGATGATGATGATTGCAGTACTCACCTCTTCAGGTTTAGTGATCAGCTGCCTGACTCAACTAGACCTGATGTTCCTGTAGCGCCAGTAGCACCATCCAAACAAATGCTGATGAGATTTCTTCGAATTCAACTTCCTTTGAATTACCATCCACTGATTGGTTTCAAGGAAATGATTCACCATCACCATCTGTTGCTGCTGAACCGGCTACAAACACTTGCACAGATCTCATTGTGTATCAAGATCTGAAGAATCACCCCATGTCTCAAATCATTGGTGATATCACTGCTGGAGTATCAACAAGAAGTCAATTGTCAATTTCTGCTTCTATGCTCTCTTCATCAGTCAGCAAGAGCCAAAGAATTATCACATTGCTTTAAAGGACAATGGATGGGTTGATGCCATGCAGCTTGAGCTTCTTCAGTTCAAGAAACAGCAAGTGTGGGAACTGGTTCCTCTACCTCCAGGTAAGTGTGCAATAGGCACTAAATGGGTGTTTAGGAACAAAACTGATGAAAATGGGCTTATTGTTAAGAACAAGGCCAGACGTTGTTCAGGGGTTTGCACAAGAAGAAGGTATTGATTATGATGAAACCTTTGCCCCTGTAGCCAGACTGGAAGCAATTCGATTGTTTTTAGCTTATGCTGCTTATCAAAACTTAAAGTCTTTCAAATGGATGTCAAAAGTGCATTTTTGTATGGAAAAGTTAAAGAAGAGGTTTATGTATGTCAACCTCCAGGCTTTGAGGACAATAAACATCCTAATTGGGTGTATAAGCTTGATAAAGCTCTTTATGGGTTAAAACAAGCTCCCAGAGCCTGGTATGAGACATTGTCAAACTTTCTTCTGGAAAACAATTTCACTAGAGGCTCCATAGACAAGACTTATTTATTAAGAAAGCTGGGCAGCATAATCTACTTGTTCAAATTTATAGTGAGATGATATTTTTGCATCCTCTGATCCAAAGTTGTGTGATGCCTTTACAAAGTGATGCACAACAGAAGTTTGAAATGAGTGCCATGGGAGAATTACAGTTCTTTCTGGGGTTGCAAATCAAACAAAAGGCTGATGGAATTTTTATTCATCAATCCAAATATACAAAAGATCTTTTGCAAAAGTTTGATTTACAAAACTGTAAGCCCTGTTCTACTCCCATGAGCAGCACCACACAACTGGACTCAGATCAGAAAGGTAAAGTGGTTGATGAAACACTTTACAGATGTATGATTGGGTCCTTGATGTATTTAACAGCTTCTAGACCAGATATTATGTTTGCTACATGTGTTTGTGCTAGATTTCAGGCTGCACCTAAAGAGTCTCATCTGATTGCAGTCAAGAGGATCTTTAGATATCTGCAAGGCACTCCATCTCTAGGTTTATGGTATTCTACCAGACATTCTGGTAAATTAGTTGCTTTTTCTGACAGTGACTATGCAGGGTGTAAGTTGACCAGGAAATCAACTTCTGGTGGATGTCAATTCCTAGGCAACTGCTTGATTTCTTGGCAGAGCAAGAAACAGACCTCAGTTGCTACATCCACTGCGGAAGCAGAGTACATTGCTGCTGCAAGCTGTACATCTCAGGTACTCTGGCTTCAAAACCAACTTTTGGATTATGGCATTACAGAGACTAAGACTCCATTGATGATGGATAGTGCTTCAGCTCTTTGCATTGTCAAAAATCCAGTCCAGCACTCTAGGACCAAACATATAGAGATCAGACATCATTTTATAAGGGATTGTTTTGAAAAAGGTCTGATTGATCCTAAGTTTGTGCCAGTGCTGATGAGCTTGCAGACATTTTTACTAAGCCTTTGGATAGTTCAACTTTCCAAAACCTGGTGTTAAGGCTTGGTATGCTGCAGCTAGAATAGGTGACAACTACTGATGATCTCAGTAATTCATACTGATGATCATGAGTGCCTGTCACATATAAGTACTGATGAGCTCTTTTAACCTCAGTAGTTTTTATAACTACTGAAGGCTAAAAGTTCTCACAAGTACTGAAGTACTTCATCTGCTCTAAACTACTGAAGTAGTTACAACTACTGATGCAGTCATAACTACTGCAATCAGTAAAAACAGATAAGTACTGATGTCCTATGAAACAACTGAAATCAGCCATAAAGACTGATGAATGTGTTGAGGACAGTTTGAAACAGCTGAAAAGCTAAGAATTGACGAAAACAGCTGAAGAGAACTTTCTCTTCAGTCGTTTGTACAACTGCTGTTTCATTTTAAACAACTGAAGCAAAACCACGTCTTCAGTAGTTTTTATAACTACTGATGACTAATACCAAGTCTTCAGTTGTTTACAACAGCTGATGACAAAACCACTGTCTTCAGTAGTTTCATAACTACTGATGACAAACACCATGTCCTCAGTTGTTTCAATCATCTGAAGTCAAAACCACGGTCTTCAGTAGTTTTCTAAACTACTGATGCCTAACACCACGACTTCAGCTGTTTCAACGTCTGAAAGGATAATACCATGTCAACGGTCGTTTAAAACTACTGATGACTAACACCACATCCTTCAGTCGTTTCCTCACCCGTACCCTATAAATACCCTTAACCTGAGCTCTCCATGCTTCATCTTCTTCAAACCTAACGTTCCTCTCCAAAACTTCCATGGCGTCTATGCAAATTAAACCGCGACACAACTGTGTTGCCTACCTCACAAAATCGCCGATCTGGACTAAGTTCGATACTGCTATCGATCTTATGGTTCAGTCCCAATACAACAAGGCATTCCTTCTGAACCCCGTTTTACATGCCGAATCCTTGAACCAATTTTGGATGAACGTTACTGTTACACTGAGGAGAGCAACACACGATCCCTCCGGTCAGTCGTCAACAACAAAGAAGTAGTGATTACTCCTGCAACAATCCGAAAATTCTTCAACTGAGTGATGCTACCTCCTGCTGGATATCCGAAGGGCACCATAGATCTATCATTTGCTCAGCATGGATATCAAGGTGATCTCAGTGCCACCACCATCATGAAGAAACATTTTAATGACGCTGAGCGCCTGATTTTTCATATGGTCAATGTATGTTTGGCCCCTAAGACATCGTCTTGGGATCAAATGTCCACCAAATGGCAGCAGGTAATGTATTCTATCCTTGAGCAACAACCACTGAATTTTTCAGAATTAATATTTTCAGAGCTCAAAGATATGGCTCAAAAACTAACTGCCAACCGTTGGATACTCTATCCACGGTTCATAATGGCCATTATTATAGACCAGCTTAATGCTGAGGGACTTGTTGGCTTGGGAGTCCCTGCTACGGCTGTTCTGCAGAAGTATACTCCCGGCACAACTCTGACCGGACACTCAAACTGGCTGCCAAGCTGCGAAAACCCACGCAGCTGGAACCCACAGCCACCACCTCCAAATCCAATGTCCCCACCAAACCCACCAAAAAGAAACCCAAAATGGCTACTCAGGGAATTGAGTCCCCTGAGGATGCTCCTGCACAACAAACGCAGGATATATCCACTAGTCCAAACCCCCTAGTGGATACAATGACTCCTCCAGCCACAGCCGCTCAGGCTTCCTCTCAACAGGAGCCTGCAGCAACCCAAGGGGCACCTACTTATCTGGGATCTTCCTCACTTGAGGAGATTGCCATTGAAGAGCACCATCCACCCCAGGTGCACACTGCTTCTACCCCTTACCCCAAACAACCGCCCCTCACAGCCCAACTTTAATAGTTGCACAAGTGCTGACTCAATTGCACTCCTCACCCCCTCCCCAGAAACCACTTACTACTGGGAATACCTCTACAATTGAGGGGGAGGAACACAGTGCACCTGAGAACCCACAGCACAGGGGTTCCCAATTCTATCTCCTGGTGTAGACAAGGAGCTTAGAATATCTAGTGAGGCTGCCACCTCCTCTGACTCAGCACATGACCAGAGTGAGGCTGGTAACATTGCTAAGACCTCCCTAGAGGCAACAGCTGATGATGGACATTGTCCTGAGGCTGGAAGTCCCCAGTACCAAGCACAAGGGGCACATGCACCAACTGGTCTACACCCAGTGCATGTAAATCCTGCTCTAAGCAGGAGGTCAGTGATTCAGTTAACTGATGATGACCTGAGCTTCTTCTATGATGTAGTTGCTCAAAACACCATTCTAGAGGATGAGGTTAGCAGACTAAAAGAGCTGCTGGCCAAGATGTCTCAGGATGCAAGTCCATCTGCCACCTCATACACCCACAGATGGCACCTTCCTTGAAGGTTTCCCAAACACAGAGCCACCCCAAATCAACCACCTGCCTCTGCTTCAGGCCCTACTTCTCAGGAACAGAACCCTCCTGAGCAAATAGGTGCTGTACTCCAAAATTCCTCCCTCTCATCACCCCCATAATCACTGATATAGTGATCAAAGCCTTGATGAGAGGCTTTCCTCAACATTACAGCCCTTGGTTGATGCTGCTGTCCAAAGACTCTTTCTGCGGTACAAACCCCTTCCTCCAATGCAACCAAAAAGGGGGAGAGTAGCAGTGAAAGAACAGAAGAGGAAAAGATCCGAGGAAAAGAAGGAAGCGAAGCAAGCCAAAAGGAGGAAAAGACAGCAACCAATGCTCACCTACAAGCGAAAGAAAGGTGCTGATGAGCACATTGCTGAAGATAAAGCCTTGGAGCTACTGATAAAGAGGCTGATGCCGAACACAGTAGATCAATGGACAACATCATTGATCAGCTGTTTAGGCAAGGCCATGACACCAATAAACTTGACTCTGAGATTCGACGACTAGAGATTGAAGAAATCCAGAACAGATGGGCAAGTTATGAAGTGTTAGAAAGAGAAAGGCTTGAAATCATGATAAGATTTATTGCAAAATATCTTGGAAGATCAATGATGAAATCAAAGCTTGGTCCAGGGACAGTATCTTGGCAATCACCACCAAGATCTGTTCATCTGAAGTATATACTAAGGGGCTTCATTGAAGCTTTGAATGAAGCGGGTGCTGGGAGCAGGACTGAGCTAGCAAAGCAATCAAAAGCCACACTCACCTCAAGGATGCTAGAACAGCCTGTCAACATTCCACACCAAAACCACCCAAACACAACCCACCAAACCAACCCTTACCCTCAAAACCCATAGCCGATGATATACCCTTGAAGAAGAAGAGAAGGATATTGAGGCTAGAAGACGATGACGAAGATGAAGAAGACAGGCTGCCGCTCTCAGCTGTGATTCAGTTGCCTAAGGCCACAAGTCACTCCTCAGCAATTACTCCTGAAGTCCAGAGACAAATGGTTAAAGTGAAGCTAGAAGAAGAAGAGCTTCATAAACAGCATGATGAGGAATTGCTGAAGAGAGTTGACAAAGCTTATGCAGCCACATCTTCCATCATCAATATGAAGGAGCAAGCCCTCAGACTTTACACTCTCAGGCATACCTTTCAATATCAAAAGGAAAGAGTGAGGATTTGGCCTGATCCCAGGGTCTCTCAAAGAATTCATAAGAACAATATACCTCGGAGATACATTGGCCAGGTGAAAAGATCGTAGATGAAGTGATCTCTCTGGTCTTTGTAGTTTCCCTGGGAAATCCTAGAAGACTTCAAGAAGGCCTACAAAGCTAATCTAACCCCTCAGAAGATGCTGGAAAACAAATAGTGAAAAAGGGGTTAGTTTACAAGAGGCTTGAGGAAGTCAGGAAAAATGAGCTCCAGTTGTTCCTAGAGGGTAATCACCCGGATGAGTTTGCTTACAGAATAATAACAACTGTGGAGCTAAAGAATGGGAAACAGGCCAAATACCTGTCTGAGTATTATGGGCCGGAATCATTGTTTGAAGGAGGTGCTGAAGAGCTAACCATGGAGGAACAAATCACCTTCCTTGAGGCCTACACAAGAGAGTCGTACAGACTCATTATGGGGAAGTGAATCTCATGAATGGATAACAACTCTGTGTCCAGTTCCCCAAAACAGAGTTCCCATTCATACTCTGCCAAACAAATATTTGAGTTCTTCCCAGGCCGGAGCTTACATGGGTCATCTTCTCTACTGATCAAGAAGGAAAAAGACCAACATTTTTGCCATCAATAAGTGGGAGCATAAATAAGTTAGAGGTTTTGGCTGCATTGGTTCAGGGGGAGTTTGTTGGACCAAAAGAACCAATGAGCCAAGATCAGAAAACCTCTAAGTCCCACACGGTATCACAACAACTGCTGAAAGCCTCATCAGTAGTTTGACAAGTGCTGAAGACTCAACAGCTGAAGATCAAGTGCTGAAGACCTTAACAGCTGAAGACCAAAGTGCTGAAGTACAACAGCTGAAGAACACAAGTGCTGAAGCTGAAAGACCAAAGTACTGAAGTACAACAGCTGAAGAGTTCACAAGTGCTGAAGATCAACAACTGATGTACAAAGTCTGAAGACAAAGACTGAAGACATCAGCTGATGATATCTACTGAAGTCATCAGCTGATGAAACACCTGAAGGTCAAAGTCTGAAGATCAAGTACTGAAGCCTCAGTAGTTTGTCACAACTGCTGAAGAGTACTTCTTCAGTAGTTGTGATATCAGTAGTTTAGTTTTATTTTCTATGTTTCAGTAGTTTTGTAAAACGACTGAAGAGCTTGTTCTTCAGTCGTTGTAGTTTCAGTAGTTTTATATTTTGTACTTAACTTGCTGATATGTTCTCAGTAGTTGTGAACATTTCAGTAGTTTGTTAAGAATTAGTTATTTCTGTATTGGATCTGCCAGTTGTCACTTTCCGTGATAACAGCAGTGACTGTTGCACTCTATATAAGGAGTGACACCTATTGTAATACAGAATGTGATGAGGAATTGAATGGAATGAATGATTGATTCGATTAGAAATATTCCTCATCTATAAACATTCCTAGAAATCAGAAATACATATTCTCCCTATAACTGTATGCGATCTTAATGCTCACATATATCGTTAGCTTGCTACAATTTGTCTAATTCGTGTGTATTCCGCTGCGTTATATTTGAAACATCAAACTTGTGATCACTGATCCTGTCAAGAAGGTTGCCTCAATGGCAATCTCCTAAATGAGGAAGATCCCAGATTTGGGGTACTCCTTCTATGGTTGCTGAGGCCCCTTTGAGAGGAATCTTTGAGCGGCTGGGCTGGTGAAGTCCTGTATCAACTAGGGGTTATAACCAATGGATATAGCATTGTTTGTGTTGCAGGGGCATCCTCAGAGGGACTCATTCCCTGAGTAGCCTTTTTTGTCTCTATGTGGGTTTTGGTGGGACTTTGGATTTGGAGGTGGTGGCTTGTGGGTTCCAGCGCGTGGGTTGGCGCAACTTGGCAGCCATTTGAGTGATTGTAGAGTTGTGCCGGGAGTATACTTCAGGCAATAAGCCTAGCAGGGATCCCAAGCCAACAAGTCCCTCAGCTTGAAGCTGTTTTTCAATTATGCCATTATGAACGAGGATAAATATCCAACGGTTGCAGTTGTTTTTGGCATGTCCTTGAGCTCGAAAAAATAGTATTTCAGAAAAATTTAAGGTTGTTGCTCAAGGATGGAGTACATTACCTGTTGCCACCTTGGGACATTTTTCATTTGACGCATGATGAAGTCTTGGAGCAAGGCATATATTTACCATATGTAATATGAGACGTTCGGCATCCGGGAAATGTTTCTTCAGTATGGTAGATGCACTCAGGTTACCCTGGGATCCATGGTGGGCAAATGATTGATCTGTTGTGCCCTTTGGACAAGCAGTTGGGAAAGTGGCATCACCCAGATTAAGGGTTTGGCGAAGAGTGTGTGGAGTAATGACCACTTTTTGGCCTTGGACAAACGATTGAAGAGACTCTGTGTCATTCTCCTCAGAGAACAGAGTGACGTTTGTCCAGAATTGGTTAAGGGATTCGGCATATATGGTGGGATTTACCAGAAAAGCCGTTTTGTAGGGTGACTGAACCATTAAATCAATGGCGTTGTGAAACTTGATCCAGTATGGCGATTTGGTGAGATGTGCGACACAGTTGTGTCGTGGTTTTAGTTGCATGGTCGCCATTGATGAAGAGAAGGTAGAGAGTTTTTGAACGTTAGGTTTGAGAAGAGAAGATAAAAACTCTGAAGGTGGGATAAGGTATTTAAGGGTCGGGTTAGAAAACGACTGAAGGTTTTGGTGTGAGTCATCAGTTGTTGAAACTACTGATGAAGTGGTATTAACTTTCAGAGGTTTGAAAAGGCTGACCGTATTGGTGTGATCAGCAGTTGTTATAAAACAACTGAAGACTTGGTTTTAACCGTCAGACGTTGAAACAGCTGAAGTCTCTGATTTAGTCATCAGTAGTTATAAAACTACTGAAGACAGTTTTGACTTCAGGTGATGAAACAACTGAAGACTTGGTATTAGTCATCAGTAGTTGTGAAACTACTGAAGACAGTGGTTTTGGCTTCAGTTGTTTTAATGAAACAGCAGTTGTAGAAAAAACTGAAGAGTAATTACTCATCAGCTGTTTTCGTCAATTCATAGTTTTTCAGTTGTTTCACACTGTCCTCAACACTTACTCGTCAGACTTTTCATCTGCTTTTCAGTTGTTTCATAGGACATCAGTAATCTGCATTTCTGACATCAGTAGTTGTAGTTGCATCAACTGTTGGGACTACATCAGCTGTTGTAGCTACATCAGCTGTTTTAACAGATAAAGTACTTCAGTACTGGTGAGGTATGTAGCCTTCAGGAGTTATAAAAACTACTGAGGAAAAAAAACTCATCAGTACTTATATGTGACAATAATGAACTAATGATCATCGGTACTTGTGAGCTGAGATCATCAGTAGTTGTCACTTATTCTAGCTGCAGCATACCAAGCTTTAACACCAGGTTGTGGAAAGTTGAACTATCCAAAGGCTTAGTAAAAATGTCTGCAAGCTCATCAGCACTGGGAACAAATTTTGGATCAATTAGACCTTTTTCAAAACAATCTCTAATAAAATGGTGTCTCATTTCAATATGTTTAGTCCTAGAGTGCTGGACAGGATTCTTGACAATACAAAGAGCTGAAGAGCTGTCCATTAACAATGGGGTCTTAGTCTCTGTTATGCCATAATCCAATAACTAGTTTTGAAGCCAGAGTACCTGAGATGTACAGCTTGCAGCGGCAATGTACTCTGCTTCAGCAGTTGATGTAGCAACTGAGGTCTGCTTCTTACTCTGCCAAGAAATCAAGCAGTTGCCTAAGAATTGGCATCCTCCAGAAGTGGACTTTCTTGTCAACTTACACCCTGCATAGTCACTTTCAGAAAAAGAAACTAATTTACCAGAATGTCTAGTAGAATACCATAAACCTAGAGATGGAGTGCCTTGCAAATATCTAAAGATCCTCTTGACTGCAATCAAATGAGACTCCTTAGATGCAGCCTGAAATCTAGCACAAACACATGTACAAACATAATATCTGGTCTAGAAGCTGTTAAGTACATCAAGGACCCAATCATACATCTGTAAAGTGTTTCATCAACCACTTTACCTTTCTGATCTGTATCCAGTTGTGTGGTGCTGCACATGGGGGTAGAACAGGGCTTACAGTTTTGTCAATCAAACTTTTCCAAAAGATCTTTTGTGTATTTGGACTGATGAATGAAAATTCCATCAGCATTTTGTTTGATTTGCAAACCCAGAAAGAACTGTAATTCTCCCATGGCACTCATTTCAAACTTCTGTTGCATCAACTTTGTAAAGGCATCACACAATTGTGGATCAGAGGATTCAAAAATAATATCATCTACATAAATTTGAACAAGTAGATTTTGCTGCCCAACTTTCTTAATGAATAAAGTCTTATCTATGGAGCCTCTAGTGATATTTTCCAGAAGAAAGTTTGATAATGTCATACCAGGCTCTAGGAGCTTGTTTCAACCCATAAAGAGCCTTATCAAGCTTATACACCCAATAAGGATGTTTATTGTCCTCAAAGCCTGGTGGTTGACATACATAAACCTCTTCTTTATTTTTCCCATACAAAAATGCACTTTTGACATCCATTTGAAAAACTTTAAGGTTTTGATAAGCAGCATAAGCTAAAAAAAATCGAATTGCTTCCAGTCTGGCTACAGGGGCAAAGGTTTCATCATAATCAATACCTTCTTCTTGTGCAAACCCCTGAACAACCAGTCTGGCCTTGTTCTTAACAATAAGCCCATTTTCATCAGTTTTGTTCCTAAACACCCATTTAGTGCCTATTGCACACTTACCTGGAGGTAGAGGAACCAGTTCCCACACTTGCTGTTTCTTGAACTGAAGAAGCTCAAGCTGCATGGCATCAACCCATCCATTGTCCTTTAAAGCAATGTGATAATTCTTTGGCTATTGCTGACTGATGAAGAGAGCATAGAAGCAGAAATTTGACAATTGACTTCTTGTTGATACGCCAGCAGTGATATCACCAATGATTTGAGACATAGGGTGATTCTTCAGATCTTGATACACAATGAGATCTGTGCAAGTGTTTGTAGCAGGCTCAGCAGCAATAGATGGTGATGGGGAATCATTTCCTTGAAACCAATCAGTGGATGGTAATTCAAAGGAAGTTGAATTTGAAGAAATCTCATCAGCATTTGTTGTGGATGGTGCTACTGGAGCTACAGGACCATCAGGTCTAGCTGAATCAGGCAGTTGATCACTAAACCTGAAGAGGTGAGTACTGCTATCATCATCATCATCAGCACCAGCAGAACCACCAGGTGGTGAACTGTTGACAAGAGCAACAGCAGGAGTTTGATAAGGAACATATTGCAGTATGTCCAAATCAAATATCTCCATAGGGCTTTGTGGAATCTTGTCCTTTGGAGATTCATTAAACTTAACATGTAGAGTCTCTTCAACCATCTTTTTTCTACAGTTGAAGACTCTGTATGCTTTGCAAGTTGATGAATAACCAACAAAGTACCCTGCATCCACCTTAGGATCAAATTTTTGGAGTTGATCCCGTGTGTTGAGAATGAAACAAGGACACCGAAATGCTCTGAAGAATGAAATTAGAGGGGCCAAATGATGAAGAACTTCATATGGAGTCTTCATCAACCTCTGATTTACTAGAACTCTATTCTGTACATAGCAAGCTGTATTGACAGCTTCAGCCCAAAAAGTCATTGGCAGTCTAGAATCAGCCAACATGGACCTTGCAGCTTCAATAAGGGTCCTGTTCTTTCTCTCCACTACTCCATTTTGCTCAGGAGTTCTTGGGATGCTATACTGCCTCTTGATTCCCTTTGATAAGTAAAACTCATCAAGTGTGTGGTTTCTAATTCAGTACCATTGTCACTCCTCACACACTTAACTGGTAGGGAATACTTCTTCTCAACGTGTAACACAAAGTTCATAATGGACTGCGCAGCCTCATCCTTTGAATGCAAGAAGAAAGTCCATACAAATCTGGAGTAATCATCCACAATTACCAGACAGTATTTCTTCTTAGCCATACTCATCACTCTCACAGGACCAAACAGATCCATGTGAAGAAGCTGTAAGCAGGCAGTGGACTTAGGTTCTTCTATGGAGGGAAATGAAGCTTTGCGTTGTTTTCCTTTTAAACAAGCAATGCAGTTTTCTTCACACTTGAACTCCTTCATAGGCAGTCCCCTTACTAAACCATGGTTTATCAGCTGATTTATGTTTTTGAGATTAACATGACCCAGCCTTCTATGCCATAGAATAGATTCTTGAGGGGAAGCCTTGGAAAATAGGCAAGGATGGCCTTTGAGATCAATTTTCTTGGAAAGATCTAAGGCATACACTCTTCCTGTCCTGTTGGCCTTTAGGAGAGTGTGTTCATCCAACACCTTATCAATCAAACTTAGAACTTTGGATGACAGAATCCGACAGTTCTGACTGGTGAAAAGAGCAACATGGCCTTTGTCACACATTTGACTGACACTCAAGAGGTTGTACTTGAGATTTTCCACATGGTTAACATCATCAAACTTTATTTCCCCATTGGAAACAAAGCCTTTGCCGATGACGTAACCCTTTGCATCATTGCCAAATGACACAAACCCCTTCCTTCCTTGAGAGTAGTCATTAAGAAGTGATCTGTTTCCTGTCATATGCATGGATCCTCCACTGTCTACATACCAGATGCCTCTAAGGTATGTTGAAGAAACCTGCAAAATACAACAAATTAGTTAGATTTTGAGACCCAAACCTTTTTGGTTTTGGGCCTGTTCTCATCAACAGATGGTAAACTAACATGTTTGTTGGAAACAACAGCCTGAGAGGAAGAAACTGGTGAAGAAAAGGAATCCTTTGGCTTGGACCACCTTTTCTATGGTTTCAACATAGGAACATCTAATTGGTTAACTCTTCCCAATAGATGTTGAACCATCATAACCAGCTGTGTCTGATTTTGTGATAAGGCTTTCAGCTCTTCAGACACATTGGCATTGGAGTTTGATAAGTTCCTATGTTGCACCTTCTTCTTTTGAGCAATCTCAGCTGTTACCTGTTTAGCCCCTTCCTTTTTGGATTTCTTTTTGGACTTAAGGGTTACAGGATTTGATGTTGCTGGTACAAATGTGGCTTCAAACTCAGTTTTCATTTTAACCATTTTCTCTTTACTTTCCTCTTTATGTTTGAGTTTGGATCCCCTTTTGACCAACAAGCATCTGTAAGATGATTGAACAAACCACATACTTCACATGGTTTCTTCTTCATCTGATGTTGATCATCAACTAAATAGAATGAAACTACTGAAGACTTGCTCTTCAGTAATTTGGAAGCATTATTTGCTTTCTTGACTTCCTCTTTAGTAGTCTTCAAACTCTTTCTACTGACAGTTTTCTTCTCTTCAGTGCTGACAGTAGTTGGAGTTTGAACTTCAGGTGTTAAATCTTGCTCTCCAGTCCTTTCAGGACTTCCAGAGATAGCTCCTGAGTTGATCATCTCTTTGATCATGTGAGTGTGAGCAGTGGAACCATCAACATTAGCTGATGGGTTCTGAGAGGGCTTAGTGCTGACTTCAACTTTTGATGATGCTCTATCAACAAGTGAATCACATGATAAGGTGGATTGGTTATTGCTTTCTCCATCAGATTTCATTTCTGCTCTTGAAGCAAAATCTGTAGGAGGAGCAGTGTGATTATAACCAATACCAAACTTCACATTGGAAGCAGATTGCTTACTAAGAAGCATTTCAAAACCTTTGCATGATTGTACCCATCGATCACACTCTACCTGGGTGACTGCAAGGGTTTCTTTGAGACCTGTCCGGTCTTCCAGAATAACCTCTAGCTTGGCCTTTTCATCATTTAATTGGCATTTAAGCTTATAAATCTCATCATTTTTACTATTAAGAGCAGACTCAAACTCAGCTTTTCTTTTGGAAATCGTTTTCTCAAACTCAAGTTTTTGATTTATTAATGCTACATTTGCCTCTCTAATGGAGACAAAGGCAGCAATGCATGATTCAGAACATAACTTGGCTTTAGCCTCCGAAGATACCTGAGTTACCTGTGAAGATGATGCATTTGAGCAGGAACCCTCAGTAGACTCCAGGGCCATGAGAGCTAGATTCCCAAAAGGCCTGTCACCACTATGTTGACCAGACATGTCATCCGGTAAACTGCTCCAATCAACAACTCCAGGGGTGAAGAGGCTGTGTTGTTGAGGTTGAGGAGGTTGATGACATTGAGATGGTTGAGGTTCTGGTAATGCATGAGGTTGTGGTACTATAGGAACTTGAACTTGATTTGACTGTGGCATGTAATAACAGGGGTAAGGATATGGCATTTGACCCTGAGTAACAAAATATGCAGGAGATTGTGGTTGAGAATGATGACTAGAATTGACAGGATGTTGCCCTCTGTGTTGTTGACTATTGCCAGGGAAAGTCACAAAAGGTGCAGAGGAATTAGATCCAGATGATCTGCATTCTCTAGGAAAGTGTCCAAGCCTGTGGCATTTGTGACACTTCAACTTACTCTTGTCAAAACCAACATTGGTTTTGCCAGAGAGTCCTGGGAACTTTCTTCCAGTTCTTTTGTAGAACTTCTGAGATCTGATATTTATCAAGGCCATTTGGCTCAAAATATCCATCTCTTCTAAGTCATCATCAGCAATCCCCTTGAGATCATCCATGATGAAGCATAGATTATCATTATTACACCCAGTAAACTGACTATCAACACTCACAAACGCAGAATCAGAAGTGTTTGAGGAGAAATCAATATGCTCATCATACTGGCATTCAGATGAAGCATATTCTAACTCATGACCAACCAAGGCAGTGTTGCCTGGTACAAAGTCTTCAGTGAGCTTTCCAGATGAAGACACTTTTCGTTTCCGTTCTATCTCTCTCTCAAATGTGAGCAATTTCCCATGGAGTTGGGTGAGAGATAGTTTGTCCAAATTTGCACTAGAGCGTAGGACAATAGTATATGTCTCCCATCTCTTAGGCAGTGATCTGAGAAATCTGTTATTCATCTGGATATTGGTGTACTCAAGTTTGACCATTTTTAATTCAGAGATCAAACAAGAGAACCGCTCAAACTGTTGAGTTAGTGTCTCACCCTTTCTATGAGAGAATGTCTCGTATTGTTGGGCAAGGATTTCTCTATTATTTGCCAAGACCTCATCTGTTCCTCCAAATTGTTCTTTCAAGGCATTCCAGAGGTCATGGGCAGTTTCATGATGCATTAGCCCAGAATAGATTTCATTGGGCAGTGCCATGGCCAGAATTCCATGGGCTTTTGCATCAATCTCAAACAATTTCTTATCCTCATCTGAGTATTGCTCCTTCCTCTTCGGAACCATTTGATTGGTTTCCGGGTTATTCACCATAGGCTTGTGTGGACCATGTACCACTGATGTCCAACAACCTGCGCTGTTAACAGACAGGTGATGGAGCATTCGTCGTTGCCATATGTTATACTCATTCCTAACCAACATTGGAGGCTTGGTTGAGGAACCAGTATTGTGAGGATCATTGGAAGGAGTAGTTATTTTCAGTCCAAATACAATTTAATTCAAGCTTTTAAACGTTTTTACATAGACCACAACAGACTCAATGAAAACCAAGAGAAAATCTCAGGATGAATGACCAGAAACACAGAAAATTCAATCTCTATAACCGTTTCTTGCAAAAAAAATGCAAATTCAATCAAACTTGGATCTTGAATAGCAGTTTCAATGATCAATTATTAGATCGATCAATGATTAACCTACTCTGATACCATTTGTCAGGATCAGTGATCACAAGTTTGATGTATTAGAGCGTAACGCAGCGGAATAAGAACAAGAATTAGACAAATTGTAGCAAGAATTTGATACTCGTATGCATTAAGAATAAATACGGTTATAACGAGAGAATATATTTCTGTAACAAGGAATGTTTCTATAATATCAAATATTTCTGATCAAATCATTCTACTATTACAATAGGTTGACACTCCTTATATAGAGTGCAATCGCTGTTGTTATCACGGGAAAGTGACAACTGGCAGATTTATTACAAAAATAACTAACTCCTAACAAACTACTGAAATGTTCACAACTACTGAGAACATATCAGAGTGTTAAGTACAATATATGAAACTACTGATAAGAAACTACTGAAACTACAACGACTGAAGAACAAGCTCTTAGTCGTTTTACAAAACTACTGAAAAACATAAAACTACTGATGAGCACAACAACTGAAGAAGTATTCTTCAGCTGTTGTGTCAAACTACTGAACAGATAAAACATAAAACTACTGAAAGGTAAACCGTCACAACTACTGAAGAAGACCTCTTCAGCTGTTGTGACAACGTCTGATACTTTGGTCTTCAGCACTTGTGTTCAGACTTTGTCTTCAGCACTTGTCTTCAGACTTTGTAATCAGCACTTGTCTTCAGACTTTGTCTTCAGCACTTGTCTTCAGACTTTGTCTTCAGCACTTGTCTTCAGACTTTGTCTTCAGCACTTGTCTTCAGACTTTGTCTTCAGCACTTGTCTTCAGACTTTATCTTCAGCATTTGTCTTCAGCACTTGTCTTGAGACTTTGTCTTCAGCACTTGTCTTCAGACTTTGTAATCAGCTGTTGTCTTCAGTTGTTGTGGTCTTTAGTAGTTGTTGTGACGTCTGTAGGACTTAAAAGTTTTTCTGATCCGGCTCATTGGTTCTTTTGGTCCAACAGAAGCTTTGTTGATCTCTATACAAAGCACTCAAGTCTTAATTTTCCTTCCGAAGCAAAATCATCAAATACTTCCTAAGTCATTTTAGCTTCAGAAGCTTTTTCAATAAAACTTCCGAAGATAATTTACCATCGGAAGCTTGTTGATTTCCAAGAAAACTACTTTTTGAGCAAAAAGTAAACTACTTTTTCAGAGGTGGGACCGACATCCGGATTTCAAAGTTTATCCTCTTTCATTAAACTTTATTTGAAATCCCTCTCTCTCATATAAACCCAACGGTTTCCCCCTCTTCTATCATCTGCTCGTCCTCCAAACCTAAACCCAAAATTTTATCTCTGAAATTTCTTTCTTTCTTCTTTCTTCGTTCTTAAGCTACCTCACAATGGCTAACCTTGCTTACAGAAATGATCCCAACTTTACCATGCAGCTACATAGAAAACACAATCAAGTTGCTCTGTTATGCTCTGAGAAAGAACCTCATTTCTCAAAGGTTTGCCGTTTCTTGTCTCTATCCCACTACTTCACCTCCCTAACCATTGATCCTCCCCTCTATGAGGATCAGTTGCTTGAATTCTAGAAGACCTGCCTAGAGGTCATTATGGACGGGGAGAAGGCACTGTCTGCCACAGTGAAGGGGAGAACAATCTTCATCACTCCGGCCATCATCAACCGACATCTTTAGCTGGATGATGAAGAAGGTGAGGTGTTCTTCCCAAAGGAAGCTATAAATCATTCTTTTGAGCAGATGGGCTACGAGGGAGATTTCTCTGTAAAGACCTTCAGGAAAAGGAAGGTCTCATCCAAATGGAGATTCCTGATCCATGTGGTCATTCACAGCTTATCAAACAGGCATGGTGGATGGGACCAGATTCCTGAAGATCTCTCCTTCATAGTCCATGGAATGGTTCAAGGGGTCAAATTCAGGTACTCTCAATTTTTTTATACAAATTTCCTTGCTAATTTAGACTCCTTAGAGTACTACATGTTTCCTAGATATGTCCAGTACATTCTTAACTGTGAACTGGGCTCACAGTTAAGGGAAACAGGTAACACTCTTAAATTGGGACAGATGAAGCCCGACATTTTTAAAACATTGAGAAAGTCCACTGTTGGATTCACTGGCGTAGAAACAGCCCTAGTCCCAAAAATGTTAGAGCTCATTGCTCAAGGTGACAACCTAGCAGCACAAGCTAGTGTTGAACCCACACCTGCTGCTTTCCAACCACCTACACAACCTCAAATATCCATCACCTACCAAAGAAAATCCAAACGAACCCCTGCTCAGACTATTCAGTCTGAGGAGGCCCCCATATACTCACCAATACTGGAAGACGTGGATACTGGAGTTCCCATTTCTTCGGAGGAGCAGACCACTCCCATCTTTTGTAGAATCAGTGCTAAGGTTCCTCATGCTCAGCCTGATGAGCTTATTAGCCCTACTGCTTTAATCCATAACTCTGAGTCTCAACACTCAAGTAATCAACCTTGAGGGGACAGTTACCATCCACAGCCTATAGATCTCAACCAACCAATTCCAAACCTTGACTTCTATACTGATGAAGATCTAGGTTTCAGTGAGTATAATGAGTCTCTCTTCTTTTCCCTTACTCAAAGAGAGCTGAATACTCCTGAGTCTCCTATATCTATCCCATATCAGTCACCCACAACTGAGGTGGACACTCCTGACCCTGTTCAGGATGTCCATATGGAAGAGGCTCTCACTTCTGCAAGTGATTACATCATTAAGACCTCAATCATGGCAACTTAGCCTACTGACATCTCAACTGAGACTGCCAGTAAGCATAGGAAATCCAATAGCCAAGAACTCACAACTGGAAATGAGAGAAAGGAGTCTGGTCAAATCTTCTCCACCCCAAGTGATTCTTCTGATGAAGATGAGGGGGATCTGAGACTAAAGGTGCAACAACTATCCAAAACATGAACCTATTTAGTCTCAAAGGTCAGTCACCTTGAATCTCTGGTGACTACCTTAAACAATAGGATCAATGATCAGCAACTTGAGATTTCATATCTTAAGGAAAAACTAGCTGGGAGACCCTTAAGGAGAGCTCAACCAGGAACACAAGAACCTGTGGATGTGATTGATCTATCCTCCAGCTCACCTATGCAAGTGGGTGATGCTACCAAAAAGGGGGAGAAAGTCTTTACAGCCACAGAACCTGGGAGTTCATCTGAGAGAATGGACATTGAGGACTCACCATCCTCACTTGCAACTGTGCATTCCCAACAACCTCCTCTAGATCACATTGATGTGGACTACACGGACTCCTTCATACAGAGTCTGTTTGAGGATGGGATACCAAGAGCCATGTCACCTTCATCATCCTTCAATCACATCATTGGATGGAGGTATGACAACAACTGGAAGGCTCTCATCATCATAAGAGTTCAAGGAAAGCAAGAAGTTTTAATTTTCAGATCTTGAACTACTATGAAGGTCTGGATCTAGTCAACATGCCACTTGTCAACCCAAGCCAATCAAGACAAGCTGACAAAATGGCTTGAAGAATCCAAGACAGGATCATTGCAGAGTTCAGCCTAAGAAGGAGACTAAGGCAATCATGCAATGTCATCGGTCAACTGGATGTTGAGGCAGACCCTAAGATTAGCTTCATAGGGGAAACCTTGACTGAAGGCCCAGTGACAGAACCTGAGAGCCCTTTCTCATCATCCCCAACTGCTGCAGAGATCCATATTCCTTCTGCGACTCCTGCTGGTGAAGGTGCTTCTCAACCTCTCTCTGGCCTGAGCTTAGATGCTGCAATGAGCAATGAAGGCCAAATCTCTCTCCACCCTGAGTCACAAAGGTCTGTGAGTGATAAAGGGAAAAGAAAAGTGACGTCTGAGGAGATTGAGGTGGAGGAGAAAGAGAGGAAAAGGAGGCTAAGGGGAGAAGGTTCCTCTACTGAGTCTCCAAGACTCATGGAGTCTGCAATCAGGGCTGCCCCCACACCAGATACTCAGATTGATGAGTTAAAGGCAGTCAGGATTAACTATCTACAGACTAGGAACTATGACAAAGATAATATCATTTCTCTTCTCTTGGATGAATTGAATGAGCTGGTTGATCTAGAAAGGTCAAGAGAGAAGAAGGAGGCAGAAGATGCAAAACTCCTAGTACAGATCAAAGAAGAAAGAAAAAGAAAAAGACTATACAGAGGTATGCCTACCCTCTCACCAGTTCAAGAAAGCCTTGAACAAGAGGATGTGGTTCAACAAGAACCTCAGGTAGATAAGGAAGAAGACAGAATCAAGATGATTAACTACCTGAGTGCCACAGGTCTCTATTAGGCAGATGCACTCCTTCCCTTACCTTATGACTATGTTGAGTTTGAGTATTTAAAACAACTTGAGCTTGAGCTAGTCAAGGAAAGAAAGACAACAAAGAGGAAGATGAGGGAAGAAGCTGCAAAGTCAAGAGCCATCATCCAAAAGAGCATGAAGAAGTCTGCTGATAAGCAGAGGATGATGAGCTTCTTGAAGCTGTATGGATTCTCCGGAAGGAGACTTGGACCCATGTTTCTATCCACTATGGATGAGCATATCAGGGTAATCAAGCAGAAGATCAATAGTGGAGTGCTCACTAAATTACACTCCACTCCAAGTCAGGCCCCACGTGAAGTGGAGGTTAAGGTTGAACGAACAGACACAACACAACCCGGACCTCCTGCTAATGCTCAGCAAGGTTCATCTTCTGATCCATAATAGGGTCAACCTCCCTCTCCTTCTGAGCCTAAGAGAGAGGAAGTCCCAACTGAGAGAGATAGTAAATATCAATCTGGTGCTGCAGGCCAGTCTTCTCAGTTAAAATTTGGAAAGAGAAAGAAGAGGATGGCTTCTAAACCAAAGTCTAAGAAGAAGAAGAAGCCTGCATCCTCTTTTGAACCTCAGGATGAATCAGAACAACCTGAGGATATGCAGCCAGAGGATGCTCAACCAACTCCAACTTTAGTAGCTCCTCTAGCATCTGGAAGACCCATCTTGTCTTGGACATACACCACAAATCCAGAAAGATGGCATGTTATTAGAGATCAAGGCATTGAAGACATTTATACATGGCAAGATATGTTTCAGTTGCCTCTGCATGATCTCTTTGACATGAGAAGACACTTTGACAGCCTGAAGGATCCTGATCAACTTATGAAGAATGGAATGTTGATCATCCTAATGAGGACTGCTAATATCTAAAGTTTTCTAAGTGTTTTGGTAGCATTAGCCTAGGGGGAGTTTGTAGAGATTAGTGAAGAGGCTGATGCAACCTAAACATCTTTAGTCTCTCCTGCATGCTGCACAAGTGCATTGAAGTGGAATGCTTTGGAAGTTTCACATGTGCAACAGAAATACTCTAAGTGTGAAATCTTCCGAAGCCAAGACCAACAT
Organism: Flaveria trinervia; assembly: GCA_025506515.1. NCBI lineage: Eukaryota > Viridiplantae > Streptophyta > Magnoliopsida > Asterales > Asteraceae > Flaveria > Flaveria trinervia. Next base: position 32,912,577 of record CM046446.1, read on the forward strand.
CTTCTGAAGCCAAAGATGAAGTCTTCCGAAGCCTCAGAAACAAAGTCTTCCAAAGCTTCAAGTTCATGAAGACAGATTTCTTCCAAAGACTTTTAACATATGCTTTATCTGATGTACTATTCCATAAAGCTGGACACCTTTCCGCTGCAACTTTGCAAGTCACCAACTAACATAGTTTGGTGAAAAGGTCCATGCTTTTGGTAACTGTACATTGAGGTCTTGAGTCTGTATACTTTCTACTTTATGTACTTTATCCTTTTTGTAATAGAAAAGGATGTGAGCTATGGCATGTCATAGTGACAAGTCAAGAGGCAATCTGCCTTTTGACTCTACAATTGATTTTGTTTGTGTCTAGTCAATTGTATCCAACTGGCTTTCAAAGTATAGCCAGCTGTAGGATGTAGTATAAGTATCTCATTTTCTTGTATCTTTTATTCATGCTTTGTAACACTTGTAATAGAACATAGAGAAAACAATATACTGCATTCTTGAAAACCATATACTTGTGTTCTTTGTGTTTTGTCTCTTTCATTACTTGTGTTCTTAGTGTCTTATCTTGGTTAATCCAGTTTACTGTTTGATTAAAGTTTGGTTAATCTCCTCTTTGTGTTTTTGTGTTGTAACTCACACCCTTCAAAGATCATGCAAAGGATCATAATATGTGAATGAGCAAGCTATGAACACATGTAAAAGTACATAAAATCACCGCTACATTGAACTGTGATAACTACCTTTCAGCACCAGTAAAAAACGACCAAAGAAAGGAGGAAAGGATGTCCAATTTCGGCCAAGACTTCAAGGGTAGAAGTCCTCAAGCTTGTATACCCAAAGCTTACTTGCAAACGTGTCTTGTTAGGGAGAATCTACACCAAGATCAACTCCAAAAACCCCTTTCTTGGCTGCTGCTATTCAGTAAACCTTTTTGACAGAAGAGAGAGTGTTTTTGGTGTTTTGCATGTGAAGTGAATGATGTTGGAGAGTCCTACACTCTTTCATAAAGAGTGTGTGTTACCAAGGGAAAATAAGGAACCCCATTGGTCCATGGGGTGGCCGAAAGTTTTTTTTAAACATGGCTGGGATTCCCTCTCATTTTTGTGTCTTGTTGACACATTAAAAGTTCATGGACCCTCTTGGATTTTTAATGTGTGACAAGTGCAAGAACCATACTAATATGTTTTATGCACTAATCTTTAATTAAACATTTTATTAAAGATCACTAATATTACATTATCTTATGCTATTTAAACCCTTTTAAATAACAATGTGATTAATAAAACCCATCAACAAATCGTCCTTATGATTTGACCCATTTCACATATAATTGTTTAGAAAACAAATTTCCTAAATTTGGTGTGTTATTATTTAATTGCATGATCGCATCATCAATTAAATAATCGTTTGTGTTTGCAAAGCTTATTATTTGGGTATAACCCGACTTGGATCATAACGTACTAACCACATCAATATTCTAAGTGTCTTGGGCACATAGAATCCTACATCTAGGACTGACCTCTTACTGTTTGATGATCATAGATGACTTTACAAGAATCACTTGGGTCTTCTTTTTTAGAAAGAAAGGATGATACCCCTGATATTCTAAATAATTTCATCTTAAAGATTGAGAATCAATCTGATCACAAGGTCAAAACCATAAGATGTGATCAAGGAACTAAATTCAAGAACCAAATCTTTGATACATTTTGTGTTGAAAATGGTATTACAAGAAAATATAGTGCTCTCAGGACTTCTCAGCAAGATGGTGTTATTGAAAAGATAAACAAGACACTGATTGAAGATGCAAGAACTATGTTGTACTCTAAGTTGCCCATCACCTTCTAGGCAACGTAGTTGACACTGCCTGCTATGTGCATAACAGAGTTTTAGTGGTTAAGACACATGGTTCCTTATGAACTTTGGCACAAGAGGAAACATTTCATTGGTTGTCTTAGGTCATTTGGATATCCTTGCACCATCTTAAATACTAAAGATCAAATCGCTAAGTTTGTTGAGAAATCAGATGATGGCCACTTTATGGGATACTCTTCTCAAGACAAGGCTTATAGAGTATTCAATCTCAGAACTAGAATAGTTATGGAGTCAGGCAATATATGACCATCAATGAATACACACCTAGTGTAAATGGTTCTAGTTATGATTGGCTATTTGATTTAGATTTAGTTACCAACTGTTTTTTAACTAATCTTCTGAGAATGTTTCACGATCCACAGATATCTTACGAACAAGTGATTCTTATCCAAGATTTGAGCTGAAAAGACCTTCAAACAATACAAATTTAGCTCTAGTTGTAACTATTCGTGCAAATGGAGAACCAATCAGCATAATAATGACAAATTCAACTCAAACATCAGATGCAGGATCTTCAAACGTAGGAGCGAATGGTGATGGTGATAGTGATCAAGAATTTGTAGATGCTGATAACCATCGTACTAAAGACAACATCAATGATGTCACACAATCATTAGATCAAGTTTCACTTGATAATTAAGCTAATGTGGTGGGAGAAACCTTAATGCCAGATCTAAATTTCTCTAATTTGGATCTGTTTCAGCAACTTGTTGTGATCCATCAACTAAGGAGATGTATGTATGTATGACAAGTCACATCCTACCTCAAACATCATTGGAGATGTTGATTCAGGGGTAAAAACAAGAGGACAAACCCATGATGCAAATGTTTGTCTTCGTTCTTGTTTGGAGATAGATCCTAAGAAGAGTGATGAGGCTCTAAAAGATGGAAGTTCGGTTGAAGCTATACAGGAGGAGCTGCTTAAATTTAAGAGGCAAAAGGTTTGCAACGTACCTCTTCTTCCTCATGGGATGACTACTATATGAACCAAATTGGTTTTTAGGAACAAGACGGAAGATAGAGAACTTGTCATAAAAAATAAGGCAAGACTAGTCATTCAAGGGTATACACAAAAATAAGGAACTGACTACATAGATGTCTTTCCTCTTGTTGCGACACTGGAAGTTATTAGGATATTCTTAGCTTTTGCTGCAGCCAAGAACTTCAAGGTCTACGAACTTGATGTCAAGTTTGATTTTCTCTATGGGGTGATTGATGAAGAGGTGTATGCTAAAGAACCACTTTGGTTTGAAGATCTTGATCATCCAAAATATGTTTGCAGGTTTGATAAAGCACTCTATGGGTTGCACCAAGTACCAAGAAAGTGTATGAGACTCTATCTCAGTATCTCGGCAAACATAGATACATAATAGGTACTATAGATGGAACTCCCTTCATCAAAGAAACAGAGAATGACTTGATGCTAGTTCAAGTATATGTAGATGACATCATCTTTGCTTCAATTAATCCAAAGCTCTACAAAGACATTCAAAAGTTGATGAATGACAAATTTGAAATAAGTGCGATGGGGGAACTCAATTTTTTTCTAGAAATTCAAGTGAAGCAAGTTGAAGATGACATTTTCATAAGTCAGTCAAGGTATGTTCAAGATATACTCAAGAGATTCAACATGACTGACTATAAGGTTGCTAAGACATCCATAGCAAGAAACCACTCCCATAGTCCGATCATGAGGGGGAGTGTGTGGATGACCACCTTTACAGTGTCTGATCTTATTAGAATGCGTTGGAAGTTTCACCATCTACCTTTGAAAATATTCTAAGTGTGAAATCTTCCAAAGCCAAGACCAACATCTTCTGAAGCTTAAAGTGAAATCTTCTAAAGCGTCAAGGACAAAGTCTTTCAAAGCCAAGACCAATACTTGTGTTGTTTCTATTCCTCTTCTATCTCAGATTTGCTAATGTTCTAAGTATCAATCTTGTTTTACGAGTTCCCTGTTGATTTGTTAAGTGCTCTAAATTGTCTCTCCTCATTGTGTGTTGTGTTGCAACTTCCTAAATAGTACTGCATTTATAACAGTATATGAATTTAAAATAAATATTTTCTCATCAATATAATAAAAATATGGTTTTGAATGTAATTTATGCGAAAGTGTAAAAGTAAAGTTGAAACGATAAATACTACACACAAAATGAAAATGTTTGAAAATTTTGGTCGTGCATGAACCTTAACAATGCAAACCTAGCATTAAGCTTGATAGCAACCTGACAAAACACGCTAACATAGCAATATGTTTTCTTTATGTTCGAAGGGGCAGTTGTGTTTTATTGATAGAAACGTGCCGCCCCCAAACCCCCGTTGTTCTGTGGAGGGTCGGTTATGTTTATATGATAGATTGTACTTGGTATGTTGTGTTTTCTTTATGTTCCTTATTAGGTATTATTATGTAGCTTTACGTGGTATGGTTACTATAATAATGTAAAGTATTAACATCACAAAGTGAAAGAAATAAGATAAGAAAATGGAACATAAAGCATGAATGTAAAGTCTTGCAAGCACGGTAATGAGGTTCACACCTAATGAAGGGGTTAGCTCAACGTTGTGTGGGTTTGCTACCCTGAAGGATGCACACTGGGTCTAACCTGTATGATGGACCATACGTATAGGACCCTTGTCGCTTGCCTAGGTACTTGAGTCAGCCTCATGCATAATGTTCAGGGTCTAATGATAGACCTCAGGCCAAATACCAGCTTCATGCACAATGTTCGGGGCATAGAACATGGCATTGGTTTGGAATGTAAGTAACAATGAAGATGAAGGTATGGAAGATAAGTAGGGAAGCCAACAAATGATAGAATGTTAATGATGATGTACCATGATGAATGATGATAAAAGAAAATAATAAGATTACCTATGTGTACAGTATGATATATGATCATGTGTAAAAGTAAATAATGGTTTTGGAAGAATGTAATGTATTTTAATTATATAACTACAACTCACTCAGTTTCACTGACTTTCATGTTAGGGACCGTGTACTGGACGGAGTACTAACTGATATACTTGTATACCAACTCAAATAGTGCGGAATCCTATTTGATTGGCGATCCAATTAGAGAGAATGTTAACCCGATCGATAGAACAATAAACTAAAAATTAAGAATGAATAGGAATCACTCAAGAACGATCTATGAACTTGGACTAGCTTTCTTGGACGTTTTGGACGGCTAGGGTACGAGTAGGAATCGGATTCTTCAAAGTGTTTTGTTTTTCCACAAATTAAGTGATATTTATAGGTTAAGGTTAGTCAATCGTACGACTCGACCATTAGCATGGTTCAATCGTGTGACTAAAGCATGCGACTGAGTCAATCACACGACTGAAGGTTCAGTCGTGCGACTGAGTCATCTGTATATCTTAGTCGTGCGACTGATCTAGTCTCCTGGTTCAGTCGTGCGACTCGTCCATTAGCATGAAGTGTTCATGCGTATGGTCCATTAGCATGGTCCATTCGCATGAAGACTTCATACGACTAAGTTTGAATATGTTTCTCAATCATTACTTTACTAAGATCTATTCAAACAACCACAAACCTATATAGTTGGTTCAATATGCATTAAAAATAATAAACATCAAAACATACATTGAAACATTAGACATTAAGATAAACAACCACATATTATGTTTCATTCAACTCATTCGTTTCATTACATTTAGGACATGACACACATATTACATTAAGACAATAAACTTGGTACATATAGATCAACAAACTCCCCGTTGGACCTAGTTTCCTTCATTGTCTGGCATCCTTCATTAGCTCGTGAAACTTCTTATGCCTCTCCTCGACTGTGACTCCAGCATGTATCTCGAATGCCAAGCAGAGTCTTATCACGTTCTGAAACTGGAGGGCCTGTACAATGTCTTACGCATCATAGAATAATGGCCACCTGTATAAAGTATAAACATGACTAGCTGACGGGTTGGTTAGCCACATTGGGTCAAATACCTGGATGGTCTCCATTTGGCACTCTTTCTGCAATACTATGATCGCTTCTCCTGTACGCTAGCCATAATACCACAACTTAACGTGGGGAGTGAATCCCGTGGAATTTCCCTCATAGGGATCTTTGACATAGTGCGCGGAGGACTCCAGTTCAGCACCACTTTAGGTATCCTAGTCCTTGGGTCCACATTCGACCTTTGAATGTACCTCGTAGGTTGTTGAGGCTTGAAATCAACCATCGTGTGTTGTATTCTCCCTTCAACGCAGCTTCAAACCAGCCTGACATCTTCTTGGGGTCAACATACAGTAGGTTCAGGCATGCCAACTGGTTGAGCTCAAAACCAGGGAGAGTCTTCAGATCATGTGGAAATCTGAAGTACTCGATTCCCTTCTCCCTCTTCATAACATATACATTAAGATCCTCAAAGTAAGCCCATGCTAAAATCTTGCCAGACACCTTAAGATGCTTCTTTACTTTGTAGAGCTTGGCGATGGCACTCAGCTTTGGCACTGAGCGTTGGGCACGGATCTATGCAAAACAAGCCACTCATTCAGCCTCTTTGATCTCAACATCAGCGTTTGAGGCTTAGGCTTGGCTTTCTGATTTCTCGGCCTCCTTCTCCGTCGTTTCTAGTTTAGAATACATATCACTGTTAAGAGTATCTCCAAAATTAGGAACCATTTCCCTCTCGATCAGTATATTCTAGATAGTGTTGTGTTGCGATGTCTTTAATCTGTATCTCATCAACATCATTGAGCTCGTCATCACTAGAAACATCAACAGTAGGGGCATCCACAACCAATTCATCCAGGTTTAATTGGAACATTTCTTCAAGTTTCTCATCAGTGAGGTTGTGAATAATTTCTCCTTCTTCGGGAGTATAGCTTACTGACCTCCTGACAATCCCTTGCAGACCAAGTATCATTATGAGTTAGACTTGATCTGCTAAATGGGAGCAACATCGAATTCATCTAGCTGATATGAGGATCTACTTGATTTAAAACATGTAACACATCATTCATTAGTAAATAATCAAGACAGTATACATTAAATATATACATAAAGGTGATCAAGTGGTGAATGTGGTATGGGATGAGAGATGTGCTATGATTGTGCAGCAGTGAGCTCCATCAGCTATCATAGTTGTGCAGTCTTCTCGTCATCGGCAGCTAACAGCTTTAGAACCATACGATTTAGTGCCGATAGCTGTTCGTCTACCCCGCTGGGAGGTAAAGGTGATCCAATGGTGAATGTGGTATGGGATTAGGGACCAGCTTGGTGGCTGGTTGTGGTAGTGGTGGTTGTGGTCAATATGGGTGGAGGTAGATAAGTGGGTGGCGGTGGGATGCTGTAGTGGAGGTGGAAGTGGTGTAGATAGGTGGTGAGGTGGTAGTAGTGGTGATGGTAGTTGTGGTAGTGGTGGTGGGTGGAATGTTGGTAGTGGTGGCTATGGTGGTGGTAGTGATGAAAGTCATCCTCATTTTCTTGGTCTTCATCCCATGGGGCTAAGCCATCTTTTTTCTCCTCGTGCCCCTTGAGGAGGATGCTCCCCGTCGGATGCTGCTGGGCTGATTAGGTGTGTAACTGGGATCTGTAGCAGTCTCCACAGACTCGCTAGGGCTTCCACCAACCTCCTGAATACCTCGTTCGGTGGCAACTACCCTGCGGCCTATTGTCCTGGTCAGTGGCACCTCATCACTCTCCTCCACCTCATCAGCAGGGCAAAAATCCTGATGGAAACTGGCGATGGTAGCATCTCCATGAGTGGGTGGTGGAGGTGTAATGTGGGCTGTGGTGGCCTTAGAAGTAGCGGGACCAGAGTCTCCACCAACACCATTGTCCTCATCATCAGAGTCATCGATGGAAGAGCAATTTGCTTAACATCTGAGTCACTCTGCTCGTCGCACCCTTTACGCCTTGCCAACGCCACATAATCCGCCCAGGCCAGGTGCCCGAACAGTCTCCTCACATGGGGTTTGACTTGCCTTCCACTGTAGACCTTCATTCTCCTGAAAATTGTGTCATCCATAATCTTGAGAGATACTGCATCGTGGCTCTCCTTAGGTAGCGAAGGAAGCTTCTCATCTATAATCATCCGTTAGAATCTGGGGTACATACATAATCCTTCATTGACTTTGGCCTCAAGGTTCTCGATCAGGTATGCAAATATCATATTGGAGAAGCTAATGGGGTGATTCAGCACCAGTGCCATGTAGGCATTCTGGATTTGGTCAGATAAGTCATCAAATCCACCCCTTCTTTATGCAATGCACTTGAGGATGATTTGTGCTAAGTACTTGAACTTGGGACAGAGTTTGCTTTTGTTTAGCACACCTCCATTGATGTCCACATTGTACTTCATCTTGAGAAAACATCCTCTCACAGTAAGTGGGTGTAACCTGGTTTGGTGAGCACCATGATCACCCAGGTCCAGTACACGTTGAATGTCTGTTGTTGTCACCTCTATCTCTTGGCCAAACATGGTGCTCCGAAGGCAGTAGGGCTCACTAGACCGGTCAATCGATGCACCCACCCAGAAGGCCTGCTGTATGGACCTGTAAGGAGTGCATGGTGTAGATATCACTTTGTGTATCCTTGATCTCCTTAGAAAAGCAATGATGCCAGCAAACGGTAGCGTTCGAGTGGTGGGGTCCAAATGAGCACATCTATTGTGCTTGGTGTTGATGGTCCATCGATCTGCCATAGATCTGTAATATAAGACACATATGTATTAGATCAGCACATAACCGAAAGCAATTCACTCTAAATTATTGGAGATCAGTTTGGTTCAATCGTGCGATTGACCATGCGACTGAGATCAATCGGTTGGCTTATCACGCGATTGAGTTCAATCGGGCGACTAATTCAGCGACTGAGTTTTGTCGAGTGACTGAGCCAGCGATTGAGTTCAGTCGGGGACTGAGCCAGCGACTGGGTTCAGTCGGGCTACTGAGCTCATACTGCTTGTTTAATCGGCCGACTGGGTCATTCGCTCAGCTCAGTCGTGCGATTGAAGTTCATCATGGTGACCAATCGCATGACAGACTATCTGTTCGACTGAAATTCAAATTTTGAGCAAATCTTAGAATTAAACATCATGGTTTGGCTCATTAGACTCGCAATCACCCTACATAGGACCTAATAACCTTGATTTCAACATTTTACTTAGTTTTTTTAGTTTATTAATCCAACTAAGTTTTGGTTCTATGTTAGGGCCAAATTCAGTAATTTAGGGCTCAAATCGACTGCGATTTCGGTAGATTGCACCGCATCATACGTCTATAAATACCAGCAATCGTCAGACTACAGCATTTTGAAGAAAATCTGGCAGAGTAACAGCCTTATAGGTGATTTAGGGCGACTGAGGTGTGATGAGTATATCCGATTCACTATGGCCCTATTATACTTAATATGGTTTCAATCAGGCGACTGGATCCATTCTCTCTTTTCATTCGTGTGATTGGATCTCAATCGTGTGATTGGTTCAGTCGAGCACATTCAGTCGGTCGACTGGGTTTCAGTCGGGCAACTGACTCATTCGGACAACTCCATTCAGGCGACTGGCTCAATCTGGTAAGCCATTCGTGTGAATGGTTTGTACTTATTCTACATTCGGTTGACTAGTGCCTAAGTATGGTCCAATCGTACGATTGGTTCACACTCATGGTCAGTCATGCGAATGGATCATACTCATGATTTTGATTTTATGCCCATTGACACTTAACCCCTTTTAACTTTGATTTAACAGATTAAGCATTCGATCATCTTAGACACGATCATTTTACCTTTGAAAAACTTTTGATCACCTCAGTCGTGATCCTTTTAAACAAAACACATTTTGTCACCTCATACATGACCCATTTAACCGTTGAAAACACGTTTGGTCACCTCAGATGTGACCCTTTTAAATGATTAAATCTGAGATTGAATTCCACGACATAGTCCGACATATAACACTAAATTGACTAAAAGTTAAAACAAAATAAAAGAGCGAACATTAAAAGATAAAACTAAAAATGTTTTTGTGATTTTGTGTGAGGTGGAAATACTAAGATATAAATCTAACAGATTTATTTCTTGAACTGGCAGCTACAAGTTATTTTGACCATAAGTGGAGCGATTCATTATGGAATCATACAGGTAATCAAATCATTCAAGACATGTTACCAAAATCATTTAATGCTAGATTTTTGTTTTTTCGAGAGTCATTAGCAAATTAAGCAAATCATACTAGTACTATAAGACGCACACATTGATTTGGATTTTCAAAAATTGCAGCCATGATGATTGTAAGTATATGTGTCCACTTAAATCCATACACAGACTTTTGACACAGATTGGTGATACATTAGGTTAATTATTTCAACAAGCATTTGTGGATCCCACGCTTATATGGTAATCAACATTCCTTAAGAGATTTTTGAGTGGTCTACGGATATTTTGACAAGAAGAAACTATTCTTAGAGCTTTCAAAGAGAAGCCAAACCTCAGGTCAGTGCCACCGCACAGCAAAGAGGTGGCAAACAACAATGAATTCAAGAATATATAGGTTATGCTTATCCTCAGGTCAGTGCCACGCACAACAGAGACGAACACAACCTATCTTCTTGTTTGAGCAATTTTATTCTTTTTTGCATAGATCGCACCAACAACACAGGTTATTAGTTTGATTGCATTTTGCATTTTTCATCATGTGCTTTGCTCATATTTAGGTCATCCGCTCACATTTGTGGCGTTTATTTTGCTCGTCACCCTTATTGGAAATCTGTTGATTGTGTTAACTAGGGATAAGATGATAACCCACAGCTTGTTAAACAACTTAGTTTGATCTTGAGATCACCAACGAGGTCTACTTATCTATTGTGTTGAATCTACCGACACATCACCTAATGGTCTAGCAACCTCTAGGTCTACTTTCTCCGTGTTACCTTAGTAGCAGCTAGTTTTACTATCATTTTTGCTTTTAGTTTTTCTTAGACTTATCCGACTTATACATTTAAATTCGCATCTAATTCAATTTAAATCTTTTAAAGTCCCAAATTATTTGTTCCTGTGTAGTATCATTTCCATAGTGGTTGAATCAGTTTCACAGATCCAATCTCAATTCTATGAGCTTGCCTGTCCTCCTCCTCGTTTTCTCTCTCTTTTTTTTAATACTAACTTAACTTAACCTATTTTCCCCCTAAAATTCTAAAACCATAAACGATTTACGTTTTTAGAATTTTAATAGGTGAAGAAATAAAACCAATAAAATTCAATAAATGAAATAAAATAAAATAACAGAAAAATAGACTCGACACATCGAACTAAACATTTTCAACTTCCTGAATTACATCACTTTTCTTTTTCGCCGTTGACCTCTAACAAATAAAGAAAATGTAGTTTATCAAAGGCTTTGCGTAGAGGTCAGCGCGTTGGAAATCCATATTTATCTTAACAACATCGATTAGATTCTTTTCAAAACAATCACGTATAAAGTGATATTTAATACCGATGTGTTTGGTCTTAGGATGTTGGAAAATTTCACGTAACGGCTACTGCAGCAGAATTATTAACAAATATAGGGGTGTTAGAAAATTTCAAACCATAGTCCCGCATCTTCTGTTGAATCCAGGTTATTTGAGAGCAGTAGCTTGGCGCAACAACATATTCAGCTTCACAAGTTGACAGCACAACTGATGTCTGCTTCCTACACTGCCACGTGACTAATCTTCTCCCAAAGATTTGACATCCTGCTGAGGTGGATTTGTAGGTCATCTTGCAGCCGCCATAATCCGAGTCACTGTACGCGGTAAGCTTAAAAGCATCATCATGAGGATACCACAACCCAAATGTTTGTGTACCCTTTACATAATGAAATATACTTTTTTTTGCCTGATATCCTGAACAAAGACATGTTGCATACATGATACCAGGTCTTGAGGCAATGAGGTACATGAGGGATCCAATCATTCCCCGATACATGGTGGCATCAACTAGATCACCATTTCGTCGGGTGCTACATCATGGTTTGTAGCAAGTGGAGTCCCAGCTACGGAAGCATTCTCCATGTCAAACCGACTGAGAATTTCCCTACATACTTTGTTTGATGTAGAAATATACCTTTGGTGTTTGATCCACTTTAACCCAAGAAAGAACTTCATCTCTCCCATGGCACTCATTTTAAATTCTGCCTTCATTACTGCTTCAAATTCTTTACATAAGTCTTCATTCTTTGAACCGAAGATTATGTCATCAACATAAATCGGAACAAGCAGCAGATCACCATCCTTTTCTTTGATGAACAGTGTACTGTCAATTACACTCTGTGAAATCCATGTTTCACAAGGTGAGTTGAGAGTTTTTCATACCATGCTCTCGGGACTCGGTGAAGGCCGTAGAGAGCCTTATCTAGTTTATCAACTCTATCCCGATGATATGGATCCTCAAATCCCTTGGGTTGACTGACATACATTGTTTCCCAGATTTCACCATGAAGAAATGCACTCTTTACATCCAGTTGATAGACTTTAATATTCATGTAAGAGGCATAGGCTAGGAAGATACGGATTGCTTGCATCCTCACCACTGGTGCAAATACTTCATTGTATTCAATTTCCTCGACTTGTCGAAATCCTTGAACTACAAGGCGAGCCTTGTTCTCATGATGACACCTTAGTCATCTTTCTTACATTTCAAGACCCGTTTTGTGCCAATGACCTTAGCACCTTTAGGTCTATCGACCGGTGTCCATGCACCTACTTCTTGAACTGAAGAAGTTCTTCTTGCATGGCACTTACCCATGCCTCATAATTGAGGGCTTCACTGTCGTATTTTGGCTCAGACTGAGACACAAAACAAAGATAAGCACCATTGTGAAGATATCCTTTTTCCATTACCGAGGCATAATGAGCTGAATACAGCTGATTTCTTGTCTGAACTCTTGATCTGACATCCCCAATGACATTTTCTAGGGGATGATAGACATTTAGGCGTGATCCAGGAGTTGGGGAACATTAAGAATTTGACAGGATCAGTGATCTCAAGTTTGATGGATTAGAGTGTAACGCAGCGGAATAAGAACAAGAATTAGACAAATTATAGCAAGAATTTGATATTCGTATGCATTAAGAACAAATACTGTTGTAAAGACAGAATATATTTCTGTGAAAAGGAATGTTTCAAAATATCAAATGTTTCTGCTCAATCATTCACTAATTACAATAAGGTTGACACTCCTTATATAGAGTGCAATCACTGCTGATATCACGGGATAGTGACATCTGGCAGATTTATTACAAAAATAACTAAAACTTAACAAACTACTGAAATGTTCACAACTACTGAGAACATATCAGAGTGCTAAGTATAAAACATAAAACTACTCATACGAAACTACTGAAACTACAACGACTGAAGAACAAGCTCTTTAGTCGTTTTACAAAACTACTGAAAGGAAAAACATAAAACTACTGAAAGAAAACCGTCACAACTACTGAAGAAGACCTCTTCAGCTGTTGTGACAATGACTGATACTTGGTCTTCAGCACTTGTCTTCAGACTTTGTCTTCAACACTTGTGTCTTCAGACTTTGTCTTCAGCACTTGTGTCTTCAGACTTTGTCTTCAGCACTTGTCTTCAGACTTTGTCTTCAGCACTTGTGGACTTCAGCAATTGTTGTGACATCTGTGGCACTTAAGGTTTTTCTGATCCGGCTCATTGGTTCTTTTGGTCCAACAAACTCCCCCTAAAGTAATGCAGCCAAAACCTTAACTTTATTGAGGTCCCACTTATTGTTGGCAATAAGATTAGTCTTTTTCCTTCTTGATCAGCTAAGAAGATGACCCAATTAAGCACTGGCCTGGGAATAGATTTTTGAAATTTGGTTGGCATAGAATGGATAGGAGCCCTGACTTTGGGGAACCGGACACAGGGCTGTGGTCCTATCCATGGAATCTACTTCCCATGTATAAGCCTATAGGATTCTCTAGTGTATGCTCTGAGATACATAATTTGTTCTTCCATGGTAAGATTTTCAGCTCCACCATCAAACAATCCTTCACGCCCATACAGCTCTGAAATGTACTTAGCATGTTTGCAATTTTTGAGCTCAACTGTTGTGATATGTCTATATGCAAACTCATCTGGGTGAGTCCCTTCAAGTAACAGGCTGAGCTTATTTTGTTTGAAGTTCTCAAGCCTCTTGTAGACTAACCCCTTTTTAATTACTCTGTTCTCTAACATCTTTTGGGGTGGCCGTTTAGTTTCATAGGCCTTCTTGAAATCTTCTACAATTTTCCAGGGTGATACTAGAAGGACCTGTGATCTCTTCATCTACGATCCTTTTTACTTGGCCCTTGTATCTCGAAGGAATGTCTTTCTTCACAATTCTGTGAGCCACCCTAGGATCAGGCCATATTCTCACATTTTCCTTTTGATATTGAAATGTGTTAGCAAGGGTGTACAATCTCAGAGCTTCTTTCTTCATATGATTATTGATGAAGAAGCAGCATAAGTTTTGTCTATGCTTTTCAGCATCTCATCATCATGAAGCTTTTTGTCTGTTCTTCTATCTTTACTCTCACAGCTTCCATCTGTGAGGTGGGAGTGATGGGCATAGGTTTGGCTTTAGGCAAAGTTAGGACTGCAGAAAGAGGCAGCCTATCTTCTTCCTCATCATCTCTTCTTCTTCTTCTTCTAGCCTCAACACCCTCTCTTTTTCTTCTTGGGTGTATCATCGGCTGTTGGTTTTGAGGGTAAAGGAGTTGGTTTAGTGGGTTGTGGTAGTGGTGATTTTGAAGTGGGAGGTTTTGCAGGTTGTTCTAGCATTCTTGTAGTGAGTGAGTTTTGAGTGTTTTGCTAGTTCCTTTCTGTCCCAGCACCTGCCTCATTTAGTGCTTCAATCACCAATCCCTTAGTGTATGCTTCAGACGAACAGATCTTGGTGGTTATTGCCAAGATACTGTCCCTGTGTCCATGACTTAATCTCGATCAATGATCTCCCAAGATACTTTGCAATGAATCTGATCATGATCTCTAGTCTTTCTCTTTCTAATGCATCATAACTTGCCATCTTGAGTTAATTTCTTCAACTTCAAGTCTCCTAATCTCTGAGTCAAGCTGTTGCAGTATCGAACCCCTGTCTATACAGTTGATCAATAATGGAGTCCATTGATTTACTGTGTGTAGCATCCGCCATTTTGATCATCTCATCGAGTTCGAGTTCTTTTTCTTTTCCTTCAACCTCCTCTTCTTATATGTGACATGACAGTCTTTGTGACTTTCACCACTTGATCAATGTTAGCTCCCTTCACAAACTCCTCTTCCTTCTCAGTCTCCTTTTCTTTCTTCCCCTCTATGCTCTTCCTCTTTGCTTTCACTGACTGACTCTCCCCCTTTTTGGTTGCATTGGTTGCAAGGGTTTGAGTAGCAGAAAGCCTTGTGCTCACAATCTCCTCCACCACGGGTTGTATGATTGAGGGAATCCTCTCATCCATGGTTTTGATCACAATGTCTGTGATCAGTGGGGTGATGAGAGGTAGGGATTGTTGAAAGATAGCAGCTGTTTGCTCAGAGGGGTTCTGTCCCTGAGAAGCAGTGCCAGAAATAGAAGCTGGTGGCTCGGAAGTTTTGAGTTGCTGAGTGTGTGGGAGACCTTCAGGTGAAGGTGCCATCTGTGGGTTTATGTTGGTGGCAGATGGACTTGCTGTTTGAGAGAATTGGTCAAGTAGTCTTTGTAGTCTACTGACTTCTTCCTCAAGAATTGTGTTCTGGGCCAGAACATCATAAAAGAAGCCCAGGTCATCATCAGCAGATGCTGAATCACCTGACCTCCTATTGTAGCAGGATGTACATGCACTGGGTGTAGACCAGTTTTAGCATGTGCCCTTTTTCTTGGAACTGGGGACTTCCAGCCTCAGGATGATGTCCTTCATCAGCTGTTGCCTCTGGTGAGGTCTTAGCTATGTTACCAGCCTTTTCTGATCATGTGCTGATTCAGAAGAGGTGGCAGCCTCACCAGATGTTTTGGTCTCCATATCCACACCAGGAGATAGAACAGTTAAACCTCGTGCTGTGGGCTATCAAAAGCATGTTGATCCTCTTCCTTAATTGATGTGGTTTCCCCTTTGTTGGTGTTTGTTGGGGAGGAGGAGAGGCATGCAGCTGAGTCAGCAGTTTGCAATAATGAGAGTAGGACTTGTGTGGGCGGTGTTGCAGTGGGAGATGGGGTAAAAGCAGTATGCACCTGGGGAGAATGGTGCTCTTCAATGGCAATCTCCTCAAATGAGGAAGATCCCAGATTAGTGGGTACCTCTTCTTTGGTTGCTGCAGGCTCCTTTTGAGAAGAATCCTGAGTGGCTGTGGCTGGTGAAGTCCTTGTATCCACTAGGGGGTTATAACCAGTGGATATAGCCTGCGTTTGTGTTGCAGGGGCATCCTCAGGGGACTCATTTCCCTGAGTAGCCCTTTTTGTCTTCTTTTAGTGGGTTTGGTGGGGACTTTGGATTTGAGGTGGTGGCTGTGGGTTCCAGCTGCGTGGGTTTGCGCAGCTTGGCAGCCATTTTCAGTGATTGGTCAGAGTTGTGCCGGGAGTATACTTCAGGCAATACAGCCATAGCAGGGACTCCCAGGCCAACAAGTCCCTCAGCTTGAAGCTGGTTTTCAATTATGGCCATTATGAACCGAGGATATAATATCCAACGGTTAGCAAGTTGTTTTTGGGCCATATCCTTGAGCTAAAAATAGTATTTCAGAAAAATTTAAAGGTTGTTGCTCAAGGATGGAGTACATTACCTGTTGCCACCTTGTGGACATTTGATCCCATGATGAAGTCTTGGGGGCAAGGCAGACATTTACCAGGTGAAAGATGAGACGTTCGGCATTGGAAATGTCTTTCAATATGGTAGATGCACTCAGGTTACCCTGGTATCCATGTGGGCAAATGATTGATGATTGTGCCCTTTGGATAACCAGTTGGGAAAGTGGCATCATCCAGATTGAGGGTTTGGCAAAGAATGTCTGGAGTAATGACCACTTTTTGATGATGGACAAACGATTGAAGAGACTCTGTGTCATTCTCCTCAGAGACAGAGTGACGTTTGTCCAGAATTGGTTAAGAGATTCGGCATATATGGTGGGATTTAACAGAAAAGCCGTTTTGTAAGGTGATTGAACCATTAAATCAATGGCGTTGTGAAACTTGGTCCAGTATGGCGATTTTGTGAGATGTGCGACACAGTTGTGTGTCGGGGTTTAGTTGCATGGTCGCCATTGATGAAGAGAGGTTACAGAGTTTTTGAACGTTAGGTTTGAAGAGAAGAAAGTAAAAACTCTGAAGGTGGGATAAGGTATTTAAAGGGTAGGGTTAGAAAACGACTGAAGGTTTTGGTGTTAGTCATCAGTTTTTGAAACTACTGATGACGTGGTATTAACTT
Organism: Flaveria trinervia; assembly: GCA_025506515.1. Taxonomy (NCBI): domain Eukaryota; kingdom Viridiplantae; phylum Streptophyta; class Magnoliopsida; order Asterales; family Asteraceae; genus Flaveria; species Flaveria trinervia. The sequence goes on from CM046446.1 coordinate 32,929,825, forward strand.
TCAGAGGTTTGGAATGACTGGCCGTATTGGTGTGATCAGCAGTTGTTATAAAACAACTGAAGACTTGGTTTTAACCGTCAGACGTTGAAACAGCTGAAGTCTCTGATTTAGTCATCAGTAGTTATAAAACTACCAAAGACAGTTTTGACTTCAGGTGATGAAACAACTGGGGACTTGGTATTAGTCATCAGTAGTTGAGAAACTACGGAAGATTTTGGTTTTACCATTAGTTGTTGTAAATAACTGAAGACTTGGTGTTAGTCATCAACTTTGATGATGCACTCATTTCAAACTTCTGGTTCATCAACTTTGTAAAGGCATCACACAACTGTGGATCAGATGATGCAAAAATAATATCATCTACATAAATTTGAACAAGTAGATTATGCTGCCCAGCTTTCTTAATGAATAAAGTCTTATCTATGGAGCCTCTAGTGAAATTATTTTCCAGAAGAAAGTTTGATAATGTCTCATACCAGGCTCTAGGAGCTTGTTTCAACCCATGGAGAGCCTTATCAAGCTTATACACCCAATTAGGATGTTTATTGTCCTCAAAACCTGGTGGTTGACATACATAAACCTCTTCTTTAATTTTCCCATACAAAAATGCACTTTTGACATCCATTTTGAAAAACTTTAAGGTTGTGATAAGCAGCATAAGCTAAAAACAATCGAATTGCTTCCAGTCTGGCTATAGGGGCAAAGGTTTCATTATAATCAATGCCTTCCTCTTGTGAAAACCCCTGTACAACCAGTCTGGCCTTGTTCTTAACAATAAGCCCATTTTCATGAGTTTTGTTCCTAAACACCCATTTAGTGCCTATTGCACACTTACCTGGAGGTAGAGGAATAAGTTCCCACACTTGCTGTTTCTTGAACTGAAGAAGCTCAAGTTGCTGGCTTTAACCCATCCATTGTCCCTTAAAGCAATATGATAGTTCTTTGGCTCTTGCTGACTAATGAAGAGAGCATAGAAGCAGAATTAGACACTTGACTTCTTGTTGAAACGCCAGCATTGATATCACCAATGATTTGAGACATAGGGTGATTCTTCAGATCTTGGTACATAATAAGATCTGTGCAAGTGTTTGTAGCAGGCTCAGCAGCAACAGATGGTAATGGTGAAGCATTTCCTTGAAACCAATCAGTAGATGGTAATTCAAAGGAAGTTGATGTTGTAGAAATATCATCAGCATTTGTTGTGGATTGTGCTACTGAAGCTACAGGAACATCAGGTCTAGCTGAATCAGGCAGTTGATCACTAAACTTGAAAAGGTGATTACTGATATCATCATCATCATCAGTAACACAGATGGATGACTAGCTACAGAAGATGATGGATTCATATGATCTGCAACAACAGGTGGTTGACAAGGAACATATTGCAGAATGTCCAGATCAAACAACTCCACAAGGTTTTGTGGAATTGTATCCTTAGGGGATTCATTAAACTTCACATGCAAGGTTTCTTCAACTATCTTTGTCCGACAGTTGAATACTCTATAAGCCTTGCAAGTGGATGAATACCCAACAAAATACCCTGCATCCACCTTAGAATCAAACTTTTAGAGTTGATCCTTTGTGTTGAGAATGTAACAGGGACACCCAAATGCTCTAAAGAATGAAATCAAAGGGGCTAAATGATGTAAAACTTCATAAGGAGTTTTCATCAACCTCTGATTTACTAAGGCTCTATTCTGTACATAGTAGGCTGTATTGACACCTTCAGCCCAAAAGGTCAGTGGCAGACCAGAATCAGCCAACATGGACCTTGCAGCTTCAATGAGGGTCCTGTTCTTTCTCTCCACTACTCTATTTTGCTCTGGAGTCCTTGGGATGCTATACTGCCTCTTGATTCCCTTTGATAAGTAAAACTCATCAAGAGTGTGGTTTCTGAATTCAGTACCATTGTCACTCCTCACACACTTAACTGGTAGGGAATACTGTTTCTCAACGTGTAACACAAAGGTCATAATGGACTGAGCAGCCTCATCCTTTGAATGCAAGAAGAAGGTCCATACATATCTAGAGTAATCATCCACAATTACCAGACAATATTTCTTCTTTGCCATACTCATTACCTTCACAGGACCAAAAAGATCCATGTGCAGTAGTTGTAAGCAGGCATTAGACTTGGATTCTCTATGGTTGGGAATGAAACTTTATGTTGTTTCCCTTTTAAGCATGCAGTGCAGATTTCATCACAATTGAACTCCTTTATTGGAAGACCTCTCACTAAACTCTTGTGGATCAGCTGATTCATGTTTTGAGATTAACATGACCCAGCCTTCTATGCCACAGTTAGATTCTTGGAGAGAGGCCTTGGAGAACAAGCATGGATGGCCTCTTAACTCAATTTTATTTGACAGATCCAAGGCATATACTCTTCCTATCCTGTTAGCCTTCAGGAGAGTATTATCATCCAGTACTTTGTCAATCAGGCTCAGAACCTTGGAAGATAGAATCCTACAGTTCTGGCTGGTGAAAGAGCAACATGTCCTTTGTCACACATCTGACTGACACTCAACAGATTGTATTTGAGATTCTCCACATGGTTGACATCATCAAATCTAATATCTCCATTAGACACAAATCCCTTTCCAATGATGTAACCGTTAGCATCATTTCCAAATGAGACAAATCCCTTCTTTCCCTGAGAGTAATCATGAATAGAGAGCTGCTCCCAGTCATGTGCATGGATCCTCCACTGTCCACATACCAGATGCTTCTTTGGCATGCTGAAGAACCCTGCACAATCATAAGAAACTAGTTAGCTTTGGAGACCCAAACCTTTTTGGTTTTGGGACTGACTTTATCAACAAACTTAACCATAGCTGGTTTCTCATGATAACAGCTGATGAAGATGGAGATGGTGCTGAAGTAGATTTGGACCTGGAATTCCTCTCCAGTGGTTTGATCACATGGGCTTCAAGTTGGTTAACTCTGCCCAACAGATGCTGAACCATCATAACAAGCTATGTCTGATTTGAAGCTCGAGCTTTCAGTTCATTTGACACTCCAGAGCTTGTTTTTTAAGAGTTCCTGTGACCCACCATTTCCTCCTTCTTAGGCTTCATAGACTTAGTCTTATGTTTATCATGAGGAACAATATCAGCTGTCTTCTGATAAACCGCATCCTTCTTAGTGGATTTGGGTAAGGCCTTGGGTTTATCAGGTTGAGATGATTGTGGTACAAACTTGGTCTCAAACTCAGTTTTCATTTTATTTATTTCTAGTTTAGTGAGCTCATCCCTTTGGAGCTTTAAACCCTTTTTGTACCAACATTCATCAGATAGATGATTGACTTTACCACAAATTCACATGGTTTATTCTTCATCTTGGACATCTTTACTGCTAAAGTGGAAACTACTGAAGGTGTGATCTTCAGTACTTTCCTCCTATCAGTACTAGGTACTAAAGGATTTGTAACAGCTGAAGACTGGTAATTCAACTATTTTCCATCCGTCCTAATAGACTGTTTGATGGATTCCTCAGCAGTTGTTAGTCCTTGTATTTCAACTGATTTGAAATGCTTTTCAGATGTTGGGTCTCTTTCAGTACTTGGGGTACATTGAGGAACAACATCTGAAGTACTCATCTCATATGAGTCTCAGTAGTTAGACCATCAGTCAATTTATTTGTTGAGATCTTAACACTGGTTTCATTCTCTGATCTTAGATTATCATTGGAGAATGACTCACACGATAATGTGGTTTGGAGATTGCTTTCACTTTCATACATAACTATGGAGTTAGGAGTAAAGTCTGTTGGTGAGCAGTATGGTTGTAACCAATGCCAAACTTCACATTTGAAGCAGTTTGCTTGCTAAGAAGCATTTCAAATCCCTTGCATGATGAGACCCAGCGTTCACACTCAACTTGGGTCACTGCAAGTTTTTCTTTGAGACTCCTGTGGTCTTCCAGAATAACCTATAGCTTGGCCTTTTCATCATTTAATGGCATTTAAGCTTATAAATCTCATCACTTTTACTGTTAAGAGCAGACTCATGCTCAGCTTTTCTTTTGAAAATGGTTTTCTCAAGCTCAAGTTTTTGATTTATTAATGCTACATTTGCCTCTCTAATAGAGACAAAGGCAGCTATGCATGATTCAGAACATAACTTGGCTTTAGCCTCTAAATATACCTGAGTTACCTGTGAAGATGATGCATTTGAACAGGAACCATCAGTAGACTCTAGGGCCATGAGAGCAAGATTTCCAAAAGGGTGTTCACCACCATGTTGACTAGCACTAGCATAGTATTACTCAGTGTGACGAGACAAGTTATCAGGTAAGCTACTCCAGTCACGACTCCTGGTGTGAAGAAGCTATGATGAGGTTGTGATTGAGATGGAGATGGTTGAGGTTATGGTAGTGCATGAGATTGTGGTACTATAGGAGCTTGAGCTTGATTTGACTGTGCATATAATAGCAGGGATAAGGATATGGCATTTGACCCTGAGGAACAAAATATGCAGGAGATTGAGGTGTGATGAATGACTAGAACCAGCAGAATGTTGCCCTTTGAATTGTGAATTGTTATTTGGAAAAGTCAAAAAGGGTGCATAAGTGTTAGATCCAGTTGATCTACACTCTCTTGCAAAGTGTCCAAGCCTGTGGCATTTGTGACACTTCAACTTGCTCTTGTCAACACCGACTTTGGTTTTGTCAGAGAGTCCAGGAAATTTCCTGCCAGTTCTCTTGTAGAATTTCTGAGATCTAATATTGATCAAAGCCATTTGGCTCAAAATATCCATCTCTTCTAAATCATCATGAGCAATGCCCTTCAAATCATCCATGATAAAGCATAGATTGTCACTATTATTACCAGAATGACAATCAACACTCACAAAGGCATGATTAGAATTGTTTGAGGTGAAATCAATATGCTCATCATAGTGGCATTCTGATCCTGCATACTCTGACTCATGACTTACCAAGGCAGTGTTTCCTGGTACAAAATCATCACTGAGCTTTCCAGATGATGACAGTTTTCGTTTATGTTCTATCTCTCTCTCAAATGTGAGCAATTTCCCATGGAGTTGGGTGAGAGATAGTTTGTCCAAATTTGCACCAGAGCGTAGGACAATAGTATATGTGTCCCATCTCTCAGGCAGTGATCTGAGAAATCTGTTATTCATCTGGCTATTTGTGTACTCATGTTTGACCATTTTTAATTCAGAGATCAAACAAGAGAACCGCTCAAACTGTTGAGTCAGTGTCTCACCCTTCCTATGAGAGAATGTCTCATATTGTTGGCAAGGATTTCTCTATTATTTGCCAAGACCTCATCTGTTCCTCCAAATTGTTCTTTCAAGGCATTCCAGAGGTCATGGGCAGTTTCATAATGCATTAGCCCAGAATAGATTTGACGGGTTTGCTAGAACACAAAATCAATGTTTAACCTTTTAACATTCTGAAAAACGCAGCGGAAATATGGCTTTTAAAACGATTTTTAAAGCTGAAAATCTTATCTTCTATATGTTCATATGTTACGAAAAACAAACCCAAATCATGAGGATCATTCTTATGTGAATAGACAAGCTATGTCAATACATAAACGTACATAAAATCACAGCTTGAACAAGCTGTGACAACTACCTTGTTCCAGCACCAAATGTCGACCAGAATGGGATGTTTGATGCTTGTTCTTTTGCCAAGAATTCAAGGAGGAGTCCTCAAGTGCTTATACCCCAAGCCTTGTGAAGCATACACAACTCTTGCTAGGGAGAGATCACCAAATCAAGACAAAAACACTTCTTCAAAAGCTGCGCCAGCCGAGACCAAGAGAGAGTGGTTTTTGAGAGTTTTTGTCTTTCAAAGTTGCATGTAATGTGTGTGGTAGATCAGATTTTTGAGTCCAAGACCAAATTAAATGTGTGTTGGTTGTCAAAACTAGTTTGGTCCAATAGGATGAGAGGGGAGGGGCGGCCAAAAGGGGTTTAAAACCCTTTTCCCTCTCAAAACTATCACACATTAAAATGTCACTTATACTAGACATACAATTAATTGTATGTACAAGATATATAAATATAATTACATACTTATACAATTAACCATTTAATTTATAAGCTGTAAATTCTCACTTATTATTTGGTGTCATCTAACTAATTTAAACAACACATCAAATAATATTGTTGAACAAAATATCCTAATAAGTTGTCCCACTTACATGCAACTTATTTAGAAAACCTATTTTCTAAATTGGTGTAAATATTTAATTGCATGATCACATCATCAATTAAATATTTAATTGGTGTTTGCCAAGCTTCTTGTTGGGTATAACCCGACTTGGATCATAACGTACTAACCACATCAATATTCTAAGTGTCTTGGGCACACAGAATCCAACAATCTCCCACTTGCCCAAGATCATAGAAGATTGATGCAAGCAGTAAATACCACCTAACAACGGTTCACTACCCTTAATACGCATGACTTGTAGCCATTCAATAACATCATCCCTTTCAAGTACCCTACTTGAAATGATTTAGGTGAATCAATCATCTATCCTTTTGTTTCAGATGTCATGTCAAATCCAAGAACACAGAATGATCATTTCTTGTTGATGTAACTTATCAGGCCTTAGACATCTAACTCTCAACGAATAAGAGGAACAAATTCCATCTTGACTACATATGTTTCTCACAGACACCTCATGTCATACCTGAATATACCCTTATGTACTATCCACTATTTCAGAACAGTGAAGAAGAAGCTCAAGGTATAATACTTGGTGAATATCAAAACCAATATGTATCTCAGGTCGGAGGATACCAAATGATATTCGCCTTTACTCAAAATTACTTATCATCAATCAATAGATTCCATGTAGTAAAATTTGAGATGCGGGTTAGTCCAATATTTGTATCCCACAAATATCTATGAACCTTGGTAGCAACCCATTGCTCTATATTCATCCTTATGAATATCAACCAATCCAAGTTCATAATAGTCTTACCTTCAAACTTGTTCCCACAAGTGTGAACGACTACGGACATTTAGAGTAAACATTTTACTCATGGATTAAACATGCTAAATAGGAATATTATTTGAAACATTATAACCAATAATTTTATTCAAATAATAAAAGTTCCACATATCCAAATACAAAATTTACAGATCAAATCCAATCACTAGAATATCGAAGTCCCATGGCACAAGTATGACATTCATGCTTTGCCTTTTCAAGGAGCTTCGTGAGAGGATCCGCAACGTTTTGATCCGTGTGAACTTTGCGAATACATATCTTTCCCTTTTCAACTTCATCTCGTATGTACTTGAATCTCGCTCAATATGCCTAGTCTTTTGATGAGCACGGGGTCCTTGATTTGTGCAATCGCACCCTCGTTATCACAAAAGATCTCTAGGGGGTCCTGAATGGAGGGGACAACCCTAGATCGGCAATGAATTTCTTTAACCATGCAGCTTCTTGAGCTGCCAATGAGGCGGCGACATATTCTGATTCTGTAGTGATAGAGCCACACAATCCTGCTTGGAGCTCTTCCAAGAGACCGCTCCTCCATTCAGAATGAAAATGTATCCGATTGTGACCGTGAATCATCACGATCGGTTTGGAAACTCGCATCCGTGTAACCTTTACAACGAGTTCCTCGTCACCAGATCCATAGATCAGGAAATATCTCTTGTCCTCCTTAGGTACTTAATTATGTTCTTAACAGCCATCCAATGACTGTTTCCAGGATTCTGCTGGTAACGGCTTGTCATGCTTAAGGCGCATGACACGTCCGGTCGAGTGCATATCATTGCATACATGATGGATCCTATAGCAGATGCGTATGGGATTGCCTTCATTTTATCTTGCTCTTCCTTTGAGCTTGGACATTGAGTCGTACTCAATATCGTTCCTCTTTGAATAGGTACGGTACCTTTCTTAGAATTCTCCATCTTGAAGCTCTTCAAGATTTTATCAATATATGCACTTTGATTCAAACCAATCAACCGCCTTGATCTATCCCTAGATCTTTATTCCCAGAATATAGGCGGCTTCACCAAGATCCTTAATGGAAAAACAACTTCCAAGCCAGTTTTTTACACCTTCCAAGGTCGGAATGTCATTTCCAAATAGCAGTATGTCATCAACATACAATACTAGGAAAGTTATTGTGCTCCCACTAGCCTTCTTATATACACATGCTTCATCAGCGTTTTTGATGAAGCCAAATTTCTTGACTTCCTCATCAAAACGATGATTCCAGCTTCTCGATGCTTGTTTCAATCCATAGATTGATTTCTTTAACTTGCATACTTTATTAGGATGTATTGGATCGACAAAACCTTCAGGCTGAACCATATAGACATCTTCCTCAAGGTATCCATTTAGGAAAGCGGTTTTGACATCCATTTGCCAAATCTCATAATCATAATGAGCAGCTATGGCAAACAATATCCTTATAGACTTTAGCATCGCAACAGGTGAGAAGGTTTCATCATAATCAACCCCTTGAGTTTGAGTGAAACCTTTTGCTACAAGTCTAGCTTTAAGTATCCAAGTTTCCATGCATATCCGTTTTCTTCTTAAAAACCCACTTACTTCCAACTATCTTGGAGTTAAGAGGTGGTACAACCAAGTCCCATACTTGATTGTCATACATGGATTGCATCTCAACGTTCATGGCTTCAAGCCATTTGTCACAATCCGTGTTGGACATTACATCATGGTATGTGTGGTTCATCAGAATCTATCACATAGCATCCATCCATGAAAAATCCATATCTTTCAGGTGGATTACTAGTTCTACCACTTCTACGAACGTGTTATGTGTATTGATCAACCACTTGATCATCCTCAACATCCTCATGTTGAGTGCTAGTTTCAACCAAACATGCATCGGGCTGTGGTTCTTGATCTCCTCAAGATCCACTGTTACTGCTAGCTCCTTCCATAAGGAACTTTGCTTCTAAGAACTCACCCTTTCTGGCAACAAACACCTTTTGTTCCATTGGATCATAGAAATAATATCCCATAGAATCTCTAGGATGTCCAATAAAGATACACTTGGTGGATCGGACATCCAATTTGTTTGGGGTGGGAGTCTTAACATAAGCCTCACATCCCCAAACCCTTAAGTATATAGGGATGGAACTCTTCCATGCCATATCTCAAAAGGTGTCCTTTCCACCTTTTTGGTTGGGGCCATGTTTAGAATACGAGCCGCGGAGAGCAAAGCGAAACCCCAAAATGATAGAGGTAATGTGCTTCTAGCCATCATAGATCGGACCATATCCAATAAGGTTTGATTCCTCCTCTCAGACACACCATTATGTTGTGGTGTTCCAGGTGGAGTGAGTTGTGAGACAATCCCACAACTCCTAAGATGATCTTGATAGGCATCACTTAGGTATTCACCTCCTCTATCGGTGTGAAGAACTTTAATTGACTTGTTGAGTTGATTTTCTACTTCATTCTTGAAGATTTTGAACATTTCAAAAGCTTCATCTTTGTGCCTTAATAAGTACACATACCCATAGCTACTATAATCGTCGGTAAAGGTAATGAAGTATCTTTCACCATTCCTAGTCATTGGCTTAAAAGGACCACATACATCCAATGTATGATTCCTAATAAATCTTTTGCCCTTTCATTAGTTCCACTAAAGGGTGCCTTAGTCATCTTTCCTTGTAAACAAGATTCACATACATCAAATGAATTATATTCATTTGTTTTTAAAAGACCATTCTTTAAAGTGTTTGTATACGTTTCTTGTTTATATGACCAAGACGACAATGCCAAAGAAAGGTATCACTCAAGTCCAACTTGAGTTTCTTGGTGTCAGTTTGGTACAATGAACTATTTAGAGTATTTTCATGAGCCAATTCATAAATACCATTAATGGAATGGCTTTAAAATAGACATACCATTTAAAGAAACAAGAATATCATTTTCAATAAAAGATAATACATATCCAAGTTGTTTTAACAGGGCTACAGAGATAATATTCCTAGTAAACTAGGAGCATACAAAACATTGTTCAAAATCACTTCCAAACCCTTGGAAGCTTCAAGATGTAGTCACCACGGGCTTCAACTTGACTTTAGCCCCATTGCCCATGTAGAGGCTTGCATCCCCTTCTTGAAGTCACTACTTCTTTTGAACCCCTGCAACAAATTGCAAATGTGAGTTCCACATCCGGTATCTAATACCCATGTGTTAGAGGATATCATGTTTAAATCAATATGGATCATGTATATTGTACCTGAGGTCTGCCCGGCATCCCTCTTTGCTTTCAACTCTGGAGATGGACACAATTCCTTGCCCAATGTCTAATCTCCCCACACTTGAAGCATGGGTCGTTGGTAGCAACCTTTTGCTTTTTCTCTTGTGGTTTGGGTGGCACCCTTGCCACCCCTTTCCCTTTTCCCCAAGCGGGTCCCTTGCCCTTGGCAACTTTTGCCTTGGGTGCGGGACGAGGCCTTTTATTGTTCCCACCTTCATTGATGGTGAGAACGGGTAAAACCCTTTTACCCATAGCCGCCTCGGCCGTTTTGAGCATTGAGTGAAGTTCACCAATGCTTTTGTCCCATGCATTCATGTTGTAGTTCAACACGAATGTCTCGAACCTCTTGGTAAGGCCATTGAGGATCAAATCCGTGGCCAATTCCTTCGAGACGGGACAATTAAGCCTCTCGAGGCGGTCAATGTGACTTTTCATCTTAAGTACATAAGATGAAACAGATTGGTTGTCGTCCATACGACATGCATGGAGCGATCGAACCGTTTCGAAGCGCTCAACCCTTGCTTGCTGTTGGAACGTTTCCTTCAGCTGGGTTATCATGTCATAAGCCCCGTGGTGTTCATACTCCTTTTGGAGATCCGGAGTCATGCTCGCTAGCATGAGACAAGACACTTGGACGGAGTCCTCAGTGTATTTCAGCCAATCATTAAAGGCCTCCTCATCATCCTCGCTAGGTTGATCGAGGATAGGGTCGTCTAAAACATACGATCGTCTCTCTTGCTTGAGAACAATTCTCAGTTTCGATACCAATCGATGAAGTTGTTATGGTTTAGACGTTCCTTTTGGAGGATCGCTCGTAGAGATTGGTTGGACGCGGATGAGTTATCGGAATTATCATTATTAGAGGCCATCTACAAAATTTAACAAAGTTTTATTTAGTATTTTCGATATTGTAATTTTAATAACAAATGTCTTACAAGACTTTTCATATTAAATCTAGAACCCAATATTACATTTAAATTGTGGTTAGGTGACCTTTATCCCACGTTTTAAATTAATAAGGTGGTCAATGTTTGACGATTGCAACCATTTGCAACTTCTAGAGGTATGGGATCGACTCTTGAACATCATATGTAAAGTCGGCATGAAAATCCCATCAACACCATTTGGAAACCACATTGTAGGTGATCCATTTAACATGGTTTGCAAATCAAGACATCCTACTTACACCCACGTGTGATTTGCCAAAACAAATGGTTAGGTGACCTTTATCCCATAAGTAAGGCATTCTCACCTCAAATCACAAGTTCCCTCAAAATGGTTGGGTGACCTTTATCCCACTAAGAGTTCCCAAGTGACTCAAGTGTTGTGTAAAAGGACGGTGTTGATCTTGTTTTAAAATATTAGAGATTTCTTAATTCTAGTTTAGTAAATCCTATGTACTTGTATTTACATGCTTTCAAATACAAGATACCCTATGGTTCTTTGATTAAAACCAATTTTAATCTTTAAAGTCATTAAACCATTTTAATTACTTTTATTAACTTTTAAGAACCAACAATTTTCAGCTTGTTAAGTTTGTAATGAGTTTGTAATGAATATCCAAGTACTAACCAAACAATCAAACAACAAACAATCAAACAAGCATATATATATATACAAACATGAGTGCATAACCATAGCTACTAAGTTGACAACACTTGCTTGCCATCACAAGTGTTGTCATAAGGTCTTTTCTAAGGTTGAAATCAACACTAAATCCAGGTCATCTTAGACCTCACTTGAACTTGCATCCATATGCTTCAAGTTCCATGTCTTTGATGTCCATCTTTGGGTCTTGAACTTGTGCATCTTCCTTTTACAAAATTGTATCCTAATACATTTTTCTAATAAAAGAAATGCACCTAATCTATTACAAACCAAATGAATGAATAATTACAACCCAAATAGTGAAACAAAATTACAACCCAATTGAACGAAAGAATACAACCAACACAAGCATCCAAAGCATCACAAGGTCAAAGGCTAGGTTATGCACACTATCATCAAATGATCATAACATCAAAACATATAATGAAACCCATTTAAAACCACCAATTCAGCCAACATAAACTGAAATTTTTGGTTTTAAACATTGTCAAAACAATCAACACATCAAAATATGTATCTTTCAAGATCTAATCACTAGCATGTGTGATACGATCTTGAAAGTTGGGGAATCATTCAACCAAACAATAACAGCCCAAAATCAGTCTATAACTAGTTTATAAACATCCTTAAAACAAAATTTAAAGAACATAACAAGCAAGTCATCCACATAACCGGCTCTAGATACCATTGACGGGTTTGCTAGAACACAAAATCCATGTTTAACCTTTTAAACATTCTGAAAAACGCAGCGGAAATATGGCTTTTAAAACGATTTTTAAAGCTGAAAATCTTATCTTCTATATGTTCATATGTTACGAAAACAAACCCAAATCATGAGGATCATTCTTATGTGAATAGACAAGCTATGTCAGTACATAAACGTACATAAAATCACAGCTTGAACAAGCTGTGACAACTACCTTGTTCCAGCACCAATGTCGACCAGAATGGGATGTTTGATGCTTGTTCTTTTGGCCAAGACTTCAAGGAGGAGTCCTCAAGTGCTTATACCCCAAGCCTTGTGAAGCATACACAACTCTTGCTAGGGAGAGATCACCAAATCAAGACAAAAACACTTCTTCAAAAGCTGCTGCCCAGCCGAGACCAAGAGAGAGTGGTTTTGAGAGTTTTTGTCTTTCAAAGTTGCATGTAATGTGTGTGGTAGATCAGATTTTTGAGTCCAAGACCAAATTAAATGTGTGTTGGTTGTCAAAACTAGTTTGGTCCAATAGGATGAGAGGGGAGGGGCGGCCAAAAGGGGTTTAAAACCCTTTTCCCTCTCAAAACTATCACACATTAAAATGTCACTTATACTAGACATACAATTAATTGTATGTACAAGATATATAAATATAATTACATACTTATACAATTAACCATTTAATTTATAAGCTGTAATTTCTCACTTATTATTTGGTGTCATCTAACTAATTTAAACAACACATCAAATAATATTGTTGAACAAAATATCCTAATAAGTTGTTCCCACTTACATGCAACTTATTTAGAAAACCTATTTTCTAAATTGGTGTAAATATTTAATTGCATGATCACATCATCAATTAAATATTTAATTGGTGTTTGCCAAGCTTGTTGTTGGGTATAACCCGACTTGGATCATAACGTACTAACCACATCAATATTCTAAGTGTCTTGGGCACACAGAATCCAACAAGATTTCATTGGGCAGTGCCATGGCCAGAATTCCATGGGCTTTTGCATCAATCTCAAACAATTTCTTATCCTCATCTGAGTATTGCTCCCTCCTCTTCGGAACCATTTGATTGGTTTCCGGGTTATTCACCATAGGCTTGTGTGGACCATGTACCACTGACGTCCAACATCCTGAGCTGTTAACAGACATGTGATGGAGCATTCGTCGTTGCCATATGTTGTATTCAGTCCTAACCAACATCGGAGGCTTGGTTGAGGAACTAGTATTGTGAGGATCATTGGAAGGAGTAGTCATTTTAGGTCCAAATACAATTTAATTCAAGCTTTTAAAAGATTTTACACAGACCACAATAGACTCAATGGGAACCAAGAATAAATCTCAGGATGAATGACCAAAAACAAAGAAAATTCAATCTCTATAACCGTTTCTTGCAAAAATGCTAATTCAATCAAACTTGGATCTTGAATAGCAGTTTCAATGATCAATTATTAGATCGATCAATGATGAACCAAGCTCTGATACCATTTGACAGGATTAGTGATCTCAAGTTTGATGGATTAGAGTGTAACGCAGCGGAATAAGAACAAGAATTAGACAAATTATAGCAAGAAATTGATATTCGTATGCATTAAGAACAAATACGGTTGTAAAGAGAGAATATATTTCTATGAAAAGGAATGTTTCAACAATATCAAATGTTTCTGCTCAATCATTCACTAACTACAATAAGGTTGACACTCCTTATATAGAGTGCAATCACTGCTGATATCACGGGATAGTGACATCTGGCAGATTTATTACAAAAATAACTAAAACTTAACAAACTACTGAAATGTTCACAACTACTGAGAACATATCAGAGTGCTAAGTATAAAACATAAAACTACTGATACGAAACTACTGAAAATACAACGACTGAAGAACAAGCTCTTCAGTTGTTTTACAAAACTACTGAAAGGAAAAACATAAAAGTACTGAAAGAAAACCGTCACAACTACTGAAGAAGACCTCTTCAGCTGTTGTGACAACGACTGATACTTGGTCTTCAGCACTTGTCTTCAGACTTTGTCTTCAGCACTTGTGTCTTCAGACTTTGTCTTCAGCACTTGTCTTCAAACTTTGTCTTCAGACTTTGTCTTCAGCACTTGTCTTTAGACTTTGTCTTCAGCACTTGTGGACTTCAGCAATTGTTGTGACGTCTGTGGGACTTAAGGTTTTTCTGATCCAACTCATTGGTTCTTTTGGTCCAACACCTTAGAATCAATATTTTGAACGTTTGGTTTCGTATCTGAGGCAGTAGGAGTGTGAGGTTCTGAAAGCTCAGAGGCATCAACGTCAGATGCTTGTGGACTTGCAGTAGTAGGAACCTGTTGCTCTTGTGTGTCCTGATCATTCTCCACGGCTTCATCATCAAAGGAGGAGTCACTTACCTCGAGTGCTCCCCCTGAATGGTTAGGCGATTCACCTTGTGAACCAGATGATGTAGAGTCATGGATGGTGTGTTTAAGACATCATACATCATTTTGGCTGCTAACTCATCGTTAGAAGTTGAGAGAGGAATGTTAAAGGACTTGAAGAATCCATCATAGTGGAAAAAGAATACGGGTCCTTTTCCAGCAGGAGGAGTGATGTATCTCTGAATGTCGACGTTACACACCCATTATGTTGTTGTAAACTCTCTTCTTCGGTATCTTGTATCCTAGAAAGATTCCTTCTTCAGCCTTCTCGCTAAACTTGCCTTCTTGAGTTTTCTTCAGTAGGGTGCACGGTGCGCCAAACGGTTCGAGATACTCTAGATTTGGTTTACGTCATTGAAGTAACTCGTAACACGTCTTGCCATGATGTTTTACCACCAGAACTCGATTTAACATGTAACACGCATTGGCAACTGCCTCATTCTAAAATTGGATGGGTAGTTTCGAGTATGCTAGCATTGTTCGTGATGTCTCTATTAAGCAATGATTCTTTCTCTCAGCAACTCTGTTCATCTGAGGAGTGTATGCGGAAGTGAACTGGTGCACAATTCCCTTTTCTTTGCAGAACGCCTCCATCCATTGATTCTTGAACTCGGTTTTGTTGTCTGAGCGTACTTGTCTTACCTTCAGCTTGTATAGTGACTCCAGTGTAGTTACTAACTCTTTGATGGACTCTAATGTTTTTTATTTTGATTTCAAAAACATCGCCCAAGAGAATCTTCAGTAGTCATCTGCAACTACATAACAGTACAAGTCGCATGCGATGCTTCTTGTAGTGACTGGACCAAACAGATCCATGTGAAGAAGCTCATGAGACAGTTCTAGGGAATTAACTTTCTTTGCCTTATGAGACTTCTTAGCCTGTTTTCTTTTTTGAAGGCGACACAAAAAGCCGAAAGTTGGACGTTCTTGACGTTGACTCCTCGCACTAGGTCATTCTGGATCAAGTGGTTCATCTTTTGTGGATTGATGTGCCCTATTCTCCTATGCAAGGAGATAGAATCCTTCTCAGTAGCTTTTGACAAGAAGCATTGAACTTGGTGATCTGTTGTGGAGGCCTTTGATAGATCCAAGACGTAAAGGTCATTATATCTTGAGGTTGACATTAAGACTTGGTCCTCCAGAATCACGTAATCCTTTTTCAGGACATAGCACTTCTTATCGTCGAAAACTACCTTAAATCCCTTATAACATATATAGGAAACAGAAAGCAAATGATTTTGAAGTTGTTGAACATAGTTTACCTTGTCAAACTTCACTTTCTGATTCTCTACTTCCCCTTGAGCAGTGATGTAACCTCCTTTATTTCCAGCAAATTAAACATGACCTCCTATGATTTGTTTGACGTTTAATTGGAGTGCCCGGTTTCTAGTCATGTGCCTTATTGATCCACTATCTATAATTCAAGTGTTTATTTCAGCACTATAGTGAACACCCTGACCTTAACTAGCTTGGGTGACCCAGAGGCATCACACATCATAAATTCCACCCATTTTCCATTAGAGGGTGAGGGAAGATCATTTGTCTTCTTGTTCTCAATTCCAGACATAGACATTTCTTTCCATAAGCCAGCTTTGTGTAATGCCTGTTTGTGGTAAACAAATGACTGGCTAAAGGGTTGAACTTTAGGTTCACTGACCCTTTTCGGTGGAGTCATGGAGCTTCTTTTGGAAGAGCTCGCTTTAGTGTCATAAAGTTCAACCTTTTACTTTGGTTTCTGATAATAAGGACAGTAAGACGCGATGTGACAATACTTTCCACAATTGTAGCATGATTTGCTTTCGACTTGACGATTTAACTGCATCTACGGAGAAGTATCTGACACTTGGTGATTTTATTCAGTTTGGGCTTAGTCACTTCCTGTTTTAATGGTTTATCTGACACTTGGTGATTTAACTGCATCTATGGAGAAGTATCTGACACTTTGCTCATCCGCATTGACAAATGCGGATGACCAAACAAATGCGCACAAGTATTTGTTCATCCGCATTAACCAATGCGGATGACGAACATACTAATGCAGTTGATCAAGTGAAGAAACAATGCGGATGAACAAGCGAAGATGCGGATGAAGATTTAGACTAGTTATGATGTAATAGGTGAGGGTTAGTTTAGTCATTTTGTAAAAGGCATATTTCCTGCCTATAAATAGAATAGATACCTTGTACATGAGGTTACGGCTGATAGATAGAGAATTTTTGTTGTAATTATTCTCTGTAATTTATCAACTTTCATATATCAATACAAAAGCATTTATGAGTATTTGTTCTTGCATTGAATGTTCTTTGATTGTTTGTTTCCGCCACTCAATCATTGTCTTGATTATCATATTCGATTCACAGTAAGAATATCACTCTTAGTCAACCCCAACCAATGGTATCAAAGCTTTGACTCTCGGTTCTCTTTCAGATCTACGCATAGACTGAATAGAATTCGATTGATTTGGTAGTCAAGTTGCTAGTAGTGGATATTATCATCTGTACTTTGTAAACAACAAGAAAACTCCTGTCAAACAGCAAGAAAATCATTACAGAACTCATTCTGAAACTCGAAAGAACTGCTTGAACAAGTTGGACTCATCAAACATAATCAATCTTAAAATCAACTAAATCTATATTTACACAAATTAAATGGATTCTAACAGTTACTCTGAACTTGGTCATTCACCTAAACCTCCCATGCTTAAACACAAATCTGAGTTTAAACAGTGGAGAATAAAGTTTAGAAATTACATCATAGGTCTAGATCCTGATTTCTGGATTTCAATATGCAAGGGTCCACACATCCCTGTTACTCTATCAACAGCTCAAGCTGCATTTTACAAGACTGTTAGAATACCCAATGAAGACTTAACTTTGGATGAAGATGACTATAAGAAAATCAAGATTGACCTCAAAGCATACTCAATTTTGACTCAAGCACTCAAGATGGATGTGCTAAAAAGATTGGAAAAGTATGGAACTGCTAAAGCTGTTTGGGATGCACTATAAATCATGTGTGAAGGAAGCATTGAGTGGCTGAAATCAACAAAGACAAGCTGGTCAATCAGTATTAAACATTCCACCACACCAAAGGAGAATCAATATCTAAACAACTGCACAGATTTGCACAGTTGGTAAATGACTTGGAAATCATGGGAACAGAATGTAACCATGCTGAAAAATCCTCTTGATCTTGAGAATACCACTTTAGACATTATTATAGCCAAAATTGAAGCTTTGGAACTTGATGAAAGAAGCAGAAACCTTGGTGGACTAAGAGTGATTGAGGCTTACAAATTTCCTTCAGAATCTCATTCTATTGAAAATGCTTTCATCACTGAGGAAGATGATTTCATCTTATCAAGAGATCAAATGAACAATACTGGGTTCATTGCAAGTCCACCAATCAATCATCCATCAACTTCATCACAAGCACATAAGGTCTCTACTGCTCCTCAAACCTCTACTGAAGACTCAAGATCAGAAGAGCAAAAGACAACTTACAATGCCTTTGTTGCAAGCTTTGAAGCCTACCTAGGAGGAAGACTCACTTCTGCTCATCTAATTCAAGAAGATTTGGAAGAAATGGATCCTGATGATGTGGAGGAAATGGATCTATAGTGGCAAATGGCAATTATTGCCATCAGAGCCAGGAAATTCTTCAAAAAAGGAAGAAAGCCGAGCCTGAATGAGAACACAAAACTTCTATATGATAAATCCAAGGTGAAATGCTTTAACTGTGGCATGACTGGCCATTTCTCAAGAGAGTGCAATGCCCCCAAGAGAAACAACTATCAAAGGAACTCTCGAGGCCAATCATCATCATAACCCAACTCAAGCTATCACTCCAACAACCAACAACAGTAGTATCATCATTCTCATCATCAACAAACATACTAGAATCAACCACAGCTGACAAATCAAACTCATGCAAGCAGTCAGCCTACTGCTAGTGCCCTTGTGATAAAACAAGATGGGGTATGTGACTAGAGTTTGTATGCTGAGGAAGTGAAGCCTCAATTCCAAAATTATGCTCTTATGGCTCACATCAACGATGGACCATCTCCAATGCCTACTGACTTAAAAACTAACCTTTGTAGTGAAAAATGCATTAATTAATTACAAGAGTATAAGGAACACAACTATAAACTGGCTGATAAAATCAAAGAAGAAAAAGTGAAGTTAGAAATGATGAAGAGAGAACTAAAAAGCTTTGAAATCAAAATCAAATCTCTCATTTCTGACATAGAAAAACTGCATGGTGAGAAATACACTCTTGCAGCTAAGAATGAGCTAGTGAAAAGTTAGCTCAAGCTTAAGCTCAACAATCTACGACTGAAGTGAAACATCAAAAGTTTCAAATGTCTTCATTCAAGCTACAAGAGATGCTGGATTCCCAAACGGATCCAAAGGACATGTCAGGGATTGGGTATAATTCATGTCCTCCACCATACAATGACAACTACACTGTCATGCCTGACTCTGTCTCACTCTTTAAAGCAAGTGAACCTAAAACTTTGTAACCTAAATCTGTAGTGAAAGAAGTGACAAATCCTCAAAACAAACCTGATGTTTATATTGAAACCAATGATGATAAAATCAAGTTAGGTCACCCAATCAAAATCAAAGAATGTTCAGACAAGACATTGAGTTTCATGAAACCATCAAGCCCTGTAAAAGCAATTATACCTTTTATAAAATTCATACCATCTGTTTCACAAGGCAAAAGGAAATATGAAGACAGTGAAACCCACTACCGAGAGTAGTTCTGATAATGAGATTATATCTCCACAAAATTCAAGCAAATCAGAAAAGGTTTCATTAAAAAAGAAAACAAACTGTAAAACTTAGTTCAACACATAAAACATAATCAGACCCTCAGTCATCAAGGTTATGGTAGGGAGTTGGGTTTGATATCTGTAACACGGAACATGTTGACCAGTTTGAGAATGAAGTGAGAAATAGATTCAAGAACAGAAACAGGCCAGGTAATTGAACAAAAGTAGTGTTGTGAATCAAACTACTAAAAGGGCCGATTCTGATTCATCGCCTAAAGAAAAGAAAGTGACTCATCAAAAGAAAATATTAGTTGAGTCACACAAGGAAAAATCTGATTCGAGAAACAAACAAATGTATTGTGATATTTGTGACATGTTTAATCACAAGACAGATAAATGCTTCTTCAATCAATATTGTTCTATCTGTGATATGAATAATCACTCAACCAAAAATTGCTATTTCAAGAGGTATTGTTAATCTGTGACATGAACAATCACAATACATCTGATTGTTACTTTAATCAGAAGGGGTTGAGAATTCCCCAACACAAGCCCGTCTCAAAAACATCTACTGTGATGTATTCTGTCAGACCACATCTTCATAATACTCAATCTAGGACACCTTGATCAACAAATGACAGAAATAACTTGAAGGAATTATGGAAGGGTGAAAGAAATCATCTCACAATGAAACACAAACTTGACCTTCCTAAGAAAAAAATGAACTTTTGATAATGAAACTGGGGCTAAATTTTTACAAAGAAATAGAGACCAATGATTTCATTATTTATCTGAATCCTTAGTAGATGTTGATGAGATGACTCGACCAATTCATCATCAAAAATCTCCCAGAACACCTCCATCCAAATCACAATTCAGAGGGAAATACCAGGAGGTGACTATCATGAATAGTAACACGAAACCCAAGACCATCATGGCTTGGGTTCCTCATTCTAATTAGTTCTTTTTGCTTGTAGGCTCATCCACATAGGTCTAATAGCCTATGGTACGTAGACAATGGATGCTCTAGACACATGTTCCCTCCTTCATGACTTCAAGTGCATACAAGGAGCTACTGTGGCATTTAGTGGAGATTCAGAAGGTGGTAGAATTACAAGAGAAGGATCTGTGACAAACGGGATGTTGAGCTTTGACAGAGTGAATTACTGTGAACAACTGAATTTCAATCTGCTAAGCGTGTCTCAGATCTGCGACACAAAATATTCCACTCACTTTACAGACACTTACTCCAACATTCTGAAACCTGGATTTCAGATCCCTAAATAATGGTTGTCTTAAAGACTCCGATGAAGAATAATACATATGTCTTAAACCTGTGTTCTACATCACCTAAGGAATAAACATGTCTCTTGTCTAAAGCATCATTTGATGAGTCATAGCTTTGGCATAGACGTTTGGGGCACACTAACTTAAAAATATGAATGAGTTAGTCAAAAGAAACCATGTCATTGGTCTTCCTCAAAAAGAATTCAATTTTATTGATCAATGTTCAGCGTGCGTCAAAGGAAAACAACACAAATCGTCTCACAAAACCAAGCTGGTGAACACTAACAATACTCCATTGAAGTTACTTCACATGGATCTATTTAGGCCAACTCATGTAATGAGTATGGGAAAGAAACAATATTGTTTAGTGATCATTGATGACTTTTCTCGATTCACATGGGTGTTCTTCCTACTTGATAAAAACAAAGCATCCCAAATCTTTCAAGAATTTATCACTAAAATTGAAAATCAACTTGATCTTAAGGTCAAAATAATAAGAAATGATAATGGTACAGAGTTAGAAAATTAAAATATGAGTTCCTTTTGTGCAACCAAAGGCATTGCTCATCAATTTAGTGTAGCTAGAACTCCTCAAAAAAATGGGTTAGATGAAAGGCGAAATAGAACACTGATTGAAGCAGCAAGAACGATGCTAGCCGATACTAAACTGACAATCACCTTCTGGGCAGAAGCAGTTAACACATCGTGCTTTATGCAAAATCAAAATCTGATTGTTAAAGAAAGTAATATGACACCTTATGAACTGATCTTCCATAGGAAACCATTTATTGGATTCCTCAAATCATTTGGTTGTCCAGTCTCAATATTAAACACCCATGATCATTTGGGAAAATTCTCATCCAAGTCTGATGAAGGATTCTTTGTAGGTTATTCTTTAGTCTCAAAGGCTTATAGAGTGTTCAATCCTAGATTAAACATTATTGATGAATATACAAATGTTCAATTCAAAGAACATTTGTTTCCCACATCTACAAATGGTCCTGAATGGTTGTTTGATATTGACACATTTCCAAAATCATTTGACCAATTTCACTTGTCTGATGCAGGAAATATACATTCAGGTGATACTTCATAAACTGTAGAAAGAAGAGATAATTATCCATTGATTCCACCTACATTTGATGAACATATGAATGAAGATGTTCCTCTTCAAGCTAATCCCATCAGACATCTATCACAAAACCTCAGTGTTTCTTCTGAAGAAGGTCCCAGTCTGGTACCATCTCACTCAGATGACTTGTAAAATGAGATCAGAAATCAAAAACAGGCTTCTCATCCAGTAGAAACACAAGGTACATCAAATGATGCATGAAATCTCAATGTTGTTGAAGATGTACCAGTTACTGAAACAGAATTTGACAATCTTCATAATTCAACAACAGTACAAGATGAATGTCCCTCTGACCATAATTAACTGAATGTCTCCGATCTTGATGTAACCATTGCTGGTGACACCATTCCAACCACAAGAATACATAAGAATCATTCAGTTGAAACCATTATTGGCGATCTTAATTAGAGGGTGACAAGAAGTAAGTCCAGTATTGCAAATATCTATTTTTTCTCATGCTTTCTATGTCAAACAGTACCCAGAAACATGAAAGAGGCACTTCAAGACATAGTTGGATTGAAGCAATGCAGGAAGAATTGTTCCAATTCAGGAAGCAAGAAGTATGCCAGCTGGTAGATCTTCCCGAAGGACAATACCCTATCGATACTAGCTGGCTGCACAGGAACAAGACTGATGATAGAGGGATCGTCATCAGAAATAAAGCAAGACTAGTGGCATAGGGATACACTCAAGAAGAAGGAATCGACTACGATGAAGTGTTTGCTCCTGTTGCCAGACTAGAAGCAATCAGAATCTTTCTTGCATATTCTGCATCCATGAAACTTACTATTTATCAAATGGATGTAAAATGTGCCTTCCTGTATGGAAAGATTGTTGAAGAAGTCTATGTGAGTCAACCACCTGGCTTTGAAGATCCAGATTTCCCTCACAGAGTTTACAAGCTTGACAAAGCTCTGTATGGTCTTCATCAAGCACCAAGAAAGTGGTATGAGACTCTATCATCCTTTCTTCTTAAACATGGGTATGAAAGAGAAAAGATTGATCAGACTCTCTTTAGAAGAATAAGAGGGAAAGACATGCTATTAGTCCAGATCTATGTGGATGACATTATATTTGGCTCGACAAACAAGCAACTCTGAAGACCTTATGCATTCAAAGTTCTAAATGAGTGCTATGGGAGAACTCACCTTCTTTCTAGGGGTGCAAGTCCAAAAAACAGCATATGGAATCTTCATAAACCAATTAAAATATATAGAAACCATATTGAAGAAATTCCACTTTGCTCACTATCAGTCTATCAGAACTCCTGTGGATACTAAAGTGAAGATTGGACCTGACCCTAAAGGCAAATCAGTGGATCAGACTCACTATCGATCAATGATAGATTCACTTATGTATCTAACAGTCAGTAGGCCTGACGTTATGTTTCGTGTTTGTGTGTTTGCCTGATATCAAGCTGGTCCAAAAGAATCACATGTGAACACAGTCAAAAGGGTATTCAGATATCTAAAGGGCAAGCCAGCTCTTGGGTTATGGTATCCAAAGGAAGGAGAATTTAATCTCTATGCCTACACAGACAGTGATTATAGAGGATGCAACTTTAACATAAAATCCACTTCTGGCGGTTGTCAATTTCTTGGTCCCAGACTAGTATCATGGCAATGCTAGAAGCAGACAAATGTGTCTGTGTCCATAGCAGAAGGTGAGTATATTGCTGCATGAGCATGTTGCTCTCAAGTTCTTTGGATTCAAAACCAGATGCTTCATTATGGTTTTAACTTCTTGCACACACCAATTTCTATTGACAACACAGCTGCTTTCTTTATAACTAATAATCCTGTTCAGCACTCAAAAACAAAACATACTGAGATTAGATATCATTTTTTGAGAGACTACTATGCTGAAAAAGGTTTAATCAAATTGATTCAAGTACCAACTAAAAATGAATTAGCTGATTTGTTTACCAAGGTATTTGAACCTAGTAGGTTTGAATATTTAGTTCAGTCAATTGGCATGATTAACCTTGAGTAAAAACCATGAAAAATATCAAAAACAATTTAAAACATCAGAAAACCAAAAAAAGAAATCAAGTTTGATCAAGAAAATAATTCTATGCGAAATGATATAATTACAGTCGTTATATCATTCACTGTGCTTAATTTCAAAATGTAAAAGACTGAAATGACTTAGTAGATATGTTGGTAGGCTCAACTTGGAAGAAAAGATACATGCAGTGATGAATTAAAGACATATTCAATTGTGAAACACTCATCACAAAGTACAGGTATGTATTGGCTTATCTGAATGCGTGTTTGTAGTAGCTTAAACACACCAGGTAATGATACTTTATGAATCTCTTTCACCACATGATGTTTCATCTTTGTTTTGCTGAGCAAAGACCTAATGAAACTTGCACATAGTGCAGATGTCATGATCCAAAAGATTCCAAATGTGGAACACATCCAAAACTGGATGAATCAACAAAGTAATACATTCCAAGTGAATGAACAAAAGAATCCTATCATGGATCACCTTCCAAAGTGAAGTGAAAAGAATCTCAATAAGGATCAACATGAAAAAGGATCAAATTAAAAGAATCCTAATGAGGATCAGTGAAAATAAGATTTCATGATTTAAGTAACCTAGTAAGAAAAGTTGTGAAAAAGTTCTACCATGCATTGTATAAGGAGGGTTGATCATTTCATGCTTATGTGTGTGAGGTACACATTGAATAATTAATCAACCAAAACATGATAAAAGTCATTTGCATCAAAATATCAACCAGGCATGGGTTTAAGAGCACAAGCATACCTTCAATCTTCAAGTTCATGATCATGTCCATTTGATCATAAAGGATGCACAAGTGTAATGTAAGACTGATATGATCCCAACAAAGAGATTTTTCTCTTCATTATTAATATTAATCAAAATAATTTTGAAAATTTTTAAATCTTTAAAGTTTCTATCCAAATGTGGACATAAACTTTAGGGGGAGTAATTTAAAAATTTTGTGTAAGTACAAATTTTTGTTTATTAACTTAATTTTGAAAAACAAAACAAAAAGAATTTTAGTTGGTGTTGTTGCAATAAGTCATACCATTATATCTCAGCTAATGCAGATTCTTAGAAGCATGATAAGTCCAAGATCTGTCAAAATTGAGAAACTTGTATCAGTTGTTACATACAAGTCAATCCAAGCAAGAATTGACAACTTCAACAGTCAACTTCATAAGAAAAATCAATGAAGGACAAATCTTCATAAGATGAATAATCAATTCAATCACATTAACTTTTGATTAAGTTCAAAAGCTAATGTAGGTAAGTGCATTAGTTAATGCGAGTGAAGGTAACCCATGCATGTAACTAATGCGGGTAACAATATATTTTTTAAGTGCAACTAATGCGGACAATGATTTTACTCTTCCGCATTAGTGTGTGAAGTAGATGTGGAATTTACTCTACCGTATTTGATACAGTTAACAAATGCGGATGAACAGGTCTTTATCACATTTGCTATAGTGCAATGTTGACCAAGTGTTGTCAACCGCATTTGGTATAGTTGCACAAATGCTGATTGATTATGTTCTATCGTATTTGCTATTGTGTACAAATACAGATAGGATAAAACAAGTAACTCTACCATCTTTTTTACAGCGAATGCTGAACACAATCACAAGTTATTCTTCCACATTTACTACAACACAAATGCGGACAACCAAAGGTTTCATGTTTTAGCTTCCGCATTTGCAATAGTACACAAATGTGGAAAGAATAAAAATAAGAAGAATCAAAACTTCCCCATGTACAACAATAGCGAAATGCGGACAGTCTGTCAAAAGTTTGTCTTCCGCATTTGCTACACTTAACAAATGCGGATGACCAAAAGTAGCCAAATGCAGACTGTCAATGTCAAAAGTTTGTCTTCCACATTTGCTACAGTCAACAAATGCGGATGACCAAAAGTCAAACAAATTAAACTTTAGCATTTACTACAGTGGTGACTGTATTTGCCATTAAACTTGTAAAATCTTTCAAAATGTATTATTTGACTATTTAAAGGAATTCAAACAGGTCATTTAATACTTTTCAAATTTGACAGACTTTATAGTGAGACGAGCACAAACATACACTACACCATCTTCAATTATCATCATCATAAACATTCAAAGATTTTCATGTGAATCTACTCAATCGACTTTTGTTATCGATTCCGAAACAACATTCGGATCAGAAATAAGGAGAAATTTTCATAAAAAGTTTAATCAAAACCTAAGTTTCAGAATGATAAACCTATATCAGTTAAGAACCAACTGATAAGGAAGAACACAAAACATGTCTCGTTGATGTACTTTTCGACTTCAATGAGCATGAAAACCAACAGAAATCTTGTCATCATGAAAATCTTGATATTCATGTTTGTTGTAAGAACAGGGCATGTTGAAATTACACTTGAAAAAAATCAATAAAACGATATCTCTTTATGGTTCAAAATGAAACTGTGATTATTAAATGACAAACTCATCATTTGCCATGACAGAATTCAACATAAATGACAAGCAGTCTTCCTTGTCAATTTAAAGTCAAAACTGATAACTAAAACATATGTCTCTTGTGCAGATTACATGGCAAATCTTACATGGAGCAAGATCCATAATGTCAACGATTATTTAAACCCTCATGTGCCTGAAGCCGAAGGACATAGACATATGATAAGATTCTTATCTACCATAAGGGTAGCATATGCCGTGACTGTGAGACCAACAATCTATGAGAATCCCAGCATGTCCTTCTGGGACGCAGCCGAGGTAGTTGAAGCTGATGGCGTGAGAGCATTAACAGGGAGAATCAACAATGACTTCACTCCGAGGATCATAGAAGAGTCTGTTAGAAGATGTCTACAATTTGGTGATAATGCTAATGATCCTCTGGAACTAGATGATGAGGAAATAACCACATTTTTTACTGAAATTGCTTATGAAGGAGATTATGAAGCAAAACAGATAGTTAAAGGATTAGTGGATCTGCCTTGGAGGTTCCTAATTCATATGTTCTAACACTGTCTGTCAAAAAGAAAAACAGGATGGAATGACATTCCAGACCTCACATCTTCTGCAATATGTGCTCTCTGCACCAACAGGTAATTAATATGTTTGCATATGTGTTCAATGGCTGATCTCTAACATTCAAAAAGGATTAAGATACAAGTTTCTGATGTATCCCTGATTAATTCAATGTCTAATCAATGAATCATTCAATGACATTGTTAATGAAGGACCTGTGCTTCACATCCCTCATTATGATTCAAGATCCTATAAATACATCAAGAAGAAGGACCCAAGGAACTTTTTAAGTGGTGCCCACTCACCTTCTTCCTTGGACGATTCAGCAACTAAATCAAGCAGGTCAAGCTCAACCATCACCACAACCACAACCACAACAATCACCACAACCACAACCACAACAATCACCACAACCAACACCACAAACAACCCCTCAACCTACACTTATATCACCTCATGATCAATCTCCAATATCACCACCACATCAATCACCTATGTTACCTTACCAACCTTTACCATCATCCCATGATCACCCTACTAAAATAGAAGGATCAACAAGCGCATCTAAATCATCCAAATCATCTTCTGATAAGGAGGATCATCATGATCAAATCCTTGCTATGAAAGCACCTTCTGAGGCTGCTCCTTCAGAGAGCTATGCTGAATCTAACATCAATAGGCCTGATGAAAAGGATGTGCTAATATATGAACTTCTACTAGAAGTGGAACGGATGGAAAGAACTCTAAATAGGAGAGCTGGAATAATCAATGATAGAATTTTAGAGCTGGATGAGAAAGAAAATGAATTGAAAGAACTAAAAGAGAAATATGCAGCTGAAAGAAAAGAAAAATACAAGGAGATTGAGTACTTAAAAGCTACACTAAACCATTCCAGAGAAGAAATCAGTGGTCATGTGGACACTCTTGCTATTCAGACTATAGCATGGAGGGAGGAACAGAAAACATCATTGAGGAACAAGCAGAAATCATTTCTAGTCTTGAAAAAGAGCTTGAAAGTCAAAACAGAAGAATCTTTGAACTAGAACTAATAATTGAAAGTCAAAGAAGTAAAGTGGATGATGAAAAGAAAGATGAAGAACAAGAAAAAGAAGATATGGATGATAACAAGTATGTTTATGAAAATGAAGAAAAAGGAGGTGATGCAAGTCAAACAAAGTTTAAAGATCAAAGTCTAGATATGGTAGTATATTCTGGAAACATAGATGACTCTAACTATGAGAAAGCTGAATTTGAAGAACTCTTCAATGCATTGGATAGTTTTTCATCTGAAAAACTCATCATACTTTTGGGAATTTGTAAACAATCAAAGAACTGATTCAGAGCCTATTGTTTTTATCCCTAAGTCACTAGTGCCTTTGGAGAAGGAATTGACTTTGCAAATTGTCCCTGCTATCTCTTTATCTGAAGAACAAAAAGAAAAAATAAAGGAAATGTATGAAAAAGAAAAGAAAGAAGAATATGAAAAAGAAAAGAAAGAGGAAAATGAAAAGGAAAAGAAAGAAGAAATAGAAACAGAAAAGAAAGAGGAGAAAAGTAAACTGAATGATCAAGAGCCAAGCACACCTGAAAAGGTACCTGAAGCAGTTGAACAAGCTAAAACCTCTAGCCCTCAACTTCAAACTTACTCACAAAAAAGGAAATACTTAGCTGAAAAGGCTAAGGGTAAGAGACCAATAGTTGAAGAAGAACCAGTTAAGAAACAAAAGGATGACCCTTGTAGTCTAGCAGCAATTGCTGAATTTTTGGAAGAGCATGAGCAGGCAGGAGCTCAATCGAAGAAATTGGCCGGTGCAATTGACTTAGAAGCAGGTGAGATTGCTGGTGGATATGAAGCAGAAAAGGATGTTCTTATGGATAGTTCCATGAAAACAGAACAGGCAGTGGAAGACATGGTATCCAAAGCACAAACTGATGACTTGATGATTAAAGCTATGTTCTGATCAATCAAGGATATGATCTAGATGAAGTTTGGAATGACATATGAAGGAATAAAAGAAGAAGTAAATAAAGTGAAAAGGCTACTGGATCCAAACATTGAAACAGAATATGAGAAAGCAATCACCAAGGACACTCCAAAACATAAAGAATCCTCTTTGAAGAAATCAACTGGGTATGAAAGACCATTGCCAAGAAAGGGTCCCCTACACAAGCTGTCTTCAATGAAGAAATCATCTCCAACTCATGAGCCATTATTTCCTGATCCATATAATATGTCTGAAAAGGAAATGAAGGAATATTTCTCAAGTCAGGGGTTCACGAGAAGAAGGATTTGAAACATGAAGACCAACTCATTAAGGGCTGCAACTCTTTAATTGATTAATGAGAAGAAAGAAAAGCTTAAGAAGCTGGAAGAAGAATTAGCAAGCACCAAACCAAGAAGTAGAGTATCAGCTGTAGACATGATGCTAAACCAGAAAGACCAAGAACTACTTGCCCCTGTGCTACACAAGTACCCTGAATGGTTTGCAGAACCATCTCAGTTGAAACTCCAAGAAGGAATGACTATTGCAGAACTGATCAGAGGGGTGTCTACTCCCAAGGGTAAAGTTGATCAAAAGATAATAGCTTGGAAGTACGACTGTACATGTTATATGTTCATGGTGAAAAGGATCTCGGGGCTAGTACAATTCTTTACAGAGTACTCAGCTCTTGTAAATGCCCTGGAGATTCATGATTTAAAGGAACTAGCTCAACTTGAACTGATCAATCATGTAGCTATGTTCAAGGGATATGAATTTGAGAACATACTTAAGATGTTCAGAAGAACAAACAACTCCAATTCATTAAAGACAATATGCATGAGAAAAGATAAAACATTTGTCAATCCCCTTGAGAAGAAGAAAAAGGTGCAAGCAGAAGAAAGGTATTACCTAAGCTGAAGGTAAAGCCTACAGAATCATTAAAAAGAAAAATGGTGTCTGGTACTCATTCCTCCACTCCCATCTCAAATGTACACTATGATGAGAAAACCTATGAGATGGTAACTGAAAGGAAGTGTGAACGAAATGAGGGAGCTGAAATCAGATTATTTAGTGGATATGAGGTTAAATTGCTTGATGAATCATATATCCACTACATAACACTAGACATTTCAGGGAATTGAATAATAAACTGGGAGAGTTGGATATGCACTTCTTTCTAAAGTGCATCAAGCTGCTGAAGTGGCGTATGATCAGATAAGAATCAAAAGAGAGAAAAGAAAGAAGAAGAAGACACCATTGCAACTTGGCAACATTTTAAAACTTGAGGTTGATGGGGGGAGCTTACTGATACATAGAGATGTACTTTCTAGAATTCTATATCGGACCCATTTCACTAAAGAAGCTGCCAACGGAAGCCATCTACAATATGACCAAGATGAAGATGCATGTGCTAAGAAGAGAAAGGATGTCAGAAGCTACAGACTTCATGAATATGATCAAAGCTATACTGTATCCTACCAAATCCGCATTCATCTTAACCCCAGAAGACCAAGCAGAATCTTCACAACATCAGTCACCACCCAAACATTGAGGACAACTTGGCTGTATAATCCTTAGGGGTAGTATTGTTGGACCCTTCAAAGGATCATACATGCCAACTCAATGGGTGATTTGATGATTGTTCTGCTGAAATCCCTTAAGTCCAAGCAGAAATGCGGATGAACAATCTGCTTAGAAGAATAAAGTATTATCTCCTGCATTTGTCAATGCGGAAGGCACAAAACAAATACGGACAAGTATTTGTTCTTCTGCATTGACAAATGCAGAACACCAAAAAGTAATGCGGACAAGTACTTACTCTTCCGCATTGACAAATGTTGAAGACAAAGTATATGCGGACAAGTCTTTGCTCATCCGCATTAACAAATGCGGATGACCGAACAAATGCGCACAAGTATTTGTTCATCTGCATTAATCAATGCGGATGACCAACATACTAATGCACTTGATCAAGTGAAGAAATGCTGATCAAGTTAACTCATCCGCATTTGTCAATTTGGATGAACAAGCAAAGATGCGGATGAAGACTCAGACTAGTTTTGAGGTAATAGATCACGGGTAGATTAGTCATTTTGTAAAAGGCATCTTGTCTACCTATAAATAGAATAGATACCTCGTACATAAGGTGACGGCTGATAGATAGAGAATTTTTGTTGTAATTATTCACTGTAATTTATCAACTTTCATATATCAATACAAAATCATTTATGAGTATTTTTCTCCCATTGAATCTTCTTTGATTGTTTGTTTCCGCCATTTTACCAAATCATTTAATGCTAGATTCTTGTTTTCGTCGAGAGTCATTAGAAAATTAAGGAAATCATACTAGTACTATAAGACGCACACATTGATTTGGACTTTCGAAAATTGCAGCCACGATGATTGTTAGTATACTTGTCCACTTAAATCCATACACAGACTTTTGACACAGATTGGTGATACATTAAGTTAATTATTTCAACAAGCATTTTTGGATCCCATGCTTATATGGTAATCAACATTCCTTAAGAGATTTTTGAGTGGTCTACGGATATTTTGACAACAAGAAACTATTCTTAGAGCTTTCAAAGATAAGCCAAGCCTCAGGTTAGTGCCACCGCATAGCAGAGAGGCGGCGAACAACAATGAATTCTAGAATATATAGGTTATGCTTATCCTTAGGTCAGTGCCATCGCACAACAGAGAGGCACACAACCTATCTTCTTGTTTGAGTAATTTTATTCTTTTTTGCACAGATCTCACCAACAACACAGGTTGTTAGTTTTATTGCGTTTTGCATTTTTTATCATGTGCTTTGCTCATATTTAGGTCATCCGCACACATTTGTGGCATTTATTTTGTTCGTCACCCCTTACTGGAACTCTGTTGATTATGTTACTATGGATAAGATGATAACCCACAGCTTGTTAAACAACTTGGTTTGACCTTGAGATCACCAACGAGGTCGACTTATCTATTGTGTTGAATCTACCGACACATCATCTAATGGTCTAGCAATCTCTAGGTCTACTTTCTCCGTGTTACCTTAGTAGCAGTTAGTTTTTTATCATTTTTTCTTTTATTTTTGCTTAGACTTCTCAGACTTATACTTTTAATTTCTCATCTAATTAATGTAAATCTTTTAAAGTCTCAAACTCTTTGTTCCTGTGTACTATAATCTTCCATAGTGGTTGAATCAGTTTCACAGATCCGATCTTATTTCTATGAGCTTGCCTGTCATCCTCTCGTTTTCTCTCTCTCTTTTTTTTAATACTAACTTAACTTAACCTATTTCCCCCTAAAAATTTTAAAACCGTAAACGATTTGCGTTTTTAGGATTTCAATAGGTGAAGAAATAAAACCAATAAAATTAAATAAATGAAATAAAATAAAATAACAGAAAAATACACTCGACGCATTGGACTAAACATGTTCATCTTCTTGAATTACATCACTTTTCTTTTTCGCCGTTGACCTCTAACAAATAAAGAAAATATGGTTTATCAAGGGCTTTTGTGTAGAGGTCAGCCTGTTGGAAATCCATATTTATCTTAACTACATCGATAGGATTCTTTTCAAAACAATCACGTATAGAGTGATATTTAATACTGATATGTTTGTTCTTAGGATGTTGGACAAGATTTTTGGTAACGGCTATTGTAGCAGAATTATCAACAAAAATATAGGGGTGTTAGAAAATTTCAAACCATAGTCCTGCATCTTCGGTTGAATCTGGATGATTTAAGAGCAACAGCTTGGCGCAGCAACATATTCAGCTTCACAAGTTGAGAGCGCAACTGATGTCTACTTCCTACACTGCCACGTGAATAATCTTCTCCCAAATAATTGATATCCTGCTCAGGTGGATTTGTATGTCATCTTGCAGCCGCCATAATCCGAGTCACTATACGCGGTAAGCTTAAAATCATCATCATGAGGATACCACAACGCAAGTGTTGGTGTACCCTTCACATAACGGAATATTCTCTTGACCCTTATAAGATGGTTGACTTTTGGTTTCGCTACATATCTTGAACAAGACATGTGGCATATATGATATCAGGTCTTGAGGCAGTGAGGTATACGAGGGATCCAATCATTCCTCGGTACATGGTGGCCTCAACCAGATCACCATTTTTGTCGGGTGCTACATCGTGGTTTGTAGCAAGTGGAGTCCCAGCTACGGAAGCATTCTCCATGTCAAACCTACTAAGAATATCCCCTACATACTTTGTCTCATGTAGAAATATCCCCTTTGGTGTTTGATCCACTACAACCCGAGCAAGAACTTCATCTCTCCAATGGCACTCATTTCAAATTCTTTACATAAGTCTTCGTTCTTTGAATCGAAGATTATGTCAACAACATAAATCTGAACAAGCAGCAGATCACCATCCTTTTCTTTGATGAACAGTGTACAGTCAATTACACCTCTGCAAATCCGTGTTTCACAAGGTGAGTTGAGAGTTTTTCATACCATGCTCTTGGGGCTTGGTGAAGACCGTAGAGAGCCTTATCCAGTTTGTAAACTCTGTCCCGATGATATGGATCCTTAAATCCCTTGGGTTGACTGGCATACATTGTTTCATGGATTTCACTATAAAGAAATGCACTCTTTACATCCAGTTGATAGACTTTACTATTCATGTAAGAGGCATAGGCTAGGAAGATACGGATTGCTTGCATCCTCACCACTGGTGCAAATACTTCATTGTAGTCAATTCCCTCGACTTGTTGAAATCCTTGAACTACAAGGTGAGCCTTGTTCCTGATGATGACATCTTGGTCATCTTTCTTACATTTCAAGACCCATTTTGTGCCAATGACCTTAGCACCTTTAGGTCTATCGACCGGTGTCCATACACCTAACTTCTTGAGCTTAAGAAGTTCTTCTTGCATGGCACTTACCCATGCCTCATCATTGAGGGCTTCACTGTCGTATTTTGGCTCAAACTGAGACACAAAACAATGATAAGCATCCTCGTGAAGATACCCTTTTTCCATTATCGAGGCATAATCAGCTGAATACAGCTGATTTCTTGTCTGAACTCTTAATCTGACATCCCCAATGATATTTTCCAGGGGATGATAGACATTTAGTTGTGATCCAGGAGTGGGGGGAACAACTACCTTAAACGTTTGGTTTCGTATATGAGGCAGTAGGAGTGTGAGGTTCCGAAAGCTTAGAGGCATCAACGTCAGATGCTTGTGGACTTGCAGTAGTAGGAACCTGTTGCTCCTGTGTGTCGTGATCAGTCTCCGCAGCTTCATCGTCAAAGGAGGAGTCACTTACCTCCGGTGCTCCCCCTGAAGGGTTAGGTGATTCACCTTGTGAACCAGATGATGTAGTGTCCTTTGATGGTGTGTTTAAGACAACATACATCATTTGTGCTCCTAACTTATCGCTAGAAGTGGAGAGAGGAATGTTAAAGGACTTGAAGAATCCATCATAGTCGAAAAAGAATGCGGGTCCTTTTCCAGCAGGAGGAGTGGTGAATCTCTGAACGTCGACGTTACACCACACTTCTACGTGACGTGTTGAGTTGTTGTAAACTCTCTTCTTCAGTATGTTGTATCCCAGAAAGATTCCCTCTTCAGCCTTCTCGCTAAACATGCCTTCTTGAGTTTTCTTCAGTAGGGTGCACGGTGCGCCAAATGGTTCGAGATACTCTAGATTTGGTTTACGTTGTTGAAGTAACTCGTAACACGTCTTTCCATGACGTTTTACCAAGATTTAATGTGTAACACGCATTTGCAACTGCCTCATTCCAAATTTGGATAGGAAGTTTCGAGTCTGCTTGCATTGTCCGTGCTATCTCTATTAAGCAGCGATTCTTTCTCTCAGCAACTCTGTTCATCCGAGGAGTGTAGGCGGAAGTGAACTGGTGCATAATTCCCTTTTCTTTGCAGAACGCCTCCATCCATTGATTCTTGAACTTGGTTATGTTGTCTGAGCGTACTTTTCTTACCTTCAGCTTGTAGAGTGACTTCGGTGTAGTTACTAACTCTTTGAATGACTCAAATGTTTTTGATTTTGATTTCAAAAACATCGCCCAAGAGAATCTTGAGTAGTCATGTGCAGCTACATAGCAGTACAAGTCACATGCGATGCTTCTTGTAGTGACTGGACCAAACAGATCCATGTGAAGAAACTCAAGAAACAGTTCTATGGAATTAACTTTCTTTGCCTTATAAGACTTCTTAGTCTGTTTGCCTTTCTTGCAGGCGACACAAAAATTTGCAAGTTGGAAGTTCTTGACATTGACTCCTCGCACTAGGTCATTCTGGATCAAGTGGTTCATCTTCCGTGGATTGATGTGACCCGTTCTCCTATGCCAGGAGATAGAATCTGTCTCAGTAGCTTTTGACAAGAAGCATTGAACTTGGTGATCTGTTGTGGAGGCCTTTGATACATCCAAGATGTAAAGGTCATTGTATCTTGAGGCTGACATTAAGACTTGGTCCTCCAAAATCACAGAATCCTTTTTCAGGACATAGCACTTCTTATTGTCGAGAACTATCTTAAATCCCTTGTCACATATTTGGGAAACAGAAAGCAAATTATTTTAAAGTTGTTGAACATAGTTTACCTTGTCAAACTTCACTTTCTGATCCCCCACTTCCCTTTGAGCTGTGATGTAACATCCTTTGTTTCGAGCAAATGAAACATGACCTCCTTTGATTTGTTTGACATTTAATAGGATTGCCCGGTTTCCAGTCATGTGCCTTGATGATCCGCTATCTATAATCCAAGTGTTTGTTTCAGCACTATAGCGAACACCTTGGCCTTAACTAGCTTGGGTGACCCAGAGGCATCACTCGTCATAAATTCCACCCATTGTCCATTAGAGGGTAAGGGAAGATGATTTGTCTTCTTGTTCTCATTTCCAGACACAGACTTTTCTTTCCATAAGCCAGCTTTGTGTAATGCCTGTTTGTGGTAAACAGGCGACTAGCTAAAATGTTGAACTTTAGGTTCACTCACCTATTTTGGTGTAGTCATGAAGCTTCTTTTGGAAGAGCTCGCTTTAGTTTCATAAAGTTCAACCTTTTTCTTTGGTGTCTAATAATAAGGACAGTAAGACATGATGTGACCATCCAGATTAACACAAGGCATTTTATCTTTTGATTTTGAAGTGGCATCTTTTTGTTTAGTGAGATTAATTTGGTTTACATGTGGAATCTGGATCACTTACAAGAGGAGTAGACACCACATGATCCTTGATTGGGTTATTATTTATTGGTTTACTTTTGGCATTCATCAAGGTTTCATGCGGTGGTGGTACAACTTTATATCCCAACCCTCCCCATTGTTGCGTTCGCTCACTAAGTGTTGGACAATGTGAGAAGAACTTGTCCAACTATGCCGTTTTTGTTTTAATGAATTTAATTCTACTTCCAAAATTGCTTTTTGTTTCTTAGTGCCTTCTAGGGAGTTTCGATAGAACTTAATGTCATTAGCTTGGTTAAAAGCTACAACTTCAGTTTCCCTAAGTTGTGTATTCAACAGTTCTATCTTTTCTTTATAGTTATGCTCATTTTGTTTTAAGACTCTATTTGCTTCTGTGCATAGTTGCAAGTCCTTTACTAAGTTATCATTATGGTCTAATAACCTAGAAAATTTCAAATCACAGCTTTCCCTAAATTTATTACAATCAGAACAAGCATGATTATTGAAAAGTTAACTAGTGGAACTTACTTGAGAGGGAGCGGTTGAATCAGCCATCAAAGCAGTGTCTGACTTTTCTGGTTCTGGTGATTCTGGACTTGTTGAACTTGTCCCTTCTTCAGGCAGGGGATCAACTATAGTTGCAGTTTCTTTAACATTTGACATCACGAGTTCCACTGCAATATCACCTTCGCTTGTTGAGTTATCATCTAAATCCTCAACACTAGCAATGTTGGATTCTCCTGGAGACACAAACCAAAAGCTCCAATCTTGTCCTTCCTCATCGTGAGCAGTCAGGGCTTTAGGATTCTTGCTCGACGAACTCGCACTACTTGTGGGTTTATCCTGACGAGTGAGGGATGAGAATGCATTCCCATTTCCTGTCTTCTTGGGCTTCACACACTCACGTTGGAAGTGCCCATTTTCCCCACAGTTGAAGCAGGTAACTTTGGTGTTGTTAAAAGCAAAAATTGTGTCCCTAGTGGCAATCAGATTCTGTCTGGTCTTCTTAACAAACTTCTTAGCTCTCCGGACAGCACTTGCTAAGGCCCACATGATGTCCATTCTCTCCAGCTCTGTCTCGTCTACCTGTTCATAGTGCTCATCAGCCAGATGGCAGTTCCCAATCTTCCTAGCAACTAGTCCGTCATAGGAGTGAACAACAACTGCTAGGAGATCCATGTGCTCTTTTGCTACCTCCACTGTCACATTCCCGATATTTTCAATCATTAGTTTTGTAGCATTAGCTTCAGCTGCTATGCATTGGGTACGAGACGACCCTGACGTGTCATGAAGTAGTAGGTTAAGAAGAAGCACCCGAACTCGACAAAAATGTTGTTTGAAGTGGCGCTCCAGACGTTTTGGCTTATGGATTTGAGTTGTACAGTGCCGGATTCTAATCATATGAAGACTTTTGGGCCCTGTACTTTATCCGCAACTCTTCCTCTCTCAGTTTCAGAATGAAGTCATTGATATCTAACATCGCCAGCATATCATTCTATCTGAGGTTGGACACAAAGGAAACCCACTTCTCTTGCAACCCATCTGCAAAGTTTGAAACTTTGTCTTCCATAGATGTGATGACTCCATGGGTGTGCAGCTCACACATTAAGTGGTAGAACCAATCAAGGACATCGTCCAAGCTCTCCTTTCCCATTGACGAGAAGTTGTCAAAATACTTCTTCAACGCTTTATCTTTACAGCTTTTAACAATGCATTTCCCTCGTACATCTTTTTCAATGCATCCCACAACTTCTTAGCTTGCTTGTTCTCAAAAAATTGATGGAAGATGTCCTTAGGAATTGACTGAGTTAGCAATGCATATACTTTCTTCTCTGTATTGTACTTTACCTATTTGCCGTCAGTCATACCGCTTAAGGTATGTTTGACTCCATCTGCACCTACAGGCATGCTATATCTTGTTTGTATCGACTCCCACGGATTGGGATATACTCCATTTAACTAAATCTCAAATCTTTGTTTCCCATTTCATTTTCTAGAAGCAACAAATTTTGAATTCTGGAATCTCTTCCTGCGGTGAACGTTGAATATTGATCCTCCATTATTATTGACTTTGGTCTTTAGAACAAAGTTCTTTTACTTGTGTGAATGGAGTGCAATTGGACAACTCGTGCGCTTGATCAATGCGGATGGCTCAGGCATGCGGATGGCTCAGACATGCGAATGGACCAATGCGGATGACTCACTCATGCGAATGGACAGGTGCGAATGAACAAGGCGACTACGCAAATCAATCGTACATAAGGATGAACGACTAAGTCCAATGTGTGTATGAGAGAGGCGTATGGATTCAGTCGTGCGATTGAATGAATCGTGCGATTGAAGCTACTGAATCTTAAGAATTCGAAGGTTTAAGGTATTTTGACGCAAAAACACGAATTTCTCAAGATCCCTAATTGCCGTATGCCGGAAAAACGTTAACTTTGTGTCCTGGAGACGGCTAAAACACGGTTTGACACAAAAAGATTGCGTTTTTGAGTGAAAAACACAATTTTTATATCAAAACGATTGAATCACACATAAATCAAGAGCCAAAGCTCTGATACCACTTGTTAGGGACCGTATACTCAATGGAGTACTAACTGATTTACGTGTATACAAACTCAAATAGTTAAGAATCATATTTGATTGGCGATCCAATCAGAGAGAACATTAACCCGATCAATATAACAATAAACTAAATGTTAAGAACGAGTAGGAATCTATTAAGAATGATCTAAGAACTTGGACTGGCTTTCTTGGACGTTCTGGACGGCTAAGGTACGAGTAGGAGTTGAATTTTTCAAAGTGTTTTGCTTTTCCACAAATTAAGTGGTATTTATAGGTTAGGGTTAGTCAATCGTACGACTGGACCATTAGCATGGTTTAGTCGTGCGACTGAGTCAATCACACGACTGAAGGTTCAGTCGTGCGACTGAGTCATCATGACACAGTCGTGCGACTGATCTAGTCTCCTGGTTCAGTCGTGCGACTGATCTAGTCTCTTGGTTCAGTCGTGCGACTGGTCCATTAGCATGAAGTGTTAATGCGTATGGTCAATTAGCATGGTCCATTTGCATGAAAACTTC
This sequence comes from Flaveria trinervia, assembly GCA_025506515.1. Lineage (NCBI taxonomy): Eukaryota > Viridiplantae > Streptophyta > Magnoliopsida > Asterales > Asteraceae > Flaveria > Flaveria trinervia. The sequence goes on from CM046446.1 coordinate 32,969,258, forward strand.
ATACGACTAAGTTTGAATATGTTTCTCAATCATTACTTGATGAAGATATATTCAAACAACTACAAACCTATATAGTTGGTTTGATATGCGTTAAAAATAATAGACATTACAACATACACTGAAACATTAGACATTAAGATCAACAACCAGATATTATGTTTCATTCAACTCATTCATTTCATTACATTTAGGACATGACAGACATATTACATTAAGACCGTAAACTAGGTACATTTGGATCAACATTTCATATGTTTAATAGTTGGTAGGTGATGATTATTGAGGATGACACAAGCATAACTACTTAGCAAGTTTTTGAGATGGCATCCGTTTTATGTTAAATGACATTTTTATGATGTAATGCAAACAATGTGATTTTTGTGATTGTTATCAATGATTGTATTGTGTTGCAAAACTGGTCATTAACATATGAAATGGTTTATTAAGTATTCCGCTATGACGTTTTAGCAAATTTAGATGTATGTTTTATATTTCATGTGCGATGATTGTTCAACTGTGACCGTCCCAGGAACGGGGCCTTACAAGTTAGGATCGGAGCTGAAGTTTAAAAGAAATGAGTAATTTTAAAAAAAAAACCTAGACCTAAATTAAGAATGGGACAAAATGGAATGTTGCCAGTCTGAGTAGCTACGTGTCATCAAGTATTTTCATTAATGTTAACCGTTATTATGTGTCCAAGTTATGTGATATATGTGTCTTTAGTATATTTAGATGCTGATGTAGTCAGGATAGCAAATGCTTGGGGTATGAAGGGTAAAGTAAGTGGATAATCACAATTAGCCACTGTAATTAGGGACTTACTATACTTGACATAAACATAGCTCTCACCTTGAATGACCATGTTGGTTCTTGAATCATATAGCGTGTTTAGAGATGGTTGGTGGTAGATCTTTAAAGGATTCACGAGGCGGAGGCCGTGGTGGACGTGGTGCTGGACCATAGGTAACAAAAGGAAGGACTAGAACTAAGGAGACAGCTCCTAAAGATCCCGAGGCCCCTCATCCGGAGGGTGGTGATGAAAGCGCTAATCTAAAGGCCTTAGTGAAGGAGGCAATGGCAGAAGAGATTCACCAAGTCATGCAGACGTTCCTACCGCCTGTGGTGCCAAAGTGATCAAGGCTGTAAGGGAAGGAGAGAGAAAGGAAATGAATAGGTCCTCGGGGGAATGGATCAACCGAAGACTAAGACGGTTGTCCCTACTAACGAGGAGGAAGTAGAAGAGCCTGTGCATGAGATGGCATGAGGTTGTAACTATGGGGCATTTCAAGGATGCAAGCCCCCGACTTTTAATGGAAATGGCACTGTTGTTGCTGCTCACTAGTGGGTGAGAGAGATGGAGGTTATTCTTGATATCAGTGAGTACTGGGAAGATGAGAACGTGAAGTTTGCCACCCATTCATTCTTGGACTCAACTGTGTGTTGGTGGGTCAATATTGTCCTGGCTGAGGGTAGAAGGGCAATTGGAAGGATGAGGTGGAGTGAGATGACGAAGTTGGTGATTGAGGAGTTCTTTTCTCATAGAGAGTTTGTTGGAACAACAAGAAGGCTGGTACAACCAAAACCAAATCACTTAGATAATTTTGGTGCAACATGTAAAGGCTTCCGAATTTTAGTATTGAACTTCCAAAGGTTGTAGAGTTCTTCCGAAGACAAAATGAAAGATCAACTTCCGAAGACAAACTCTACTTCTGAAGACAAAGAATTTGCTTCTGAAGATCAAGTCTTGGTAGATGAACTTAGAAGATTGCTTCCGAAGTATAATACAAAAGAAGCTTTCAAGCCTCGGAAGATGTAGCCTCTTCCAAAGTATAAGTGGCTTCGGAAGTACTTGTTCTTCCGAAGCCATTTAACCTTCGGAAGACACTACTATGAACTAGTGGACATAAGTATGGTCCCTCATACTCCACCGGAGGCCTGTGATACTGCATGGCGTTTTCTCAAAGAGCCATGCAGTTGACCATACATTATTCCATTGTTCACCTTTTATGATAGTACATGTTACCAACTTTAGTTGGTGACAAAAGGTAAGTCACGGACATGTCCTGACTACCATATCTCAGATAAGACTTTATCTGAGATACCTTAAACTATAGTCTTGTAGTATAGGCTTTAGTTATAGGATCCCAACTAGTATCAAAGTATATCTAGCTGTAGGTAGTATTATATATAGTTTCTCATTGTAACTGAAAAGATATGCTTGTAAGAGTCTTGTATATTTGAGTCGAGAAACAATATATGCAAGTACCTTGAAAATTACTTCTTGTGTTCTCTGTTACTTGTTATATTGTGATCAACTCTTACTGACTCTATCTTCATTCGAGTGTTGTTTAAGTGAGTTTGAGAGAAAAACAAAGTATTAGTGACTTTGACCGATTGTGCAATTGGTATCAGAGCACTTTACGCTCTTGATTGTGAGATCTAACCATCCAAATCAACTTGTATTTCACTCCTCCCTACAACTCACTCACTCAAAATGGCCCTTCACAATTCCGAAGTAGGGATGGGAACTATGACAAGATCAAACCCTTACCACCAAAGCCCACAGAAGCAGAGCTAAAGATGCTAGAAGAACTGCCAAGAAAGTGGTTGAGTCTAAGCTGAAAATTGACCCAAAGCAAAAAGGTGTCTTTATCTCAGCTAGATTCCTAGTGGTAGGTACTTCTGATCTAGGAAAGGGGTGTAGTACCAACACTCCTGTCCTATCAAAGGATTAAGCTTCTTCGGAAGAAAAGGTGGTGAAGGCTTCTTCCGAAAAGGATGAAGCTTCGGATGAAGCTTCGGATGAAAGCCATGTTGCAAAAGGTTCAACAAGCTCATCCTCTATGATCAACCAAAGGATGGATTCGAAGATCAAGGAAGATGCCATAGCTCAAACCTCTTCTTCAAAGACATCCATTGAAACACCATACTTAAGTTTTGATTCAATTATGTCACTATCTTTCAGGGAACCCAAGACCAACAAGTCTTGTGTTTCCAATCAAAACTAACAATCTCATCTTATGTGCAGGGACATCCATATGACAAGAACAACAATGTCTGGATTATGGACAGTGGATGCTCCAGGCACATGACAGGGAATAAATCTCTCCTTCAACAGTTTCAACACTATGATGGAGATCCTGTCCAATTTGGAGGTGAGGCCGGAGGATATATTTCTGGCAGAGGGAGTATATCCAACGGCAACTTAAAAGTTGACAAAGTTAACTTTGTCAAATAGCTTGAACACAATCTTTTAAGTGTTTTTTCGTTTTGTGATCAAAACCACCAGATGTTTTTCACAAAGCATGAGTGCATTATCCTCAAACCAGGGATGAAAATTCCTCTGATATTGGTCTTTCTTAGATCTCCCAGGAAAGGGGATATGTACAAGCTCAATATGAACAATGCTTCCACAATGGGTGAAGTATCATGCTTTCTTTCCAAAGCTGCTTGTGGTGAGTCAACACTTTGGCATAAACGTATGTGTCATGTACATTTTAAGAGAATGAATAAATTGGCTAAAAATAACTTGGTACATGGTTTGCCTAAAAAGGAATTTTTCTGCAAAGACAAATATGTTGCATGCCTGAAAGGGAAGCAACACAGGACCTCTCATAAATCCAAAAGTGTTAACTCCATCACTACTCCATTACACTTATTGTACATGGATCTCTTTTGTCCCACAAGTATAATGAGCATTGGAAAGAAATCATACTACCTTGTGATAACTGATGATGTTACAAGATTTACATAGGTATTCTTTTTAAGAACTAAAGATGAAACTACTAAAACAATAAAATATTTTATTCTTAAAATAGAAAATCAAATTGATCACAAGGTTAAGATTATTAGAAGTGATCAAGGGACTCAGTATAAGAACTTCATTCTTGACTCATTCTATAACTAAAAAGGGATTGTCAGACAATATAATGCTCCCAGAACTCCTCAACAAAACGGTGTTGCTGAGAGGAGAAACAGGACACTTATTGAGGCTGCTCGATTTATGTTAGCTGATTCAAAGCTACATCTAACATTTTGGGCAGAGGAAATCAGTGCTACATGCTATATGTAGAATAGAGTTCTTGTGGTTAAGCAACATGGAAAAACCCCTTATGTACTATGGAACAAGAGGACACAGTTCATTGGCTTTCTAAGGTCCTTTGACAGCAGGTGTACCATACTTTACACAAAGGAGAATTTGGCAAAATTTGCTGAAAAGTCGGATGATGCTATCTTTGTTGGATACTCTTCTAGCTCCAAAGCTTATAGAGTATAGAACATTAAGAATCAACAATTTGAGAAGTCATCCAATATAGTTGTTAATGAGCACACTCCTTGTGTTAGGGGGAATGGCCCTCGTCATGTATTTGATTTAGAATTGTTTCCAAACTATTCTAAACCTTCTTGTGAGAATGTTTTGGTTGAAACAGGTACTCAAAATGATGCTCATGCTGCTACTGATGATCAACTGTTTGAGCTACCCAGACCTTTTCCACGTTCTCCAAGAGCTACAACAAATCAAGCATCCACTAATCACAAATTAGACAGTATAACCCTATCGAGGAATAGTGAAGCTTCAATAAGTGAATCACCTGCTTATCCTCAAAACTAATCAGGTGATCCTACACAACACCTAGCTGATGGATATAGCATCTTGAAGGAACAGGCAACTGTTGATGCTACTCTATAGCCAACCATTGATGATGTTTCTCACTTATTCAATCACTACTCATGGAATGATTTTGAAACAATAGCTGCACAGAGTGGTCCAATTCCTAAGTAGAATATGTCCAACCTGGATCTATCTCTGCAACTGGAAGTGATTCCTCGTCTTAGGATTCATAACACTCATCCAACTGAGAACATCATAGGGGATGTCTCCGAAGGTGTGAGAACAAGAGGGCAGACTCATCATGGAAATGTCTGCTTGTACTCATGCTTTTTATCCCAGATGGAACCCAAGAAGGTGGAAGACGCCTTGAAAGATAGTAGCTGGATTGAATCGATGCAAGAGGAGCTGCTTTAATTCAAGAGACAGAAGGTTTGGAAACTATGTCCGCTACCATCTTATGAAGTACCTATAGGCAGTAAATGGGTTTTCAGAATCAAGAGAGATGATAGAGGTTTGCTGATCAAGACCAAGGCAAGACTAGTGGTTCAAGGACATACCCAAGAGGAAAGAATCGATTATACTAATGTCTTTGCACCTGTTGCAAGACTTGAGACAGTTAGGATCTTCCTTTCTTATGGTGCGTCCAAGGACTTCACTGTTTATCAGCTTGATGTCATTAGTATAATCGATTTGAATCTATGTGTGCCAACCTCGAGGATTTGAAGATAGGGAAGTCTATGTGTGCTAACCTCGAGGATTTGAAGACCCACAACACCCTAACTATCTGTGCAAATTGGATAAAGCTCTATATGGGCTGCACCAAGCACCTAGGTTGTGGTATGAGACTTGTCTCAGTTTCTTCTGAAGAGCGGCTGCACTAGAGGTACCATTGATAAGACTCTCTTCATTAGAAAGTCTTGAATGGACATTTTGTTTGTTCAAGTCTATGTCGATGACATCATATTTGGTGTTGAATTCTTTATGCCCAAGACACATAGAACATTGATGTGGTTAGTACGTTATGATCCAAGTTGGGTCATACCCAATAACAAGGTTAGCAAACACCAAATAATATTTAATTGATGATATGATCATACAATTAAATAAAATACACCAATTTAGAAAATGGGTTTTCTAAATAAGTTGCATATGAGACTGAACAATTTATATGGATATTTTGTTTATAGATCTTGTTTGTAATGTTATTTAGTTACTTAAATAACATCAAATAATAAGAAAGTGTGTGTGAGTTATACAATTAAAAGGTTAATTATATGTATAACTTATATAAGTGACTTGTTATTATGTTTTATTGTGTTTTTTTCAACTTTTGGGGGGAAAACCAAATGTAAAAAGAAGGGATCGGCCGCCCCTTGTGGTTGTGCCTCTTCATGGTTTTATTAGGTGTCTTGGAAAAACACAATAAGCATAACACATTCACTCCATCTCTTTCTCTCTCTTACATGCAAAACACAAGAAAAAAGGGTTTTCTCTCTTCTTGTTGAAGAAGCTTACGGCTGAAAGAGTCTCCAGCAGCTCTTCTTTTGTTTTTGGGTGTTCAAATCCTAGCAAGAAGGTGTTTGTCATATAGCTTGGGGTATGCAAGCTTGAGAGGACATCCTCTTTGGTGTTCAAATCCTTTGGTGCCTTAGTCGTTTTCTTGGAGCTCATCCTCTTCAATCTCTACTCTTTTGCTGCTGAAAAGGTAGTTTATGGCAGCCTCATTGTGGCTGTCCATAATGTTTGTCTTGTGTTTACATAGCTAGCTTTATTCACATATAAAGGTCCTTTGTTCTTGGGTTTGTTTGTGATTTTATTATATCAAGATGAAACCCAAATTTTTCAGTTCATTAACTATGTTATAAGCTGTTTCCGCTGCGTTTTTATAAGGTTTGAATGGTTAAACTATGTATCTTGTTCTAACAAACCCCAACATTGGCATCTAGAGCCGGTTATGTGGATAGCTAGCTTGTTTTGTCCTTGTTATATTTCGTTTTATGGGACTTTGAAACCCCTTTTAGGGGCTGCTATGTTCATGTTTTATGAATCCCCAACTTTCATAGTTATATCACACATGCTTGTGATTAAACTTTGAAAGACATGTATGTTATATTTGTTGTTTGTTTGGGCAAGTTAAAACCTGAAATTTCCGTTTATGTTGGCCAAAATTTTGTGGGTTTTAAGTGGGGATTCATTGTTGGTTTGGATGATATGATCATTGTTCATTATGGTGCATAACCTAGTCCTTGACCTTGTGTTGTTTGGATGTTTGTAATGGTTGTATTTATTCATTCAATTGGGTTGTATAATCTTTTATATGTGCTTGGTTTAAAGTTTAATTTATTTATTATCAGGCTGTAATAAATAGATTAGGTACTTTTCATATTACTAGAAATCTTGTATTTGGACATAATGTCTTGTAATGTGAAGATGTACGTGTTAGAAGCACAAAGGGAAGACACAAGAAACATAATGGAGCATTTCGATGCAGTTTCAAGTGGGAGGTTCATGGAGCATTTGTGATGTGTTTTTCCCTTTGGAATGTCCTATGGTCCACACTTGTGATGGCAAACAAGTGTGGCCACTTTAGATGCTATGGTTATGCACTTACTTTTGGTTGATTCATGGTTGTTTGATTATGGTATTGTGGTTGATGACATTACATATGATGTTTGCTTACTATCCTTTCCATGATCATTACAAACTATCTAAATGGGCTTTAATCATTAAAAGGTAATAAAAGGTTATTAAAATTGTTTAATGATTTCAAAGATTAAAAGGGGTTTTAATCAATGTACCATAAGGTATCTTGTTTTGAAAACATACAAATATGTATACATAATGTTTTCTAAACTTCTAGTATAATATATCTATACCCTTTTTAAATAAAATAAGATCAACACCGTCATTTTACACAACACTTGAATCGCTTGGGAACTCTTAGTGGGATAAAGGTCACCTAAAATTTTTGAGGGAACTTGTGACTTGAGGTGAGAATGCCATATTCATGGATAAAGGTCACCTAACCACTTACATTGGCAAACTCACACGTGTGGTATGTAGGGCGTCTTGATTTGCAAACCATGCCAAATGGATCACCTACGATATGGTTTCCAAATGGTTTTGATGGGATTAACATGCCGACTTTACATATGATGTTTCAAGTCGATCCCATACCTCTAGAAGTTGCAAATGGTTGTAATCGTCAATTGTTGACCACCTTATTAATATAAATCGTGGGCTAAAGGTCACCTAACCACTATTTAAATGTAATGTTGGGTTCTACATTTTAATATGAAAATGACCTTAATTGGTATTAATTACTAAAACAACAATATCGAAAGTACTAAAATTGATCTTTGTTAAATTTTGTAGATGGCCCCCAATAATTATGATAATCATGATAATTCATCCACGTCCGCCCAATCTTTACGAGTGATTCTCCAAAAGGAACGTCTAAATCATAACAAATTTATCGATTGGTATCGAAACTTGAGAATCGTTCTCAAGCAAGAGAAACGATCATAAGTTTTAGACGACCCTGTCCCCGATCAACCTAGTGAGGATGATGAGGAGGCCTATAATGATTGGATAAAGTACACTGCGGACTCTGTCCTGGTGTATTGCCTTATGTTGGCAAGCATGACTCCAGATCTCCAGAAGGAGTATGAGCATCACGGAGGTTATGACATGATAACCCAACTGAAGGAAACGTTCCACAGCAAGCGAGGGTTGAGCGCTTTGAAACGGTTCAAGCGCTCCATGCATGTCCTATGGATGACAACTAATCAGTTTCATCTTATGTACTTAAGATGAAAAGTCACATTGACCGCGTCAAAAGGCTAAACTGTCCCATCTCAAAGGAATTGGCCACGGATTTGATCCTCAATGGCCTTACCAAAAGGTTTGAGATGTTCGTGTTGAACTACAACATGAATGCTTGGGACCAAAGCATTGGTGAGCTTCACTCTATGCTCAAAACGGCCGAGGCGGCCATTGGTAAAAGGGTTTTACCCGTTCTCACCATCCATGAAGGTGGGAACAAGAAAATGCCTCATCCCACACCCAAGGCAAAGGTTGCCAAGGGTAAGGGACCCGTAATGGGAAAAGGGAAAGGGGTGGCAAGGGTGCCACCCAAAGCACAGGAGAAGAGGCAAAAGGTTGCTTCTAATGACCCATGCTTCAAGTGTGGGGAGATTAGACTTTGGGCAAGAAATTGTCATGTCCATCTCCAAGAGTTGAAATCAAAGAGGGATGCCGGGCAAACTTCAGGTACTATATACATGATCCATATTGATTTAAACTTAATATCCTCTAACACATGGGTATTAGATACCGGATGTCGAACTCACATTTTCAATTTGTTGCAGGGGTTCAAAAGAAGTAGCAACTTCAAAAAAGGGGATGTTAGCCTTTACATGGGCAATGGGGCTAAAGTTCAAGTTGAAGCCCGTGGTGACTACATCTTGAAACTTCCAAATGGTTTGGAAGTAATTTTTTACAATGTTTTGTATGCTCCTAGTTTGACTAGGAACATTATTTCCGTAGCCCTATTAAAACATTTTGGATATGTATTATCATTTATTGGAAATGAAATCCATGTTATTTTGAATGACATGTTTTACTTTAAAGCTATTCCCATCAATGGTATCTATGAATTGGTTCGTGAAAATACATTGAATGATAGCTTATTGTACCAAACTAGTACCAAGAAACTCAAATCGGATTTGAGTAATACTTATCTTTGGCATTGCGTCTTGGTCATATAAACAAGAAAAGAATACAAACATTACAAAAGAATGGTCTTTTAAAAATACATGAATGTGATTCATTTGATGTATGTGAGTCTTGTTTACAAGGTAAAATGACCAAGGCACCTTTTAGTGGCAAAGTCGAAAGGGCAAAGGATTTATTAGGTATCATACATTCGGATGTATGTGGTCCTTTTAAACCTATGACAAGGTACAATGAAAGATACTTCATTACCTTAGTCGATATAGGTATGTGTACTTGTTAAGACACAAAGATGAAGCTTTTGAAATGTTCAAGATCTTTCAAAATAAAGTACAAAATCAACTCAATAAGTCAATTAAAATTCTCCGCACCGATAGAGGAGGTGAATACCTGAATGATGCTTTTAGGGACCATCTTAGAAGTTGTGGGATTGTCTCACAACTATCTCCACCGGAACACCACAACATAATGGCGTGTCCGAGCGGAGAAATCGAACTCTATTGGATATCGTTCGATCTATGATTGCTAGAAGCTTATTACCTCTATCATTTTGGGATTTTGCTCTGCTCTCTATGGCCCGTATATTGAATATGGCCCCAACCAAGAAAATGGAAAGGACACCTTATGAAATATGGCATGGAAGGGTTCCATCATTTTCATATTTGAGGGTGTGGGGGTGTGAGCCTTATGTGAAGACTCCCACCTCGAACAAGTTAGAAAGCCGCTCCACTAAGTGTATCTTTATTGGATATCCAAGAGATTCTATGGGATATTATTTCTATGATCCAATACAACAAAAGGAGTTTGTTGCCAAAAAGGGTGAGTTCTTGGAAACCAAATTCCTTATGGAAGGAACTCTTAGTAGAACTGTGGATCTTGAAGAGGAGCAAGAACCGTAACTTGATACACGTTTGGTTGACACTAGCACTCAACATGAGGATGTTGAAAGTGATCAAATAGTTGATCAATACACAGAAAACGTTCGCAGATCTGGCAGAACTAGTAATCCACCTGAAAGATATGGATTTTTCACTGATGGATGCTATGTGATAGATTCTGATGAACCAATCACATACCATGATGCGTTGTCCAATTCAGATTGTGACAAATGGCTTGAAGCCATGAACGTTGAGATGCAATCCATGTATGACAATCAAGTATGGGACTTGGTTATACCACCTCTTAACTCCAAAGAAATTGGAAGTAAGTGGATTTTCAAAAAGAAAATTGATATGCATGGAAACTTGGATACTTATAAAGCAAGACATGTAGCAAAGGGTTTCACTCAAACTCAAGGGGTTGATTATGATGAAACATTCTCACATGTTGCAATGCTAAAATCTATTAGGATATTGTTTGCCATAGCTGCTCATTATGATTATGAGATTTGGCAAATGGATGTCAAAACGGGTTTCCTAAATGGATATATTGAGGAAGATGTATATATGGTTCAGCCTGAAGGTTTTATCATCCAAAACATCCTAACAAAGTATGCAAGTTAAAAAAATCAATCTATGGATTGAAACAAGCATCAAGAAGTTGGAATCACCATTTTGATGAAGAAGTAATTAATTTTGGATTCATCAAGAATACAGATGAAGCTTGTCTATATAAGAAAGCTAGTGGGAGCATCATCACTTTCCTAGTATTGTATGTTGATGACATACTACTATTTGGAAATGACATTCCAACCTTGGAAGGTGTAAAAAACTGGCTTGGAAGTTGTTTTTCTATCAAGGATCTTGGTGAAGCTGCCTATATTCTGGGAATAAAGATCTATAGGGACAGATCAAGGTAGTTGATTGGTTTAAATCAAAGTGCATACATTTGAGAACTCTAAGAAAGGTACGCTACCTATTCAAAGAGGAACGATATTGAGTACGACTCAATGTCCAAGCTCAAAGGATGAGCAAGATAAATGAAGGGAATCTCATACGCATCTGCTATTGGATCCATCATGTATGCAATGATATGCACTCAGTCAGACATTTCATGCGCCTTAAGCATGTCAAGCCGTTACCAGCAAAATCCTAGAAGCAGTCATTGGATGGCTGTTAAGAACATACTTAAGTACCTAAGGAGTGCTGGATTCTTTATGCCCAAGACACATAGAACATTGATGTGGTTAGTACGTTATGATCCAAGTCGGGTCATACCCAATAACAAGCTTAGCAAACACCAAATAATACTTAATTGATGATATGATCATTGAATTAAATAAATACACCAACTTAGAAAATGGGTTTTCTAAATAAGTTGCATATGAGATTGAACAACTTATATGGATATTTTGTTCATGGATATTATTTGTAATGTTGTTTATTTTAGTTAAATAATATCAAATAATAAAAGTGTGTGTATGTTATATAATTAAAAGGTTAATTATATATCTCTTTTAAAACATTAGTTTAACAAAATTGGTTTTTGGGTTTTGGGGAAAAACCCCACCTCAAAAATACCAAACAGCCGCCCCCTATATGGGAGGGGTCTTGTTTTGTTTTGTGACTTGGTACTCCAAGAACAACAAACACACACTTAATCCTCTCATCTCTCACAAATATGCAAGAACCAAAAGGGGAAAAACACTCTCTAATCTTGAAGTGGATCTCGGCTGAAAAGGGTTTTCAACAGCGTTTGGAACTCAGCTGAAAAGTGTTTTTAGCAGCCCTTCTTGGTCGTTTTTGGTGGTGAAATCCTAGCAACAAGGTGCTTGCTTGATTCTTGTGGGTATGGATGCTTGAGGACATATTTCCTTGATGTTTTGGCTGTTCAACAACATCATCTTCTTCACCCAAAATCGTTTTCTTCAGCTTTACTAAAGGTACGATGTATGGTTTGTTTTGGGTTGTTATATCTTGTTGATAGCTAGTTCAAACACGTATATAAGATCTTGGGTTTGTTGATGTTTTGTTATTAGCCTTAATTTTCAGATTACTAATGATAATTTTAAGGTATTATTCCGCTGCATTTTCATAGTTTAAAATGGTTAAACTACTTTGTTTTGGTTCAACAAACCCAACATTCGCATCTAGAGCGGATATGTGGATGACTAGTTTCTTTTGTCCTTGCAAAAATGGTTTTATTGGGCTTTAACAACCTTATAGGGGCTGTTTTGTGGTGATGTTATAAATCCCCAATCTTTCAAGGTTATATCTGACATGCTTGTGATTAAACCTTGAAAGAAAATATATCAAATGGTTGATTGTGTTTTGTTTGGACAAAAAGACCCTAAATTCTTGGTTTATGCTGGCTGAAAATATAGGGTCATATAGGGATTTATTTGGTTCTTGTATGATTGTATATGATGTTTCATATTGGTGCATGACCTAGCCTTGACCTTGTGTTGATTTGGTTTTATATGGATGTTTGTTTTGCTTGATTTCATTCTTATGGGTTGTAATAATTATTCCTTTGTGCTTCTATTTGGATGTAATTTATTTATTCATTCATTTGTGATGTAATAGATAGATTAAGTATGTTTTCCTTAATTAGAAAATTTGTATTAGGATATAAATTTTGTAAAAGAAGATGCACAAGATGGAAGCACAAAAGGAAGACACAGAGAAGGACTTGAAGCATTTGGATTCAAGTTCAAGTGGGAGTCTTTGGAGATCTCATTTTTGTGTTGTGTTCAACCCTTAGGAAAGACCAAATGATAACACTTGTGATGGAAAACAAGTGTTGTCAACATAGTGGCTACGGTTATGCACATGTGATTGTTTGACATATGCTTGTTTGATTATTCATTTTATGTTGATTGTTTGATATATGGATATGCTTAACAATCTAAATAAATTATCATAACAAGCTGTTTTTTTGGTTCCTAATCATTAAGTGACTAATAAAAGGTTATTAAAAGGATTAATGATTTCAAAATAAAAGAGGTTTTATTAATGGAGAACATAAGGTACCATGTATTTGAAAGCATGTGAACACAAGGTACGTAGAGTTTTCATAACTAGAATTAATAGAAACTTAAATCCCTATGAAAACAAGTTAAACACCATCCTTTTTTCACGACACTCGAATCACTTGAGAACTACTTGTGGGATAAAGGTCACCTAACCACATTTAGGGAACTTGTGTGTTTGAGGTGAGGTTAACATATTTGTAGGATAAAGGTCACCTAACCGCTTGTATGTGTAAGCTCACACGTGTGTGTAAGTAGGAAGACTTGAATTGGAAACCATATGCATAGGGTCACCGAAGCATGGAGTACAATGGTGTTGATGGGATTTTACATGCCGACTAAACATAAGATGTTTAACCGATCCCATAAAGCTAGCAGTTGCAATGGGTTGCAATTGATAAATATTGACTACCTTGTTAATTTAAATAATGGGATAAAGGTCACCTAACCATCCTTTAAATGTAACGTTGGATTCTAGATTTTAATTATTAATTGTCTATGAGACATGTAAAGGGTATTAATAATTAAAATGCAATTTTTCAGAAAAACTAAAATGAACTTTGTAATTTTGTAGTAATAGCCGCAAACAACAATGCTACTACCCCGACCGTCCCTACCCTATCACTGAGAACCATCTTAGAAAGGGATCGTCTTAACCATAATAACTTTATGGACTGGTATCGAAACTTGAGAATTGTTCTCAAGTAAGAGAGAAGGGCCTATGTCCTTGACGATCCTATTCCTGACCAACCCGACCCCGAGGATGTTGAGGCCTATAACAATTGGCTTCAATACACTGAGGATTCTATGCAGGTTTCCTGCCTCATGTTGGGAACTATGATTCGCGGACTCCAAAAGGACTTGGAGCGACTTGGGGCATATGACATAATTACCCAGTTGAAGGAAATATTCCTTCAACAAGCAAGGGTAGAGCGCTACGAAACAGTTCGAGCGCTTCATGCGTATCATATGGCAGAAACCCAATCGGTATCATCTTATGTTCTTAAGATGAAATGCCATGTTGATCGCCTCAAGAGGCATAATTGTCCTGTCTCAAAAGAGGTAGCCACGGATATGATCCTTAATGGCCTAACCAAAAGGTTTGAGATGTTCATAATGTATTACAATATGAACGGATGGGACAAGAGTATTGGTGAGGTTCACGTAATGCTCAAAATAGCCGAGGCTGGGATGGGTAGGAAGGTTCTACCTGTTCTCTCGATCGATGAGGGAGGCATTAAGAAAAGGCCATTCCCTGATCCCAAGGCAAATGTTTCCAAAGGAAAGGGGTACATCAAAGGAAAGGGGAAAGGAAAGGCTAAAGCGGAACCTCCAAAGCCTAAGCTTAAGAAGCCTAAGGTAACGGAGAACGATCCATGCTTTGAGTGTGGAGAGATAGGATATTGGAAAAGGAATTTTCCAACCTATCTCAAAGAGTTGAGAAACAATGTACAACTTTCATAATTCACATTGGTTGAAATGTTATTTCTTCAAACACATGGGTATTGGATACCGGATGTGGAACTCTTTTTGCAATTTATTGCAGGGGTTCATAGGAAATAAGCACTTCAAGAAGGGAGACACAAGTCTCTACATGGGCAACGGAGCAAAAGATGATGTCGAAACCCAAGGAGACAATATTTTGAAACTTTCAAATAGTTTGGAAGTTGTCATCAAGAACATTTTGTATGCTCCTAGTTTGACTAGGAACATAATTTTGATTTCCCTTTTAGAACAATATGGTTATGAATTAAAGTTTGTTAACAATGGTATTTGTATTTGTGTGGATGATGTATTTTATTTCAAGGCTATGCCTTTTAATTGAATCTATGAATTGGTTCATAATGATTCATCCTATAATAGCTCATTATACCAAACAAGCACCAAGAAACTTAAAATGGGTTTAAGTGATTCTTATATTTGGCATTGTCGTCTTGGTCACATAAACAAGAATCGGATTCAAACTCCTCAAAATAATGGTCTTTTGAAAAGCAAATGAAAATGTTTCATTCGATAGGTGTGAATCTTGTTTACAAACTAGATGACCAAGTCGCCCTTTAGTGGCACTAACGAGAGGGCAAAAGACTTATTGGGAATCTTACATTGGGTTATATGTGGCCCTTTTAAGACAATGACTGTAAATGGTGAAAGATACTTCATTACCTTTACCAACTATTATAGTCGCTATGGTTATGTGTACATGATGACACACAAACATGAAGCTTTTGAAATGTTCAGAACCTTCAAGAATGAAGTAGAAAATCAACTCTATAAAACTATCAAAGTTCTTCGTTCAGATAGAGAAGGTGAATACCTCAATAATGCTTTTCAGTACCATCTAAAAGGTTGTGGGATCGTCTCACAACTTACTCCACCTGGAACACCACAACATTATGGTGTGTCTGAAAGGAGAAATCGAACAATATTTGATATGGTTACAATCTATGATGGCTATAAGCTCAATACCTCTATCAGTTTAGGATTTCGGAATGCTCTCTGTCGCTCGTATTTTGAATATGGCCATGACGAAGATAGTCGATTCACTAAGTGTATATTTGTTGGATATCCCAAAGATTGTATAGGATACTACTTCTTTGATCCAACAGAGCAAGAGTAATTATTGCTCGAAAGGCTGAGTTCTTGGAAACTAAGTTCCTTATGGAAGGGATAATGTATAGAATACTGGAATTTTGATGACGATCAAAATCCATAAGCCGATACACGTTTGGTTGACACTAGCAATAAACAGAGGTTGTTGATGATGATCAAGTGGTTGATTAATACACACAAAACGTTCGCAGATCTGGTAGAGTTAGCATTCCACCTAAAAGATATGGATCTTTCATGAATGGATGCTATGTGGTTGACTCCGATGAGTCAACTACATACCATGAAGCAATGTCCAATTTGGATTGTGACACATGGCTGGATGCCATGAACATTGAGATGCAATCCATGTATGACAATCAAGTTTAGGAATTGGTTGACCCTCCATTTAACTCCAAACTGGTTGGATGCAAATGGGTTTGAAGAAGAAAATAGATATACATGGAAATTTGGATACTTACAAAGCAATACTTGTAGCAAAAGGTTTCAATCAAACTCAAAGGGTTGATTATGATGAAACCTTCTCGCGTGTGGTAATGCTAAAGTCAATTAGGATATTATTTGCCATAACTGCACATTATGACAATGAGATTTGGCAAATGGATGTCAAAACCGCTTGTCTTAATGGACATCTCAAAGAGACTGTCCATATGGTTCAGCCAGATGGTTTTGTCGATCCATAACATCCTAAAAGTATGTAAGTTGAAGAAGTCAATCCATGGATTGAATCAAGCATGGAGAAGTTGGAATAAACATTTTGATGAAGAGATCAAAATTTGGTTTCATCAATAATGCTGACAAGGCTTGTGTATATACAAAGGCTAGTGGGAGCATAATAACATTCTTAGTATTGTATGTTGATGACATGCTAACTTTTGGAAATGATATTCCAAGAATGGAAGGTGTCAAAACCTGGCTTGGAAGTTGTTTTTCTATAAAAATCTCAGTGAAGCCGCCTATATTTTGGGAATATAGATATATAGGGATAGATCGAGGCGGATGATAGGTTTAAATCATAGTGCATATATTAATAAAGTCTTGAAAAGGTTAAAGATGGAAAAACTCTAAGAAAGGTATGGTACCTATTCAAAGAGGGACAATATTTAGTACATTTCAATGTCCAAGCTCAAAGGATGAGCAAGATCGAATGAAGGACATCCCGTATGCATCAGCTATAGGATCCATGATGCGATGATATGCACTAGATCATACGTGTCATGCGTGTTAATCATGACGAGCATATATCAGCGGAATCCAGGTAATAGCCAATGGATGGTTATTAAAAGTATATGGAAATACCTTAGTAGGACTAAGGAAATGTTTCTAATATACGAATTTGATGAAGAGGAACTCGTTGTAAAGGGATACACGGATGCGAGTTTCCAAACCGTTCGAGATGATTCTCGATCACAATTGGGGTATGTCTTCATTATGAATGGAGTAGCATTGTCCACTACAAAACACGAATACATTGCCGCATCATTAGCAGCTCAGGTAGCTGCATAGATAAAGAAATTTATCGCCTACCTGGGGTGGTCTCTACCATTCAAGACCTCTAGAAATCCTTTTGTGATCACGAGGGTACGATTGCATAAATCAAGGTACCCTGTCCTTTTCAAAAGGCTAGGCACATTGAGCGGAAATTCAACTACATAAAGGATGAGGTTGAAAAGGGAAAAATATGTATTCGTAAAGTTCACACCAATCAATACATTACGGATCCACTCACGAAGCTCCTTGAAAGGGCAAAGCATGAAAGTCATACTTGTGCCTTAGGACTTCGATATTCTAGTGATTGGAATTGATTTGTTTAGTATTAAATTTTTGAAACAATGTAATATTTAACTCTTTATATACTTGTGTTATTTTGAATTATATTCAAATTAGCATGTATACATCCATGAATAGGTTTATTATTCTAAATGTCCATAGTCGGTCAAGTTTGTGGGAACAAATATGAACGTAAGACCATTACGAACATGGATTGGTGGATATTCATAAGGAATGAATATAGAGCAATTGGTTGCTGCCAAGGTTCATAGATATTTGTGGGATACAAATATTGGACTGACTCGCATCTCAATTTTACTACATGAAATCTTCTAGATTCATCATAAGTAAATTTGAGTAAAGGCGAAAATCATTTGGTATCCTCTGACCTGAGATACATATTGGGTTTTGATATTCACCAAATGTTATACTTTGAGCTAGCTCTTCACTGCTCTAAAATAATGGGCAGTACATAAGGCTATGTTCAGGTGTGACACGAGGTAGCTGTGAAAATGTATGTAGTCAAGATGGAATTTGTTCCTCTTATTCGTTGAGAGCAAGATGTCTAAAGCCTGATTAAGTTAAATCAACAAGGAATGATCATTCTATGTCCTTGGATTTAACATGACATCTGAAACAAAAGGATAAATGATTGATTAACCTAAATCATTTTAAGTTTGACACATGAAGGGGATGATGTTATTGAATGGCTTTAAGTCATGCGTATTAAGGGTAGTAAACCTTTGTTAGGCGGTATTTACTGCTTGCATCAATCTTCTATGAATCTTGTGAAAGTGGGAGATTGTTGGATTCTTTATGTCCAAGACACATAGAACATTGATGTGGTTAGTACGTTATGATCCAAGTCGGGTCATACCCAATAACAAGCTTAGCAAACACCAAATAATACTTAATTGATGATATGATCATGCAATTAAATAAATACACCAACTCAAAAAATGGGTTTTCTAAATAAGTTGCATATGAGATTGAACAATTTATATGGATATTTTGTTCATGGATATTATTTGTAATGTTGTTTATTTTAGTTAAATAACATCAAATAATAAAAGTGTGTGTATGTTATATAATTAAAAGGATAATTATATATCTATTTTAAAACATTAGTTTAACAAAATTGGTTTTTGGGTTTTGGGGAGAAAAACCCCATCTTAAAAATACCAAGCGACCGCCCCCTTTATGGAGGGGTCTTGTTTTGTTTTGAGACTTGGTACTCCAAGAACAACACAAACAAACTTAATCCTCTCATCTCTCACACACATGCAAGAACCAAAAGGAAAAAAACACTCTCTAATCTTGAAGTGGATCTCGGCTGAAAAGGGTTTTCAGCAGCCTTTGGAACTCGGCTGAAAAGTGTTTTCAGCAGCCCTTCTTGGTCGTTTTTGGTGGTGAAATCCTAGCAACAAGGTGCTTGCTTGATGCTTGTGGGTATGGATGCTTGAGGACATCTTTCCTTGATGTTTTGACTGTTCAACAACATCATCTTCTTCACCCAAAATCGTTTTCTGCAGCTTTACTAAAGGTAGCATGTATGGTTTGTTTTGGGTTGTTATATCTTGTTGATAGCTAGTTCAAACACATATATAAGATCCTATGTTCTTGGGTTTGTTGATGTTTTGTTATTAGCCTTATTTTTCAGATTACTAATGATAATTTTAAGGTATTATTCCGCTGCGTTTTCATAGTTTAAAATGGTTAAACTACTTTGTTTTGGTTCAACAAACCCAACATGGAGGACTAAAGATATGTTTCTAATCTATGGATCTGGTGATGAGGAACTCGTTGTAAAAGGTTACATGAATGCAAGTTTCCAAACCGATCGTGATGATTCACGATCACAATCTGGATACATTTTCATTCCGAATGGAGGAGCCGTCTCTTGGAAGAGCTCTAAATAGGATGCGGTGGCTTGATCAACTACAGAATCAGAATACATCGTCGCCTCATTGGCAACTCAAGAAGCTGCATGGTTGAAGAAATTCATTGCTCATCTAGGGGTTGTCCCTTCTATTTAGGACCCCCTAGAGATCTTTTGTGATAACGAGGGTGCGATTGCTCAAATCAAGGAACCTCGTGCTCATCAAAAGACTAGGCACATGAGCGGAGATTCAACTACATACGAGATGAAGTTGAGAAAGGAAAGATATGTATTCGCAAAGTTCACACAGATCAAAATATTGCGTATCCTCTTACGAAGCTCATAGAAAAGGCAAAGCATGAAGGTCATACCTGTGCCATGGGACTTCCATATTCTAGTGATTGGATTTGATCTGTGATTTCGTATTTGGATATTTGAAACTCTCTTACTACTTAAATAAAATTATTTGGCTATAATATTTCAATAAATGTTCCAATTTAGCATGTTTAATCCCTGGGTAAATTGTTTACTCTAAATGTCTGTAGTCATTCATACTTGTGGGAACAAGTATGAGGGTAAGATTATTATGAATTTGGATTGGTGGATGTTCATAAGGAATGAATATAGAGCAATTGGTTGCTGCCAAAGTTCATAGATATTTGTGGGATACAAATATTGGACTGACCCGCATCTCAAATTTTACTACATGGAATCTTCCAGATTGATCATAAGTAAATTTGAGTAAAGGTGAATATCGTTTGGTATCCTCAGACCTGAGATACTTATTGGGTTTTGATATTCACAAAGTATTATACCTTGAGCTAGTTCTTCACTGCCCTGAAATAATAGACAGTATGTAAGGCTATGTTCAAACGAGACACGAAGTGTGTGTGAGAAACGTATGTATTCAAGATGGATTTTGTTCCTCTTATTCGTTGAGAGCAAGATGTCTAAGGCCTGATTAAGTTAAATCAACAAGGAATGATCATTCGGTGTCCTTGGATTTAACATGACATCTATAACAAAAGGATAAATGATTGATTCACCTAAATCATTTCAAGTTGGATACTTGAAGGGGATGATGTTATTGAATGGCTTTAAGTCATGCGTATTGAGGGTAGTAAACCGTTGTTAGGCGGTATTTATTGCTTGCATCAATCATCTATGAATCTTGTGCAAGTGGGAGATTGTTGAATTCTTTATGCCCAAGACACATAGAACATTGATGTGGTTAGTACATTATGATCCAAGTCGGGTCATACCCAATAACAAGCTTAGGAAACACCAAATAATATTTAATTGATGATACGATCATACAATTTAATATGAGATTGAACAATTTATATGGATATTTTGTTTATAGATATTGTTTGTAATGTTATTTACTTACTTAAATAACATCAAATAATAAGAAAGTGTGTGTGAGTTATACAATTTAAAGGTTAATTATATGTATAACTTATATAAGTGACTTGTTATTATGTTTTTTTAACTTTTGGGGGGAAAACAAAATGTGAAAAGAAGGGATTAGCCGCCCCTTGTGGTTGTGCCTCTTCTTGGTTTTATTAGGTATCTTGGAAAAACACAATAAGCATAAGACATTCACTCCATCTCTTTCTCTCTCTTACATGCAAAAACACAAGAAAGAAAGGGTTTTCTCTCTTCTTGTTGAAGAAGCTTACGGCTGAAAGAGTGTCTAACAGCTCTTCTTTCCTTTTTGGGTGTTCAAATCCTAGCAAGAAGGTGTTTGTCATATAGCTTGGGGTATGCAAGCTTGAGAGAACCTCCTTTGGTGCCTTAGTCGTTTTCTTGGAGCACATCCTCTTTAATCTCTACTCGTTTGCTGCTGAAAAGGTAGTTTATGGCAGCCTCATTATGACTATCCATAATGTTTGTCTTGTGTTTATATAGCTAGCTTTATTCACATATAAAGGTCCTTTGTTCTTGGGTTTTTTTGTGATTTTATTATATCAAGATGAAACCCAAATTTTTCAGTTCATTAACAATGTTATAAAGCTGTTTCCGCTGCGTTTTTACAAAGTTTAAATGGTTAAACTATGTATCTTGTTCTAACAAACCCCGACATTTGGTTCCTTAAATGACCAAATATGTAAGGACTTTTAAAGCATTATGAAGAAAAAGTTTGAGATAAGTTCCATGGGAAAAATAGACTTTTTCCTTGGAATTCAGGTGAAGCAATTGAAGGAACGCTTCTTCATCAATCAATCCAAGTATGTAAATGTCATCTTAGAAAGATTTGAGATGAAGGACTGCAAAGCAGCCAAGACACCCATACCCAGAAACCATAATCTTTGTCCTAACCTTAACGGGGAGGATGCTGATCAACATTAGTATGGGGCAATTATTGGTTCTCTAAAGTATCTCACAGCCAGTAGACCTGATATTATGTTTGCTACATGCATCTATGCAAGATATCAGGCTGCTCCAAAGTTGTCTCATCTAGCTGCTATTAAGAGAATCCTTAGATACCTCAAAGGAGCACCTAAACTAGGTCTCTGATATCCAGAAACAAGGATTTCAATCCTTATGGATACTCTGACAATGACTATGATGGCTGCAACATTGACAAGAAATCAACATTAGGAGGATGTCAATTTCTTGGTGAAAGGATCATCTCATGGCAATGCAGGAAACAATCCTGTGTCTTTACATCAACTGCTGAAGCTAAATACATTGCTGCTGCAAGTTTCTGTGCTCAACTGCTATGCATTCAGAATTAGATGTTACACTATGGATTCAACTTTATGATTACTCCTATCCATATTAACAACAACAGTGCTATCTCAATTACTGAAAATCCGGTGAAGCACTCCAAGACAAAGCATATTCATATCAACTACCGTTTCATTAGAGATTTCATGAGAAAAATCTGATTAAACTAATCAAAGTTGATTCAAATGAACAATATACTGAATTGTTCACCAAAGCCTTTGATGAACAAAGATTTAAGTATTTTATAATAGCTATTGGGATGATAAACATTGATTAAGGTTACCTCTTTTGAAAACCTTTTTGTTGGACCAAAAGAACCAATGAGCCAAGATCAGAAAACCTCTAAGTCCCACATGGTATCATAACAACTGCTAAAAGACTCATCAGCAGTTTGACAAGTGCTGAAGACTTCAACAGCTGAAGATCAAGTGCTGAAGACTTCAACAGCTGAAAGACTAAAGTGCTGAAGTACAACAGCTGAAGAACACAAGTGCTGAAGCTGAAAGACCAAAGTACTGAAGTACAACAGCTGAAGAGTTTACAAGTGCTGAAGATCAACAACTGATGTACAAAGTCTGAAGACAAAGACTGAAGACATCAGCTCATGATATCTACTGAAGTCATCAGCTGATGAAACATCTGAAGGTCAAAGTCTGAAGATCAAGTACAGAAGCCTCAGTAGTTTGTCACAACTGCTGAAGCGTACTTCTTCAGTAGTTGTGATATCAGTAGTTTTATATTTCTAGTTTCAGTAGTTTTATGTTTGAGTAGTTTTGTAAAACGACTGAAGAGCTTGTTCTTCAGTCGTTGTAGTTTCAGTAGTTTTATATTTTGTACTTAACACTCTGATATGTTCTCAGTAGTTGTGAACATTTCAGTAGTTGTTAAGAGTTAGTTATGTTTGTATTAGATCTGCCAGTTGTCACTTTCCGTGATAACAACAGTGATTGTTGCACTCTATATAGGAGTGACAACCTATTGTAATAGATGAATGAATGGAATGAATAAGTGAATGATTTGAATGATTTGATTAAGAACATTCCTTATCTATAAACATTCCTTGAATCAGAAATATATTCTCTCGCTATAACCGTATGTGCTCTTAATGCATACAAGCATCGTCTTCTTGCTACAATTGTCTAATTCCTGTTCGTATTCCGCTGCTTTAAACTCTAATACATCAAACTTGTGATCGCTGATCCTGTCAAATGGTATCAGAGCAGGTTAATCATTGATCGATCTAATAATTGATCATTGAAACTGCTATTCAAGATCTAAGTTTGATTGAATTAGCTTTTGTTTTTGCAAGAAACGGTTATAGAGATTGAATTTTCTATATTTCTGGTCATTCATCCTGAGATCTTCTCTTGGTTTTCATTGAGTTTGTTGTGGTCTGTTTAAAACTTTTAAAAGCTTGAATTAAATTGTTTTGAACTGAAAATGACCACTCCCTCCAATGATCCTCACAATACTGGTTCCTCAACCAAGCCACCGATGCTGGTTAGGAATGAGTATAACATATGGCAAAGACGTATGCTCCATCACCTGTCTGTTAACAGCGCAGGTTGTTGGACATCAGTGGTACATGGTCCACACAAGCCTATGGTGAAAACCCGAAACCAATCAAATGGTTCCGAGGAGGAGGGAGCAATACTCAGATGAGGATAAGAAGTTGCTTGAAATTGATGCAAAAGCCCATGGAATTCTGGCCATGGCACTGCCAAATGAAATCTATTCTGGGCTAATGATCATGAAACTGCCATGACCTCTCGAATGCCTTGAAAGAACAATTTGGAGGAACAGATGAGGTCTTGGCAAATAATAGAGAAATTCTTGCCCAACAATATGAGACATTCTCTCATAGAAAGGTGAGACACTGACTCAACAATATGAGCGGTTCTCTTGTTTGATCTCTAAACTAAAAATGGTCAAACTTGAGTACACAAATATTCAGATGAATAACATATTTCTCAGATCACTGCCTGAGAGATGGGACACATATACTATTGTCCTACGCTCCAGTGCAAGTTTGGACAAACTATCTCTCACCCAACTCCATGGGAAACTGCTCACGTATGAGAGAGATATAGAACAGAAGAGAAAGCTGTCTTCATCTGGAAAGCTCACTGAAGACTTTGTACCAGGCAACACTGCCTTGGTGGGTCATGAGTCAGAATATGCTTCATCTGAATGCCAGTATGATGAGCATATTAATTTCTCTTCAAGCACTTCTGATTCTGCATTTGTGAGTGTTGATGGTCAGTTTATTGGGTATAAAAATGACAATCTATGCTTCATTATGGATGATCTCAAGGGGATTGCTGATGATGATTTAGAGGAGATGGATATTTTGAGCCAAATGGCCCTGATAAATATCAGATATCAGAAGTTCTATAAAAGAACTAGAAGAAAATTCCCAGACTCTCTGGCAAAACCAAAGTTGGTTTTGACAAGAGCAAGTTGAGGGTCACAAATGCCAAAGGCTTGGACACTTTGCAAGAGAGTGTAGATCAACTGGATCTAACTCCACTGCACCCTTTGTGACTTTTCCTGGCAATAGTCAACAACACAGAGGGCAACATCCTGTCACTTCTAATCATCATCCTCAACAACAATCTCCGGCATATTTTGTTCCTCAGGGTCAAATGCCTTATCCGTACCCTTGTTATTACATGCCACAGTCAAATCAAGTTCAAGTTCCTATGGCACCACAACCTCATGCACTACCAGAACCTCAGCCATCCCAATCTCATCAACAAACTCAACCTCAACAACACAGCTTCTTCACCCCAGGAGTTGTTGACGGAGCAGTTTACCAGATGACATGTCTGGTCATGATCAACTGTTTTCAGGTGCTGGTCAACATGGTGGTGACAGTCCTTTTGGGAATCTAGCTCTTATGGCTTTGGAGTCTGCTGATACTTCATTTTGTAATGCCTCTACACCACAGGTATCACAGGTATCCTCTAAGGCAAAAGCCAAATATGTTCTGAACCATGCATAGCAGCATTTGCTTCCATTAGAGAAGCAAATGTAGCTCTAATTAATAAGAACATTGAGCTAGAACAAAAATTTCCAAAAACAAAGTGAGTTTGAGTCTGTGCTTAAAGATAAAAATGATGAGATTATAAACTGAATTGCCAAATAATTGATGATAAGCTAGAGAAGAGTACTTCTAGAGAAGTACAAAGATCTCAAAGAAACCATTGCAGTTACCCAGGTCGAGTGTGATAGATGGGTACAATCATGCAAAGGTTTTGAAATGCTTCTTAGTAAGCAATCTGCTTCAAATGTGAAGTTTGGAATTGGTTACAATCACACTGCTCCACCTACAGATTTTACCCCAAGAGCAGAGGTAGAATCTGATGGTGAGAGTGATAACCAATCCATCACATCATGTGATCTACCTTCTGATACAGCACAATTAGAAGTAGCAGTCAGCATCAAGCCCTCTTTGAACTTATCAGCTGATGTTGATGGTTCAAATGCTGACATTCACATGATTAATGAGTTGATCAACTCAGGAGTCAATTCTGAAGGTCCTGAAAGGACTAGAGAGCAGAATCTAACACCTGAAGTTCAAACTTCAACTGCTGTCAGTACTGAAGAGAAGAAACTTGACAGTTGAAAGAGTTTGAAGACTACTAAAGAGGCAGTCAAGAAAGCAAACAATGCTTCCAAAGCATTGAAGAACAAGTCTTCAGTTGCTTCACCCTCTTTAGTAATGATCAACCTAAGATGAAGAAGAAACCATGTGAAGTATGTGGTTTGTTCAATCATCTTACAGATGATTGTTGGTACAAAATAGGTTCCAAACTCAAACAAAAAGAAGAAATTAAAGAGAAAATGGTAAAAATGAAAACTGAGTTTGAGACCACATTTGTATCAGCAACATCAAATCCTGTAACCCTTAAGTCCTCAAAGAAATCCAAAAAGGAAGGGGTTAAACAGGTGACAGTTGAGAATGCTCAGAAGAAGAAGGGGCAAGATAGGAACTTATCAAACTCCACTGGCAATGTGTCTGATGAGCTGAAAGTCTTATCACAAAATCAGTCACAGCTGGTTATGATGGTTCAACATCTGTTGGGTAGAGTTAACCAACTAGATGCTCCTATGTTGAAACCACAGAAAAGGAGTTCCAAGCCAAAGGACTCCTCTTCTACACCATCTTCTTCCTCTCAGGCTGTTGTTTCAAATAAACCTGTTAGTTTACCATCTATTGATGAGACCAGGCCCAAAACCAAAAAGGTTTGGGTCTCTAAAACTAACTGATTGTTTATTTTTGCAGGGTTCTTCAACATGCCAAAGTAGCATCTGGTATGTAGACAGTGGGGGATCTATGCACATGACTGGGAATAGCTCTCTTCTTCATGACTACTCTCAACGAAAGAAGGATTTGTTTCTTTTGGCAATGATGCTAAGGGTTACATCATTGGTAAGGCTTTGTCTCCAATGGAGAAATCAAATTTGATGATGTTAATCATGTGGAAAATCTCAAGTACAATCTCTTGAGTGTCAGTCAAATGTGTGATAAAGGCCATGTTGCTCTTTTCACCAGTCAAAACTGTAGGATTCTGTCATCCAAAGTTTTGCACTTGATTGACAAGGTGTTGGATGATCATACTCTCCTGAGAGCCAACAGGACAGTAAGAGTGTATGCCTTACATCTTTCTAAGAAAATAGATCTCAAAGGCAATCCTTGCCTATTTTCCAAAGCCTCTTCTCAAGAATCTAAACTGTGGCACAGAAGGCTTGGTCATGTTAATCTCAAAAACATGAATAGCTTACCCACAATAGTTTAGTCAGAGGCTTACCAATAAAGGAGTTCCACTGTGATGAAACCTGTACTGCTTGTTTAAAAGGAAAACAGCACAAAGTCTCATTCCCTCCTATTGAAGAGCCTAAGTCCACTGCCTGCTTGCAATTACTGCACATGGATTATTTGGTCCTGTGAGAGTAATGAGCATGGCAAAGAAGAAATACTGTCTGGTAATTGTGGATGATTACTCCAGATTGTATGGACTTTCTTTCTACATTCAAAGGATGAGGCTGCTCAGAAGATTATTCACTTTGTGTTGTATATTGAGAAGCAGTATTCCCTTCCAGTCAAGTGTATTAGGAGTGACAATGGAACTGAATTCAGAATCATACACTTGATGACTTCTATCTTTCAAGGGAATCAAAAGGCAGTTTAGCATTCCAAGGACTCCAGAACAAAATGGAGTAGTGGAGAGAAAGAACTGGACCCTCATTGAAGCTGCAAGGTCCATGCTGGCTGACTCTGGTTTGCCACTGACCTTTTGGGCTGAAGCTGTCAACACAGCTTGCTATGTGCAAAATAGAGTTTTAGTAAATCAGAGGTTGATGAAGACTCCATATGAAGTTCTCCATCATTTGGCTCCTCTGATTTCATTTTTCAAAGCATTTGGGTGTCCTGTTTTATTCTCAACACAAAGGATCAACTCCATAAATTTGATCCTAAGGTGGATGCAGGGTATTTTGTTGGTTATTCATCTACTTGCAAGGCATACAGAGTCTACAACTGCAGAACAAAGATGGTTGAAGAAACTCTACATGTTAAGTTCAATGAATCTCCAAAGGACAAGATTCCACAAAGCCCTGTGGAGTTATTTGATTTGGACATACTGTAATATGTTCCTTATCAAACTCCTGTTGTTGCTCCTGTCAACAGTTCACCACCTGGTGGTACTGCTGATGATGATGATGATTGCAGTACTCACCTCTTCAGGTTTAGTGATCAGCTGCCTGATTCAGTTAGACCTGATGTTCCTGTAGCTCCAGTAGCACCATCCACAACAAATGTTGATGAGATCTCTTCGAATTCAACTTCCTTTGAATTACCATCCACTGATTGGTTTCAAGGAAATGATTCACCATCACCATCTGTTACTGCTGAGCTGCTACAAACACTTGCACAGATCTCATTGTGTATCAAGATCTGAAGAATCACCCTATGTCTCAAATCATTGGTGATATCACTGCTGGAGTACCAACAAGAAGTCAATTGTCAAATTTCTGCTTCTATGCTCTCTTCCCAGTCAGCAAGAGCCAAAGAATTATCACATTGCTTTAAAGGACAATGGATGGGTTGATGCTATGCAGCTTGAGCTTCTTCAGTTCAAGAAACAGCAAGTGTGGGAACTGGTTCCTCTACCTCCAGGTAAGTGTGCAATAGGCACTAAATGGGTGTTTAGGAACAAAACTGATGAAAATGGACTTATTGTTAAGAACAAGGCCAAACTGGTTGTTCAGGGGTTTGCACAAGAAGAAGGTATTGATTATGATGAAACCTTTGCCCCTGTAGCCAGACTGGAAGCAATTCGATTGTTTTTAGCTTATGCTGCTTATCAAAACCTTAAAGTTTTTCAAATGGATGTCAAAAGTGCATTTTTGTATGGAAAAATTAAAGAAGAGGTTTATGTATGTCAACCTCGAGGCTTTGAGGACATAAACATCCTAATTGGGTGTATAAGCTTGATAAGGCTCTTTATGGGTTAAAACAAGCTCCTAGAGCCTGGTATGAGACATTATCAAACTTTCTTCTGGAAAACAATTTCACTAGAGGCTCCATAGATAAGACTTTATTCATTAAGAAAGCTGGGCAGCATAATCTACTTGTTCAAATTTATGTAGATGATATCATTTTTGCATCCTCTGATCCAAAGTTGTGTGATTCCTTACAAAGTTGATGCAACAGAAGTTTGAAATGAGTGCCATGGGAGAATTACAGTTCTTTTTGGGGTTGCAAATCAAACAAAAGGCTGATGGAATTTTTATTCATCAGTCCAAATACACAAAAGATCTTTTGCAAAAGTTTGATTTACAAAACTGTAAGCCCTATTCTACCCCCATGTGCAGTACCACACAACTGGATACACATCAGAAAGGTAAAGTGGTTGATGAAACACTTACAGATGTATGATTGGGTCCTTGATGTATTTAACAGCTTCTAGACCAGATATTATGTGCTACATGTGTTTGTGCTAGATTTCAGGGTGCACCTAAAGAGTCTCATCTGATTGCAGTCAAGAGGATCTTTAGATATCTGCAAGGCACTCTATCTCTAGGTTTATGGTATTCTACTGGACATTCTGGTAAATTAGTTGCTTTTTTGACAGTGACTATGCAGGGTGTAAGTTGACCAGGAAATCAACTTCTGGTGGATGTCAATTCTAGGCAACTGCTTGATTTCTTGGCAGAGCAAGAAACAGACCTCAGTTGCTACATCAACTGCTGAAGCAGAGTACATTGCTGCTGCAAGTTGTACATCTCAGGTACTCTGGCTTCAAAACCAACTTCTGGATTATGGAATTACAGAGACTAAGACTCCATTGCTAATGGATAGTGCTTCAGCTCTTTGCATTGTCAAAAATCAAGTCCAGCACTCTAGGACCAAACATATAGAGATCAGACATCATTTATAAGGGATTGTTTTGAAAAAGGTCTGATTGATCCTAAGTTTGTGCCTAGTGCTGATGAGCTTGCAGACATTTTTACTAAGCCTTTGGATAGTTCAACTTTCCAAAACCTGGTGTTAAGGCTTGGTATGTGCAGCTAGAATAAGTGACAACTACTGATGATCTTAGTAATAAGTACTGATGATCACTAGTAACTATGTCACATATAAGTACTGATGAGCTCGTTTACCCAACAGTTTTTATAACTACTGAAGGCTAAATGCCTCACAAGTACTGAAGTACTCATGTTCTAAACTACTGATGTAGTTACATCTACTGATGCAGTTACAACTATTGCAATCAGTAGAAACAGATAAGTACTGATGTCCTATGAAACAACTGAAATCAGTCAAAAAGGCTGATGAATGTGTTAAGGACAGTATGAAATAGCTGAAAAGCTAAGAATTGACGAAAACAGCTGATGAGAAATTTCTTTTCAGCCGTTTGTACAAACGCTGTTTCATTCTAAACAACTGAAGCAAAACCATGTCTTCAGTAGTTTTAATAACTGATGACTAATACCAAGTCTTCAGTTGTTTACAACAGCTGATGACAAAACCACTGTCTTCAGTAGTTTCATAACTACTGATGACAAACACCAAGTCCTCAGTTGTTTCAATCATCTGAAGTCAAAACCACGGTCTTCAGTAGTTTTCTAACTTCTGATGCCTAACACTACGACTTCAGCTGTTTCAAACGTCTGAAAGGATAATACCATGTCAACGGTCGTTTAAAACTACTGATGACTAACACCACATCCTTCAGTCGTTTTCTTACCTGTACCCTATAAATATCCCTGACCTAAGCTCTCAATGCTTCATCTTCTTCAAACCTAACGTTCCACTCCAAAAACATCCCTCTTCTCAATGGCGTCTATGCAAAATTAAACCGCGATACAACTGTGTTGCCTACCTCACTAAATCGCCCATCTGGACTAAGTTCGATACTGCTATCGATCTTATGGTTCAGTCCCAATACCATACGGCATTTCTTCTAAATTCCATACTACATGCCAAATCCCTTCACATTTTTGGATGATGTTACTATTACCACTGGGGAGAACAACACACCATCTCTCCAGTCGGTCGTAAACAACAAAGAAGTAGTCATCACTCCTGCAATAATCCGCAAAATTCTTCATTTGAATGATGCTAGTTCTCCTGCTGGATATCCGAAGGGTACCACAGATCTATCCTTTGCCCAACATGGATATCAAGGCGATCTCAGTGCCTCCACTATCATGAAGAAACACTTTAATGACGCGAGCGCCTAATCTTTCACATGGTGAATGTATGTTTGGCCCCTAAGACGTCGTCTTGGGATCAAATGTCGACAAAATGGCAGCAGGTAATGTATTCTATTCTTGAGCAACAACCACTAAACTTTTCAGGAATAATATTTTTGGAGCTCAAAGACATGGCTCAAAAACTAACTGCCAACCGTTGGATACTATATCCACGGTTCATAATGGCCATCATTACAACCAGCTTAATGCTGAGGGACTTGTTGGCTTGGGAGTCCCTGCTACGGCTGTTTTGCCGGAAGTATACTCCCGGCACAACTCTGACCAGACACTCAAAATGGCTGCCAAGCTGCGAAAACCCACGCAGCTGGAACCCACAGCCACCACCTCCAAATCAAAAGTCCCCACCAAACCCACCAAAAAGAAACCCAAAACGGCTACTCAGGGAATTGAGTCCCCTGAGGATGCCCCTGCAACACAAACGCAGGATATATCCACTAGTCCAAACCCCCTAGTGGATACAATGACTCTTCCAGCCATAGCCGCTCAGGCTTCCTCTCAACAGGAGCCTGCAGCAACCACACAAGGGGTACCTACATATCTGGGATCGTCCTCACTTAAGGGGATTGCCATTGAAGAGCACCAACCTCCCCAGGTGCACCCTGCTTCTATCCCTTCACCCCAACCAACCGCCCCTCACAGCCCAACTTTAATAGTTGCACAAGTGCTGACTCAACTGCACTCCTCACCCCCTCCCCAGAAACCACTCACTACTGGGAATACCTCTACAATTGAGGGGGAGGAACACAGTGCACTTGAGAACCCACAGCACAGGGGTTTACCACTTCTATCACCTGGTGTAGACAAGGAACTTAGAATATCTAGTGAGGCTGCCACCTCCTTTGACTCAGCACATGATCAGAATGAGGCTGGTAACATTGCCAAGACCTCACTAGAGGCAACAGCCGATGATGGACACTGTCCTGAGGCTGGAAGTCCCCAGTACCAAGCACAAGGGGCACATGCATCAACTGGTCTACACCCAGTGCATGTAAATCCTGCTCTAAGCAGGAGGTCAGATGATTCCGTTTCGGCTGATGATGACCTGGGCTTTTCTACGATGTTCGCCCAGAACACAATCCTTGAAGAGAAAGTCAGTAGGCTGCAAAACCTACTTGATCAACTCTCACAAGGAGAAAGACCATCTTCCTCTACCAACCACAGATGGCTCCTTCACTTGAAGGTTCCCCAAACACTGAGCCACTCCAAACTCAACCACCTACCTCTGCTTCAGGCCCTACTTCTCAGGAACAGAACCCTCTGAGCAAATAGGTGCTATACTTCAAAATTCCCTCCCTCTCATCACCCCCTAATCACTGATATTGTGACTAAAGCCATTGATGAGAGGCTTTCCTCAACTTTACAGCCCTGATTGATGCTGTTGTACAAAAGACTCTTTCTGCGGTCCAACCCCGTCCTCCAAAAAAGGGGAGAGTACTGCAGTGAAATAAAAGAAGAGGAAAAGATCAGAGGAAAAGAAGGAAGAAAAGCAAGCCCAAAAGGAGGAGAAAGAACAGCAACCACTGCTCACCTACAAGCGAAAGAAAGGTGCTGATGATCATATTTGAAGATAAAGCCTTGGAGCTACTGATAAAAGAGGCTGATGCCGAATACAGCAGATCAATGGACAACATCATTGATCAGCTGTTTAGGCAAGGCCATGACACCAATAAACTTGACTCTGAGATTCGACGACTAGAGATTGAAGAAATCCAGAATAGATGGGCAAGTTATGAAGTGTTAGAAAGAGAAAGGCTTGAGATCATGATTAGATTTATTGCAAAAATCATGGAAGATCAATGATTGAAATCAAAGCTTGGTCCAGGGACAGTATCTTGGCAATCACCACCAAGATCTGTTCGTTTGAAGCATATACTAAGGGGCTTGTTATTGAAGCTTGAATGAAGCGGGTGCTGGGAGCAGGACTGAGCTAGCCAAGCAATCAAAAGCCACACTCACCTCAAGTATGCTAGACAGCCTGTCAACATTCCCGCACCAAAACCACCAAAAACACAACCCACCAAACCAACTCCCTTACCCTTAAAACCCATAGCCGATGATATACCTGAAGAAGAAGAGAAGGATATTGAGGCTAGAAGATGATGAAGAAGATGATGAAGATAGGCTGCCACTCTCAGCTGTGATTCAGTTGCCTAAGGCCACAAGTCACTCCTCAGCAATTACTCCTGAAGTCAGAGACAAATGGTAAAGTGAAGCTAGAAGAAGAAGAGCTTCATAAACAGCATGATGAGGAATTGCTGAAGAGAGTTGACAAAGCTTATGCAGCAACATCTTCTATCATCAATATGAAGAAGCAAGCCTCAGACTTTACACTCTCAGGCATACCTTTCAATATCAAAAGGAAAGAGTGAGGATTTGGCCTGATCCCAGGGTCTCTCACAGAATTCAGAAGAAAAATATACCTCAGAGATACATTGGCCAGGTGAAAAAGATCGTAGATGAAGTGATCTCTCTGGTCTTTGTAGTTTCACCCTGGGAATCCTATAAGACTTCAAGAAAGCCTACAAAGCTAATCTAACCCCTCAGAAGATGCTGGAAAACAAAATAGTGAAAAAGGGGTTAGTTTACAAGAGGCTTGAGGAAGTCAGGAAAAATGAGCTCCAGTTGTTCCTAGGGGGTAATCACCCGGATGAGTTTGCTTACAAAATAATAACAACTGTGGAGCTAAAGAATGGGAAACAGGCCAAATACCTGTCTGAGTATTATGGGCCTGAATCATTGTTTGAAGGAGGTGCTGAAGAGCTAACCATGGAGGAACAAATCACCTTCCTTGAGCCTACACAAGAGAGTCGTACAGACTCATTATGGGGAAGTAAATCTCATGAATGGGATAACAACTCTGTGTCCAGTTCCCCAAAACAGAGTTCCCATTCATACTCTGCCAAACAAATATCTGAGATCTTCCCAGGCTGGAGCTTACATGGGTCATCTTCTCTACTGATCAAGAAGGAAAAAGACCAACACTTTGCCAACAATAAGTGGGACAACGAATAATTTAGAGGTTTTGGCTGCATTGGTTCAGGGGGAGTTTTTGGACCAAAGAACCAATGAGCAAGATCAGAAAACCTCTAAGTCCCACATGGTATCACAACAACTGCTGAAAGACTCATCAGCAGTTTGACAAGTGCTGAAGACTTCAACAGCTGAAGATCAAGTGCTGAAGACTTCAACAGCTGAAAGACTAAAGTGCTGAAGTACAACAGCTGAAGAACACAAGTGCTGAAGCTGAAAGACCAAAGTACTGAAGTACAACAGCTGAAGTTTTACAAGTGCTGAAGATCAACAACTGATGTACAAAGTCTGAAGACAAAGACTGAAGACATCAGCTGATGATATCTACTGAAGTCATCAGCTGATGAAACATCTGAAGGTCAAAGTCTGAAGATCAAGTACTGAAGCCTCAGTAGTTTGTCACAACTGCTGAAGCGTACTTCTTCAGTAGTTGTGATATCAGTAGTTTTATATTTCTAGTTTCAGTAGTTTTATGTTTCAGTAGTTTTGTAAAACGACTGAAGAGCTTGTTCTTCAGTCGTTGTAGTTTCAGTAGTTTTATATTTTGTACTTAACACTCTGATATGTTCTCAGTAGTTGTGAACATTTCAGTAGTTTGTTAAGAGTTAGTTATGTTTGTATTAGATCTGCCAGTTGTCACTTTCCGTGATAACAGCAGTGATTGTTACACTCTATATAAGGAGTGACAACCTATTGTAATAGATGAATGAATGGAATGAATAAGTGAATGATTTGAATGATTTGATTAAGAACATTCCTTATCTATAAACATTCCTTGAATCAGAAATATATTCTCTCGCTATAACCGTATGTGCTCTTAATGCATACAAGCATCGTCTTCTTGCTACAATTTGTCTAATTCCTGTTCGTATTCCGCTGCTTTAAACTCTAATACATCAAACTTGTGATCGCTGATCCTGTCACTTTAATGTGTATAGTCTTAGGTCAATACAATCTAAAGCCCTGTTACAAAAGATCTCTCTGAAACTTTCTAAGTATAAATTTCTTCCGGAGAGAAATTAACCCTCGGAAGTTATCTCCATAACTTCCAAAGCAAAATTTCTCTAAGGATAATTTTCTTCTCAGAAGAGTTTCTAGTCTCGGAAGAAGTGATTGATTTCATATCAGATCTACATCCGAATCTTACAAAAATCTCCCTTCAGAAAGCAATGTCTACTCTCGGAAGTTACTTTTTCCTTTGGAAGTAGGAAATGCCTTCGGAAGACAAATTACCTTGAGAAATATTTTATATTCGGAGGAGAGATTTTACTGTGTACGGAAATCTTTTGGGCCCCACACTATAAAAATCAAATATTTTGTTAATGATGTTGGATTATTAACTGATCTTAACCTTATCACCCCCACACATCTCCCGCTTAAACATCACATCACCTTATCCTAACCCCCATTACCGCCTTTTCACCCTCTTTTAAATAATCCCGACTATTCAATTTCATCTTCCTACCCAAAGTTTTACTGCCCTAAAAATTTCTTTCACTCTTAGTTCACCCAAACTGAAACTCATCCAAAATTACCTTTCACAAATGGCACTCAACTCTCAGCACAACCAAGTTGCACTTCTTGATTCTTCAAGAGATGTGGACTTCTTGAAATCATCTCCTATCTCACCCAATTATCTTACTACACAGCCCTTACCGTTAACCCCACTGTTTACTATAATCAAATGGCCGAATTTTGGGAAAATTGTCAAGTCGAAACCCTAATTGCAATTCGTGTGCTATGGTCCAGCATTTATGGACAAGAGTTGGTCATTACTGAACAGCTCGTCAGGGAGCATCTCGAGCTTCATGATGAAGGAGCTCCTACTGAATTTCCCAAAACAGATTTAGACAGCACTTACATCCTCATGGGATATGGTGGAGACGTGAGCAGGTCGACAGTATAGAAATTTAACTTCACCTACAACTGGAAGTTCCTGCTACACGTTGTCCTCCACTGTGTATCAAATAAATCTTGGGGATGGGATCAAATCCCGTATGAACTAGGATGCTTAGTTCATGGATTGGTGAGAGGCCTTCGCTTCAATTACTCAAGATTTGTGTTCACCAATCCGATTGGGAATCTTCAAAGGGAGACATTCTTTATGTATCCCCGATTCATTCAACACATAATCAACTGTGAGTTGGAAGGGACTATGCTTGTCTGTGCAGCTGCTCTGACTGTCCCTCACAGGAGGCCTACCATCTTCAATAATTTGAAGAAGGTGTCCACTAACTTCACTAGAAGGTACAGTTCTCTACTTCCAGGTATGATTGAGCGCATAGCTCCTGGTGACATCCTTGTTCACCCCACAGGTGATGAACCCACACCCGCAACCACCTACACAATGCCAACACTACCATCTCTAACCATCACTATCACATACCAGAGATGCCCTAAACGAACCCTTTTTCAATCTACTCTCACTGAACAAGCCCCTCCTGTTCAATCCAAAAAGACTAAAGTGGAAACATGGGCTCCCACTCAGTCTAAGGTCTCACCATCCTTCTCATTTCACCTCAATTTGGATTTTGAGTCTCCTCCATCTCAAACCCATGAGCCCGAAACCCAAACCCACAGCCCTCAGGATGAGTATCTACACTTTTCTGACCAACGAACATGCGACAGCCCCACCAAAGGCTCAATGCCTATAAACATTGACCAAGGTCCCGGGTCAATAGGTTAACCTCCCAATCTTTTACTCACCTTCTCTTCAAAACATACCAAGAGATAACATCCCTCCATGGCAATGAAGTTGATCCACATCACCCTCTCCAAGATCAATAGAGCCTAGAGAGATCCCTTATCTCTAGCCCCCATCAGCTACCCATAACTGAGGTGAGTCCCACTGATGTGGAGGGGACTCATGCAGATTCAGCTGCCACTATAGAAGGTGCCTCAATGGATCCTATGGATAGTGGTAACATTTGTGATATTGAATATGTGGCAACCATGTCGTTTGATGACTCTAAAAGAGACATCATTCAGCAAGGGAAACCAGGGTGCCAAGAAACCATATCTGGTGGTGAGGCTGCACATATTAGGTATGTTACCTCATCTCCCCGTGATTCTTCAAAAGAAGATGAGGGAAGCATGCAACTCCTCATACAAGACCTACTTTCTAAAGTCTCAAACCTTCAATCCTTGGTTAGGACTTTAGAGGAAAGGTCTGCCACTCAACAACTTGAGATTCACAATCTCAAGGCCAAACTGGCTGAGAAACAAACTGAGAGGTCTATTTGGCATGTACTTGTTCAGGTCTCCTTGACCTCTTCCTCCAGCTCATCTAGCTCTCAAGATGATGCTACCAAAAAGGGGGAGAGTGTTTAGAGACAAACACTTGAGGACCCATAGAGTCAAACTTCAACTTCAACATTTTCTACTCCCATCACAACTTTGTCTGAGCCATCCCAAGTTGTACTTCAAATCGACCCAAGGATGCTCAGAGTTCTCTACAGACTATTTACCAAGTTTCTATTGAGATCCTCTATGATTAGTGAAGCCCTGATGCTGCCATGATGTACTTTGGAGCAAAAGAGCATCAGAGGATATGTGCACCTTCTACCACTATGGAAGAAGTTGGTCCACCTATGGTCCAAATGGAACCTAATATTCAATTCGAGGGGGAAATAAGGACCGCTGGCCCAGCAACTAAAACAGTCGCGACAGAATCTGCACCTCCTCAATCTGCCGAAGCAGAAGTTAAAGCCTTAGAAGAACAAACAAAATTTTCGAAAACTGAAATGGAAGCTGCAGAAGGACTATTTTCTTTGTCCGAGTAACTAATCATCATAGATGCAATCCTAGAAATGGCATCTGAGGTGATCAGTGAGGACTTTCTGGATCTACCTCTAGCCCAGATACCCTCTCTGTCTCTCTCACAATCAAAATCCACTCTCCAAGAGCGACCACAATCAAGTTCTTCAAAGGATAACAAAGGGAAGAAGAAGACGACTGTGAAGAGCTTCTGGAAGGAGAAAAGATTGAGAAATTAAAGAGAAAAGGAATACTTCCAATTGGAAGCTACTAGCTACGTGTACAAAAGCAGCTGCAGCCAACCAGGAGGCTGTCAACAACAAAAGGAGAGAAGAGATAATTGATCAGCTCATCCTACTAGGAGCTGCCAATGAAGAAACACTCCTGCTACCACTAAAGGAGTTGGTGAAACTAGAAAAAGGAACTAGGCTGCAACATGAAAAAAAAACAAGGAGTAGCTAGGTTGGCCTTAGAGAAAGAGAAAGTAGAGGAACAGAAGGAGGCTGACTTGCAGCTTAGGAGGGATAGGATGGAGTTCCTAATCTCTAAAGGCTTCAATCTACAAGTGCTCTCTCACATAACAATGAAACGATCCTTTGGCTTTACAACAAAGAGCAGGATCAAATGGAGAAAGAAATAAGAAAGGCTATAGAGAAAAGTTAGAGGAAAGGAAAAAGAAGGAGGAACAAGCAAGGGTCACTGCAACCAGGAAGCTGAGTGAGAAGGCTTGGATGAAAGACTATCTCCGGGTTCATGGCTTCTCTGGAAGCCAGGTGGGTCCCATGTCATAAAGTACAATCCAACGGATTGTCAATGTAATCAAGGCTTACATCTGCTTGGGGAAGAGAAAAGAGATGTATAGAAGGGTAAAAGGGACGACCTCCACTGCGACCACTCAACCACAACCTGAACCCTCATCCTTACTTTTCACCATCAAAACTGAGCCTTTCACCCCCTGAACCCACATCCTTACCCTCACCCACTTCATCACCTCAACCACCTAAACTTCCCATCCTTCAACCTAAAAAATTTCCCAGAACCTCTGAAGCTCAACCTTCCCAACAACCATCCAAACCATCCTTTCAGCCTTCTCAACATCTCTCTCTTGAGGAGTTCAAGGCAATCAAGACAAAGCTCACCAATTGCACAACCTTGAGTGAAGTCTCATGTGAAGAAAACTATTTTAATATCACCTATGTTGATGGATCTTCACGTTCCCTTACAAGAGACCAATTTCTTGATTTGTGTAGAGGAACACTGGACCAGACAGCTAGACTTCTAGAAGTCAACTCAGATTCACTAAATAATAAAGAGAAGAAACTTAGAAGGAAACTCGTGACTCTGCTGGATACAAAGAAATAGGACAAGATTCCTAGTCAGTCTGTTGCGCTAGAAAGAGAATAATCCAGTGGAGGTTTGACAAAACTTCTCACAACTTTGTTGTGGAAAGAGAGTATGGTGAAGTCAACAGACTTAATGCAACCTCTCTGCTGCACTCCAGTAGATTTGATATTGCTAAGTTATCAAAGAAACCATAACTCAAAAACTGCTGCTCTCATTAGGAATCATCTCAGCAGTCTTCATCTAGCCGAGTTAACTACAAAAGCCAAGATTGAAGAAGGGTTGAAGTTGAGAAGACAGGAAGACAACGAAAGACCCCCTACCAAGGGCACTGCCTTTCTACAAATGCTGGAGGGTCCTGAATTGAAACCTATAGTTATATGTGAATATGATTACAGTTCCCATTAACTAACTCTTTTCCGAGGGAAACAATAGAGGGTACACATCATCCAAGGTGACAGACTGGACATCCTGTCTACTAAGGATTTGTACAAACTTCTCAGCACCACATCAGGGAAGAACAAGGAAACATATAAATATCTACTCTCCTTGGTGTTGAAGGTTTTGAGAAGCAGAAACAAGTGAGGTTTTGGTAGCATTAGCCTAGGGGGAGTTTGTTGGATCAAGAAGAAGGCTGGTGCAACCCAAACCAAATCACTTAGATAATTTTGGTGCTACATGTAAAGGCTTCTGAAGCTTAGTATGGAACTTCTGAAGGTTGTAGAGTTCTTCCGAAGACAAAATGAAAGATCAACTTCCAAAGACAAACTCTACTTCCGAAGACAAAGAATTTGCTTCCGAAGATGAAGTCTAAGAAGATGACTCAGAAGACTGCTTCGAAGGTATAAATACAAAAGAAGCTTTCAAACCTCGGAAGAAGTAGTCTCTTTCGAATTATAAGTGGCTTCGGAAATACTTGTTCTCCGAAGCCATTTAACCTTCAGAAGACACTGCTATCAACCAGTGGACATAACTATGGCCCTTGACACTCCACTACAGACCTCTAATATTGCATGGCGTTTTCTCAAAGAGCCATGAAGTTGCCCATACTTTATTCCATTGTTAACCTTTTATGATAGTACTTGTTACCAACTTTAGTTCGTGACAAATGGTAAGTCAGGGACATGTTCTGACTACCATATTTCAGATAAGACTTTATCCGAGATACATTAAACTATAGTCTTGTAGTATAGGCTTTAGTTATAGGATCCAACTTGTATCAAAGTATATCTGGCTGTAGGTAATAGTATTATATATAGTTTCTCATTGTAGCTCGAAAAGATATGCTTGTAAGAGTCTTGTAATATTTGAGTTGAGAAGCAATATATGCAAGTACCTTGAAAATTACTTCTTGTGTTCTTTAAATATTGTGATCAACTCTTACTGACTCTATCTTCATCCGAGTGTTGTTCAAGTGAGTTTGAGAGAAAAACAAAGTATTAGTGGCTTTGACCGATCCTGCAGAGTTGGCTAAGGTGGAGAGAAAGTTCCTGCAGCTAGAAGCGGGAGCAATGACACATCAACAAAATATCACCAAGTTCAACGACATGGCACCACTAGTGCCGGATCAGGTGACACCTTTGTCATGAAGATCAAGAGATATAGTAAGGGCTTACTGGCAGATACTCGTAGGCACACGATCGCCGCCCAACCGAGTACATATAGGTTAGTGGTTGATCTTACGGGAAGGTGGTATGACGAACGAGACGTGGTGGTGGCTGAGGCTAGTAAGATAGGTGGTGGAGACCAGAATTGGATCTAGAATAAGTTTTGGCTTTGTGGGGCTGCCCCAGACAACTAGAGTGCACAATTGTATGACTGGTGTGTGGTCACATCTCGTACGGGGTCGAAGAGGTGTGCCAGGTGTGGGAAGGAGCACCCCGAATAGTGTATGTAGAGATTGAATGTGTGCTTCAAGTGTGGGAAGCCTGGCCACATGGCAAGAGAGTGCAAGGTGGCGAGGTGTTTAAATTGTGGCGGAGAGAGACATATGAGCAGGGTCTGTAGGAAACTGAGGGCTGAAAGTTCTGGGGCACCAAAGAAGGCAAGAGGTGAAGGGCAGAATCGGAGTACCACATCCTTCATGATGATCTAGGAGGAGGATAGGACGAACCCCAATTTGCGGTTAAGTATGTTTGTAGTAATCAAACTCTTACCTTTGGGTTAAGCAACTGTAGGAGTTACTCGATAAGGGCTTCATTAGCCCGAGTATCTCTCCTTCGGGTGCTACGGTTTTGTAAGGTCCCATTTGCAGGACACATACAGTTGCACAATCATCGCAATAAAGTATAAAACATGCATTTAAATTTGCTAAAACATCACAACGAAATACATAATAACCATTTCATATATTAACTACCACTTTTGCAAGACAATACAATCATTGTTAACTATTACAAAAATCTTATTGTTTGCATTACATGACAAAAATGTGATTTAACATAAATTGGATGTCATTCTAAAAACATGCTAAGTAGCTACACCCGTGCCATCCTCAGCAATCATCACCTCCCAACTATTAAACATGCGAAAGTCAGCGATGCTTAGTGAGTTCTAGTTTTATAAAAAAACCACTTTTATTTCCGTTTAAAATTTGTTGGTCCATTATATTGATTTGCAGTACAAATGAGATGTTGAATCGTTCATTATCAAATACAGACAATAGAAAATAAAGATGAAAAAGATTGAGAACAACCACAAATGAATCAAAGTAAGACAATGATCATCAATATAGTCAATAATAACAAAGCACAATGATATTTTGTGAAATGACTGCTTACAAAGGTGACTTGCAACAATGATAAAAGATTAGGGTTTTGTAAGATTCCTAAACAATGGAAATGATCAAATCTATATATAGCAGTCTTAGTTTTGCAGATAGTTTCGCTGGTAGTGAAACTGTGCTGTCGAAACTATAGTTTCACACAGCAGAAACAACAGTTTCGCCGGGTGAACTAAAATAGTTGACTATGAGCGAAAGTATAGTTTCGCTAGACCACAAAACTAAGTAGAATAAATAACGTATAAAAGTAAACTCATATTAAACCTATTATAATGTAATATAAAAAACATCTAATATAAAGTGAGTCTAACCTATACTTGATCTTCAAAATCATCTTTACTTTCATATGCAATCATTCATCATACGTACAAATAGATAATTTATTATTATCTTCCAAAATCATTCATTATCTTCATTCAATGTACGTCATCATTATCATGCACTTCCATTTAAAGTCTTCCTTATTAATCTTTCGTACTTTCATCATCTTTCTTAGTTATATTCCAGACCAATGCCATGAGCTATACCCTGAACATATTGCACGAAGTTGGTTACTGGGCCTGAGGTCTATCAATAGACCCAGTACATTATTCATGAAGCTGACTCCAGTACCTAGGGGAAGCGACAAGGGTCTCATAAATATGGTCAACCACCAAGATTGAACCCCAGTGTGCATCCTTCTGGGGTAGCTAACCCGCACACCGTTGAGCTAACACCCTTCATTGGGTGTGAACCTCCTTATAGTGCTTTCAAGACTTTTCTTACATTTGTTCTATCATTAATGCATGCATTCATTCTTTTGTACATTCCTATTATCATTATTATTATTTTCCGCTTTACGTTACGTAATACTTTTTGTTCATTAAATAATCATTACACGTAAGCCACTGAATAATACACAATTGGAACATAAGGTCAACATAACACATTCATACATAACATTACCAAGCACAAATCATCATAAAACATAAGTGACCCTCCGCCAGACAGTGGGGGTTCGGGGGTAGCTACCTCTAACAATGGGGGTCCTAGGGGCAACAGCCCCTAGCATAGTCCAAGATGTAACGCCCCTGGCTGGGGCATATAAATTTTATTTTTAAACATTTATATAGCATATTTTCTTATAGAAAAATCAAACTTCCTATTAAAACCTCTTCAAATCTTTGTTATCTAAAAGCATATATTTAGTATGCATAATAGTCCCAAAACACGGAAAATTTGTAAGCAAGGGGATCTAGAACTCACCTGGACTTAGTGACCAGCTTCACAAAGCTTTCTACAGGACCGGTGAAGGGTATGCACTTACAACACAACAACACAATGAAGAGAATTGCTTAGAACACTTAATAGATCAGATAGGGAACCGGTTAACTTTTAGTAACAGATGCTCAGAACACAAGTAAAGATGAGACAAAAAAAGATGGCAAAACAACACATGTAATTGGTTTTCAAGAATTTTGTATATTGCTTCTCAAGTTCTATTACAAATGCTACTAAGCAAAAAAAAGACTTACAAGTACTTGAGATATATATACTACATCCTACAGCCGGCCATACTTTGAAACCCCGGTGGATAAAATTGACTAGACAACTACAATATCAAATGTAGAGTTAAAAGGGAGATTTTCCTTTTGACTCCAGACTATGACATGCCATAGATCACATTCTAATATATTACCAAAAGGATAGAAGTACATAAATTAGAAAGCGTAGACTCAAGACCTCAATGTACAGTTACTAAAGGCATGGACCTTTTCACCAACTTATTTAAGTTGCTGACTTTATAGAGTTGTAGCGGAAATGAGTCCAACTTTAAGTAAAGGTTACATCATATAAAGCATGTCTTCAAAAGTCTTGCAAGAAATCTATTTTCAAGTGTTGGCTTCGGAAGACTTTGTCTTTGATGCTTTGGAAGACCTCATCTTTGGCTTCGAAAGATATTGGTCTTGGCTTCGGAAGATTTCACACTTAGAGTATTTTCTAAGGCAGAGTGCGAAACGTCTGAAGCATTCTAATTAACTACACTTGTGCTGCATGCAGGAGAGACTTTGGGTGTTTGGGTTGCATCAGCCTTACATATAATCCTTACAAACTCCTCCAAGGCTAATGTTACCAAAACACTTAAAGACTTCAGATATCAACAGTCCTCATTAGGATAGTGAACATCTTTTTCTTCAGAAGATAAATAGGATCACTCAGACTCTCAAAGTGTATTTTGATGTCAAAGAGATCATGTAGAGGCATATTGAACATATCATGCCATGTGTAGACATTTTCAACACATTGATCTCTGTTGACATGCTGATTTGTAGTGTAT
The DNA here is from genome assembly GCA_025506515.1 of Flaveria trinervia. NCBI lineage: Eukaryota > Viridiplantae > Streptophyta > Magnoliopsida > Asterales > Asteraceae > Flaveria > Flaveria trinervia. The sequence goes on from CM046446.1 coordinate 33,013,513, forward strand.
GTCCAGGACAAGATGGGTCTTCATAATACTATAGGAGCTACTTGAATTAGAGTTGCGGAGCATCCTCTTTTTGCACATCCCCAGGATGTTCTGACTCATCCTGAGGTCTGGAGATGGATGATTCTTTCTTTTTCTTCTTTGGCTTTGGTTTGAAAGCCATCCTTTTTCTCCTTTGTGAACTTTTTTAACTTAGAGGACTTGCCTACAACACTTGATTGGTCTTCTTTGTCTTTCTTAGTTAGGTCTTCCTCTCTCACAGGGTCAGATTGAGAGGGGACACAACCCTGTTGTGGATCAAAAATGGAAGCTTCTTGAGGCTTAGTAGGAGATTTAGGTTGTGTTATCTCAAATGGTTCAAGCTTAATCTCCACTTCCTGAGGGACCTTACTTGGTGGGAAGTGTAAGTCAAGAAGTTCACCTCTTTGAATCTTCTACTTGATCACCCCTAATGTGCTCATCCATAATGAACATAGACATAGGACAAGTCTCCTTCCGAATAATCCATGCAGCTTTAAGAAGCTCATCTTCCTCTGTCTATCAATAGACTTTATTATGCTTTTCTAGATGATGGCTCTTGACTTTGTAGCCTTTTCCCTTAACTGCCTTTTAGTAGTCTTTCTTTCTTTGACAAATTCAACTTTAAGCTGTTTGAGATACTCAAACTCAATATAATCAAAGGGTAAGGAAAGAAATGCAGCTACCTGATAGAGACCTGTGGCACTCAAGAAGTTTATCATGTTTATCCTATCAGTTTCTTTGTCTATTTGAGGTTCTTGTGGAGCCACATCCTCATGTACATGACATTGTTGAACTACGGAGAGGGTAGGCACATGCTTGTAGAGTCTTTTCTGTCTTTTTTCTTCTTTGATTTGAAGAACTAATTTTGCATCCTCTACCTCCTTTCTTTCCTTTGACAATTCCATGTCAGTCATTTCATTTAATTCATTTAAGCAGAGAGAGATGATATTGTCAATGTCATAGTTCGTAGTCTGCAAGTACTTGATCCTGACTGCTCTCAAGTCATTATCCTGAGTGTTTGGCCTGGGGGCAACCTTGATAGAAACTTCCATCAGTCATACAAACGAAGTAGAGAATATTCTCCCCTAAGTTTCCTTTTCTACTCTCTCTCCTTCTACTCAATCTCCTTAGAAGTCATTTTTCTTTTCCCTTTGTCACACACAGACCTTTGCGACTTAGGGTGGAGAGAACTTTGGCCTTCATTGCTTGGTGTAGTTTCCAAGCTCTGGCAAGAGAGAGGTTGAGATGCACCTTCACCAACAGGTGTCTTATCAAGAGAAAGAATCTCTGTAGCAGTTGATGGTGAGACAGGGCTTTCAGGTTCTACCATTGGGCCTTCAATCAAGGTTTCCCTTATAAAGCTAATCTTAGGTTCTGCCTCAACATCTAGTTGACCAAGGATATTTCCTAATTGCCTTAGTCTCCTTCTAAAGCTGAACTCTATAGTGATACTGTCTTGAATTCTTTGAGCCAGCTTGTCAGGTTGTCTATATTAGCTTTGGTTGACAAGTGGCATGCTAACAAGGTCAAGACTTTCATAGTAGTTCAATGTCTAAAAATTAAAAACTTCTTACTGCCCTTGAACTCTTTGAAGAATAAGGGCTCTTTTGTTTGCATCATACATCAACCCTATGATGTGAATGAAAGATCCTTGAGGTGGAGATGATACTGACCTTGATATAGCTTCCTAAAAAAGACCCTGAATGAAGGAGTCTATTGAGTCCACATCAATGTGAACTTAAGGAAGTTGCTGAGTATGATCAATTGCAAGTGAGGACGGTGAGTCGTCAATGTCCATGCTCCTTTAAGAACTCCCAGGTTCTTTGACTGTAATGATTTTCTCCCCCTTTTTGGTAGCATCACCCACTTGAATAGCTGAGCTAGAGGTTAGGTCAACCATAATCATAAGTTCTTGTGTTCCTGGTTGAGCTCTTCTTAAAGGTCTCCAAACTAGTTTTTCCTTGAGATAAGATATCTCAAGTTGTGGATCATTGACCCTGTTTTGCAAGGTAGTCACCTGAGATTAAAGATGACTAACCTTGGAGACAAGATAGGTGAATGTTTGTGATAGTTTTTGCACCTTTAGCCTTAGATTACCCTCATCTTCATGAGAAGAGTCATTGGGGGATGAGAGAATTGGACCAAAATCCACTCTCTCACTACCAGCTTTAGGTTCTTGGCTGCTGGTTTTGCTCTTCTCACTGATAGCCTCAATTGAGGTGTCAATGGGCTGAAATGCCATGGTTGAGGTCTTAATGATGTAATCAATTGCTGAAGTGATAGCCTCTTCCATATGGATGTCCTGAACAGGTTCAGAAGTATCCACCTTAGTGATGGGTGACTGATGTGGGCTAGACATACGAGACTTAGGAGCGCTCATCTCTCTTTAAGAAGTGGAAAAGAATAGAGAGTCATCGTACTCATTGATACCTATGTATTCATCAATATAGAAGTGAAGGTTAGGAATGGGTTGATTTAAGTCTAAAGGCTAGGGATGGTAGTTGTCCCCTGCAGGTTGTTCACTAAGTGTTGACACTTAGAGTGAAGGTCAAGGCATTTGAGATTATGACCTCATCAGGCTGAGCATGAGGAACCTCAGCAATGATTATTGATGTAATGGGAGTGGTTTGCTCCTCAGGAGAAGTGGGAGCTCAAGTATCCACTTCCTCTTGTATGGGTAAGTATATGGGAGCCTGCACATACTCAATAGTCTAAGTAGGGGTTCTTTTGAGTTTTCTTTAGTAGGTGAGGGTCATTTGTGGTCTTTTTGGTTGTTGTGATGTAGTAGGTGTGGGTTCAACACTAGCTTGTGTTACTAGGTTGTCACCATGAACAATGAGCTCTACCATTTTTAGGACAAGGATTGTTTCTACCACTAAGAAGCCTACAGTTGGCTTCTTGATAATTTTAAAGATATCGGGTTTCACTTGTCCTAATTTAAGAATATTATCTGTTTCCCATAATTGTAATCGCAGTTCACAATTGAGAATGTGTTGAACATATCTCGAAAACATATAATACTCTAAGGAGTCCAAGTTGGCAAGCAAACTTGTGTAAACAAACTAAGAGTACCTGAACTTTACCCCTTGAACTATTCCATGTTCTATGAAGGAGAGATCCTCAGGAATCTAGTCCGATACTCCATGCTTGTTTGACAAGCTGTGGATAACAATATGAAGAAGATATTTCCACTAAGGTGAGATGTTCCCTTTCCTGAAGGTCTTTACAGAGAAATCTTCTCATAGCCCATCTCTCAAATGAATGATTAACGACTTCTTTTAGGAAGAACAAATCACCTTCTTCATCATCCAGTTGTAAGTGAGTGTTGATGATGTCTAGACTGATGAAGATTGTTCTCCCTTGCATAGTGGCAGATAGTGCCTTCTCCCCATCCATAATGATCTCTTGGCAGGTCTTCCAGAATTCAAGCAGATGATCCTTAAAGAGAGTAGGATCCATGGTAAGGGAGGTGAAGTAGTTAGATAGTTCCAAGACACGGCAAACCTCTAAGAAACTTTCATTTTTCTCAGAGCTGAATAGAGCAACCTCGTTATGTTGGATATTGTTCATTCGTGCTGACTTTAACTAGTTTGATTAACTTCTTTTCAAAGTTATCTCTGTTCATATGATATCTCATATTGATAAGCTTTTTCCTTGAGTGCTGCATAGGATTTTCTGTGATTAAGATAGCATTGTTGTTATCTATGTGGATGGAAGTCTTATTAATGTTGAATCCACAGTCCAAGATCTGGTTCTAAATCCAAAGCACTTGAGCACAACAGCTTGCAGCAAAAATGTATTCAGCCTCAGCAGTTGATGCAGACACATAGGGTTGCTTCTTACATTGCCAAGAGACTACTCTTCCACCAATAAATTGGCATTCCCTTATGTAGATTTTCCAGTAATGTTCCAACCACCATAGCCACTATTTGTATAAGCATACAGATTAAAGTCTGAATTCTTTGGGTTCCAAAGGCCAAGTGATGGAGTACCTTTAACTTATCTTATAATTCTTTTGACAGTGACTAGGTGTGACATCCTAGGATTGGCTTGATATCTTGCACAAATGCATGTATCAAACATGATATTTGGCTTGTTACTTGTGAGGTACATAAGATGCCCAATCATTGCCCTGTAGAGATGCTCATCAACACACTCCCTTTCAAGATCATGTCCAAGGGAGTGATTTCTGGCTATGGGTGACTTAGTAACCTTACAATTAGGCATGTTAAATCTTTTAAGTATGTCTTCTACATACTTTGACTGACTTATGAAGATGCCATTGTCAACTTTCTTCACTTGAATCCCTAAAAAGAAATTGAGTTCCCCATGGCACTCATTTCAAACTTACCCTTCATTAGCTTCTCAAAGTCTTTATAGAGCTTTGGACTAGTTGACCCAAAGATATTGTCATCTACATGTGCTTGAACTAGCATTATGTTATCTCTTGTTCCTTTGAGGAAGAGAGTTCCATCTATAGTATCTCTCTTGTATCCATGCTAACAGAGATGCTGAGATAGAGCCTCATACCACTTTCTTAGAGCTTGGTTCAGCCCATAAAGAGCTCAATCAAGCCTGTAGACATAATCAGAATTATCAGGGTTTGCAAAACCAGGTGGTTGTTTGACATACATCTCTTCATCAATCACCCCATACAGAAAAGCACACTTGACATCAAGTTGATAGACCGTGAAGTTCTTGGATGCAGCAAATGCCATGAATATTCTAACAGCTTCCAGTCTTGCTACACGAGCAAAGACATCAGTGTAGTCAATTCCTTCTTGTGTGTATCCTTGAACAACTAGTCTAGCTTTGTTTTTTTATGATATGTCCTCTATCATCATTCTTATTCCTACAAACCCATTTATTTCCTATGGTAGTCTTCCCTTCAGGAAGAGGACATAAGTTCCAAACCTTTTGCCTTTTCAATTGAAGTAGCTCCTCTTGCATAGTTTCAACCCAACTTCCATCCTTTAAAGCCTCATCAATTTTCTTTGGCTCTATCTGGGACAAGAAACAAGAGTGAAGACAAACATTTGCATCATGGGTTTGTCCTCTTGTTCTTACCCTAGTGTCAACGTTTCCAATGATGTTTGTGGTAGGGTGATGTTAGGATCAGCGATCTACGTTGATTGATTGGAGAGTATAGCAGCGGAAATCAACACTGAATTAGCAAACTCACAAGAACACAAATGATATTCAATAATAAAAGCAAAGGGTTATAGACAAAGAGAGTTCTTCAAAATATATTTCATTCAATATTCGCTTTCGTGGTAACAGAATGTCACACATAGAATTAGGTCAACATCTCTTATATAGAAGATGTGACGTCTGCTGATGTCACTTTATAGTGACATCTAACAGAATTTATTCAAACTACTGATAGTTAACACAACTACTGAAGATGTCAAACAGCTGACATCTTCTTACAAAAATGCTAAGTGTTAACTATTACTACAACAGCTGAAAAGAAACTACTGAAACTACAACGACTGAAGAACATGCTCTTCAGTCATTTTACAAATACTGAAACAAAAAAAACTACTGAAAGGAAACCATCACAACAACTAAAGAATGCTTCTTCAGTTGTTGTAACAAACTCTGATGGCTTCAGTACTTGTACTTGAACTTCAGTTGTTGTCATCAGTTAATCAAATAGCAGTTTCAATGATCAACTGTTAGATCGATCAATGATCCACCGTCATCAGTTCCACCGAATTGTTCCTTCAGTGCATTCTAGAGGTCATGAGTAGTTTCATGATGCATAAGCCCTGAATAGATTTCATTTGGCAGTGCCATGGCCAGAATTCCATGGGCTTTAGCATCAATCTCAAATAGTTTCCAATCTTCATCTGAGTATTGTTCCTTCCTCTTCGGAACCATTTGATTGGTTTCCGGATTGTTCACCATAGGCTTATGTGGACCATGTACCACTGATGTCCAACAACCTGAATTGTTAACAGACAGGTGATGAAGCATTCTTCGTTGCCATATGTTATACTCAGTCCTAACCAGCATCGGAGGCTTGGTTGCAGAACCGGTATTGTGAGGGTCATTAGAAGGAGTAGTCATTCTCAGATTCAACCAAAATCAATTAATTTTAACAGATTTAGAACAGAACACAACAGACCAAGTTGAACCAAGAGAGATCTCAAAATGACAGAAATCAATAATCTATAACCAGTTTTTGCAAATAAGCTAATTCAATCAAACATAGACATCAAATAGCAGTTTCAATGAAAACTGTTAGATCGATCAATGATCCAATGCATCTTCTTCACAGGTAACCTAGGTATCCTCTGAGGCTAAGGCCAAGCTTTGTTCTGAATCTTGTATAGATGCATTTCTCTCTATTAGAGAAGCAAATGTAGCTGTAATTAATCAAAATCTAGAGCTTGAGCAAACTATTTCCAAAAGGAAAGCTGAATATGAGTCTGTCCTTAAGGATAAAGATGATGAGATTTATAAGCATAAATGCCAATTAAATGATGAAAAGGCTAAGCTAGAGGTCATTCTTGAGAACCATAAGGAACTCAAAGAAAAACTTGCAGTTACCCAGGTTGAGTGTGACCGATGGGTGTCATCCTGCATGGGATTTGAAATGCTGCTCAGTAAGCAATCTACTTTGAATGTGAAGTTTGGAATTGGTTATAACCATATTGCACCTCCAATAGATTTTACTCCAAAACCAATAGTAAAATCTGAAAGTGAAAGCAATCTCCAAACCACATTATCATGTGCATCATCCACAAGTGATCTCCCAAAATCACAAGATGAAATAAGGGTTAATACCTCAGCAAGTCAATTGGTTGATGGGTTAACTACTGATAAGCACATGAAGCTGAGTATTTCAGATGTTGTTCCTCAAAGTAACTTAAGTACTGAAAGGCAAGTTACAACAACTGAAAAGCATTTCAAATCAGCTGAAATAAATGGATTAACAACTGCTGACAATAAACAGCTGAAGAACAACCTTCAATCGTTACAATTCTTCAGTACTGAGCAAAATTACTGAGAGGAGGAAAGTACTGAGAGCACACCTTCAGTAGTTTCCACATCAGCAGTTGATCAATCCAAGATGAAGAATAAGCCATGTGAAATTTGTGGTAAATTCAATCATCTTTCTAATGAATGTTGGTACAGAAAGGGTTCCAAACTCAACAGAGATAAGCTCATTAAAATCCAGATGGATGAAATGAAAACTGAGTTTGAGACTAGGTTTGTACCGCAATCATTCCATTGTTATAAACCTAAGCCTTCAACCAAATTCAAAAAGAAGGATAATGTTCATCATAAAACAGCTGATGGTGCTCCTCATAATAAACATCAGACTAAGTCTGTTAATTTTAAGGAGGAAATGGTGGATCACAGGAACTCATCAAACACAAGTACTGATATGTCACAAGAGCTGAAAGCTTTGGCTACAAATCAGACACAACTTGTTATGATGGTTCAGCATTTGTTGGGGAGAGTCAACCAATTAGATGCACCTGTGATCAAATCACTAAAAAGGCATTCCAAGCCCAAATCTAAGGAATCCATTTGAGCACCATATCCTTCTTCAGCTGTTAATCATAAAAAACTAGTTATGGTTGCATCTGTTGATGAAAACAGACCCAAAACCAAAAAGGTTTGGGTCTCAAAATCTAACTAGTTTTCTTTTATGCAGGGTCTTCAACATGCCAAAGGAGTATCTGGTATGTGGACAGTGGAGGATCTATGCATATGACTGGGAGCAGTTCTCTTCTTAATGACTACTCTCAAAGAAAGAAGGGATTTGTTTCATTGGAAATGATGCCAGGGGTTACATCATTGGGAAAGGGTATGTGTCTAATGGACAAATCCGGTTTGATGATGTCAACCATGTGGGGAATCTCAAGTATAATCTGCTGAGTGTCAGTCAGATGTGTGATAAAGGGCATGCTGCACTTTTCACAAGCCAGAACTGTAGGATTCTGTCTTCCCAAGTTCTGAGGCTGATTGACAAGGTAATGGATGAACATACTCTCCTGAAGGCCAACAGGATCAGAAGAGTGTATGCCTTGGATTTGTCAAAGAAGATTGATTTGAAGGGTCATCCATGCCTGTTCTCCAAAGCCTCTCTTCAGGAATCTAAACTATGGCATAGAAGGCTGGGTTATGTCAATCTCCAAAATATGAACCAGCTGATCCAAAATCGTTTAGTGAGAGGTTTATCAATAAAGGAGTTCCACTGTGATGACGCCCATACTGCTTGTTTGAAAGGAAAACAACATAAAGTCTCATTCCCTCCCATTGAAGAACCTAAGTCCACTGCCTGCTTGCAGTTACTGCACATGGATCTATTTGGTCCTGTGAGAGTGATGAGCATGGCAAAGAAGAAATATTGTCTGGTAATTGTGGATGATTACTCCAAATTCGTATGGACTTTCTTTCTACATTCAAAGGATGAGGTTGCTCTGAAGATTACAAACTTTGTGCTGTATGTTGAGAAGCAGTATTCCCTATCAGTCAAGTGTATAAGGAGTGACAATGGTACTGAATTCAGAAACCATACACTTCATGATTTTTATCTTTCAAAAGGAATCAACAGGCAGTTTAGCATCCCAAGGACTCCAGAACAAACTGGAGTAGTGGAGAGAAAGAACAGGACTTTAATTGAAGTTGCAAGGTCCATGTTGGCTGACTCTGGTTTGCGTTTGACCTTTTGGGCTGAAGCTGTCAATACAGCTTGCTATGTGCAGAATAGAGTGTTACTAAATCAGATGTTGATGAAGACTCCATATGAAGCTCTACATCATTTGGCTCCTTTGATTTCATTCTTCAGAGCCTTTGGATGTCCCTGTTTCATTCTCAACACAAAGGGTCAACTCCACAAATTTGATCCTAAGGTGGATGCAGGGTATTTTGTAGGTTAATCATCCACTTGCAAGGCTTACAGAGTCTTCAACTGCAGAACAAAGATAGTTGAAGAAACCTTGCATGAGAAATTCAATGAATCTCCTAAGGATAAAATTCAACAAAACCCTGTGGAGTTGTTTGATCTGGATATACTGCAATATGCTCCTTATCAAACTCCAGCTGTTGCTGATCATGTGCATAAATCATCTTCTGCAGCAAGTCTTCCACCTCGTGGTACTGAAGATGATGATGATATCAGTACTCACCTTTTCAAGTTCAGTGACCAACTGCCTGAGTCTGCTAAACCTGATGTTCCCGTACCTTCAGCAGCTCCATCCACAACAAATGCTGATAAGATTTCTGATTCCTCTACATCGTTTGATTTTCCATCTAATACTTGGTTTCAAGAATATGAATCAACATCTGCTGATGCTGAACTGGCTACAAACACTTGCACTGATCTTATTGTGCACCAAGAGCTGAAGGATCACCCCATGTCTCAAATCATTGGTGGTATCAATGCTGGCGTCTCAACCAGAAGTCAATTGTCTAACTTGTGCTACTATGCTCTCTTCATCAGTCAGCAAGAGCCAAAGAACTATCATGTTGCTTTGAGAGACAATGGATGGGTAGAAGCCATGCAGCTTGAGCTACTTTAGTTCAAGAAACAGCAGGTGTGGGAACTGGTTCCTCTACCCCCAGGTAAGTGTGCAATAGGCACTAAATGGGTGTTTAGGAACAAAACAGATGAAAATGGGCTTATTGTTAACAACAAGGCCAGACTGATTGTTCAGGGGTTTTCACAAGAAGAAGGTATTGATTATGATGAGACCTTTGCCCCTGTAGCCAGACTGGAGGCAATTAGATTGTTCTTAGCCTATGCTGCATTTCACAATTTTAAAGTTTTTCAAATGGATGTTAAAAGTGCATTTTTATATGGTAAAATAAAGGAAGAGGTTTATGTGTGTCAACCACCAGGTTTTGAGGATAATAAACATCCAGATTGGGTATACAGGCTTGATAAGGCTCTTTATGGGTCGAAACAAGCTCCTAGAGCCTGGTATGAGACATTATCAAATTTTCTTCTTCAAAATAATTTCACTAGAGGCTCCATAGATAAAATTTTATTCATTAAGAAGGTGGATCAGCATAAGTTACTTGTTCAAATTTATGTTGATGATATTATTTTTGCATCCTCTGATCCCCAGTTGTGTGATGATTTTACAACATTGATGAAAAAGAGGTTTGAAATGAGTGCAATGGGAGAATTACAGTTCTTTCTAGGCTTGCAAATCAAACAAAAGGCTGATGGAACTTTTATTCATCAGTCAAAATATACAAAAGATCTTTTGAATAAGTTTGATTTACAAAACTGTAAGCCCTGTTCTACTCCCATGTGCAACACCACACAACTGGATGCTGATCAGAAAGGTAAAGTTGTTGATGAAACGCTTTACAGATGTATGATTGGGTCCTTGATGTATCTAACAGCTTCTAGACCAGATATTATGTTTGCTACATGTGTTTGTGCTAGATTTCAGGCTGCTCCTAAAGAGTCTCATTTGATTGCAGTCAAGAGAATCTTTAGATATTTGTAAGGTACACAATCTCTGGGTTTATGGTATTCCACTGGACACTCTTGCAAATAGTTGCTTTTTCAGATAGTGACTATGCAGGTGCAAGTTAACTAGAAAGTCAACTTCTGTGTGATGACTTTACCAATTTAATGCATAAGAAGTTTGAAATGAGTGCAATGGGAGAATTACAGTTCTTTCTAGGATTGCAAATCAAACAAAAGGCTGATGGGACTTTCATTCATCAGTCTAAATATACGAAAGATCTTTTGAATAAGTTTGATTTACAAAATTGTAAGCCCTGTTCTACTCCCATGTACAACACCACACAACTGGATGCAGATCAGAAAGGTAAGGCTGTTGATGAAACACTTTACAAATGTATGATTGGGTCCTTGATGTACTTAACAACTTCTAGACCAGATATCATGTTTGCAACGTGTGTTTGTGCTAGATTTCAAGCTGCTCCTAAAGAGTCTCACTTGATTGCAGTCAAAAGGATCTTTAGATATCTGAAGGTACACAATCTCTAGTTTATGGTATTCCACTGGACACTCTTGCAAATTGGTTGCTTTTTCTGATAGTGACTATGCACGGTGTAAGTTAACCAAAAAGTCAACTTCTGGTGGATGTCAATTTCTAGGCAACTGTTTGATTTCTTGACAGAGTAAGAAACAAACATCTGTTGCTACATCCACTGCTGAAGCAGAGTACATTGCTGTTGCAAGCTGTACTTCTCAGGTACTCTGGCTTCAGAACCAACTTTTGGATTATGGCATTACAGAGACTAAGACTCCATTATTAATGGAAAGTGCTTCAGCTCTTTGCATTGTCAAAAATCCTGTCCAGCACTCTAGGACCAAACATATAGAGATCAGACATCATTTTATTAGGGACTGTTTTGAAAAAGGTCTGATTGATCCAAAGTTTGTGCCTAGTGCTAATGAGCTTGCAGACATTTTTACTAATCCTTTGGATAGTTCGACTTTCCAAAACCTAGTGTTAAGGCTTGGTATGCTGCAGCTAGAATAAGTGATAACTACTGATGATCTCAGTAAATAAGTACTGATGATCATTTGTAACCATATCACAAATAAGTACTAATTCTGTTACAAGAACTGATAAAGTCATAACTACTGATATAAGTACAAACAGATAAGTACTGATGTCCTATGAAACAACTGAAAAACAGCCAAAAAGACTAATGAGTAAGTGTTGAGGATAGTATGAAATAGCTGAAAAGCTATGAATTGACGAAAACTACTCATGAGAATTTTCTCTTCAGTTGTTTCTAAAACTGCTGCTTCATCTTAAACAACTAATGACAAAACCATGTCTTCAGTAGTTTCACAACTACTGATGACTAACACCACGTCGTCCGCTGTTTACAACAACTGATGACAAAACCATGTCTTCAGTAGTTTCATAACTACTGATGACTAACACCAAGTTATCAGTTTTTTCCAACATCTGAAGCTAAAACCATGGTCTTCAGTAGTTTTATAACTACTGATGCCTAAAACCAAGACTTCAGTTGTTTCAACCTCTGAAGGTTAATACCACGTCATGAGTCGCTTAAAACTACTGATGACTCATACCAAACCCTTCAGTTGCTTTATAACCCATACCCTATAAATACCTTGTCTTACAGAGCCTCATCATCTCAAACCTAACGTTCAAAAACTCAGAACCTTCTCTCACATCAATGCCGAACATGAAGCTTAAACCACGACACAACTGTGTTGCTTACCTTACCAAATCACCCTTCTGGACAAAGTTTGATAATGCCATTGATCTAATGATCAACTCCCCATACAAAACGGCTTTCCTTCTAAATCCTACCATTCATGCTGAATCCCTCCATCAGTTCTGGACGAACGTCACCCTCATCACTGGGGAGAATGACACCGACTCTCTCCAATCGTTCGTCAACAATTGTCATGTGGTCATCACTCCAGAAATCCTTCGCTAAACCCTACAACTGGATGATGCCACTTTCCCCACTGGGTATCCAAAGGGCACCACTGATCTATCATTTGCCCAACATGGATACCAGGGTAACCTTAGTGCCTTTACCATCCTGAAGAAGCATTTCCATGATGCGGAACGACTAATTTTTCATATGGTGAATGTATGCTTAGCTCTTAAGACTTCTTCTTGGGATCAAATGTCGACGAGGTGGCAACAGGTATTATTCTCTATCCTTGACCAACAAAGCATAAATTTTTCTGAAATATTATTTCTTGAACTCAAGGATATGGCCTCCAAGCCTATAGCTAACCGATGGATATTATATCCTCGGTTCCTAATGGCCATTATTGTAAACCAGCTAAAAGCAGAGGGACTTGTTGGCCTTGGAGTCCCTGCCACGGCTGTATTGCCTGAAGTATACTCCAGGCACAACTCAGACCAGTCACTCAAACTGGCTGCCAAACTGCGAAAACCCACGCAGCTAGAACCCACAGCCACCACCTCCAAATCCATTGTCCCCACCAAACCCAAACACAAGAAAGCCAAAAAGGCTACTCAGGGAAATGAGTCCCCTGAGGATGCCCCTGCAACACAAACGCATGTTATATCTACCGGTCATAACCCCCTAGTAGATACACGTACTCACTCACCCACAACCGCTCAGTTTTCCTCTCACCAGGAGCCTGTAGCAACCATCTCTGGGGTACCTATACATCTGGAACCTTCCTCACTTGAGGAGGTTTCCATTGAAACGCACCACTCTCCCCGGGTGCATACTGTCTTCACACCCTCTCCTACTGCAACCGCCCCCCAAAGTCCAACCATCATAATTGCCAAAGTGCTGACTCAGTTGCACTCCTCACCCCCTCCCTAGATACCAATCAAAACTGGGATAGCCCCAACCATTAAGGGGGAGGACCAACGTGCTTCTGACACCCCACAGCACAGGGGTTACCATATTCAATCTCCAGTGTAGAAACGGATATTCGAATTTCTGGTGAGGGTGCCACTTCTCCTGCTTCAGCAAATGATCAGGATGAATCTGGTACTATCCATAAGACCTCACCAGAGGCAACTGCTGATGAAGGACATGATCCTGAGACAGGAAGTCCCCAGTACCATGACCAAGGGGCACATGCTACTACTGCACTACACTCAAAGCATGTTCATCCTGATTCTATCAGGAGGTCAGGGGATTCAGTAAACACTGATGATGACCTGGGCTTCTTTTATGATGTTTTAGCCCAAAACACCATCCTCGAGGATGAAGTGAGCAGACTCAAAGAGCTGCTTGCCAACATTTCTCAGGATCAAAGACCATCTACCGCTCAAAACCCACAGATGGCACCTTCCTCTGAAGGTCTCCCATACACAGAGCCACTCCAAAACACTCAGCCACCTGCCTCTGCTTCTGGTACTATTTCTCAGGGACAGAACCCCCCTGAGCAAATAGCTGCTATCTTTCAACATTCCTCACCTCTCATCACATCAACTATCACTGATACGATGCTTAAAACCTTTATAAGAGGCTTCCCTCAGTTATACAACCCTTGATAGAGGATGCTGTGAGCAAAAGGCTTTCAGTCAGTGAAAGCAAAAAGAAAGAGGATTGCAGATAGAAAGAAACTGAGAAGGAGAAGGTGAAGGATGCTGACATAGAGAAGGTGACTGAAAGTACTAAAGACTTTCATGTCACATACAAGAAAAGGAAGAATGAGAAGGAGACTGACTTGGAGACAATGGTGAAGAAGGTTGATGCCGAACATAGCCGATCAATGGATAACATCATTGATCAGTTGTTTAGGCAAGGTCACGACACTGAAAAACTTGACTCAGAAATCAGAAGACTAGAGATTGAAGAAATCCAAGCTAGATGGGAAAGTTATGATGTGTTGGAAAGGGAAAGGCTAGAAATCATGATGTGGTTCATAGCGAAATATCTTGGTAGATCATTGATAGAGATCAAGGCATGGTCCAGGGATAGCATCTTGGCAATAACCACCAAGATCTGTTCGTCTGAAGTATACACCAAAGGATTGGTTATTGAAGCCTTAAATGAAGCTGGTGCTGGTTGCAGGACTGAACTAGTCAAGCAATCTAAAGCCGACCTCATATCCAGAATGCTAGAACAGCCTGTCAACATTCCCACACAAAAACCACCACAACCACAACCCACCAAACCAACTCCCCTACCCTCAAAACCAATAGCCGATAATGTACCCCATAAAAGGAAGAGAAGGGTGTTGGGGCTAGAAGAAGAAAAAGAAGATAATGATGAAGATGAAGATAGGCTGCCAATCTCAGCTATTATTCAATTGCCTAAGGCCACAAGTCACCTCCCAACAATTACTCCTGAAACTCAAAGACAAATTGTGAAAGTGAAGCTAGAAGAAGAAGAGATTCATAAACAACATGATGAGGAATTGTTGAGGAGAGTTGACAAAGCATATGCTGCCACATCTTCAATCATCAACATGAAGAAGCACGCTCTTAAGTTATACACTCTTAAACATACATTTCAATATCAAAAGGAGAGAGTGAGGATTTGGCCTGATCCGGGGTGTCTTATAGGATTCACAAGAAAAACATTCCACAGAGATACTTTGGCCAAGTGAAGAAGATTGTAGATGAAGTGATCTCACTGGTCTTTGTAGTATCACCCTGGGAAATCCTAGATGACTTCAAGAAAGCCTATAAAGCTAACCTGACCCCACAAAAGATGCTGGAAAATAAAATGGTGAAAAACGGGTTAGTATATAAGAGGCTTGAGGAAGTGAGAAAGAATGAGCTCTAGTTGTTCTTAGAGGGTAATCACCCAGATGAATTGCTTATAGAGTAATAACAACTGTGGAACTCAAAAATGGGAAACAGGTCAAATACCTATCTGAATATTATGGGCCAGAATCAGTTTTTGAAGGAGGAGCTGAAGAGCTTACCATGGAGGAACAGATATCCTTCCTTGAGGCCTATACAAGGGAGTCATACAGACTCATTGTTGGGAAGTAGATCTCATGGATCGGGTAACAGCTCTGTGTCCAGTTCCCCAAGACAGAGTTCCCATTCTATCTTTGCCAAACAGATCATTGAGACTTTTTCCCAGGCCTATGCTTACATGGGTCACTTCTGAGCTGATCTAGAAGACAAAAAGACCAAATCTTTCTGCCATAATAAGTGGGACATCTTCAATAAATTTAGAGGTTTTGGCTGCATTGGTTCAGGGGAGTTTGTTGGACCAAAAGAACCAATGAGCCTGATCAGAAAAACCTCTAAGTCCCACAGACATCACAACAACTGCTGAAGACTTGATCAGCTGTTTGACAAAGTCTGAAGACTTCAACAGCTGAAGACTAAAGTACTGAAGACTTCAACAGCTGAAGACCAAAGTCTGAAGATCAACAGCTGAAGACTAAAGTACCGAAGACTTCAACAGCTGAAGACTAAAGTACTGAAGACTTCAATAGCTGAAGACCAAAGACTGAAGATCAACAGCTGAAGAACAAAGTACTGAAGATCAACAGCTGAAGTACAAAGACTGAAGACATCAGCTGATGACAACATCTGAAGTTCAAGTACAAGTACTGAAGCCTTCAGAGTTTCTTACAACAGCTGAAGAAGCATTCTTCAGTTGTTGTGATGGTTTCCTTTCAGTACTTTTCTTTTTGTTTTAGTATTTGTAAAACGACTGAAGAGCATGTTCTTCAGTCGTTGTAGTTTCAGTAGTTTCTTTTCAGTAGTTGTAGTGACGGTTAACACTTAGTATTTTTGTAAGAAGATGTCAGTTGTTTTGACATCTTTAGTAGTTGTGTTAACTTTCAATAGTCTGAATAATTCTGTTAGATGTCACTATCAAATGACATCAGCAGACATCACATCTCCTATATAAGGAATGTTTCACCATGACATTCTTATATAAGGGATGATTGACCTGATTGGATGTATGACATTTTGCCACCACGAAAGCGCATATTGAATGAAACATTTGATTTGCAGAATTCTTTCTATAATCGTTTGTTCTTACTTTGAATATCACTGTATTCTTGTGAATTGTCTAATTCATTGTTTGATTTCCGCTGCAATACTCTCTAATCAATCAAACTTAGATCACTGATCCTAACATAGATCCTATAATTGTGCTTTAAAGACCTTTTGTTATTGTTGATGGACAACTTTTAGGTACTTGGTTATTGTTTGACTTCCACACCACCTTTGTAAGTTTGGACTTGACCTTCTACACTTCAGAAGCTTTTATGGCTTGGGAAATTTTGATGACCGGACCTTGAGAAGATCCTGCTAGTACTGTAGCAGACTTTAGTGCTTCAGAAGTATTCCTTTCTTCCAAGACCAAATTTTCTTTCGAAGGCAAGTTTCCAGTTACCTTCTTCTTCACTTTGGAGCTTCCGAAGGAAATAGATTTTCCTTTTGAAGCTGAATTCTTCTTGGAGCTCTTGGGAGTTTCATTCTTTGTTACATGAAGAGTACCTCTTGGATTGTATGGACAATCCTTAGCAAGGTGAGATTTACTCTCACACATAAGACATTCCATCTTCTTCTTAAGAGCTTTCTTCTAGGAACAAGACTGACTTTGATCACATCCCTTCTCCACCTTCATCTTTACAAATGCCGAAATAGTCCTTTTGGTTGTGAACTATTCTTGGAGTTGGATGGTTCAGGCTATGTAGCAGTGGTACACAGCAGATTAGCCTTCTTCTTTAAGCTGAGATAATTTGAACATGAGCCAGAACTCTTTGTAGAAAAGTTTAGGTGATGTCTTTAGTCTTAACCACTTCAAACCTGCAGAGATGAAGACTTGTTTCTATGCAGTATTGAAGATGGCCTTGATTTCTTGAGCCTTTTTGGACTTTCCTTTGGCGTTCCTCATCAAGTTCTTTCTTCTTGATTTGGTCATCTCAACAACTATGCTCTCCTCAGAGGGAAGGTGACCCTTCTTAGAATGTTCTTCTTCACTCTTCTCAGACCCATTCTCCACCATATCCTCTTCATCCTCTTCAGTCACATAATCTATGAGAGGAAACTCATCTTCACAAGTTCAACACCTAGGAGATCTTAAAGAAAAGATTGTGTGTGGAGGAGCTGTCTCACAAGATCCTATTCCCTGCTTATTTTGATAATGACTTTCGCATGCAAGGATGAGGGTATTATGTTCTTGAAGGTCTCTTCTTCAAGAATACATTTTTTTGCCTTGTCTTTGCTTATCACAAGCTCAGCCTGGAATTCAGATAACTTAGTAATGACGCCTTTGATCTGAGTCTTGTAGTTTGTATGCTCATGTTTAAGAGTTGAAATGGTTTTCTCTAAGTCCTCTATCTTTATTTTATAATCATTTTTAGCTATTTTGAAGTCAGATTTTAAGATATTTAAGGACTCAAGATCATATCTCATTTCTAAGTTATAAAGACCTATATCTATTGACTTTAGCAATGCATTCAGGAGTACAAAGATGTTCCAATACCTTGGCTTCATCGTGGTCTGCCATGAGTGCTTGGTTTGGAGATGCATCTTCTACCTAAAAGCTCCAGTCAAAGCCTCCTTCTTCAACAGAAACTGCAGCTTGCTGATTTGGCTTCTCATTCTGGGAGCTTTCTCAATGTAGTTTGGACTGGTTTGTGCTTGCCCACCATTTGCCTACGTGTCGTACACTCCCTTGCAAAGTTTACCATCGGGTTACAGTTGTAACACTTTACATTGCTTTTATCCGGTCCAAACTTTCCACTGGCTGCATTGCTTGGAAATTTTCTCCCTGTCCTCTTGTAGAACTTCTTGCCTTTATGAGTGAGAAGAGCCATCTGCTAGACTATCTCCATGTACTCCAGATCATCTGGATGGATACTATCCAAATCTTCAAGAGTGAAGAGAAAGTTGCCTCATGTTCATTAGTATAGACAAAGGCATGAGAAGAATTTGTCACTTGGAAAGGACTCCGTTGAGTGTAGCTTTCCATTGGACTCTCTGGGAAGGTGATGAAAGGACCCTTTTGTGAGTTGTCAGGGTAGCATATAAGATAATGTTATGCTTCAATGCTATCCCTTTCAACCTGATGGAGGGTTGAACTCATTTGTTTTCTTGATTTACTAGATGAGTTTTGCATGTTCATCTCCATCTGTAGCCACTAAGAATACCATACAACTCTGTAAGAGTAAGAGTCTTAAGGATCTTAGTTCTCTTGATGACAACACAGTAGTGTGTCCGTTCTCTAGGAAGAGAGGACATAAACTTCCTTACAATGTCCCTATTTTCAAGATTTACTCCAACATCCGTTAGAGTGTCCACAATCTTAATATACCTAAAGTATAGTTGAGTCATGGTTCAGCTACCTTGAAGGTGAAGTTTTCAAACTGCTACTTTAGGAGATCATTCTTATTCTCCTTTGCTTTAGTAGACCCCTCATACATCAGCTTCAGTGCTTTCCATAGTTGTTGGTAGTTTTGCACTTCTTCAATCCTCTGTAGATGGAGTTTGGAAGAGAAGTTTGAAGGGCTGTCATGGCTTTCTGATCAATCTCTATTCTTTTCGTGACTTCTTTAGAGTAATCAGCCACAGCCTTGGGAATTACACCACCACCAGTAGCAGAAGTGGTGCTTGGTATGTAAGGTCCTTCAACAACAGAGTCTCACATCCTGAAGTCTTGAGACTTGATGAAGCTTTCCATTCTTTGACACCATGTATCAAAGTCTTCAAGAGTGATCAGTGGAGACTTTTTCATAGTTTAGTTTCCATATTAGCTTTAGTAATAGCTGCCATTTTAGTTGTTAAGTATTTTGTGCATGTGTGAGGGATCTTAAGATAGTGAGATCTTATATCAAGAGCCTGAAATGATCTTATACCAAGTGCAGGACCGGTAAAGAGTATGCACTTACAATACAACAACACAATGAGGAGAGTTGTTTATAACACTTACAGATCAAATAAGGAATTGGTTAACTTGTAGTAGAAGATGCTAAGAACACAATTAAAGATGAGACAGAACAAAATGGCAAAACAACACAAGTAATTGGTTTTCAAAAATGTTGTATATTGCTTCTAAAGTTCTACTCCAAATGTTACTAAGGACACAAAAGAGTTACAAGTGCTTGAGATACATATACTACATCCTACAACCAACCATGCTTTGAAAGCCAGCTCGATACAATTGACTAGACAACTACAAAATCAAATGTAAAGTCAAAAGGTAGATTTGCCTTTTGACTAGTGACTATGACATGTCATAGCTCACATCCTAATATATTACATAAGTAGATAGCACACACTCAAGACCTCAATGTACAGTTACCAAAAGCATAGACCTTTTCACGAACTTATGTAAGTTGGTGACTTATAGAGTCGCAGTGGAAAGGGGTCCAGTTTTAAGTTAAGGGTAAATTAAATAAAGCATGCGTTCAAAAGTCTTCGGAAGAAATCTGTCTTCAAGTGTTGGCTTGGGAAGACTTTGTCTTTAGAGGTTCGGAAGACTTCATGTTTGGCTTCGGAAGATATTGGTCTTGGCTTTGGAAGACTTCACACGTAGAGAATTTTCTAAGGCAGAGTGTGAAACTTTTGAAGCATTCTACTTCAGTACGCTTGTGCATGCATGCAGGAGAGAGACTTTGGGTGTTTAGGTTGCATCAGCCTTACACAGTCTGCAGATATCTTACCACTCAAAGGGGATAAATTTTTCTTAATTTTGCTGCTACATGAGCAAACTCGCTTGTAGTTTCGCTAGCAGTTTCACTGTCTTCTTTGCTAGCCGTTTTGTTGGACCTGAAAAGATCATACAGGCTAATTCAAATGGTGAGTTGTTTGTTGTTCTGTTGGAAACTACCTAAGTCCAAGAAGTAATGTTGATGAAGAATATGCAGAGAAGAACCAAGTATTGACAAACCACATTTGTAAATGCTGAAGACATAAAACAAATGCTGACAAGTGTTTGTTCTTTCGCGTTAAAAAGGTGGATAGTCAAAAAGATATGCGGACAGACTTGTTCATCTGCATTTACAAATGTGGATGACCAGCAACAAATGCTCATACGTATTTTTTCATCCACATTACCTAATGCGGATGACCAACTACTTATGCGGATGACAAGAGAAGAAATTCTGATCAAGAACAAGTCATCCGCATTTGTCAATGCGAATCAACACAAGAAATGTTGATGAAGACTTAGACTAGTTCTCATGTATTGGTCAAGGGTAATTTAGTCATTTTAGAAAAAGGCAACTTGTTAGCCTATAAATAGAATAGAATAGCTTGTACATAAGGTGATTGAGGAAAGACAATTAGAATATTTTGTATTACACATTCTCAAGGTGCATTTATTACTGTTCTTGCTAAAATCCTAGCATTTATTGTAATCAATCACCTTCATCAATATATACAAAGCACTTATGAGTATATTTGTGCGTTGAATGTTATTGATTTTTTGTTTCCGCCATTCAATCTCTTACATGATCATCATATTTGATCCTGCTGAGAATCTTAATCACACTACCTAGTCAATTGGTATCAGAGCTTTGGCTCTTAATTCTTTTTCAGATCTACCAAAGATCCAAATAGAACTTTATTAATCTGGTGATCGAGTTGGTAGTAGAGTGTTCTATCAACTCTACTTAGTAAACAATATAATATACTCTTTTCCTCACCCTCAAGAACAAACAAACAGTACCCATCTTCGAAGCTTTAAACAGTCAGTATAACAAATAGCATCAACAGAAACTAAGAAACCTAATAGATCTGATTCTATGAGATTGTTTTGGACGATTCGGACAAAGTTGGACAACGAGAACTTAAAAACATAACTAATCTATATTAAACAAGTTAAAATACTTTGTTAAAATGGATTCACACAGTTTTTTTAGAACTTGGTCATACACCTAAACCTCCTATGCTTAAACACAAATCATACTTTAAGCAATGTAAAATCAGATTTAGGAATTACATTACAGGTGTAGATCCTGACTTTTGAATCTCAATATGCAAGGGGCCATACATCCTTGTTACTCTGTTTGTAGATCAAGATGCCATCTACAAAACATCAAGAATATCCATTGAGGGTCTGACTCTTAATGATGAAGAATTCAAGAAGATCATGATTGATCTCAAAGCTTACTCCATACTCACTAAAGCACTTAAGATGGACGTGCTGAAAAAACTTGAAACGTATGGTAGTGCTAAAGCAGTATGGGATGCACTACGAATTATGTGTGAGGGAAGTAGTGAAGTTTCAGAGATTAACAAGGATAAACTTGTTAATCATTATAAAACATTTCATCACTCCAAAGGGGTGTCCATATCTAAAGAACTGCACAGATTTGTACAATTGGTAAATGACTTGGAAATCATGGGAGTCACTTACAAAGTCAAAGATTTAAATAAGAAAATAATGCACAGTCTTCCAGAGACATGGAAACAAAATATGACCATGTTAAAGAACACTCTTGATCTTGAGAGTACGACCCTGGATATAATGATAGCCAAGATAGAAGCACTGGAGGTAGATGAAGGAAGCAAAAATTTAGGAGGACCCAAAGTGATTCAGGCATAAAAGTTTCCATGAGAATCTCACTCTGTGGAAAATGCCTTCATTACTAAGGAGGATGATTTCATCTCTTCTATAGATCAAGTGAAAACCACTGGGTTCATTGGAACTCCACCAATTAATCATCCATCAACATCATCCAAAGCATCAGGAATCACTGCAGCTCCTACAAACAGTCCTAATGATACAAGATCTGAAGAACAAAAGGCAAGTTATAATGCCTTTGTTGCCAGCTTTGAAGCTTATTTGGGAGGAAGACTCACATCAGCTCATCTGATCCAGGAAGACGTAGAAGAAATAGATCAAGATGATGTTGAAGAAATTGATTTGCAATGGCAAATGGCCATGATTGCTTTGAGAGCAAAGTAGTTTTTCAGAAAGGAAAGCTCAGCCATATTGAAAACATTAAGCTTGGATAACATAAATCCAAAGTGAAATGCTTCAACTTTGGCATGACTGGGCACTTCTCCAGAGAATGAAATGCCCCCAAAAGAAATAACTTTCATTGAAATTCTCAAAGCCAGTCTTCCCCAGACCCAAACTCAAGTTTTCACTCCAATAATCATCAGCAGCAATATCATCATCCACAACAACAACAATCATATCATAATCAACATCAACTAACAAACCAAGCTTATGGAAGCAATCAGTCATCCGCAAATGCTCTCGTGATTAAGCAAGATGGAGTATGTGACTGGAGCCTATATGCAGAGAAAGTAAAGCTTCAATTTCAAAATCATGTACTCATGGCTCACATCAACGATGGTCGATCTCCTATGCCTTCTGAGGTAAAATCTAAGTTGTGTAGTGATAAATGCATTACTGAACTGCAAGGTTATAGGGAGCATAACCATAAACATGCACATAAAATAAAAGAGGAAAAGGTTAAGTCGGAGATGCTCAAGAGAGAAATAAAAGGCTTTGAAATCAAAATAAAATCTCTCATCTCTGGCATTGAAAAATACATGGTTAAAAGTATACTCTTGCAGCTAAAAATGAGGAACTGACTGAAAAGTTAGCTCAACCTAAAGCTGAACTTACACTTACCAAAGTGAAATTGGAAAAGTTTGAACTGCCTTCGGTCAAGCTGCAAGTGACGCTTGATTCTCAAAAGGATCCTAAAGAGATGTCTAGGATCGGGTATGACTCTTGTCCTTCACCATAAAATGACAACTACACTATCATGCGTGACTCTGTTATACTCAATGAGAAAATTGAACCAAACACTATTAAACCAAAAACAATAGTAAAACAGATCACAAATCCTCAAAACCAACCAAATGTTTACATTGAAACAAATGAGGACAAACTCATATTAGGACACCCAATTAAAATCAATGAGTGTTCAGACAATGCAGTGAGTGTCCTCAAACCCACAAGCCTAATTAAAGCAATTGTTCCATTTGTGAAATTCATACCTGTTGTTTCAAAAGGTCAAAACAAAATTTGTGAAGTCAGTGAATCCCTCTGCTGAAAGCAGATCTGATAATGAGATTATATCTCTAAACAATTCAAGGAAATCAGACAAGGTTTCACTACAAAGGAAACAAAAGGGCTCCCTGATTTCAACATGCAAAACTATATTAGACCCTTAGTTTTCAAATTAAGACAGGGAGTTGGATTTGACATATGCAACAATGAGCACGTTGATCAGTTTAACAAAGAGGTAAAGAAAGGTTGAAGAAACAAAAACAGCCAAGAAAAATTATCAAAAGTAGTGTTGTGAAGCAAGCTACAAAAAGGGCTGATTTTGATTCCTCCCCTAAGCAAAAGAAAGTAACTCACTGCAAATGGGAAAATCAGCTGAGTCTCACAAATTAAAATTAGATTCAAGAAACAAACAAATGTATTGTGACTTATGTTATATGTTTAATGACAAAACAGAAGAGTGCTTTTACAATCAATATTGCTCTATCTGTGACATGAACAACCACTCCACTAAAAACTATTATTTTAACAAATACTGTTTAGTCTGTGATATGAACAATCAAAATACATCTCATTGTTACTTTAATCAGAAGGGAGTTAGAATTGCTCAAAACAAACCCATCTCAACAACATATGTAAACCCCATTTTAGGAGTCATTTGCCCACCAATCAATCTTGAACATCTAGATCATACAATGATAGGAGTAACACAAAAGAATTATGGAAATGTCAAAGAAACAACCATCACATCATTAAGCAACAGTTTGACCTTCCAAAACCTAAAATGATTTTTGATAATTAGAAACGGTTTAAATTTCATTAAAAGAATAGAGACCAAAGGTTTTTGTTGGACCAAAAGAACCAATGAGCCAAGATCAGAAAACCTCTAAGTCCCACATGGTATCACAACAACTGCTGAAAGCTTCAATAGCAGTTTGACAAGTGCTGAAGACTTCAACAGCTGAAGATCAAGTGCTGAAGACTTCAACAGCTGAAGAACTAAAGTGCTGAAGTACAACAGCTGAAGAACACAAGTGCTGAAGCTGAAAGACCAAAGTACTGAAGTACAACAGCTGAAGAGTTTACAAGTGCTGAAGATCAACAACTGATGTACAAAGTCTGAAGACAAAGACTGAAGACATCAGCTGATGATATCTACTGAAGTCATCAGCTGATGAAACATCTGAAGGTCAAAGTCTGAAGATCAAGTACTGAAGCGTCAGTAGTTTGTCACAACTGCTGAAGAGTACTTCTTCAGTAGTTGTGATATCAGTAGTTTTATATTTCTAGTTTTAGTAGTTTTGTAAAACGACTGAAGAGCTTGTTCTTCAGTCGTTGTAGTTTTAGTAGTTTTATATTTCAGTAGTTATAACAACTGATAACACTTAGAACTTTTTGTAAGAAGATGTCAGCTGTTTTGACATCTTCAGTAGTTGTGTTTTAGTTGTAATAAATCTGTTAGATATCACTATCAAGTGACATCAGCAGACGTCACATCTCTTATATAAGAGGTGTCGACCTAATCTTAATTGTGACATTCTATTACCACGAAAGCGAATATTGAATGAAATATATTTGCAGATATTCTCTCTCTCTATAACCGTCTTTGTTCTTCATTGAATTTCGTTTTGTTCTTGTGAATCGACTAATTCATTGTTTGAATTCCGCTGCAATACTCGTCAATCAATCAAACATAGTTCACTGATCCTAACAAGTGGTATCAGAGCAAGGTTAATCATTGATCGATCTAACAATTGATCATTGAAACTGCTAATTGATATCTGTGTTTGATTGAATTAGCGTATTTGCAAGAACTGGTTATAGATTATTGAATTTCTGCCGCTTTCGTTCATTTATTTTGAGATCTTCTGGTTCAATTGGTTGTTGCGTTTTTGTTCTAAATCTGTTTTAGCTTAACCGAATTTGATTGAATCCGAGATGACGACTCCTTCTAATGACCCTCACAATACCGGTTCCTCAACCAAGCCTCCGATGCTGGTTAGGACCGAGTATAACATATGGCAACGTAGAATGCTTCATCACCTGTCTGTTAACAGTTCAGGTGTTGGACATCCGTGGTACATGGACCACATAAGCCTATGGTGAACAATCCGGAAACCAATCAATGGTTCCGAAGAAGAAGGAACAATACTCTGATGAAGATCGGAAACTATTTGAGATTGATGCTAAAGCCCATGGAATTCTAGCCATGGCACTGCCTAATGAATCTATTCAGGGCTTATGCATCATGAAACTGCTCATGATCTCTGGAATGCCCTGAAGAACAATTCGGTGGCACTGATGACGTCTTAGCAAACAATAGAGAGATCCTTGCCCAACAATATGAGACATTCTCTCATAGAAAGGGTGAGACACTGACTCAACAGTTTGAGCGCTTTTCCTGCTTGATATTTGAGCTGAAAATGGTGAAACAGGAATACACCAATAGCCAGATGAACAACAGATTCCTCAGATCACTGCCTGAGAGATGGGACACATACACTATTGTCCTACGCTCCAGTGCAATCTCTAGAAGGCCTATCTCTCACCAACTTCATGGGAAACTGCTTACATTTGAAAGAGAGATAGAGCAGAAGAGGAAACTGTCCTCATCAGGAAAGCTCACTGATGACTTTGTACCAGGCAATACTGCCTTGGTTGGTCATGAGTCAGAATATGCTGCATCTGAAAGCAATTATGATGAGCATATAGATTTCTCTTCAAATAGTTCTGATCATGCATTTGTTGGTATTGAGAGTCATTCTGGCAGTAATAGTGACAATTTATGCTTCATCATGGATGATCTGAAAGGAATGCTGATGATGATCTAGAAGAGATGGATATTCTGAGCCAGATGGCACTGATTAATATCAGATCTCAGAAGTTCTACAAGAGAACTGGCAGGAAATTTCCTGGACACTCTGGCAAAACCAAAGTTGGTTTTGACAAGAGTAAGTTGAGGTGTCACAAATGCCAAAGGCTAGGACACTTTGCAAGAGAGTGTAGATCAACTGGATCTAACTCTTCTGCACCCTTTGTGACTTTTCCTAGTACTAGTCCACAAAACAGAGGGCAAAACCTGCTGGTTCTGGTCATTATTCACATCCTAGATCTCCTGCATACTTTGTTCCCCAGGGTCAAATGTCATATCCTTATCCCTGCTATTATGTGCCTCAACCAAATTCTGTTCAAGCTCCAATTGCACAACAACCACAAGCATTGCCTGAACCACAGCCTTCCCAATCTCATCAACAAACTCAACCTCAACAACACAGCTTCTTCACCCCAGGAGTTGTTGACTGGAGCAGTTTACCAGATGGCATGTCTGGTCATGAACAACTGTTCTCAGGTGCTGGTCAACATGGTGGTGACAGTCCATTGGGAAATCTAGCTCTTATGGCTTTGGATTCTGCTGATACTTCATCCTCTAATGCCTCTACACCAAAGGTATCACAGGTATCCTCTGAGGCAAAGCCAAATTATGTTCTGACACATGCATAGCAGCATTGCATCTATTAGAGAAGCAATGTAGCTTTAATCAATAAGAACATTGAGCTAGAACAAATTTTTCCAAAAACAAAGCTGAATTTGAGTCTGTGCTTAATGATAAAATGATGAGATTTACAAACTGAAATGCCAAATAACTGATGATAAGGCTAGGGAAGAGATACTTCTAGAGAAGTATAAAGATCTCAAAGAAACCCTTGCAGTTACCCAGGTAGAGTGTGATAGATGGGTACAATCATGCAAAGGTTTTGAAATGCTTCTTAGTAAGCAATCTGCTTCCAATGTGAAGTTTGGCATTGGTTACAATCACACTGCTCCACCTACAGATTTTACTCCCAAGAGCAGAGGTAGAATCTGATGGTGAGAGTGATAACCAATCCATCTCATGTGATCTACTTTCTGATACAGCACAATCAGAAGTAGAAGTCAGCATCAAGCCCTCTCTGAACCTATCAGCTGATGTTGATGGTTCAAATGCTGACACTCACATGATCAATGAGTTGATCAACTCAGGAGTTAATTCTGAAAGTCCTGAAAGGACTAGAGAGCAGGATTTAACACCTGAAGTTCAAACTCCAACTACTGTCAGTACTGAAGAGAAGAAAACTGCAGTAGAAAGAGTTTGAAGACTACTAAAGAGGCAGTCAAGAAAGCAAACAATGCTTCCAAAGCATTGAAGAGCAAGTCTTCAGTTGCTTCACCCTCTTTAGTTGATGATCAACTAAGATGAAGAAGAAACCATGTGAAGTATGTGGTTGTTCAATCATCTTACAGATGATTGCTGGTACAAAAGAGGTTCCAAACTCAAACAAAAGAAGAAATTAAAGAGAAAATGGTAAAAATGAAAACTGAGTTTGAGACCACATTTGTATCAGCAACATCAAATCCTGTAACCCTTAAGTCCTCAAAGAAATCCAAAAGGAAAGGGGTTAAACAGGTGACAGCTGAGAGTGCTCAGAAGAAGAAGGTGCAACATAGGAACTTATCAAACTCCACTGGCAATGTGTCTGATGAGTGAAAGCTTTATCACAAAATCAGACACAGCTGGTTATGATGGTTCAACATCTGTTGGGTAGAGTTAACCAACTAGATGCTCCTATGTTGAAACCACAGAAAAGGAGATCCAAGCCAAAGGATTCCTCTTCTTCACCATCTTCTTCCTCTCAGGCTGTTGTTTCAAATAAACCTGTTAGTTTACCATCTATTGATGAGACCAGGCCCAAAACCAAAAAGGTTTGGGTCTCTAAAACTAACTGATGTTTATTTTTGCAGGGTTCTCCAACATGCCAAAGTAGCATCTGGTATGTAGACAGTGGGGGATCTATGCACATGACTGGGAACAGTTCTCTTCTTCATGACTACTCTCAAGGAAAGAAGGGATTTGTTTCTTTTGGCAATGATGCTAGGGGTACATCATTGGTAAGGGCTTTGTCTCCAATGGAGAAATCAAATTTGATGATGTTAATCATGTGGAAAATCTCAAGTACAATCTCTTGAGTGTCAGTCAAATGTGTGATAAAGGCCATGTTGCTCTTTTCACCAGTCAAAACTGTAGGATTCTGTCATCCAAAGTTTTGCACTTGATTGACAAGGTGTGGATGATCACACTCTCCTGAGAGCCAACAGGACAGGAAGAGTGTATGCCTTAGATCTTTCCAAGAAAATAGATCTCAAAGGCAATCCTTGCCTATTTTCCAAAGCCTCTTCTCAAGAATCTAAACTGTGGCACAGAAGGCTGGGTCATGTTAATTTCAAAAACATGAATCAGCTTATCCACAATAGTTTAGTCAGAGGCTTACCAATAAAGGAGTTCCACTGTGATGAAACCTGCACTGCTTGTGTAAAAGGAAAACAGCACAAAGTCTCATTCCCTCCTATTGAAGAGCCTAAGTCCACTGCCTGCTTGCAATTACTGCATATGGATCTATTTGGTCCTGTGAGAGTGATGAGCATGGCAAAGAAGAAATACTGTCTGGTAATTGTGGATGATTACTCCAGATTTGTATGGACTTTCTTTCTACATTCAAAGGATGAGGTTCTCAGAAGGTTATTAACTTTGTGTTGTATATTGAGAAGCAGTATTCCCTTCCAGTCAAGTGTATCAGGAGTGATAATGGAACTGAATTCAGGAATCATACACTTGATGAATTCTATCTCTCAAAGGGAATCAAAAGGTTTAGCATCCCAAGGACTCCAGAACAAAATGGAGTAGTGGAGAGAAAGAATAGGACCCAGCTTGCTATGTGCAGATAGAGTTTTAGTAAATCAGAGGTTGATGAAGACTCCATATGAAGTTCTCCATCATTTGGCTCCTCTGATTTCATTTTCAAAGCATTTGGATGTCCCTGTTTTATTCTCAACACAAAGGATCAACTCCATAAATTTGATCCTAAGGTGGATGCTGGGTATTTTGTTGGTTATTCATCTAGTTGCAAGGCATACAGAGTCTTCAACTGCAGAACAAAGATAGTTGAAGAGACTCTGCATGTGAAGTTTAATGAATCTCCTATGGACAAGTTTCCACAAAACCCTGTGGAGTTGTTTGATTTGGACATACTGCAATATGTTCTGATCAACATCCAGCTGTTGCAGATCCTGTGGCTCAATCATCTTCTGCAGCATGTCTTCCACCTGGTGGTATTGATGATGATGATGATAATATCAATACTCACCTATTCAAGTTTAGTGACCAACTGCCTGAGTCTGCTAAACTTGATGTTCCTGTAGCTTCAGCAGTTCCATCCACAACAAATGCTAATGAGATCTCTGTTTCCTCTACATCGTTTGAGTTACCATCAAATTCTTGGTTCAGAGTCTACATCAACATCTGCTGCTGCTGAAGGTTCTACAAACACTTGCACAGATCTCATTGTTTATCAAGAACTGAAGAATCACCCCATGTCTCAGATTATTGGTGATATCAATGCTGGTGTTTTAAAACCAATCAATTGTCTAACTTCTGCTTCTATGCTCTCTTCATCAGTCAGCTAGAGCCAAAGAACTATCATGTTGCTTTGAGAGACAATGGATGGGTTGAAGCTATGCAACTTGAGCTACTTCAGTTCAAGAAACAGCAAGTGTGGGAACTTGTTCCTCTTCCCCAGGTAAGTGTGCAATAGGCACTAAATGGGTGTTTAGGAATAAAATCGATAAAAATGGGCTTATTGTTAAGACCAGGCTAGACTGGTTGTACAGGGGTTTTCACAAGAAGAAGGTATTGACTATGATGAAACCTTTGCCCCTGTAGCCAGACTAGAGGCAATCAGATTGTTCTTACCCTATGCTGCATTCCACAATCTTAAAGTTTTTCAAATGGATGTTAAAAGTGCATTTTATATGGTAAAATAAGGAATAGTTTATGTGTGTCAACCACCAGGCTTTGAGGATACTAAACATCCTGAATGGGTGTACAAACTTGATAAGGCTCTTTATGGGTTGAAACAAGCTCCTAGAGCCTGGTATGAGACACTCTCTACTTTTCTTCTTAAGAATAATTTCACTAGAGGCTCCATTGATAAAACTTTGTTTATTAAGAAGGTGGATCAGCATAAGCTACTTGTTCAGATTTATGTTGATGATATTATTTTTGCATCCTCTGATCCCCAGTTGTGTGATGATTTTACAACATTGATGAAAAAGAGGTTTGAAATGAGTGCAATGGGAGAATTACAGTTCTTTCTAGGCTTGCAAATCAAACAAAAGGCTGATGGAACTTTTATTCATCAGTCAAAATATACAAAAGATCTTTTGAATAAGTTTGATTTACAAAACTGTAAGCCCTGTTCTACTCCCATGTGCAACACCACACAACTGGATGCTGATCAGAAAGGTAAAGTTGTTGATGAAACGCTTTACAGATGTATGATTGGGTCCTTGATGTATCTAACAGCTTCTAGACCAGATATTATGTTTGCTACATGTGTTTGTGCTAGATTTCAGGCTGCTCCTAAAGAGTCTCATTTGATTGCAGTCAAGAGAATCTTTAGATATTTGTAAGGTACACAATCTCTGGGTTTATGGTATTCCACTGGACACTCTTGCAAATAGTTGCTTTTTCAGATAGTGACTATGCAGGGTGCAAGTTAACTAGAAAGTCAACTTCTGGTGGTTGTCAATTCCTAGGCAACTGTTTGATTTCTTGGCAAAGTAAGAAACAAACATCTGTTGCTACATCAACTGCTGAGGCCGAGTACATTGCTGCTGCAAGTTGCACCTCTCAGGTACTCTGGCTTCAGAACCAACTTCTGGATTATGACATTACAGAGACTAAGCCTCCATTGTTAATGGATAGTGCTTCAGCTCTGTGTATTGTCAAAAATCCAGTCCAGCACTCTAGGACCAACATATAGAGATCAGACATCATCTTATTCGGGATTGCTTTGAAAAAGGTCTGATTGATCATAAGTTTGTGCCTAGTGCTGATGAGCTTGCAGATATTTTTACTAAGCCTTTGGATAGTTCTACTTTCCAAAACCTTGTGTTAAGGCTTGGTATGCTGGAGCTAGAATAAGTGACAACTACTGATGATTTCAGTAGTAATTATTGATGATCATTGGTACCCATGTCACATATAAGTACTGATGAGTCTTTTGTCTTCAGTAGTTTTTTATAACTACTGATGGCTAAATGCCTCACAAGTACTGAAGTACTTTATCTGTTCCAAACTACTGATGTAGTTAAAACTACTGATGTAGTTACAACTACTGAAATCAGTATAAACAGATAAGTACTGATGTCCTATGAAACACCTGAAAATCAGATGCAAAGTCTGATGAGTAAGTGTTGAGGACAGCATGAAACAGCTGAAAGGCTATGAATTGACGACAACTACTGTAGAGAACTTTCTCTTCAGATGTTTCAACAACTGCTGTTTCATTCTAAACGACTGAAGCAAAACCATGTCTTCAGTAGTTTTATAACTACTGATGACTAATACCAAGTCTTCAGTTGTTTACAACAGCTGATGACAAAACCACTGTCTTCAGTAGTTTCACAACTACTGATGACAAACACCAAGTCCTCAGTTGTTTCAATCATCTGAAGTCAAAACCATGGTCTTTAGTAGTTTTCTAACTTCTGATGCCTAACACCACGACTTCAGCTGTTTCAACGTCTGAAAGGATAATACCATGTCAACAGTCGTTAAAACTACTGATGACTAACACCACATCCTTCAGTCGTTTTCTTACCCGTACCCTATAAATATCCCTGACCTATCCTTCAATGCTTCATCTTCTTCAAACCTAACGTTCCTCTCCAGAACTTCTCTCTTCTCAATGGCGTCCATGCAATTAAACCGCGACACAACTGTGTTGCCTACTTTACTAAATCGCCTGTCTGGGCTAAGTTGGATACTGCTATCGATCTTATGGCTTAGTCCCAATACAAAACGGCATTCTTTTGAATCCCATTCTACATGCCGAATCCCTCCAACAGTTTTGGATGAACGTTACTATTACCACTGGGGAGAACAACACACCATCTCTCCAGTCGGTCGTTAACAACAAAGAAGTGGTCATCACTCTTGCAATAATCCGCCAATTCTTCATCTGGATGATGCTATTTCTCCTGCTGGATATCCGAAGGGCACCACAGATCTATCCTTTGCCCAACATGGATATCAAGGCAATCTCAGTGCCTCCACTATCATGAAGAAACACTTCCATGATGCCGAACGCCTAATTTTTCACATGGTGAATGTATGTTTGGCTCCTAAGACTTCGTCTGGGATCAAATGTTGTCAAAGTGGCAGCAGGTAATGTATTCTATTCTTGAGCAACACCGTTAAACTTTTCAGAAATAATTTTCGGAGCTCAAGGATATGGCTCAAAAACTAACTGCTAACCATTGGATACTATATCCACGGTTCATAATAGCCATCATTCCAAACCAGCTTAATGCTGTGGGACTTGTTGGCTTGGGAGTCCCTGCTACGGCTGTTCTACCGGAAGTATACTCCCGGCACAACTCTGACCAGACACTCAATTGGCTGCCAAGCTGCGCAAACCCACGCAGCTGGAACCCACAGCCACCACCTCCAAATCAAAAGTCCCCACCAAACCCACCAAAGAGAAACCCAAAACGGCTACTCAGGGATTGAGTCCCCTGAGGATGCCCCTGCAACACAAACGCAGGAGATATCCACTGCTCCAAACCCCCTAGTTGATATAAGACTCTTCCAGCCATAGCCGCTCAGGATTCCTCTCAACAGGAGCCTGCAGCAACCACAAAAGGGGTACCTACATATCTGGGATCTTCCTCACTTGAGGGGATTGCCATTGAGAGCACCAACCTCCCCAGATGCACACTGCTTCTATCCCTTCACCCCATACAACCGCCCCTCACAGCCCAACTTTAATAGTTGCACAAGTGCTGACTCAACTGCACTCCTCACCCCTCCCAGAAACCACTTACTACTGGGAACACCTCTACAATTGAGGGGGAGGAACACAGTGCACTTGAGAACCCACAGCACAGGGGTTTACCACTTCTATCTCCTGGTGTAGATAAGGAGCTTAGAATATCTAGTGAGGCTGCCACCTCTTCTTTATCAGCACATGATCAGCATGAGGCTGGTAACATTGCTAAGACCTCACTACAGGCAATAGCTGATGATGGACATTGTCCTGAGGCTGGAAGTCCCTAGTACCAAGCACAAGGGGCACATGCAACAACTGGTCTACACCCAGTGCATGTAAATCCTGCTTCAAGCAGGAGGTCAGATGATTCAGCTTCGGCTAATGATGACCTGGGCTTTTTCTATGATGTTCTTGCCCAGAACCCAATCCTTGAAGAGAAAGTCAGTAGGCTGTAAAACCTACTTGACCAACTCTCACAAGGAGAAAGACCATCTGCCTCCACCAACCCACAGATGGCACCTTCAGTTGAAGGTTCCCCAAACACTGAGCCACTCCAAACTAGCCACCTGCCTCTGCTTCAGGCCCTATTTCTCAGGAACAGAACCCTCCTGCGCAAATAGGTGCTGTACTTCAAAATTCCCTCCCTCTCATCACACCCATAATCACTGATATTGTGACTAAAGCCATTGATGAGAGGCTTTCCTCTACTTTACAACCCTTGATTGATGCTGCTGTGCAAAAGACACTTTCTGCGGTACAAACCCCTTCCACCAATGCATCCAAAAAGGGGGAGAGTACTGCAGTGAAAGAAAAGAAGAGGAAAAGAACAGAGGAAGAGAAGGAAGAGAAGCAAGCCCAAGAGGAGAGAAAGAAAAGCAACCACTGCTCACTTACAAGCGAAAGAAAAGTGCTGATGATCATACTGCTGAAGACAAATCCTTGGAGAGCTGGTAAAAGAAGCTGATACTACACACAGCCGATCCATGGATAAAATAATTGAACAACTCTTCAGGCAAGGGTTTGATACAGCCACTTTGGATAGTGAGATCAGAAGGTTGGAAGTGCAAGAGATTCAAACCCGATGGGCTGGGTATGATGCTCTTGAAAAAGAGAGATTGGAGATAATGATCCGCTTCATTGCAAAATACTTAGGAAGATCGTTAATGGAGATTCGCGCGTGGACCAGGGACAGTATTCTGGCTATAGCCACCAGAATCTATCTGTCTGAGCAATTCCACAAGGGGATTATTGTTGAAGCCCTTGATGAGGCTGGGGCTGGTAAAAGGTTGGAAATGGCTAAACTTACAAAGGCGAAACTTACTACCAAGATGCTGGATCAACCTTCCCTTCCACCCACTCAAACTCAACCTACCCCTCAAATCTCCAAACCAATCTCTAAGCCAAAGTCCAAACATCCTCTTTCTTCAACACCATTCCTTTACCAACCCAACCATCATCCAGTGATGCACCTAGAAGGAGGAGAAGGGTGCTGAGGATGGAAGAAGAAGAAGAAGAAGAGGATGAAGATGATAATCTGCCACTCTCTGTTGTTCTAAAGCTACCAAAAGCCAGAAGTCAACCCTTGATCACACCTGACTCTCAAAGGAACTGGTCAGAGTCAAGATAGAAGATGAAGAACAGCAGAAACAGCACGATGAGCAACTACTGAAGATGGTTGACAAGGAATTTCCTCAGTCATCATCTATTCAAGCCATGAAAGGGCATGCTTAGAGGCTGTACACTCTCAGGCACACTTTTCAGTATCAGAAGAGAGAGTGAGAGTATGGCCAGACCCCAGGGTGAGTTCTAGAATCCATAAAAGAACTATTCCACACAGATACAATGGCCAGTTAGAAAAACAATAGATTCTACCATCATGTTGGCCATTGTAGTCACACCCTGGGAAATCATTGATGAATTCAAGAAAGCTCATCAAGAAAAGATGACCCCTCAAGCCTTACTAGAAAACAAGATGATTAAAAAGGGGTTGTTATATAAAAAGCTTGAAGACATCGAGAGAATGAGCTCCAGTTACTCCTTGAAGGCACCCATCCTGATGAATTTGTCTATAGGGAGGTAACTACAGTGGAGCTGAAAAATGGCAGGACCATGAAGTACTTATCTGAGTACTATGGTCCAGAGTTATTCTTCGAAGGAGGAGTAGAAGAACTCTCCAAGGAAGAACAAGTTGTTCTCCTTGAGGCCTATGTTCGAGAGTCATACAGACTCATTATGGGGAAGTAAATCTCATGAATGGGATAACAACTCTGTGTCCAGTTCCCCAAAACAGAGTTCCCATTCATACCTTGCCAATCAAATATCTGAGATTTCTTCCCAGGCCGGAGCTTACATGGGTCATCTTCTCTACTGATCAAGAGGAAAAAGACCAACATTTTGCCAACAATAAGTGGGATAATAAATAATTTAGAGGTTTTGGCTGCATTGGTTCAGGGGGAGTTTGTTGGACCAAAAGAACCATTGAGCCAAGATCAGAAAACCTCTAAGTCCCACATGGTATCACAACAACTGCTGAAAGCTTCATCAGCAGTTTGACAAGTGCTGAAAACTTCAACAGCTGAAGATCAAGTGCTGAAGACTTCAACAGCTGAAGAACTAAAGTGCTGAAGTACAACAATTGAAGAACACAAATGCTGAAGCTGAAAGACCAAAGTACTGAAGTACAACAGCTGAAGAGTTTACAAGTGTTGTAGATCAACAACTGATGTACAAAGTCTGAAGACAAAGACTGAAGACATCAGCTGATGATATCTACTGAAGTCATCAGCTGATGAAACATCTGAAGGTCAAAGTCTGAAGATCAAGTACTGAAGCGTCAGTAGTTTGTCACAACTGCTGAAGAGTACTTCTTCAGTAGTTGTGATATCAGTAGTTTTATATTTCTAGTTTCAGTAGTTTTGTAAAACGACTGAAGAGCTTGTTCTTCAGTCGTTGTAGTTTCAGTAGTTTTATATTTCAGTAGTTATAACAACTGATAACACTTAGAACTTTTTGTAAGAAGATGTCAGCTGTTTTGACATCTTCAGTAGTTGTGTTTCAGTTGTAATAAATCTGTTAGATGTCACTATCAAGTGACATCAGCACACGTCACATCTCTTATATAAGAGGTGTCGACCTAATCTTAATTGTGACATTCTGTTATCACGAAAGCGAATATTGAATGAAATATATTTGCAGATATTCTCTCTCTCTATAACCGTCTTTGTTCTTCATTGAATATCGTTTTGTTCTTGTGAATCGACTAATTCATTGTTTGAATTCCGCTGTAATACTCGTCAATCAATCAAACATAGTTCACTGATCCTAACAGTTTTATTACTCCTTTCACTCTTTAGTTGATGTCGATGAGATGACTCCAGCAAAATATCACAAGCAATCTCTAAGGTCACCTCTAAATAGATCACATTTTGAGGAAAGTATCAAGACGTCACCATAATGGATAGGAACGGGAAACCCAAGACCATCATGGATTGGGTTCCACATTCTAATTAGTTCTTTTGTGCATGCAGGGTCATCGATATAAGTCTAATAGCCTATGGTACGTGGACAGTGTATGTTCACAACACATGACTGGAGATCGTTCCCTCCTTCATGAGTTCAAGCAACTACAAGGAACTACTATGGCATTTGGAGGAGATTCATAAGGTGGAAGAATTACTGGTGAAGGATCTATGACAAATGATGCTGAGCTTTGATAAAGTGAACTACTATGAACAACTGAACTTCAACCTTCTAAGCAAGTCTCATATCTGTAGCAAGAAATATTCAACTCACTTTACTGACACTCATTGCTACATTCTAAAACCAGGATTTCAGATCTCTGAAGAATGGGTTGTCCAAAAGACATCAAGGAAGAATAAAACCTATGTCTTAAACTTGAATTCTACAACACCAATAGAAGAAACATGTGTTTTGTGAAATGCATCATTTGATGAGTCCTAGCTTTGGCATAGACATTTAGGGCACACAAACTTCAAAAACATGAATAGATTGGTCAAAGGAAACCATGACATTGGTCGTCCACAAAAAGAATTTCATTTTGTTGATCACTGTTCAACATGCCTCAAAGGAAAAAAACATAAATCTTCTCACAAATCCAAGCCGGTGAACACAAACAATACTCCATTGAAGCTACTTCACATGGATCTGTTTGGACCAACTCATGTTATGAGCATTGGAAAGAAACAATATTGTTTGGTGATCATTAATGACTTTTCAAAATTTAAATGGGTTTTCATCTTACTTCATAAAAATGAGGCATCCCAAATAATACAAGACTTTATCACAAAAATTGAAAACCAACATGATCATAAGGTCAAAACAATAAGAAGTGTTAATGGAACTAAGTTTAAAAATGTAGACATGAGTTCATTTTGTGCAACCAAAGGCATTGCTCATCAATTCAGTGCAGCTAAAACTCCTCAACAAAATGGGTAGTTGAAAGGTGAAATAGAATAGTAGTTGAAGCAGCAAGAACATTGCTAAACTACCTATTATGTTTTGGGCAGAGGCAATTACCACATCATGCTTTGTGCAAAATCGAACTGTGATTGTAAAATAAAGTAACATGACTCCATATGAACTGTTGTTTCACCAAAACCCATTTATTGGATTTTTTAAATCATTTGGAAGTCCTGTCTCAATATTAAACACTCGAGACTATTTGGGAAAGTTTTCATCTAAGTTTGCTGAAGGATTCTTTGTAGGTTATTCTTCTGTTTCAATGGTTTATAGAGTGTTTAATCCTACATTAAACATGATTGATGAATCA
Organism: Flaveria trinervia; assembly: GCA_025506515.1. Taxonomy (NCBI): domain Eukaryota; kingdom Viridiplantae; phylum Streptophyta; class Magnoliopsida; order Asterales; family Asteraceae; genus Flaveria; species Flaveria trinervia. The sequence continues at coordinate 33,051,568 of CM046446.1, forward strand.
ACAAATGTTCAATTCAAGGAACACTCATTTCTCAAATCTACAAATGGTCCTGACTGGTTGTTTGATATTGACTTATTTACAAAATCATTTGATCAATTTGACTTGTCCGATGCAGGAAATCTACATCCACGTGAAACTTCTTCAGTTGTAGAAAGAAGAGATGATTTTCCATTGATTCCACCTACATCTAGTGAACACATGAATGAAGATGTTCCTCTCCAAGCTGATCCTATGAGATAACCATCACAAAATCAAAGTGTTTCAACTGAAGGAGGTCTAAGCCTGTTACCATCACATTCAAAAGATCTGTCAACAGAGATCAGCAATCAAAAACAAGCTAGTCCTCTAGCTAAAATAGAAAGAACATCAAATGATGGAAGCAATCAAAGTGGTGCAGAAGCTGAAGCAGTCAATGAAACGGAGTCTGATTATCTTCATAACTCCCCAACAGTATAAGATGAACATGTCTCTCACCATAATGATCTGAATGTCTCTAATCTTGATGTAACCATTGCTGGTGACTAATATCCAACCACCAGGATACACCACAATCATCCACTGGAAAGCATTATTGGTGAACTTAATGTAAGGGTGACAAGAAAGAAGTCAAGTATTGCAAACATATGTTTGTTCTCATGCGTTCATTTTCAAATAGTACTCAAGAACATCAAAGAGGCTCTTCAAGACAATAGCTGGATTGAAGCAATGCAAGAAGAATTGCTATAACTCAAGAAGCAAGAAGTATGGCAACTGGTAGACCTTCCTAAAGGACAATACCCTATTGGCACCAAATGGTTGTACAAAAACAAAACTGATGATAGAGGAATCGTCATCAGAAACAAAGCAAGACTGGTAGCAAAGGGTTACACTCAAGAAGAAGGAATTGCTTATGATGAAGTGTTTGCACATGTTGCCAGATTAGAAGCAATAAGAATCTTTCTAGCATATTTTGCATCCATGAAGTTTAGTGTTTATCAAATGGATGTGAAGTGTGCGTTCTTATATGGAAAGATTGCCGAAGAAGTCTATGTGAGTCAGCCACCTGGCTTTAGAGATCCAGATTTCCCTCACAGGGTGTACAAGCTTGACAAAGCCCTGTACAGTCTTCATCAAGCCCCAAGAAAGTGGTATTAGACTCTATCATCTTTTCTTCTTGATAATGGATATGAAAGAAGAAAGATTGATTAGACTCTCTTCGGAAAGAGAAAAGGAAAAGACATGTTGCTAGTCTAGATTTATGTGGATGATATTATATTTGGCTCAACAACCAAGCAACTCTGTAAAGAGTTTAAAGAACTTATGCATTCAAAAATTCAAATTAGTGCAATCGGGGAACTCACTTTCTTTCTAGGGGTGCAAGTCCAACAAATGGCAGATGGAATCTTCATCAATAAATCAAAATATGTGGAAACAATGTTGAAAAAATTCCATTTTGCTCATTTTCAGTCTATCAAAACTCCAGTGGATACTAAAGTGAAGATTGGTCCAGATCCAGAAGGCAAATCAGTGGATGAGAGTCACTAACGATCTATGATTGGTTCACTTAGGTATCTAACAGTTAGTAGGCCTGGCATTATTTTTGGTGTTTGTGTGTGTGCTAGATATCAAGCTGATCCTAAGGAATCTCATGTAAATGTTGTCAAGAGGATATTCAGATATCTTAAGGGCAAACCTGCTCTTGGGTTATGGTATCCAAAGGAAGGAGACTTCAATCTCTATGCCTTCACTGATAATGATTATGGAGGATGCAACTTCAATAGGAAATCCACGTGTGGCGGTTGTCAATTTTCTTGGTCTCAGAGTGGTCTCCTGGTAGTGCAAGAAGCAGACAAAGGAATCTGTCTCAACAACAGAAGCTGAGTATATTGCAACATGAGCTTGTTGCTCTCAAGTACTCTGGGTTCAAAACTAGATGCTTGATTATGGTTTTAACTTCTTGCATACACCAATTAACATTGACACATAACAATTCTTTTCATTACAAATAATCTAGTTCAATATTCAAAAACAAAACATTGAAATTGGATATCACTTTTTAAGAGACTGTGTTGAAAAGGGATTAATCAAATTTATTCAAATGCCAACTGAAAAACAATTGGCTGATTTATTTACCAAGGCATTTTAACCTCGTAGGTTTGAATCCCTAATTCAATCAATTGGCATGATTAACCTTGAGTAGAACCAATCAAAACATCAAAAACAATTCAAAAAATTAGAAAATTACAAAAAGAAGTCAATTTTGGTGAACAAAAGAAAATGATGGGAAATGATATAATTATAGTCGTTATATCATTCACTGTGCTTAATTTCAAAATTTGAGAGAGTGTCATGTCTTTCCAGATGTGTTGGTAGGTTTAACATCAAGGACAAGATGCATGCAGTGATAAATTAAAATCTTATTCAATGGTGAAACACTTATCTCCAAGTACAGGTATGCATTGGCTTATCTGAGTGCATACGTGTGTAGTAACCTATACAAACCAAGTAATGATACTTTATGAATCTCTTTTACCTACATCAAGTCTCCTTTTTCTTTTTTCTGATCAAACACCTCATGAAACATTCACATAGTGCAGATGTACTGATCCAAAAGATTCCCAATGAGGAACACATCCAAATTGGATAAATCTACAAAAGCAATACATTCCAAGTGAATGAAAAAAAGAATCCAATCATGGATCACCTTCCAAATTGAAGTGAAAAGAATCCTAATGCAAATCATCATGAAAAGGATCAAAGTAACGAATTCTAATAAGGATCAGTGAAAATGAGGTCTCATAACTTAAGTAAGTTGGTCAAGAAAGTTGTGAAAAAGTTCTACCATGCATTACATAAGGATGCTTGATCATTCCATGCTTTTGTGTGTGAGGTATATATTGAATAATTAAATAAACCAAAAACATGATAAATATCACTTGCATCAAAATATTAACCTAGTATGAGTTTATGAGGACAAACATAGCTTCAATCAACAAGTTCATAAACACCTACATTTTATCATAAAGGATGCACATGTGTAATGTAAGATTGATATGATCCCAACAAAAGATATACTTTTCTTCATTATTAGTAATCAAAATTACATAACTTACAAAAACATTCAAATCTTTAAAGTTTCTAATGAGGATATAAACTTTAAATTTTTTACTAAGGTTTTATAAACATCTACTATCTTAAATTACTTTCCTAAACGTTCAAAACAAAACAAAAAGAAAATTTATGTGTTGGTGCATAAGTTACACCATAGTAACTCAGCTTTTGTAGATGCTTGCAAGCATAAGAAGTCCAAGATCAGTCAAACAATGGGAAACTTGTATAACCTCTGGCATACAAAGACAATCTAAGAAAAAAACTGATGACCCCAACAATAATCAAAAACTTCATAAGAGAACTCAATGAACTTCATAAGAGAATTCAACCAGGGACATGAAAATTTTGAAGTGTTAAAACCTATGCAGAACAAAAGTGTTCTACCACATTTGCTAATGCGGATGATAATTTCACTTTCGTATTTGTTTTACTCATCCGCACATGTGGATATGTGCAACTTTAAGACTTAACATGTACATTCAAAAGGAATAAAAAAGTGCTTAATCTCTTCTGTCGTCACCATGGATGATGATCAAGTAAATGTGGAAATTTTACTCCATCGCATTGGCTATAGTGAGCAAATGCTAAACAAGTTTGATTAGCCGCATTTGCCATAGTGAGCAAATGTTGAACAAGTTTGATCAGCCACATTTTCTACAGTGAGCAACGTTGAACAAGTTTGATCAGCCGCATTTGCTACAGTGAGCAAATACTGATCCAGTTTGATCAACCTTATTTGCTACAATGCATAAATGCTGATGAACTTTCTTCATCCTCATTTGCAACAGTGCACAAATGCGGATAGAAGAAAACTTGAGTATTCAATTTTTCGCATTTTCTATAGTATACAAATGCAAATGTTCAAACTCATAAGTAAAACTCTTCTGCATCTACAACAATAAACAATTGCTGATATATAAAACCCTTCCACATTTGCTACAGTGTGAACTAAACTTGACCGCATTTGTTCCAAAACTTGTGAAAAACTTGTAAATGTTATTATTTGACTATATAAAGCATATTCGAAAGGTCATTTAATACTTTTCAAATTTGAGTGACTCTAAAGTGCGATGAGCGAAAACACACTAATCATCTTCATCAACAATCATCATCTTTTAACAATCAATGATCTTAGTATCATCAATTATGTCATCATATTCAATTCTACTCAACTATAGTATTGAACACAAGGTGAAACATTCGACATTTTGTAACCTAAATGTCGAACACTTGGACTGATGAGGAACATAGAACCCTAGGATTAATGAAGAACACTCAAAATCAGACCCATTCTAAGAAAAGATGAACATTTTCGACTTCAATGAGCATGCAAATTATGAAGAATATCAACGAAGAAGAAAAATTCATAACCATGTTCATCATATGAATAGAGGATGATGAATGCGAAAATGTCAAAATAAATTCTTGAAATAAAATCAGATTAAGAGTTAAACAACATAAAAAATCATCTCTTCAAACATGATAAACAAAATAACAATGAATAACTCTTGAAAAACATCAAAAGTTGAAATGATTCCTATAGAACAGTTCCTTCAAATAATCATATTTGACCATCAAAACTCAAACTAATCAAGTATGCATAACGTAGTACATATACTTTCATCAATCTAACTCATATGCCTCTAGTGTAGGGTAAATGGCTAATCTTACATGGAGCAAGCTCCATAATGTCAGTGGTTATTTGGACCCTGAGGTGCCTGAGGCAAAAGGACTTATTATCTATGAAAGATATATTAGGACATTCTGGAGCACTACAGAAGTAACTGATGTGGATGGTGAAAAGACTTTAACAGGAAGAATCACTAATAATCATTCTTTGGCCATCACTAAACAAACTGTGAGACAGTGTCTATAGTTTGGTGATAATACTAACATTGCTATTCAGTTGGAAATTGAAGAAATTACCACTTTCTTTGCTGAAATTGGATATATAGGAGGTTATGAGGGAAAGCAGATAGTAAAGGGGCTCGTAGACTTACCATGGAGATTTCTGATTCACCACTTTCAACATTGCTTGTCCAAAAGGAACACATGATGGAATGACATTCTTGTGATCACTTCTTTAGCCATATGTGCCTTATTCACCAACAGCCCATTCAATATGCCAGAATATGTGTTCAATGGCCTCACCTTAAACATACAAGAAGGAAGAAGGTATATGTTCCTAATTTACCCAAGATTTCGGCAATATCTAATTAATGAAGCATTTTATGACCTTGTACTTGAAGGACCTACTTTTGCGCATTCCTCATTATGATGCCAAGTCCCACAAGTATATTAGGAAAATAGATGCAAGAAATTTCTACAGTGGAGAACACCCTCCTTTGTTACCATGGATGCTTTAGCAAATCAATCTTGAAGAACAAATAGAAGAACATTAGGCTCTTGTTGATGAGCCCATTCAAGAAAAAGCATCAGCTGCTCAAGATCAGCAAGCTGCTGATGAGCATGTTGAGGAAAGAGTTGAAGGTTATAGGTCAGTGTCACCCCAAGTGGATGTAGGGGTGATCTTCACACTGACCTTGTTTTTATGACATGGCATCTCCCTTAGTACCATCACCATTACCATCACCCCACACAACACCAATTACTTCACTTCATAGATCACCTATCCCATTACCACAAGCACAACCAATCATTTCCCACCTATATATCCACCTCATCATTCTCCAATATTGTTGATACATTATGTCCCTAGTTTATGTTCTTAATGTAAAAGTCTTTCATTTCTTACACATATGTAATGTAATTCCTTAATGAAATATGATATGCTTTTGATGTTTATTTGTCTTTGAATATTTCAAATTATTATTGTAATTGATATCATTTATATGTATGAAGATCTTATATATGGGTTTGAAGTTGTTATACATAGTTCTAAATCAATAATGATTGAAAAATCTCTTTATCCTAGTCAGGTGATTATTCATGCTAATGGACCATAATATTGGACCATATGCATGAATGAATCATACTTATGGACCAGACGCATCACTAAACTAGGAGAATGGATCAGTCGTATGACTAAGACATAAGAATCATTCAGTCGCACAACTAAACATTAAGTCTTGCGTATGAATCAACCACATGAGTCAGTCGCACCATTGAACCATGCTAATGGTTCAGTCATACGAATGATAACTACAAACCTATAAATAACACATAATTCAAGGAAAAAGTAGACTTTTCGAAGAGACTTCAAATATTCACAAACCCTAGCCGTCCAGAGCGTCCTAAATAGCAAATCCAACTTCAATGTTAGTTCCTTATCGATTTCTAATCAATTCTTAACGTTTGTGTCATTGTTAGATCCATCAGGTTTTCGTTCTCACTAATTGGATTGCCAATAAAATATGATTCCGCACTATTTGATATGGTCTCATGCAAAATCGATTAGTACTCCAGACAAAAATGGTCCTAACAAGTGGTATTAGAGCTTCGGCTCGTGATTTTGCGTGGATTCAATTGGTTTCGGTGTTAAAAATCAACATTTTCATTCAAAAGAGTCACCTTTTTGCTTCAAAAATTATTTTTAACGTGTCCATGTGTTAAATTTTGATGGTTCATCAAATGAAGGATTAGGGTTTCCGGAAAAATTCGTATTTTATGTCAAAGTTTTCAAAATATTTGATTTTTAAAACACATCAGCCTTCAGTCGCACAATTGGTCCATTCGTACCACTGAACCTATTCGTTTACTCTCATTCGTACGATTAAACTCAATCGTATCTCCTATTCGCACGATTAAGCAACTCCAGTCGCTTCATTCCAATCACCCTGCTCACACGATTAAATTCATTCGTATCCTTCATTCACATGAGTGACTTATTCATTTAGCTCATTCACATAAGTGAATCTGTCTTGTTCTAAGTTTACCATGTTTAAAGCAATGGAAGACTAGTTTGCTACATTAACTGCCAGAAAGGACACATGTATGCAGAACCTCCTACTTCTGGAGAATGAGATTGGAAACCACAACAAACTACAAAAGCTATTAACGTTTGATGAATACCCACAGTGGAAACAGTGGTTTAAAATCTACTTAAATGGAGTTGACCCAAACCTTTGGACATCCATTGAGACTGGTTACACAGTACTAGTTAGTGCTAATAGAGTTAAATTGACTTTGGGAGGAATAAGTGAATCCCAGAAGACTCTGCATAATTTTGAAAAGAAAGCATATGAATTGTTGACTCAGTCTATACCTAAGGACATATTTCATCAGTTATGTGAAAACAAGCAGTCTATGAAGTTATGGGATGCAATGGAAAAGAGATGCCAAGGAAATTCAACTCTGAAGACACTAAAGGCAAAAGCTCTTAAGAAGGAATTTGACAATTTTTCATCGATTAGGAATGAGAGCATGGATGATATCATCGAACGATTCTATCATCTAATGAGTGAGTTGCACACTCATGGTGTGACCACATCCATGGAAGATAAAGTCTCTAGCTTTGTAGATGGTCTGCCAGACAAATGGGATCCAGTTGTGTCTAATCTGAGACAAAACAACACTCTTTCTACTTTAGAGATAAATGATTTCATTTTGAAATTAAGGGAGGAAGAAATATAAATGAAATACAAGTCAACGATAGGATCCTATGTTCAGAATCGTGCATTATGCAATTCACTTCCAACTCCAGCTACTTCAGCTACACCGCTACAAATGGCGTTTGTGTCTAGCTCTTCTGCTCCTCCCAATGCAATGCATGAGGAAACATAACGTTAGGGTCATCTGGAACCAAATACTTAGTTCCTAAGGCAAAAACTACCAAGTTGAAGATCGATAATCTCGGAAATGTCACCCTGGAAGTTGCTAAAGAGCACATGGTCCTTCTAGCTGCTGTTGTTCACCGTATGATGGATTAGTTGCTGGTAAGATTGGAAACTATCATCTTGCTGACGAGGACTACAAGCAAGTTAATGGAACATAGCTGGAACGCATGGATATAATGTGGACCTTGGTTAGTGCTGTAAGAAGAGCCAAGAAGTATGTTAAAAAGTTAGGACAAAATTTGGTTGCAATGAAAGATACGACATTCGGATATGACAAAACCAAATTCACGTGCTTTAATTTTGCTGAAAAAAGGGCATTTCAAATGTGAGTGTGTAAAGCCAAAGCAGACTGGAAATGGGAATCCTTTTCTTACATTCAACCGACAAGACAAGGATAAGATTAGAGCTTCATCTTCAAGTCAAGAATCTAAGGCTTTGGTTGCTCAAGGTGATGAAGGACAAGACTAGTCCATCCGATTCACTCCAAGGGTGAATCAAATATTGCCTTGGTTGATGCACTAGATGATGGATCTACAAGTGAAGGAGACATCTTAGCTGAGCATTCATTTTTAGATATCAAAGAAGCTATGGATGCTTTTAATTATTTGGTTGAAGATTAGCTCAGTATATATCGAAGAAGCTATGGATGTTGTTAATCATTTGGTTGAAGATTAGCTCAGTGCTACAAAATCAGAATCTCGAGTTACGGAAGAGTCTGACACTGCTTTGATGGTTGATTTGTCTAGTTCTACATAGCTATGTTCTAAAGATGAACTATTTAAAAAACATGCATGTATTGAATGTGATAAATTTAGGGAAAGCATTGATTTGAAATTTGCTAGGTTATTTGAACATAATGATAATCTAGTAAATGATTTACAACTCTGGACTGAAGCAAATGGTGTTTTAAAACAAAATGAGTGCAACTTCAAAGAAAAGATAGAACTGTTGGGGAAACAACAAAGGGAAACCAAGGTTGTTGCCTTAAATCAATCAAATGACATTAAGTTCTATTTAAATTCTTTGGACGAAACTATAAAGGAAAAAACAGTTTTGCAAGTTGAAGTTGAATCATTAAAACAAAAACTGCACAGTTTGTGAAGTTCTTCTCACATAGTTCAGAACCTAGTGAATGAAAGGAAATCAGGGGGAAGACTGGGTTGTAAGATAGTACCGCCACCACATGAAATCCTTTTGAACACTAAATGTAGACCAATAATAATAACCCTTTAAAGGATCATGTGGTGTCCACTCCTCTGGTTAGTGATCCAGATTTTACGGGTAAACATGTGAAAACTGTCACTAAAGAGAAGGATTATACTTTAGGATCAAGAGATAAGGTACATGTCGAGGATTTGGGTGATAAACTTGAAAAGGTTAAATTAGAGTCAGGTTCACAAACTCCTACTTCAGAACCTAAAAGGTCTAACCCAATGAACCTTAAACATGTTAATCATCAAAATCCTAATAAAATGAAAACGAAAGATGTTCAAAATGTCAAAATAACTAAGTTGGTTAGAGAAGGTGAAACATCTACAAAGAAAGAGTCTTTACCCAACCGGACATATTTCAAACCCCACATCAAAACTTCCCTCTAAGTGTTGAAGGGAGATCTTGTTATAGTTGTGGAAAATAAGGACATGTCTTGTCAAATTGTCCTTATTATCAGACACAAAACAAATAAATAAACAAACATACCTAGTAAATCCCACTCAAGAGCATGGTGTAGGAGGGGGTAGTTGGTGACGAGTCTTTCCTCTATCTTGGGAAATAGAGAGACCGCTTCTGAATAGACCCCCGACTCAGTAAGGAAAACAACAACCATAGCAATTATAATATACGGCATACAACACGCAGGTATAGATCATATAATAGCCCAGAAAGTGTGTACAACACATAAGCGCAAGGAAATGCGTGAAAGGGCAGATTGAAGAAAACAGGGGTCCCGCAACTAAGTCTACGACTACCCTTCCTACCCACAGATCCCGTTAAAAGTCCTTAATTTTAATTTTACGCCTCCACACACTCCTATCCTTGATCATGTGCTCATAGAGGTGCAAGTCTACCATATCTCGCGTAATTATCTCGTCACAAGTCAACCTAGGTCTACCACTACTCCTCATACCCTCTACGTTCACGTTCTCTACTGCTCGGGTGCTACCATCGGCCTTTGCTTTATGTGCCAAAACCATCTTAATCTTCCCATTCAGATATTATATGTGATACCAGCCACCTCTAGCCTCTATCGAAACACGTTGTTTCTTATTCAATCCAATCTTGTGTGGCCACACATCCACCTCAACAATCGTATTATTAGTGAACTTTTTGAGGAAAAACCAAGTTTTTCTAAAATTAGATCTAATACTCCTCCTAAGTTTTCACCTAAGAAAATTAGTGAACCTAAAGTTCAAACAATAAGCCAATCGTCTTTATACCACAAACAGGCCTTACACAAAACTGGTTATGGAAAGAAAAATCAAGAAAAGTGTCTGTTAGTGAGGACAAGAAGAAGAAAGATGTGCCCTTATCCTCTAAAGGATAGTGGGTTGAATTCATGATGTGGATACCTTTGGGACACCTAAGCCACTTAAGGCTTGGGTCCCAAACCTGAACTAATCAATTCCCTTGTATGTGTAGGGTGTCCGCTACAGCGCTATCACTAATACCTGGATTATTAATAGTGGGGCCACCAGGCATATGACCTGGAATTCGTCTCTCCTTTTCAACGTGAAGCAAATTAAAGGGGCATGTATCATTCGTTAGGAATAAAAGAGGTTACATCACCACTCAAAGCGAAGTCGGAAACGAGAAAGTGAAGTTTGACAAGGTCAACTACGTTCAGCAACTATAAAAAAACTTGCTTTCTGTCGCCCAAATTTGAGATAAAGGATACAAGGTTGTGTTTAACAATAAGAATGCTACATGTTGAAGAAGGAGTATGTTGTTGAGGAGAATAAAGTTCTAATGTTAGCTTCAAGATATAATGATCTGTATGTCTTGGATGTATCAAAACCCTCCACAACTGAGTCTACTGCCCAATGCTTCTTGTCAAAGGCAACGGAGAGGGATTCAATCTTCTGGCATAGGAGAATGGGACATACTAATCTCACGAAGATGAATCATCTCGTTCAAAATAATTTGGTAGATGGAGTTACAGCCAAGAATTCCAGCTCCCAGATTTTTACGTAGAGTGTAAGAAATGGAAACAAACCAAGAAGTCTCATAAAGCAAAGAAAGTTAATTCTATTCATATTCCTCTTGAGTGTCTACACATGGATCTGTTTGGCCCAGTCAGCACAAAGAGCATTGCTGGCGATTGGTACTGCTTTGTAGTAACTGATGATTACTCAAGATTCTCTTGGGTGATGTTTGAATCATACAAGTATCTAGTTACTACATTCGAATCACTCTACAAGCTGAAAGTAAGAAAGATTTGATCAGACAACAGAACAAAGTTTAAAAATCAGTGGATGGAGGTATTTTATCGAGAGAAAAGAATTGTTCATCAATTTACTTCTACCTACACTCCACAGATGAATGGGGTTGCTGAAAGAAAGAATGTAAGCTTGATAAAGACAACACAAATAATTTGTTAGCCGTTCTATGTTGCCTATTCAATTTTGGAACGAGATAGTGGCAAATGCATGTTACACTCTCAATTGAGTCTTAGTGCTCAAACTTCATGGAAAAATGTATTATGAATTGCTCCAGTGACATAAAACCAACTTGGAGTATCTAGAACCACTTGGAGCATGGTGCATGTTGTTAAAGAAAACTCAGACTGGGAACTTTAGTGAGATGGCGGAAGAAGGTATATTTCTCGGATATATTATATGAGACAAGAGAGTTTATAACAACTCAATGGGTCAGGTAGAAGTGTGGTGCAATGTCGATGTCCAAAGATACAACACCCCCCCTGCTGGCCATGGACCTTCTTTCTTCTTTGACTATGATGGATTTTTCAAGTGCTCTAATCTACCTCCATCTCATTCTGATGATGAGTTATATGCTCATTTGATGTACGATGTTCTGAATACTCCTACACTAGAGTCGACATCGTCGGTTAGACGATACTCCTAGCCTTTTAGGGGGAGAGCTTGAGGTAAGTGAGTCTTCCTTTGATGATAAAGAAGTTGAGACTACACATATGGACCAGGAGAAACATGTTCCCACTACTAAAAGAACACAAGCATCTGATCTTGATGCCACTAGAACTTCTCAACCACATACTCCTACAGCCACAGGAACTGAACCTGTGATTCAAAATCTAAAAAAATAAAGTAGTTGTTCCCACCACTCCCGGAACTCGTGTTAACATGCATCATACCCTAGACAACATCATAAGGGATATTCTATCAAGAATTCAGACACGAAACCAACTATACTCAGCTGATTATGCCGCAGTCATGGAAAAAGGTTATCTATGATGGTGCTTATCGATGTTTTGTGTCTCAATTTGAGCCAAAATATATAAGTGAACCTTTAAACGACGAGGTATGGGTGAGTGTTATGCAAGAAAAACTCCTTCAGTTCAAGAAGTTAGGAGTATGGACTCTTGTGGACAGACAAAAAGGTGCAAAGGTGATTGGCACTAAATGGGTTCTTAAGTGCAAGAAAGATGACCAAGGTGTCATAATCAGAAATAAAGCTTGGCTTGTCGTTCAAGGGTTTAGAAGAGTAGAAGGCATTGACTACAATGAAGTGTTTGCACTTATGGCAAGGATGGAAGCAATTCGTATCTTCCTAACCTATGAATCCTACATGAAGATCAAAGTTTATCAATTGGATGTGAAAAGTGCATTCCTTCATGGTGAAATTCATGAAACTGTGCACGTCAGTCAACCCGAAGGATTTGAGGATCCTTGTCATCGGGATAGAGTTTATAAACTAGACAAGGCTCTTTATGGGCTTCATCAAGCCCTTCGAGCCTGGTATAAGAAACTCTTTACTCATCTGGTGAAAGATGGTTTTCACAGAGGGGTTATTGACTACATGTTGTACATCAAAGAGAAAGATGGTGATTTACTACTGGTACAGATATATGTGGATGACATAATCTTCGGTTCCAAAATTGAATAATTGTGTAAAAATTCAATTTCGTGATGAAAGCTGAGTTTGAGATGACTGCCATGGGAGAGATGAAGTTCTTTCTTGGGTGATAGGTGGATGAGGCACCCAATGGAATCTTCCTACATCAGTCCAAATATGTAGGAGATATCCTTAGTCGGTTTGATATGGAGAATGCAACTGCTGCTAGGACTCCACTAGACATGAACCACGATGTGGCACCCGACGAAAATGGTGATCTAGTTGATGGTACCATGTACCGAGGAATGATCTGATCTCTGATGTACCTCACAGCCTCTCGTCCTGATATTATGTACGCCCTGTGTCTCTGTTCTAGATATCAAGCTAAACCAAAAATGAATCATCTAATTAGGTTAAAAAGAAGTTTTCGTTATTTGAAGGGTACTCCAACACTCGGATTGTGGTATCTGCATGATGATGACTTTGAGCTTACAGCATATAGTGACTCGGACTTTGGTGGTTGCAAGATGAATTTCAAGTCAACATCAACGGGATGTCAGTTCTTTGGATGATGCTTAGTCACTTGGCAATGTAAAAAGCAGAAATTTGTTGGTCTGTCAACCTATGAAGCTGAATATGTTGCTACTGCAGGTTGCTATTCACAAATCATTTGGATTCACAACATATGCGAGAATATGGTTTGCAATTTTCTAACACCCCTATCTTTGTTAATAATTCAATTGCAATTTCTGTCAATAAAAATCCGGTCCAACATCCAAAAACTAAACACATCGGTATTAAATATCACTTTACACGAGACTGTTTTGTAAATCATTTGTTAAAATTAATACAAATTTTCAATGCCCCGACCACTACTCAAAAGCTTTTGTCAAACCTCAATTTTTATATCTTATCGAGGTCAATGGCATGAAAAATAAAAGTGATGTGATTCCAGAAGAACCGAGTTCTTAGTCCGCCAAATTTTTCTTATTTTTTGTTATTATTAATTTTAGTTTCCTGTCTTTAAAAAACCAAAAACACAAAAACATTTTCGGTTTTAGAATTTTAGGGGTAGAATAGGTTAGTTTCAATATTTAATTAGTTTCAGTTTTAATTAGTTTCAGTATATAATTACTTAAAAAAACGACGGCGGGCAGATTAGCTGAAAGCAAAGAAATTAAATTTGTGAGATTGATTAAGAAATTATGGAAAATGATAGTACACAAGGATCAATTGTTTGGGACATCAAAAGGATTTAAATTATCAAATTTCAATATTCAAATTACATGTTTGAGAAGTCTAAGCAAAATAAAGGAAAAATGACGTTAAACTAGTCTGCTACTGAGGTAACATAGGAAAAGTAGGCCTAGAGGTTGCTAGTTCATTATATGATGTGTCGGTAGATTCAACAGAATAAACGAGTAGACTTCATTGGTGAATCAAATTTAAATTAATTTGTTCAACTTGTGTGGGTTCTCATCTTATCCCTAGTTAACACAATCAACTCATTTCCAATAAGGGGTGATGAGCAAAATAAACGCCATAAATGTGTGTGGATGACCATAAAAATGAGTAAAGCACGTGGAAAAATAGTTAAACGCAATCAAGGTAATGACTAATGTTGTTGGTGCGTTATGTGGAAAAGAAAAACAAATGCTCTAACAAGAAGATAGGTTGTGTGCCTCTCTGATGTGCGATGGCACTGATCTGAGGATAAGGATAACCTAAATATTCTAGAATTCATTGTTGTTTGCGCCTCTCTACTGTGTGATGGCACTAACATGAGGCTTGGCATCTCATTAAAAGCTCTTAGAATAGTTTCTTCTTGACAAATACCCGTAGATCGCTCAAAAATCTCTGTGGAATGTTCATTACCATATAAGTGTGGGATCCACAAATCCTTGTTGAAATAATAAAACCTAACTCATGACCAATGTGTGTCAAAAATCATTGTATGGCTTTAAGTGGAAAAATATACTGACAATGATTGTGGCTCAAACTCTCAACAGTGAAAATCATTGTGTGCATCTTATAGCTGTAGTATGATTTCCTAAAAGTGGTATTGACTCGCAGACAAATAAGAATCTAGTATGAAAGTACATATAAAAAGGTCCAAATGATTCTGATAACCTTTTATGATTCCATATGAATCTTTCCAAAAATGATATAATTAAACTGAATTTATTCTACTCAGGAAGAAAAATAGGTTAGATGATTTCTAAATGGTTTCAATTCACCTCAAACCAAAAACACAAAAATATGTCTTGTTTTGTTCAAGTTATTTTGTGTTTTTCATTATTTTCTTTGTGTCGATGTTGGACTATATAACTGGATGAACTCTGTAAATCAAAAATCAAAAGGGGTCATATCTGAGGTGACCAATGGATTTAAATTAAAAGGATGATGTTTGAGGTGATCAAATGACTTTGTGTGAAAAGGGTCATGTCTTAGATGATCATTGGTTATAATGTTGTAAATCAAAAGTTAGATTTTAAGTGTATGGAAATGTATGAGGTCAAACTCATAAGTATGAGCTAATCACACAATTGAATCATAAGTTGAACCAATGACCCGATTGGACCATGAGTATGGGCTAACCATGCGATTGGATCACAAGAATTAACCAATTAGACAACTAGATGAAGGAGTCTGAGCCCACGACAAAACCCCAGTCGCACAAATTAATCATGTGTATGGGTCCAGTCGCACGACTGAAACATAAAACAGTATAAATAGGGGGTTAGTCGGTCGTATACCCTACCACCCCTTCAAAAACTCTCAAAAACCATCCATACCCAAGCACTGCCCAAATTTTTATTATTGTGATTGATCTCCGATTGTTATACTGATTGATTTTCCATTCATCTTCAGGTGCTTAGAAACAAAAATTGGTTCAAAAGATCGGGTTAATCGTACCCACAATAACCGAAAATGATTAAAATCAATAACCGATACAATACTCTAAAATAGACAACTTAAATGAACCCAATTTTGATTTAAATGATAATAAGTGCTATTTCGAGCTGCGAACCTAATGATCTAATCACGAAGTGTAATATAACGTTTTGACAAAGATTCTGAGTTAGAGTGTCGAACATGGCAAGATGCGAATAGGCATTCCGTATGAACCTCAGTCGCACGATTGGGCAAGGTGCATAATTCAATTGCATGAGTGAATCAATCGGTGACTCGGTCGCATGACTGACTCAACAGCATGGCATACCTTACAACTAAGTTTAATCGCAAGCTCAATCATACGACTAAACTCAGTCGCAGGCCCAATCGTACGATTGAACTCAGTCCTATGGTTCAATCGCACTATTGGACCAGTTTGATCAAAATCAACTAAAATTCAACTGTTCTTTTTTATGCACAAATCTAATGTATATGTTTCTTGTGTTGCAGCAATATGGCTGAGAGATGGACTACGAGCACTAAGCACAACATCTGTGCTCATCTGGATGCTACATCCTGGAAAGATTTTGAGTTCACTGGGATCATAGCCTTCCTTCATAGATCGAGGATCTACAAGGCTATTTCTACACCATGCACACCGTATGGATCTATACAGCAGACTTTCTGGGATTACATTGTAGTTGATCGGTCTGTTGAGCCCCACTGTATTCGGATCTCTATATTTGGACAGTAGATTGAGATCACTGAAGACAACCTGAGGAAGGTCTTGGATCTGGGTGAGGACAAAGCCCACCCAACCAAGCTTCATCCCCTAAATATTCGGGGATGTTTTTTGAGGATGAAGTATGCTGGGGACATCAATGATAGTGTGTTGAACAAGAGCAACATATGCCCCCAGTTCAAGTATGTGGCACATGTGATCGTCAAGTGCATAGCCTCCAGGCATGGAGGATTTGATGACATGTCTGACCAAATCCAGAATGCATGTGTTGCACTGGTACTGAACCACCCGTTCATTTTCTCTCAGATGCTCTTCCCTAGATGATAAAGAACGATGAAGATGATGAAGAGAGTGATATAGATATTGTTCAAGAAGTCGAGGGGGAGAAGATGATGTTTTGGATAGAGATGGGAATAATCCTATGCTAATGGGTGTTGGTATGGATGACAAAGACTTACAATAAGCTAATGAGGGTATGATACTGAATGTACAAGACATTGATGCTTATTGGCTTGAGAGGAAGATCTCCCAAGCTTAAGAACAATAGATTGATCCACAACAGAGCCAAAAATTGCTTAAGAAGTACTAAAGATCCTAGAAGAAGGTGATGACTGTGAAGTTGAAACTAAGCTCCTGGTGCATCTTCAGTTTGATATATTCAGCCTGCTTTGGTTTCAATATTGGAGCAATTGCATGCCACGAGAGCAACATCAAAAGAAAGACAGAAGAACTTGGATAAAAGCATAAGAGAATTTGCAAGGGATTGTTAGAAGGATAGTGAGCTACACTCCTAAAGAAGGAGAAATTATTCATGACCTGACTGACGAGCAGCTTGCTGAGATGTTTAGACTGAATGCAGATGAGCTTCTTAAAGATGCTCTAGAAGTTGATGTTTTGAGTGATGAGGAGCTAAAGGATGTGGATGAGATAGAGGTAGACGACGTCACAACTAATTACTATCCATAGTACACTGACCTTGAGGCAACGTTATCCCCAACTTGGGTGAAACTTTTGGCAGTGACACTTTTGAGAAGTTAGAGGAGATGGAGAAAGAAAAAGAAAAGGATGAAAGTAAAGCCCAAGCTTCACATGCAAATGTTGA
Source organism: Flaveria trinervia (assembly GCA_025506515.1). Lineage (NCBI taxonomy): Eukaryota > Viridiplantae > Streptophyta > Magnoliopsida > Asterales > Asteraceae > Flaveria > Flaveria trinervia. Next base: position 33,069,221 of record CM046446.1, read on the forward strand.
TTTATAGAAAGCTGAACGTTTTTGCATAAATGAAAGCCCAACACGCACCTCCAAAGCAAAATTCCTACACCAAATGTCTATGCTATCAATAGAGAGAAGGCGATTAGTACTTCAGATATCCACATGATCTGAAAACTCTTCCTAGTTTTGAGCTAAACAGATTGGCCAGTTTAGACCTTTTGTATGCTAACCCGACGAAAATGTCAGGATGGTTTGAGATAGTGTGGAAGAAAGAGTACCCCATCAGATGGGTAAGATTCATACCTCAACAACCTATGAAGTTTATTCATAAGTCTAAAGTTAATCCTATATCTGGAAGACCTAAAGTTGTTGAAGTGGAGTCCCCCATGCACAATGTCAAAGATTCCTTTACGGGAGATGCCTTAGGACTTCACTCCACACTTCAAATGGTGGTATTATCATTGGAGAATGGGGGAAGCGGTCATAGTTCTGAATAGAGAAGGAAAGATAGAGACTATCTGGGTGTTTGACCCAATGTGGCTTACCAACTTGTCTGTTGAAGATGTCTACACTTTTTACAAGTGGCCACTATTATATGATGCGCAAGATATTGTACACACTCTATAGTTCCAACATGTTATAACACTCTGTTTTGCATTCGAGATACACTCAGGAGTCACTTGAGAAGGGAGGAACAAGAAATTTCAACAGCATGTGAAGAAAGTTAGATGACAGGCTAAACTAGGTCCAAGGGTGAGTTTGTTGATACATTATGTCCCTAGTTTAAGTTTTTATTGTAAAAATATTTCATTTCTTATAGATATGTAATGTAATTGCTTAATGAAATATGATATGATTTTCATGTTTATTTGTCTTTGAACATTTCATATTGTTATTGTAATTGGTATAATTCATATGTCTAAACATCTTATATATGGGTTAGAAGTTGTTGTACATATAAGTCAATAGTGATTGAGAAATGTGTTCAACCTAGTCGGGTGATTATTAATGCTAATGGACCATACTTATGGACCATATGCATGAATGAATCATACTTATGGACCAGTCGCACCACTGAACCAGGAGAATGGATCAGTCATATGACTAAGACATAAGATTGATTTAGTCGCACAACTGAACCTTCAGTCATGCATATGAATCAACAGCATGAGTCAATCGCCCGACTGAACCATGCTAATGGTTCAGTCATATGAATGAAAAATAAAAACCTATAAGTACAGCATAATTCGTGGAAAAACTAGATTTTTGGAAGAAACTTCGAATATTTACAAACCTTAGCCGTCCAGAGCGTCCTAAACAGCAAATCCAACTACAAAGTTCATTCCTGATCGATTTCTAATCAATTTGTAATGTTTGTTTCATTGATAGATCAATCAGGTTGTCAGATTGGATTGCCAGTCATAGACGACACCATAGAATTTGATCTGGTCTCATGCAAAATGCATTAGTACTCAGTACGAAAATGGTCCTAACAAATATCACCAACTCAATTTTGAGATTCTACTAGCTCATCTCAGAAATCCAAATCATCTTCCCATGAGGAGGATCACCCTAGCCAAATGCCTATTGAGAAAGCCACTTCTAAGGCTGCTCCTACAAAAAGCTATGTTGAATCTGGTGTGGACAAACTAGATGAAAATGATGAGTTAATCTCTAAACTTATGCAAAAAGTGGCAAACATGGAAAGTCTTCTTAACAGAAGAGCCAGCATCATTCAAGACAGACTTCTAGAGCTTGACGAGAAAAAAAATGAGTTAAAAGAAATGAAAGAAAGATATGAGGCTGAAAAGAAAGATAAAGAAAAGGAGATAGAGAATTTAAAAGCTGGTTTTCAATAATCAAGGGATGGGATAGGTGGTCATGTGGCCACTTTATCCATTCAAAAAATTTCCATGGAAGAGCAAGAAGAGCATATTGAAGAACAAGGTGAGATTATTATAAACTTGCAGAAACAGAATTAACTTCTGAAAAAAAGAGTAGCTAACTTGAGATACTTGTTGAAATCAAGAGGCAGGTTGAACGGGAAGTAAAGAAAGTTGATAAGAAAGAAGCTGTATTTGAGAGTTCTTCAGGGGAGAGTAGTTATGACTCTCCTCCTAGTAAAAGTATAAGATTCTCTAAAATAGAAGCAGAACCAAGCAAGACAAAGCACGATGAGTCTAGCATAGAAGTTGTAGCCTAATGAGAGACAATAGACAGTATGCACACTAAAGAGGTTAAGTTTAACGACATGATCAATGCTCTAGACAGCTTCACATCAGAACGAATTGAGCTTGCAAATAGTTCCTGTTGTGTCACTATCTGATGAGCAAAAAGAGATAATTAGGAAGCTATGTGAAGAGCAAAGAGAAAAAGAAGAAAAAGTTGTTGTTGCCCATGAACAAGTACAATCAGAGGCTGAAAAAGTGCCACAAGGAGCTGAAATGCCTGAAACCTCTTCTGGTCCTTCAATGCAGACATATACCAGAAAGAGAAAGTACTTAACTAAAAAGGCTAAGGGAAAAAGGCTTTTTATGGAAGAAGAGGCAATAAAGAAAAGCAAGAAGGATGATCCCAAAAGCTTGATAGCTATAGCAGAATTTTTGGAAGAACATGAGCAAGCAGAAGCTCAATTGAAGAAGCAAGTTGTTTTTATTGACCTTGAAGAAGGGTAAATTGAAGGAGGCTATATGGCTGATGAGCCAGTAGCAGTTCATAGTCCTGTGCACGAAGAAAAGTCTATACAAGAAATGGTTGTAAAGACTCAAACAAATGATTTAATGGTTAAAGCCATGTTTTTGATTGATAATGCATATGATCCTAATGAAGTTTTTAACATGACTTATGAGGGGATGAAGGCCGAAGAAGAAAGGTTGAGCAAACTGCTAGACCCTAATGTTGAAACTGAATATGAGAAGACCATTCCCTTAAAGCTGATAAGCTCAAACTATCATCTATGAAGAAGCAAACTTCAACTCCTCAACCTTTATATCCTGATCCCTATAATATGTCTGCTAGGGAAATAAAGGATTATCTTTCTAGTCAAGGTTCACAAGAAGAGAGCTTGGAAACATGAAAACAAACTCCCTAAGGGCTGCTACCCTTAGGTTGATAACTGAAAAGAAAAAGAGGCTTAAGAAGATAGAAGAAGAAATTCTCAACAAAAAGCCTAGAACAAGAGTGTAAGCTCAAGACATGCAACTCACCAATCGAGATCAAGACTCTTTGGTACGTGTATTTCATAGATATCCTGAGTGGTTTGCGGAGCCTTCTCCACTGAAACTTCAAGAAGGGTTGGCCACTGCAGAGATGATAAAAGGTGTCTCTACTCCTAAGGGCAAAACTAATCAAAAAATCATTGCCTGGAAGTATGACAGTGATTGGAATATGTTTATGGTTAAACGGATCATAGGGCTAGTTCAATTCCCTACAGAGTACTCGTCTCTTATAAATGCCCTTGAGATTCATGACTAATAGGAATTGGCTAACTTGGAACTAATAATCACAAGGCCATGATCAGAGGGTATGAATTTGATGATATAATCAGAATGTTCAAAATAATAATAACTTCAACTCACTAGAACCCATCTGTATGAGGAAAGATAGGTCTTTTAGTAACCCTCTTGAAAAGAAACAGACAAAACAAGCTGAGGAAGTTGTGTTTCCACAGCTCAAAGTGAAACCAACTGAGTCTTTGAAAATAAAGATGGTGTCTGGTACTCATTCCTCCATACCAATCTCCAATGTGTATTATGATGAAAAGACATATGAGATGTTAATTGAAAGAAAATAGGGAGGAAAGGAGGAGATGAAATTAGATTATTTAGTGGATATTAAGTAAGGCTGCTTGATGAATCTTATATCCACTATATATAAACCCGACATTTAAGAGAAATAACCAACAAACTAGGAGAACGGGACATGCACTTTTTCTTAAAGTGCATTAAACTACTAAAAATGGCATATGATCAAATCATTGCCAAGAGGGAGAAGAGAAAGAATAGAAAGACTCCTATGCAGCTAGGAAACATAGTGGAGCTGGAAGTTGATGTAGATGGAGCTCTACAAATTCATAGGGACGGGTTGTCTACTATGTCTATATGTGAACCTGTATTTCTTAAGAAACTGCCCTTCGAAGCTATCCACACTATGAGTCTGAGGAGAATACATGTGCTGAATAGAGAAAAGATGTCAGATGCCAATGCCTTTGTCAATATGATAAAGCCCATTCTGCATCCATCACAAGCAGAACCACTACTCCCTTCACAAGACCCAGCAGAATCCTCTCAACTTCATCCACCACCAAACCATTGTAGAACATAGGCTTTATAATCCTTAGGGGGAGTATTGTTGGACCCTGAAAGAATCATACATGCCAATACAATGAGTAAGTTGTTGGTTGTTCTGCTGGAAACTCCCTAAGTCAAGAAGTAATGCAGGTGAAGAATCTGCAGAGAAGAACCAAGTATTGACTAACCGCATTTGTAAATGTGGATGACAGAGAACAAATGATGACAAGTGTTTGTTCTTTTGCATTAAAAAATATGAATAGTCAAAAAGATATGCGGACAAGACTTGTTCATTCGCATTTACAAATGCGGATGACCAGTAACAAATACGCGTAAGTATTTGTTCATCCGCATTACCCAATGTGGATCACCAACTACTTATGCGGATGACAAGAGAAGAAATGCTGATCAAGAACAACTCATTCACATTGTCAATACAGATGAATAGAAGAAATGCTAATGAAGACTTAGACTAGTTCTGATGTATAGGTCAGGGGTAGTTTGGTCATTTGGTAAAACGGCAACTTGTTAGCCTATAAATAGAATAGAATACCTAATACATGAGGTGACTGTGGATAGACAATTAGAATATTTTGTATTACACACTGTCAAGGTGCATTTATTACTATTCTTGCTAAAATCCTAGCATTTATTGTAATCAATCACCTTCATCAATATATACAAAGCATTTATGAGTATACTTCTGCTTTGAATATTTATTGATTGTTGTTTTCTGCCATTCAATCTCTGACTTGCTCACCATATTTGATCCTAGTGGGAATCTTAATTTCACCACTCAATCATATTTCTCTGGGAATTTTGTTGCTACTTTCGCCTTACTTTCGCTGTAATTCTTAGTCTGTGAAACAACCCGCGCGACTATAGTTTCATAAAAAGCTTCATAGTTTCGTTGGACGACTACACAATTTCGTTGGATGAACCCATAGTTACGCTGAACATGCTAAAATTACAAATCAGCCAATTTTTAACCCAAAGCTCCAAACCTTTTCATCCAAATCCTTGGTTTATCATTCATGAAGCTATATATAAGCTTTTTACATGATTTCTGACATAAAAACATGAGTTTTGGATGATTCTTTGCCTTTTTCAAAAACCCAAAACCTAGAATCCATGTTTAATATAAAGAAATAACTAAATGATGTTTCTTACATGGAGTTTTAGTCTTTACGTGGCTTTTGGATGTCCACAAAGACCAATGTTTAATCTTTTGATCAACCGAGCCTTGAGTCTTCACCTCCTCTCCACTTTCTCTCTCTACACTTACACTCTAGAAGTTGGGTTCTTGAGTTGCAAGTGAGAGTGGCTCTTTTGATCCGTTTATATATACCAGGCGTTCTTGGAACCTTAAACTCGTCTAAAACATAACCCGTGAGGTTCACTCGGTCCATAATCCATTTCCCTCTTATTAATTGGCGTGTCTTGACTTTATTTCGGGCGTTACAGGTCTTATTCATGAAGAAAAAGGACGGCTGAATAAGAATGTGTATTAACTAGCAAGAATTTAACAAGTTGACTAAAAAGGATATAAAAGTATAGAACTCCTAAAGTTGTTTGAAATGCACTGTTGATAATGTGTGAAGGAAGGAGTGAAGTGGCTGAAATTAACAAGAACAAGCTTGCTAATCAATATGAAACCTTTCATCACTCTATGGGGGAGTCAATCTCTAAACAACTTCATAGATTTTTCTTATTGGTAACAGATTTAGAGATCATAGGGGTAACATACAAAGTCAAAGAACTGAACAAGAAGATGCTTCACAGTCTTCTAGAAAGTTGGAACAAAATGTTACAATGCTAAATAACACTCTTGATCTAGAGAGTACAACTTTGGATATCATGATTGTCAAAATAGATGCTCTTGAACTTTATGAAAGGAGCATGAATCTTGGTGGACCTCAAGTTATTGAAGCTTATAAATTTCCATCAGACATTCACTCTGTAGAAAATGCATTCATCACTCACGATGATTATTTTCTCTCCTCAAGGGATCAAGTGAAGACAACCAGTTACATTTCTACTCCATCAGCAAACAAGCCATCAACATCATCTCAACAAATAGGTTCACTGCAACTCCCTCAACTACTCTTGAAGACCTAAGATCAGAAGAGCAAAAGGCAACTTAGAATGCCTTTGTTGCTAGCTTTGAATCTTACCTGGGAGGCAGACACACTTATGCTCATCTAATACAAGAAGATTTGGAAGAAAGGATCTGTAGTGATAAATGTCTATGATTGCAATGAGAGCCAAGAAGTTCTTTAGAAAAAGGGAGAAAGCTTAGCATTAATGAAAACACCAAACTTGGATATGACAAATCCAAGTAATGTGTTTTAACTATGGTATGATTGGCCACTTCTCTAGAGAATGTAATGCTCCTAGAAGAAACAAAAACAATTTCAAAGGAATTATCAAGGTCAGTCATCTTCAAAACCAAGCACAAGCTCTCACTCCAATAATCAACCACAAAAGTATCATCACCAGCACCATCAACAACCATACTAGAGTCAGCCACAACTAAGAAATCAAGCACATGGAAATAGTCACTCATCTTCAAATGCTTTTGTCATCAAACAATATGGAGTGTGTGATTGGAGTTTGTATGCAGTGGAAGTGATGCCTCAATTTCCGAATCATGCACTAATGGCTCACATCAATGATGGTCCAACTCCTATGCCATATAAGGTAAAATCCAACCTTTGTCGTGATAAATGCATTACTGAACTGCAAGGTAATCGTGAGCATAATCATAAATTGGCTGCTAAAATAAAAGAAGAAAAGGTCAAGTCAAAGATGCTTAAAAGAGAAATTAAAGGCTTTGCATTTAAAATCAAATCACTCATCTCAGACATTGAAAAATTGCATGGTGAAAGTACACTCATGCAGCTGAGATTGACAACTAACTAAAAAGTTAGCTCAATCAAATGATGAACAAAGCCTTTTCGCATTTGCTATGGTGATTTTTACAATTGACCGCATTTGTCCTTAAACTTGTAATTTTTTTAAAAGACATTAATTAACTATTTAAAGCCATTTCAAAAGATCATTTAGTACTTTTCAAATCTGAGATACTTTATAGTGTGATGAGCGAATTTCACTGTTCTTCATAAATCATCATCACCATTATCAAACCTGTGTTCTATTTCCATTCTACCTTATTTGTCCTCTATTTCAATTCACTACAACTGTAGTAACGAATAAAAGGTGATAATCATTGAAATTTATGACATAAAATGTCGGATGTTTGAACTAGTGATGAACTTAGAACCCTAGGTCAAAAATGGATACTCAAAATCAAACTTGGATTAATAAATGATGATGATTTTCGATTGCAATGAACAAGTTAACTAAGAAGATAACATCAAACAAGTGATTTTCACAACCTTTTTTATCGTAAGAACAGAGTACGCAAAAGATTGAAAATGTGAAATCAATTTCTTGATTCTAAGAGTTAAAAGAGGTTAAAAACAACAAACATGATCACTACAAACATGAAAAACAAAATAACAGTGATTATTTATTGTAACATCAAGTATAGGCATGATTCCTATGGAACAGTACCTATAAAAATTCATGTTTGACCATAAAAACTCAAATTGAGAACTTTCACTTGGTGCATGCTTTACTATTTGTTGAGTATTATCAAATATTCTAATTCCTAAACCTCTAATGCATGGAACATGGCAAATATCACATGGAGTAAGCTCCATAATGTTAGTGGTTATCTTGACCCTGATGTACCCGAGGTAGAAGGTCTCACAGATATGATTAGATTTATATCCACTATCAGAGTTGCTCATGCAATTATAGTTAGACCAATTATTTATGATCATACATTGGCCAATACTTAACAAACTTTGAGATAGTGTTTGTATGTTGGTGATGATGCCAACACTCCCTTAGAGCTTGAAGGTGATGATATTACTACATTCTTTGCCAACATTGGGTATGAGGGAGGATATGAAGGCAAGCAAATTGTAATGGGGTTAGTTGACTTACAATGGAGGTTCCACATTCATCTTTACCAACATAGTCTGTCAAGATAAAGACTGGATGGAATGACATTCCAGTGATTACCTCATCTGCTATATGTGCTTTATGCAGTAATAGGCCATTCATCATGTGTGCTTATGTGATTAATGGTCTAGTATCAAACATTAAAAAGATGAAGGTGACTGTGATTAAGGTTTATTAGGGGAGAGTGGTGATAACTGCCCTCCTACCAAAAAGATGAAATTCATTGCGTTTGACAAAGAGACTGAAACCTAATGAAAAAAAAACTAGATGAACCAAGTATGGAAATGAAGATCTACACAAGCAAATAAGAAGAAACTCAAACGAAAGAGACTGAATTTAGTGACATCATCAATGCTCTTGATAGCTTTAATGATGAAGACTTTATTAGTAATGATGAATTTTGGGACTTCATTGCACATCATACACAAGCAGCAGAGCCTATTGCGATTATTCCTCAATCTCCTGCCCTACTAGAGAAGGAATTAAGTCTTTAGATTGTACCTGTTATGTCACTCATTAATAAGCAAAATGATTTTCTTAGAAATTTATGTGAAAAACAATAAAAGAAAGAAGAATGAGCAACTGCTCCTAATGAAACAAAAAAGTCAATGGGTAAAAGGTGCCACAAAAGGCTAAAATGGCTGAAACCTCTTATGGTCCAAGAATGCAAACCTCTACCAAAAGGAGGAAATACTTATCTGAAAAGGAAAAGGGTAAAAAACCAATGGTAGAAGAACAACCCATCAAGAGAAAGCAAAAAGATGACCCTAGAAGCCTTGCAGCCATTGCTGAATTCTTAGAAGAACATGAAAAAGCTGAAGCCTAACCAAAAAAGAAGATTGAATTCATTGATCTTGAGGAAGAAGAGATAGAGGGTGGCTATGTGGCTGATGAACCAGTAGCTAATGAAAGCCCTATGAAGAACGAGTCATCAATTCAGGAGATGGTAGAGAAAGCTCAATCTGATGATCTGATGGTGAAAGCAATGTTTTTGATCAAATCTGGGTATGACGCTCATAAGGAATTTGGGTTAACCTACGAGCGAATGAAGGTAGAAGAAGAAAAACTAAACAAACTATTAGACCCTACATATTAGACTGAGTATGAAAAGACTCTCTGACCCAAAGCTCCAGTGATCAAATCATTTTCAATGGCAAAGCAGACTTCCACTCCTCAACCATTGTATCCTGATCCGTATAGTATGTCTGAAAGGGAAATGAAGGACTATTTGTCTGGGCCAGGATTTACAAGAAGAAATCTGGGCCTCATACAAACTCTATAAGGGCTGCCATCCTTAGATTGATTAATAAAAAGAAGGAAAGGTTGAAGAAACTGGAAGAGGAGATTACCAGTAAAAGCCAAGAACTAGGGGTTATGAGTTTGAAGAAATTCTGAGGATGTTTAAAAGAACAGACATTTTTAAATCTCTCAAGGCTATTTGTATAAGGAAAGATAGGTCCTTTGTTAGCCCTTTAGAAAAGAAAAGAACAAAACCAGATGAAGAAGTGGTGTTCCCTCAGCTTCAGGTGAAACCAACAGAATCTTTAAAAAGAAAAATGGTGATGGTGGCTCGAACTCATTCCTCCGAACCAATCTCAAATGTATACTATGATGAAGAGACATATGAATTGGTGATTGAAAGAAGACGGGGAGGAAAATAAGGTGTTGAAATTAGATTATTTAGTGCATATGAAGTGAAATTACTAGATGAGTCTTATATTCACTACATATACATAAGGCAATTCAGGGAGATAACTAATAAGCTGGGAGAAGCAGGCATGCACTTCTTCTTCAAGTGAACTAAGACTCTAAATATGGCATATGATAGAATCATTACTAAGAGAGAAAAGAGGATGAAGAAAAAGACTCCTCTATAGTTGGGAAATACTGTGTAGTTAGAGGTGGATGTGGATGGATCTTTACTAATTCATAGGGATGGGTTATTAACTGTTTTAATATGGGAACTCATGTAATTGAAATTCTAACCATTGAAGCAATCTACATTTTGAGCCTGATGAAGAATCATATGTTGAATGGAGAAAGTTGATTGACGCAAGACACTTCTCCAACATGATCAAAGCCATTTTAAATCCTTCTTTCATCAACTCAGCTCCAGCTACATCTCTTACTTCTGCTCAAGACCTAACAAAATCCTCACAATCTCATCCACCATTAAACACTTGAAGTAAATAGATTGTATAATCCTTAGGGGGAGTATTGTTGGACCCTGAAAGGATCATACATGCCAATTTAAGTGGTTGGTTGATGGTTTTTTTGCTAGAAATCCCACAAGTTTAAGATCCGACGCGGATGATGAATCTACAAAGAGAATAGAAGATAAGTGTCAGTTAACAGCATTCGTATATGCGGATGAACATAGAACAAATTTTGACAACTGTTTGTTCTTCCACATTACCAAAGGCGGATAGCCGATACAAAAGCCGACAAGTACTTTGTACATCTGCATTTACTAATACGGACGTCCAGCAACAAATGCGCATAAGTGTTTGTTCATACGCATTTCTCATGCTCATGACCAAACACTAATGTTGAAGAAGAAACAAGAAATACTGATGAAGATCATAACATCCGCATTAGTCAATATGGATGAACAAAAGAAATGCTAATGAAGACTTTTGTACTTAGACTAGAAATCTAATCTATAGCTCAAGGGTAGTTCAATCAATTCATAAAAGGCATCTTGTCAGCCTATAAATACAATAGAAAACATCATAAGTGAGCATTTTTGATAGACATTATAGACAAGTAGAATATTTTGTTTAGTCGTATGTTTACTAGGTGGATTGTTACTATTCAATGCTCAAACCCTAACACTCATTGTAACCGTTTTCACCTCCATTAATAGAAAGATCATTTATGAGTGTTTCTTGTATTCAATGTTGTGTGATTATTTCATTCTGCTTTACAATCAATGACTTAATCAACATATTTGATCCTTGTTGATTCAAAACAACTGAAAATATCATTCTCACACCCAGTCAATGACCCATTTGGGGGCATCAAAATGGGCTCGAAGGGGATCCTTGATTAGGTGCTATCCATTTTAACCTTTACCTCATTGGACTAGAGCGGTTAAGTCGGGCTCTAAAGGTTCGTGGTGGTGTAAGAGTATAGAAATCAACTTTGGTCAACCTTTTCACAAATTCATACAGGGATATGTAGAACTGTCAGATGCCCTTTCTGAAGTACTTGGGCTCAGGTTCACTTATGATGTTTTGCACCTGTGTTTGACTACTGAGCGGACACTTAGACAAACTTTAATCAAAGAGGAATACTCATTATGTGAAGATTGTCATCTATCAAGTTATTTCAAAAGAGTGGAAGCGTGTTCAGCTTTGATTCATGTTCCTAATGTAGTTTATTGGTGTTCAAAGCCTTATGATAGGCCTGATACAATATAATCCTTGAGTTGTGATATTAACTGTAATCCAAGATTGATACCACCCATATTCAATACCAAGAAGTATTCTTAAGAGATTCTAACCTTTGTCATAAATATATTAGGAGAAGCTAATCTAAGTGGGAGAACAACAATGAATTGTGTTAGAACATCAGTCAATAAAGAAGACATGTGATAGAGAAGATCTTCAAGTTCAAGATTTGGAAAGCATCGATTTTGGAGGAGTATTATTGGGGTTCAACAATGCAATAAACTGAAGTTTACCAAATCATAATCACAACAGACTGAAGATCTAATTGTACAAGTTCAAAGACCAAGTTTATTACAATAAAAACAACAATACAACACAATTCAACATGACAATGTCAAGATCAAGACAATTTGAAAAGTCAAAATTAGGATTTTTCCCCGATAACCGAATACTTTTGTCTATAAATACTGCATACCTGATTCCATCCATAAATCGATTTGATTCCCTATGAGTTCTAGTCTCAATAAGACTACTAATTCTTATTGTTCATATAGTATGATATGAACTGTGCAAGACATCAGGCTACTCCAAAGGTGACTCACCTAGTTGCTACTAAGAGAATTCTTAGATACCTCAAAGGAGCGACTAAGCTAGTTCTTTGGTATCCAAGGAGTAGCAATTTCAATCTCTATGGCTATTCCGATAGTGATTATGGTGGCTGCAACAACAAGAAATCAACATCAGTAGGATGTCAATTTCATGGTGGAAGGATCAACATATGTCTATGCAAGAAGCAAACCTGTGTTTCAACATCTATTGCTAAAGCTGAATAAATTGCTACTAATAGTTGTTATGCTATGGATTTAACTTCATGAGTACTCCTATGCAAATTTACAACAACAGTGTTATCTCCATTATAAAAAATCTTTTGAAGCACTCCAAGACAAAGCATATTGACATCAGGTATCATTTCATATGAGATATTCATGAGAAAAATGTGATCAAACTAATATAAGTTGACCCAAATGAACAATATCCTAATTTGTTCACCATAGCATTTTACGAATAAAGATCCAAGTATCTGATTACATCTATAGGGATGATAAACATTGATTTGCGTATCTTATTTGGAACCGTTTCAAAATATGTTTTATTTCTATCAATACAATCTAACTCCGGTTACAAAAAATTTTTCTTCAAAATTTCACTAAGTATAAATTCTTTCGAAGTGTAACTAACCATCGGAAGATATCATGTATATCTTCCAAAGCAAAATTTTTCCAAGGGAAATCTTCTTTTCGAAAGAGTTTTACTCTCGAAAGAAGCATTTGATAAAATATCAAATCTACTTCTGAAGCTTATAAACTTCTACTCTCAAATAGCCCCTTTTACCTTCTGAAGTAGGATTGGCTTCGGAAGAAGATTACTTTCGGAAATGGTTTATACTCAGAAGAAAGCTTTACTGTTGGACCAAAAGAACCAATGAGCCTCATGAGAAAAACCTCTAAGTCCCACAGACATTACGACTGCTGAAGAAGATCACAACAGCTGAAGACATCAGCTGATTTCAAGGTCTGAAGACAAAGTCTGAAGCCATCAACTGAAGAAAAAGTCTGAAAATAAAGTACTGAAGAACAAAGACCGAAGACAAAGACTGAAGACCAAAGTGATGAGTAGTTGTCATAATAGCTGAAGTAATTAACTTCAGTAGTTGTGATGGTTTCCTTTGAGTACTTGTAATTTACTTTTCAGTAGTTATAGTTTCAGTATTTGTAGTTCAGTAGTTTTATGTTTTTGTACTTAAGCATTCTCTGAGATGTAATCAGTAGTTGAGAACATTCTCAGTAGTTTGCATAGTTTTAGTAGTTTGAATAATTCTGTTAGATGTCACTATCAAGTGAGATCAACAGACGTCAGATTTCCTATATAAGGAATGTTGACCTAGTTGTAACGTGTGACATTGAGCCACCAGGAAAGCATATGAATGAAATATTTCTTTTGCAGAATTCTCTCTTTCTATAACCGTTTACTATTACATTGAATATCAATTGTGTTCTTATGAATTGTTTAATTCATTGTTCGAATTCCGCTGCAATACTCTCTAATTAATCAAACTTAGATCACTGATCCTAACATTTACTATGTAACGTAAGTCATTTGGCCCCACTCTGTAAAAAGGTAAAGCTTTTTTTAATGATGCCACAATGTTTTTAAAATAGATTTTATCTTATCGCCTGTGACACATCATACCCCAAACCATCACTTCACCTTATTCATCGGCCATTTTCACATGTTTAAATACTTTTGACCAATTTACTTAGTCTTTTTCCCAATTGTACTGCCCAAAGCTTCCTTTGTTCTTCCTTTGCCCTAATTAAACCTAATTTCTCTACTTCTTTTGCACAAAAATGGCCTTAACCCCTCAGCACAATGAAGTGGATTCGTCCAAGGACGCTGACTTCTTTGAAATCATCTCCTTCTAACCCAATCAACCTACTTCATAGGACTAACTATCAACCCCACCATGTATTCAAATCACTTGGCCGAATTTTGGGAGATTAGATAGATCGTAACTCTAAACGGAGTTAGGGTTGTGAAGTTAAGCATTGGTGGTCAACAATTGATCATATCTGAACAAGTCATCATAGAGGAGCTAGAGTTCCATGATGAAGGCTCTCCTATGGAGTATCCTAAGGAAGACATTGATGACACATACCCAAATCGGATATGGCGGTAGTGTGACCTGGCCTGTTGTGTACAAATTTAACTTCTCCTATTGTTGGAAGTTCCTGTTGCATATAGTCCTTGAGTGCTTGTCAAACAAGTCTAGGGGATGATTTAAAATCCCATATGAACTATGATGCCTAGTTCGTGGGTTGGTAAAAGGCCTCCACTTCAATTACTCAGGATTTGTGCCGACCAATTTGATGGGAAACCTTTAAACGAAGTGTTGGATCAAGAAGAAGGCTAATGCAACCAAAACTATGTCACTTAAGTTATTTTGGTGTTGCATGCAAAAGGCTTCTGAAGCTTAACATGGAACTTCCGAAGGTTGTAGAGTTCTTCCGAAGATAAAGAAAAAGACCAACTTCCGAAGACAGAACTCTACTTCCGAAGACAAGTGCATACTTCTGAAGTTCAAGACTTAGAAGAATAAAGTAAAGACCACTTTCGAAGTATGATGAAAAGAAGAAGTCTCCAAGCCTTGAAAGAAGCAGCCTCTTCCGAAGTATAAGTGGCTTCGGAAGTACTTACTCTTCTGAAGCCATTTAACCTTCGGAAGACACTGCTATGAACCAGTGGATACAAATATGGTCTCTGACACTCCGCTGCAGACTTCTGATACAACATGGCTTCTTCCGAAAGAGCCATGTTGTTGACCATACTTTATTCCACTGTTCACCTTTTCATGATAGTACATGTTACCAACTTTA
The DNA here is from genome assembly GCA_025506515.1 of Flaveria trinervia. Classification (NCBI taxonomy): domain Eukaryota; kingdom Viridiplantae; phylum Streptophyta; class Magnoliopsida; order Asterales; family Asteraceae; genus Flaveria; species Flaveria trinervia. The sequence goes on from CM046446.1 coordinate 33,084,329, forward strand.
GTTGGTGACAAAAGGTAAGTCAGTGACATGTCCTGACTACCAAATCTCATATAAGACTTTATCCGAGATACCTTAATCTTTAGTCTTGTAGTATAAACTTTAGCTATAGGATCCCAGCTGGTATCAAAGTATATCCGGTTGTAGGTAGTATTATATATAGGTTCTCCTTGTAACTCATTGTAGCAGATCATCTGCTTGGAAGAGTCTTGTATATCTTGAAAATTATCTTACTGTGTTCTTTATTACTTTCTATATTGTGATCAACTCTTATTGATTCTTCATATACCCGAGTGTTGTTCTAGGTGAGTTTGAGAGAAAACATTGTGTTTAAGTGACAAACACCGATCCTGCACGAACACATTTTACATGTATCCCTGGTTCATTCAGTATATAATCAACTATGAGTTGGACCAGAGCAAACTTGTGTGTGCAGCCATCTTCAAAATGCCGAAGAGGATCTCCAGCAACTTCATTGGAAGAGACACTCCACTCCTTCTTGGTATGATTAAATGCATAGCTCCTGGTGACATCCCTATAAACCCCACAGGAGATGAACCCACACTGCAATAACCCTCACAATGCCAATTCTACCTTCTCACCCCATCAAAATCATATACTAGAGACGTCCCAAATGAACCCTTGTTCAATTTACTCTGATTGACCGAGTCCCCCTTGTTCAATCCAAAAATACTAGAGTGGAGCCATGGGCTCCCACTCATTCTAATGTCACACCATCGTTCACTTTTGACCTCAATAAGGGTACTGAGTCTCATCAGTCTCAATTTTATGAGCCCAAAGCCCAAGTTGATATCCCTCGGAATAAGTCACTATACTCTCCTTAGCAGGCAAAAAGGGACAACCTTTTTATAGGCTCAATGCCAATAGACATTGGCCAAAGTCTTGGTTCACTATGATTAACCTTTATATCCTTAACTAACCTCCTTATAGGAACTGATGAAGAGATTATATCTTTTTAAGGCCATGAAGTTAATCCATAACATCCATCTAAGGATCTACTGAGCCTGGAGAGACTCCTGATCTCTAATCCCAATCAGCAAGCCATAACTAAGATGAGCTCACTGATGTGGACGGGATTCATGTAGATTGAACTGCCACTACTGAAGGAGCTTCATTGGATCCTCAGGACAGTGGAACTCACTAAGATTGAATCTACATCAACCTTACCCTTTGATGACTCTAAAAGAGACATCACCAGGCAAGGAAACCAGGGTGCCAAGAAAACACATCCGGTGGTGAGGACATACATACTCGGTAGTTACCTCATCTCCTCATGATTCTTCAAAAGAAGATGAGGGATGTCTGCAACTCACCATTCAAGACCTACTTTCTAAAGCCTCAAATCCTGAATCCAAGTTAAGATTTTAGATGATAGGTTTGTCACTCAGCAACTTGAAATTGAAAGTCTTAAGGCCAAACTAGCTCAGAAACAGATTGGGAGATCTATTAGGCACGTACCAATTTAGGTCTCCTTGATCTCTTCCTCTAGCTCATAAAGCTCTTACGATGATGCTACCAAAAAGGGGCAGAGTGTTTAGAGACAAATAACAAAGGCATCACAACGTTTATCTCTCTCAACTCCAACATCAAGATATCCCGCTCAACAAACAACCATTTTGCCTGAGCCTCATCCAATTTTTCTAAGGATCCTCAAAGATCTAAACAGCTTCTTTTTCAAGTTCCTAATGGGATTTTCCATTGAACAGCCAACCCCAAATGTTTCTATGGCATACTTTGGAGCTAGAGAGCTTTAAAGGTTGAATGCACCTTCTACCATTGTCCAAGAAGTTGGTCAACCTAGGGTCCACATTGAACCTGAGTTCGACTTTGGAGGGGAAGTCAGGAACGATGCCCCAACAACTGAAATAGTTGGGACATATAGTGCAATCTCAAAGGCTTTCGAAGCTGAAGTCAAAGCCTTGGAAGAAACATTTCAATCATTAGAAGCTGAGATGGAATTTGAGGAATGGTTATTCTCTTAATCAGATGATCTAGTTATTTCAGATGCAATTCTCGAACTAGTAACTGAGGTAAATACTACGGATTTTCTTAATCGCGTGACTTCTCACTCAAACAGCATCATTATCACATGCTATAATCACCACCTCCCGACCTAAAACGTATACACAAGAATATCCAAAGTCTAGAACTTCCAAAGACACCAAAGGGAAGAGGAATATAACTTTTGAAGAGCTTCTCGAGAAATAAAGGTTAGAAAACCTGAAAATTAAAGGTAGACTTCCCAATAGGAAACTGTTAGCTGCAAGTAACAAAGCAGCTACAGCCAACCAGGAAGGTATCAATAACAAAAGGAGGGTGGAGTCATTGATAGGCTTGTGAATCTTAGAGCTGTTAATAAAGATGTGTTCCTACTAACACTAGAGGAGCTCATTAAGTTAGAGAAGGCAACTCGACTGAGGATTGAGCAAGAACAAGAAGAAGCGAGGTTGGCCTTACAGGAAGAAAGGAAGAGAAAGAAAGAAGAAGATGACTAGCAGCTGAGGAGCAAAGTGATAAATTTCCTAAGCTCTATGGGATTCTCACATAAGGAATAAAATCCTCACAACAATTACATGTTATTGTGGGTTTTCAAGAAAAAGCAAGATCAAATGGAAAAAAAGAGAAGGAAGGCTAGCAAGGAGAAACTGAGAGAGAAGAAGAAGGAGGACAAAGCATGACTTACTGCTGTAAAGAAGCTAGGTGACAAAGCCTACAAGAAAGACTAGCTAAGGACTCATAGCGTCTCTCGTAGGTAAGTGGGCTCTATGTTTGAGAAGACCCTGCCACAAAATGTTAGCGACATCAAGGCTGACATTTGCTTAGGAAGAAGGAAAGAGATGTACATAAGAGTATAGGGGATGACTTGAAGACCAACACCTAAACCTTAACCCTAACCTAAACCTTTTCCTTTCCCTATTCCCATCAATATTGAGCCAATCCTTGAGCCATACACTCTAAAACCCATATCATTAACCATACCCTCTTCCTCACCACAATCACCTCAATTACCTATCATCAAACCCAAAACACTCCCAGGAAGCTAAACACCATTACCTACCCAATAACCACCCAAGTCATCCTCTTAGCCTTTTAAACATCTCTCCTTAGAGGAATTCAAGGAGATCAAGAGGATGCTCATCACATGTACAACTTTGAGTGATATCTCTTATGAGGAGGGGTTAGTCAAGCAAACCTATCTTAATGGCTCCTCGTTTTTCCTCACTAGAGAAAAATTCCTTGATCCCGAAGAGGAACATTGGATTAAGACGTTAAACTCCTTTGTCTCAACTATGACTCACTAAATCAAAAAGGAAAAGAAGCTAAGAAGAAGGCTAGTGACTCTACTGGATTCACAGAAAGGGGACAGAGTACCAAGTCAACCCCTTGTGACAATAAAAAAGATAATCCGTCGAGGTTCAAAGACTGTTCTCACAACTTTGTTGTTGAGAGAGGGAATGGCGAGATGAACATGCTTAATGCATCATCGCTGCTACATTTAAGTAGGTTTGGTATTGCTGAATTAGCAGAGAAGCCATTCTCTAACCCTCCAACTCTGAGATACCTGCTCATATCAGAAATCATCTGATTAGTCTTCATCTAACTGAGCTAACCGCTATGACCAAGATTGAAAAAGAGTTGAAACAAAGTAAGAATGATGAAAGGGAATGATCAATAACTAAAGGCAAAGTCTTTCTTCAAATGGTTGAAGGTTCTAAACTTAAGTCCATTGTTAGATGGGTGTATGACTACAACACCCATAAACTAACTCTCTTTTAAGGGTACACATCATTCAAAGTGACAAACTGGATCTCCTGTCTATGAATGATCTGTACAAACATCTCAACACCACTACCGGAAAAGATAAGGAAACAAACAAATATATTCTTTCCATGGTGGTGAAAATTTTAAGAAGTAGAAACAAGTGAGGTTTTGGTAGCATCAGCCTAGGGGGAGTGTGTTAAATCAAGTATGGCTGGTGCAACCAAAACCAAACACTTAGATAATTTTGGTACAACTGATGAAGATCTTCCGAATGCAAATAAGGTTCTTCTCAAGGAAAATACTGAGTTTCCAAAGCTTATTTCTAAAAAAGCTTCCGAAGGAAAACTCTAACATCCGAAGATAAAGTCTTTCTTCTTCTGAAGTTCAACACTTAGAAGAATTCAAGACAATGACTTCTCAAGTATGAAGACCTGAAGAAAGCCTCAAGCATTAGAAGAAGTAGTTTCTTCCCAAGTATAAGTGGCTTTGGAAGAACTTGTTCTTAAAAAGCCAGTTAACCTTTGGAAGAACCTACTATGAACCGATAGACACAAGTATAGTCCTTTTGACACTCCACTGAATTCTCTAAGATACTGCATGGTGCTTTTCCTTCTCTCATGTAGTTGAGCATACTTTAATTCACTGTTTATCTTTTATAAGTTAGTACAGTTACTAACTTTTTTGGTGACAAAAGATAAGTCATGGACATGTCATGAATATCATATCTTAGATAATATTTTATTTTGGATATCTTGTCTTTAGCAATGTATTACTTCATTTACTCATAGGTTTCCAATTGGTATCAAAATATATTCGACTATAGGTGATAGTATATATAGTTTCTCATTGTAACACATGTAATATGCATGTAAGAGTCTTGTAATAATATGAGTTGAGAGGTAATATATACAAGTACGTTGAAAATTATCTTCCTATTATTATGAACTTTTAAAGCGATTCTGGATCATCTAACCGAGTGTGATCAAGTGAAATTGAGAAAATACAAGTGTTTAATGACCAATACTAGTCGTGCAATGGTTTTATATAGCTATAAAAATAATTCGGGTAGTGTAATTATGTGCCTTATAGGTTTAATTATGCCCCGAACGAAATTATCACTCTTCCCCAAAGACATATATCTTGTCATGATAGATAAGATATTAACCTATGTTTATTTTGATAACTTGTTAATCAAGCTTGTCATCCCACAACAGTCCACGTGGATGTTGTAAGTTAGAGGTATAATGGTATAACAAGTGCTTAATACTGAAGGTTACAATAATATAAAGTTATATAACAAAACAATTCTCGAGTGAAAGATATAAAAACGAGCTATCTGGAATTATTATAAAAAATCTATCAATCTATCAATAATAATAAAATAAGGTTTTGTTGCCACTGTCATTTTATTACCAACCTTTTTGCCACTTGTTAAATTTTTACATATTTACAAATTGATTTTCCCTCCAAAGGGTATTATGGTAATTTTAATACTAACACAAATTTCTCTCTTTTATTAAAAATTACTTTTATTAATTGCTATAACGTTCTCTCTTATCTAAATTTTTGAAATCAAACTATATTTTTAACAAATTTATATTTTATTAAGGAAATTAAAACTTACGTGTTTTAGTTAATATCTAAATAATAAAAAACAAAAAATTTGTATAATATAAAATTTTCTAAAACACTAAACCTTTCCTAAGCAAATATTTTAAATCGTTTTCCTTCTAAAAACATATAAAGGTGAAATTTTTTAAAACAATCTTAAGAAAACAACCAAAATAATTACAAATTATAGTTTAAAAAAACAATATCTTAATATTAAAATTAATTTTTTAATAAAAAAATACTAAACAAATGTCTCAAAATGAAACTATTTATATAAAAGAGTTATAAATAGAATAGTTGATTTATTTCTTGAACTATTACGTATATATAATTCTTAATTATATTTAATAATAAAATATTATAATCTAACTCTTGGTATTTTTAGTAACAATAATTGTTTAATTAACGGGTTTTAGCTGTATATCTATCTATAAAAAACTAAAATAAACATGAAACAATTGTAAGGCTTATCATACTAATTTTTGCATTTCTCTATATTAAATAATAATAATAAGAATAATGAATTCTAATAATTTTACTCTTAGCATTATCAATATGCATATATTATACATCTATATATATATATATATATATATATATTATATATATATATAATATATATATATATATATATATATATATTATAACACTCGGTTATTTTTTTCAAGTCAAAGAAACAAGAATAGAGTGATGAAAAATAAAAAGAAGACATTTTACCAAAGTTAAGGGGTAAAAACTGTCAAAAAGGAAAAAAGGTTTGAAAAAGTGGGTGTAAAGTTGGCATGGCCGCCCACTCCCTTCTCACACACCCAGATCTGTGTTTGTTTAGAGAGAGAAAGAACAAGAAGAAAACTCTCGGGTTTGAAGAGGAACAACAAGAAAAGTCGAATTAAAGGTAAGGAATTCATGGTTTTATGTGTTCTTAACTGGCCTTGGCTCGGTTGTATGCTTATGTGTGTTGTGTGTACTCGGTTGTATGCTTATGTGTGTTGTGTGTGCTCGGTTGTATGTTTTTGTGGGTTTCTAGGCGGTTGAACTCAATTGAAATGAGTTTGGAAGAAGCCATACTTAGGAGCTGCTAAGTTGAGTTCTAGGACCCCTCTTTTACTAGTTTTTAACTAATTTTGGGCCTAGAAATGAATGAAAGTATGTTTTTATAAACTGGGTTTTATACCCGTATGTTTGAATGTGTGTATGCTGGTATTATGGTGTGATTCTAGACTGTGTTCATGCTTGATAATGTTATAGTTGTGTTTCTAGCTTAGAATATAATAATTAAGCTTAAAACATGATAGATGATGTTTGGGGACTGAATATGACGAATAGTGTGCCCTAGGTTGCTCATGCGCCCAAACATTAGTTCATACGCCTAAGTTTAGAAGAAAACTTCTTAAGTGTTGACAAATGCGGATGGAACGTCAATGTGGATGGAAAGTCAATGAGGATGGAAAGTCAATGTGGATGGAAGGTCAATGTGGATGACTAAAGTCAATGCGGATGAGAAAGTCTAAGTGTGAACAAATGCGGATGAGGAAATGCGGTTGACCATTGCCAAAGGCGGATGAGTAAAGTCAATGCGGATGAGAAAGTCTAAGTGTGAACAAATGCAGATAAAGAAATGCGGATGAGCATTGATAAATGTGGACGAGTTAAAGGCAATGCAGATGAACAAATGTGGATAAGTTCATACAACTGAAAAAATACAGATGAGTAAGTTCATGCGACTGAGGAAATGCGGATGAACAAAGTTAATGCGACTGGACAAATGCGGATGAGTAAGTTAATGCGACTGGACAAATGCGGATGAGTAAGTTCATACGACTGAGGAAATGCAGATGAGCAAAGTTAATGCGGATGAACAAATGCGAATTATTAAGTTCATACGACTAAGGAAATGAGGATGGACAAAGTCAGTGCAGATGAATAAATTTGTATAACAAAAAGGCAAATGCGGATGAACACAGAATATTTTCTGACTTTTTGGGAAAATAGTGAAATTTAGACTTGACTTGGGATGTTGCCACTGGCTATGTAAGTTGACTTTTTGAGGTCAATGATGATGTGATAGGCATGGATGATATAAGATGATGATGATGATGTGGTGAAATATAGGCTTGGACTTGGGATGTTCTCGAGGGTTATGTAAGATGACTTTTTGGGGTCATAGAAGTTATTATAGGTATGTTATGATGTATGTTTGATGCTTTGGCATGATGTGCATGATGATATGCATGATGGTATGATGTGTGTTATGTATGTATGGTATGGTGAAGTTGTAAGTGTATGTTAATGTTCGTGTTATGTATGCTTATCTTCGATGGCTTTACGTTGAATGTTAACGAATGAAAAGTATTATGTACTGTAAAGTGGAAGATAATAAAAAGAGGAACATAATGTTAAGTGCATGCATTAATGAGAGAGAAAGTAAAGTAAGTCTTGCAAGCCTTGTATATGGAAACACGCCCAATGAACGGTATTAGTTCAACAGTGTGTGGGTTAGCTAACCTAGAAGGATGCACACCAGGGTCCATCTTTATGACCAACCATTTGTATAATGGTTACCCACCTCGGTGCTAGTGCCAGGCTATGTGCAGTGTGGAAGTCATTTATGATTTTCGGCCTAGTACCCGAGTTATGCATAATGTTGGCGGTGTAGTATACAGTGGTTTATACTGGTTACCCACCTCGGTGCTGGTGTTAGGCTATGTGCAATATGAAAGTCATTTATGATCTTTGGCCTAATACCCGAGTTATGCATAATATTTGGGGTGTAGTATACAGTGCTTTATAGTGGTTACCAACTTCGGTGCTGGTGACAGGCCATGTGAAGTGTGGAAGTCATTTATGATCTTCGGCCCAGTACCCGAGTTATGCATAATATGGGGGTGTAGTATACATTGGTTTATAGTGGTTACCCACCTCGGTGCTGGTGCCAGGCTATGTGTAGTATGTATGTCATTTATGAACATTGGCCCAGTACCCAAGTTATGCATAATGTTGGGGGTGAAGAATACAGTGGTTTATAATGGTTATCCACCTCGGTGCTGGTGCTAGGCTATGTGCAGTGTGAAAGTCATTTATGATCTTCGGCCCAGTACCCGGTTATGCATAATGTTCGGTGTGTAAACTAAAGGTGGGATCTTTGTCGCTTACCCTGGTGTTGGTGCCGGGCTATGTGTAGTGTGGAAGTCAATTATCAACTTTGGCCCAGTACCCCATTTGTTTGGGGCATAGCTGATGACACTGAACCAGATAGTGATGAAGGATATGATAAAGAAGGAAAGAGTTAAAGAAAGTGTGTGATGAACAGTAAAAGAAGAGAATAATGATATTATCTATGTGTATGTACCATGTGTGATCACTTACAATAGTAATAAAAATGCTTTAACGAATGGAAGGTAACGAAATGTTTTTATAAAACTAGAACTCACTTAGCAACGTTGACTTTTTATACATTTTCTAGTTGGCAGGTAAGGTTGTTTAGGATGGCATGGGGCAACTACTCAGCTCTTTTGGATGGCATCCAGATTTATAATGCTTTTGTGTTGAAATGTAACATGTATTTTGTAACTTGATAACAGAGTATGATTTTGCAAAAGCTTTTGTAATGCATTGAAATGGGTGTTTAAATGTTTCCGCTACAATGTTTTTATCAAGCTAACGAAATTATATGTTTTATGAGCAATGATTGGTCAGCTGTAAGCATCTCGACAACGGGGCCTTACATATATATATATATATATATATATATATATATATATATATATGTATGTATATATATATATATATATGTGTGTGTGTGTGTGTGTAATTTAATAAATAAAAAATATATTTTTATTAAAACACAATTTTCAAAAATAAAATTTTTATAAAACACATAATACAATGAACTTTTTCTCTAAAAATCATTTCTAATAAAATAAAATATTTAAAAAATTTTATAAAACAAAGTTTATGAAAAAAATATTTTGTGTTCTTTACTTAAAATAGTTATTTATACGTACTTATAATCACATTTTATCTTCAACAATGGCATTATAATGCATAAATTTTGATTACTAAATATTTAATATTTTATTTATTTATTCCGTGTAATACACAAGAACCAACATAGTAATATTATACAAAAACCTTAAGAAGATTTTAAAATACGTAAAATCCTTTAAAATGAAGGAATATTTTGAAAATATGAAGGAAAATAATTACATTGGTGATGTGGCATGGTGTAAGTGTTTGTTACGCTGGTTCTTTCAACATAATTATAGTATAAGGGTTCATTACATTTTATCTAACAAGATTCTACAAGAAACAACGTTTAACAAAAATACGTTACCATATATATATATATATATATATAATATATATATATATATACGTATGTATGTATGTATATGTATATGTATGTATATGTATATGTATATGTATATGTATATATATATGTATACGTGTATATATATATATGTATACGTATATATATACAAATATATATATACGTATATATATATATCTATATGTATACGTGTATATATATATATATAATATATATATATATATAAAATATATATATATATACGTTTACATATATATATACGTGTACATTATATATATATGTATATGTATACATATATATATATATATAATATATATACATATACTATATATATACACGTGTATATATATGTATATGTATACATATATATATATATACACTATATATATACACGTGTATATATATGTATATATATACATATAGTATATGTATATATATATATACACTTACATACACACACACACACATATATATACATATACATATACATGCATACATACATATATATATATATATATATATATATATATATACATATGTGTGTATATGTGCAGGATCGGTTAATGTCACTTAACATTTTGTTTTTCTCTCAAACTCACTTAAGCTACACTAGGATGAAATGTAGAGTCTATAAGAGTTGATCACAATATAATAAATGGTAAAGAACACAAGAGGTAATTTTCAAGGTACTTACATATATTGCTTCTCAACTCAGATGTTACAAGACTCTTACAAGCATATGTTTATGAGTTACAATGTGAAACTATATATTACACTACCTACAGCCAGATATACTTTGATACTTGCTGGAATGCTTTAACTAAATCAAATACTACAAAGCTATAGTTTAAGGTATCTCAAGTAAGACTTTATATGAGATATGGTAGTCAGGACATGTCCTTGACTTACCTTTTGTCACCAACTAAAGTTGGTAACTTGTACTAACATAAAAAGGTGAACAGTGGAATAAAGTATGGTTAATTACATGGCTCTTTGAGAAAACGCCATGCAGTATCAAAGGTCTGCAGCGGAGTGTGAGAGACCATACTTTTGTCCACTAGTTCATAGCATTGTCTTCCAAAGGTTAAATGGTTTCGGAAGAACAAGTACTTTCAGAAGTAGTCTTCTGATGTTTTCTTCTGAGACTTGAACTTCGGAAGTAGATGCTTTAACTTGGGAAGTAGAGTTTTTCTTCGGAAGTTGATCTTTCACTTTGTCTTCGGAAGGACTCTCCTTCCTTCGGAAGTTCCGCACTTGGCTTCGGAAGACTTTGTAAGTACCACCCAAATATGATTAAGTGATTTGGTTTTGGTTGCACCAGCCTTCTTCTTGATCCAACAAACTCCCCCTAGGCTGATGCTACAAAAACCTCACATGATTCTGCTCCTCAAAACTTTCTGCACCAAAGAAAGTAAGTATTTATCAGTTTCCTTGTTTTTCCCTCATCTGGTGCTAAGTAGTTTGTACAAATCTTTAGTTGACACGAACTCCGGTTTGTCACCTTGAATGATATGTACCCTTTGTTGTGGCCCTCTGAAAAGAGTTAGTTGATGGGAACTATAATTATATTCCCGTCTAAGTATATGTTCCAATTCAGGACCTTCCACCATCTTCAGAAAGTCGGTGCCCTTGGTGGGACATCTATACTTGTCTTCCTTTCTTCTCAATCTTAACTCTCCTTCAATCTTAACTTTTGCTGTCAACTCAGACAGATGAAGACTGCTGAGATGATTCTTGATGTGAGCAGCAGTTTCAGAGTTGGAGAGATGAAAAAACAGGTTGATTTGGATGGTTAGATCTCACAATCAAGAGCCTAGAAAGCTTTGATACCAATTGCAAGATCGGTTAATATCACGTAACACTTTGTTTTTCTCTCAAACTCCCTTAAACTACACTCGTATGAAAGGTAGACTCTATAAGTGTTGATCATAATATAATTATTAGTAAAGAACACAAGAGGTAATTTTCAAGGGACTTGCATATATTACTTCTCAACTCAAATGTTACAAGACTCTTACAAGCATATGTTTATGAGTTACAATAAGAAACTATATATAATACTACCTATAGCCGGATATACTTTGAAAGCAGCTGGAATCCTCTAACTAAAGCAAATACTACAAAGCTATAGTTTAAGGTATCTCAAATAAGACTTTATTTGAGATATGGTAGTTAGGACATGTTCTTGACTTACCTTTTGTCACCAACTAAAGTTATGTACTAACATAAAAAGGTGAACAGTGGAATAAAGTATAGTCAACTATATGGCTCTTTAAGAAAACGCCATGCAGTATCAGAGATCTATAGCGGAGTGTGAGGGATCATACTTTTGTCCACTGGTTCATAGTAGTGTCTTCCGAAAATTAAATGGGTTTTGAAGAACAAGTATTTGCGAAGCCACTTATACTTCGAAAGAGGCTGCTTCTTGTGAGGCTTGAGAACTTCTTTTCTTCATACTTCGGAAGTAGTCTTCTAATGTTTTCTTCTCAGACTTGAACTTTGGAAGTAGTTGCTTTAACTTCGGAAGTAGAGTTTGTCTTCAGAAGTTGATCTTTCACTTTGTCTTCGGAAGTTGATCTTTCACTTTGTGTTCGGAAGAACTCTACTTCCTTCGGAAGTTCCACACTTGTCTTCGGAAGCCTTTGTAAGTAGCACCAAAATATAATTAAGTGATTTAGTTTTGGTTGCACCAGCTTTCTTCTTGGTCCAACAAAATGTATATATGCATATATGTATTGTGTATGTATACATATATGTATCTATATATGCATATATGTATGTTTGTATGTATATCTATATGCATATATATGTGTATTAACTTAATAAATTATTTATTTTTTCAAATAGAGATCTTTTAATCAGATCATCAACTCATGTATTTTAGTGGTTGAAAAAAGGGTGATTGTTATTTAACATTAATTCAAAGTCTTAAATAATATGAATATGAAATTTAACTTTATTTTCATAGGCGAAACTAGAAAATTTTAAGAAACTACATCGGAGAACTTAATTATAACACAAGACATAACTAGATATCAATATAAATATACATGCATGAGCCTTAAAGATGTAATTTTTTAACTAATAACCAAAGATACAAAACTATAAGCCACATGACGTGTTTGTTAATCATGTAATCTGGAAACTTTGTTCAATAAACTATCTTAAAAGAAACAAGTTTCTTAACATTTTGCAATGGTTGTTCATAAACAAAAACCTCACAAGTCTTGATTGATTTGTGATCTTTGATCTCAATTGTTAACCGCCAGTTCAATCCACCGACGATTTGTGTTTCACCTTTGACTACTCTCTTAAACATCATAGTACTCTTCGTATGTTTGTTGTGTTCATGGACTGCAAACTGTCCTACGGCTATGACTGTAGGATCGTCTAGGCTTGCAATCTCTAGCCAGTTGCCAACTGTCTTTTGGCCATTTCCGGCAAAGCAGGTATCAAACAAGTTAAAGAAAAGAGGAATCGCGATCACGAAGAAAGATATGTAGTGACAAGTCATTTTAAGGAAAATGTTTGGTGATTGTTGGGGTATTTATAATCTCAAAGGGCTACTATTGCTCAACCAAGTATCTTAAATGCAACATTAATGTGATGAAAGAAGTCAAAGCCAAATACTAGTTTTAAACATTTTAAAATAACATAAATAACTAAGTTGGCTATTATTCATGAGATGTTATATATTTAAGAGTAAATTACATGGTTGGATGTCTCCGTGCTTTCACTAAAATAAGGATTTTAATCGTAAACTTTAGAAACTATAGATATTGTTTGTAATATAATATTTCTTTTTTCATATATATGTGTAAATTTTCAAGCACAAAAAAAATTAATACCCACATGCAAAAGAGAACGTATATTTGTAGGTGCAAGTTACTTACATCTTTCTTAATTTGCGAATTTACGCATATAATAAATAAAAGAACATAATATTATACATGTGTAATAGTGCTATTCTAAGACAAAAATCATTATTTTTGAGCAAATATTTGATCAATGGCCACCCACTCTCTTCACACTCAATTAAATATTTGAGCAAAGAGTGGTCGAAAATCAACTAACCAATATCTCGTAACACAATAAGGAGTCATAAACACACAAATGTTGGTGTATGGAGCATCGCAAAGATAATATTTGTCTGTAAATGTTGGTATCAAAACTATTACATAAAAAGCTAGATAAAAAAATTGCATTAAATTTAATGAACAAATAAAAAGGTGGTGTGGGAAAATAAAAGCCAAAAGTTGGACTGTAACACCCGGTTATTTTTTTAGAAGACTCAAACGAAGGAATTAAGTGAATAAAAAGAAAGAAAAGCTATTTAACCCAAGTTGAGGGGTTTAATATGTCAAAAGGAGAAAAAGGTTTGAAAGTTGGGGTAAAGTAGGAATGGCCACCTCTCTTCTCACATACATGTGTAATAGTGCTATTCTAAGACAAAAATCATTATTTTTTATTGATATTAGGTGTAAGTCTTCCTTATATCCTACAAGAAATGTCGTCAATAGCGGCGACACCAACATCGACGACAATGATCAATAGCAACAACACCAATAGCGACAACCCATAGGCGACGACATGTCGCCACTATTGATTTTCGACCCCTTTCACCTGTACAGAGTTATATGTGGCTTTTGATTCGGGTCCACATATAACAGATGCTATTACATCGTGCATAAAGCAATGGGGGCGACCTATCACCGCTATTGCCTCAAAGTTTTAACGAGAGATTCCGTTCCCTCCACAACTCACAATCATTCCAAATTCCCTTCACAACCCTTCCTGCTAACCTCCATCCCCACCCACCGCCACCCCACCATCAGCCCCCACCCCACCCACCTCCGTCTCCAACTTCGGCCTGCAACCCATAGCAGCGAGAAAGGATAACATTTGCAGCGATTATAGTCGCCGTTAATTGTACGATTCATTGTAGTGATGCCTGCAAATATATGTTTTTATCTTGCAAAACACACATTAGTTTTATCTTTTTTACACTAGTCTATTAACACATGTACATATATTCCATATTATTCTATACATTTGAAAATTTTATGCCAACAAAATCAATTATTTTAATTGATCTTAACGAGTTTTCACAACTTTTCGCAACAAAATAAGTTTTTGTTTGAAGTTTTTTTCTAAATATATATACATATATAAGCACATACATACATACGCATAGATATTTGTGTACATATATATGTATATATATGTGTGTACATATATTTAGATGGGGTTTAAATAAAAATTTGTATGTGTAAGGTGTTGTTTAGGAACTTTTGAGTGGGTAAGGTTGAACGAATAATAGCTCTTAACCATTTAACCATTAAGATGTTAGAACTAATAAATTTTGAACCAGTTTAAGTGTGTTTGGTTGTATATATGAATGACTATGTAAAATGACTATTTCACCCATTTTGAATTACTTCTTGTTGTATATAACTATTGTGTTTGGTTATAACTCCTAATAATGAATAACTATTAAAAAATACAAACCATAATAGAATATCTAAATTACACGTAAATCATTCTTGAAAACATACTAAATACAAGTAGAAAGTGATAACTTGCTTACAATTTTGGATTTAAGGATTTGGCAATAGTTGAGTTGCAATGTGGTTGCGCAAAGTAGTCATATGCTCAATGTTTTGCGATCCCCATTTCATGTGGTGAAAAGACTGGCCATAATTTCCTCCTCTTGCATTTATCCAAAAAAGTGTTCTAGTTGTATGCCATAAATAACAATCATCAATGTTCCATTTCCTTATAAAGTTATAGATAGCAAAACACATAATCATTATGTCTCTTTGTATTTGAAATTAAAAGGAGGGAATTAGTTTTAGGATTGGGAATCTTTCCATCAAAACACCATATGCATACTCAATTAAATTTTTGAGTAAGAGTGGTCGAAAATCAACTACCCAATATCTCGTAATACAATAAGGAGTCATAAACACACAAATGTTGGTGTATGGAGCATCGCAAAGATAATATTTGTCTGTAAATGTTGGTATCAAAACTATTACATAAAAAGCTAGATAAAAAATTGCATTAAATTTAATGAACAAATAAAAACGTGGTGTGGGAAAATAAAAGCCAAAAGTTGGACTATAACACCCGGTTATTTTTTTTAGAAGACTCAAACGAAGGAATTAAGTGAATAAAAAGAAAGAAAAGCTATTTAACCCAAGTTGAGGGGTTTAATATGTTAAAAGGAGAAAAAGGTTTGAAAGTTGGGGTAAAGTAGGAATGGCCACCCATTCTCTTCTCACAACATCCAAATCTTCGGACATTTTAGAGAGAGAAAGTGCAGAATTTGAATTTTGAAGAAGAACAAGAAGAAGAGTCAAATTCAAGGTAAGAATTCATGTGTTTATGATGTTCTTAAATAGTTTTATCCTAGGTTCTACACTTATGTATGTTTGTATGTGTTTGGGTGTGATTTCGTGGTTTCTA
The DNA here is from genome assembly GCA_025506515.1 of Flaveria trinervia. Classification (NCBI taxonomy): domain Eukaryota; kingdom Viridiplantae; phylum Streptophyta; class Magnoliopsida; order Asterales; family Asteraceae; genus Flaveria; species Flaveria trinervia. The sequence continues at coordinate 33,100,518 of CM046446.1, forward strand.
GGCGGTTGAACTCAATTGCAAACGGGTTTGAAAGAATTCACACCTAAGAGGCTGTAAAGGGGAGTTCTAGAACGCCTCTTTTACATATTTTTGCTAATTTTGGGGCTGGAAATGCATGTATGAGCTTTTTACAAAAGTTGGGTTTCATACCCGTATATGTGTATCTGTGTATGTGCGGGTGGGGTTTGATTTTGGACTATGTTTATGTTTGATGATGTTATTGTTGTTTTTCTATGGCTTAGAATGTAATATTTAAGCTTAGAACATGATAGATGGTGTTTAGGGACCGAATTATGAGGTTAAGTGTGTCCTAGGCTGCTCATACACCCAAACAGTAGCTCATACGCCTAGCCATAAATATCTGCTTAGGTGTTCCTCTTGCGGATGAAGAGTCTACTGGGGAAAATGAGGATGAACATGTTAATGCGGATGAGTAAAGTTAATACGGATGAACATGTTAATGCGGATGAGTAAATTTAATGCGAATGAAAGTTATGCGACTGGAGGAAATGCGGATAAGTAAAGGAAATGAGGATGAGTAAAGGAAATGCGGATGAGCAAAGTAAATGAGGATGAGTAAAGGAAATGCTCATGAGTAGTGGAAATGCGGATGAGTAAAGGAAATGCGGATGAGTAAAGTAAATACGGATGAGTAAAGGAAATGCGGATGAGTAAAGGAAATGCGGATAAGTAAAGTAAATGTGGATGAGTAAAGGAAATGCGGATGAGCAAAGTAAATGCGGATGAACAAAGAGAAATGCGGATGAACCAAAAGAAATACGGATGAACAAAAAGAAATGCGGATGAACAATAAGAAATACGGATGAAAACTTAAAAAAGAATAATTTATGATTTCGGCGGGAAAAGTGTAGATGTAGGTTTGACTGGGAGGTCTCCGGGGGCTATGCAAGTTGACTTTTTCAATTCGTTGATGATATGATGGGCATGAATGATGATGTATGATTGGTCCTCATGCATGATTGTATGTATGTGGTATGTTATGTGTGTGTGATGTGCGTTGTATGGTGATGTTGTATGTTTATGTTTGTCTTCTTGTTATGTATGATTATTTTCCATGGCTTTACGTTGAATGTTAATGAATGAAGTGGAAATTATTATGTAAAGTAAAGTGGAAGATAATGAAAAGAGGAACGTAATGAAGGAATTCATGCATTAAGGAACGAATGGAAGTAAGAAAGGCTGCAAGCATATGTATGGAGGTTCACACCCAATGAAGGGTGTTAGCTCTACCGTGTGCGGGTTAGCTACCTAAGAAGGATGCACACTGGGCTTGATCCATGTGATAAATGAAATGTATTGAGGTTCACACCCAATGAAGGGTGTTAGCTCAGCTGTGTGCGGGTTAATTACCCCGGAAGGATACACATTGGGGATCAATCCTTGTGATTGACTATATGTATGAGACCCTTGCCCCTTACCCTAGGTACTGGAGTCAGCTTTGTGCACAATGTTTGGGGTCTATGAAAGAACTCAGGCCCAGTACCCGCTTTATGCTTAATAGTAGGGTGAAGCACATGGCCTTGGTCCGAATGAAAGTAAAGATTTAATGACGAATGTACGGAATGAATGAACGAATAATGAAGATTATAATGATATTATCTATATGTATGGATAAGGCATGATCACGTACAATTGTAAAGGACAGTTGTTAAACGAAAGAAAAAGTATGTTTTATTTTAAAACTAGAACTCACTCGGCAACGCTAACGTTTTATACATTTTCCAGTTGGTAGGTAAAGTTGCTGAGGATGGCACGGGGCAGCTACTCAGCTCTTTTTGGATGGCATTCTTTTGTACAATGTTTTTGCATTATAATACTAACAAATGATATTTTGTAATGAATGTTGTATTATTTTGAAAAGCGTTTATTTTAATGAAATGAAATGTCGTTTTAAATGTTTATGCTGCAACATTAATTTAAGCTAATGTAAATATATGTCTTATGTGCGATGATCGACCACCTGTAAGCGTCCCGGGAATGGGGCCTTAATGGACTAAATACAACTTCTTTCAAAACACGTGAACCATGTGAAATACCCTCAAGAAATTGAATATCATTTCAAAATTACAGATTTTTGACACATTTTGAAAAATTCACCCTTTTCTCTTCCCTTGTAACGAGTCTGTTGATCAGTAGGTGTGACTACATGTACAAGAGTTTCATCTAACGCACCTATTTCTCCAACAAATATTGTTTTAGCCTTCTATCTTTTTTCAAAAGCATTCGCGATTGGATTAGAAGTTTACAAAACTCTAACTTCTCTTCCAAAATTCATCATTGCAATTAAAACCTCATAAAACATCTATGAATTGTTTATTTAGTGTTGAACCCTCCACTTAACCATTCGAAATCGCTCGTCATTTCCTGTGAAAATAAAAAAAACATATGTAAGGCCCCATTCTTGGGACGCTCACAGCTGGTCAATCATCGCATATAAAACGCATAATTACATTAACTTTAATAAAACTTTACTATGCAAACAATTAAACAAACATTTCATTATATTATAATAATCGCTTTTGCAAAATAATACAACATTCATTACATAACGTCGTTTGTTCACATTACAATGCAAAAACATTATACATAAGAATGCCATCCAAAATGAGCCATGTAGCCGCGTCGTGCCATCCTGAGCAAACTATTATCTCCCAACTGGAAAATGCAATTAAAAAGTCAGTGTTGCTGAGTGCGTTCTAGTTTTATAAAACATTATATTACCTTTTATTCATTAAACTATTTTTTTACTATCGCACATGATCACACATCGTACGTACATCAAGGTAATAATCATTATCTTCATCATCGCTTAATCGCACGTTACCCGTTATCATTCATCATTTTCTTTCGTATTGTTCATTCCGTACATACATCATTAATCTTTACTTTCATTCAGACAATGCCATGTGCTTCACCCCACCGTCATTCATAAAGCTGGTACTGGGCCGAAGTCTATAAATATACTCCCATATATTTTGCCCGTTGGCCTGACGACAGTACCGGGGTAACCGACAAGGATCCCATATGTATGGTCAATCGCATGGATTAGACCCCAGTGTGCATCTTCTGAGGTAGCTAACCCACACACAGTTGAGCTAACACCCTTCATTGGGTGTGAACCTCCATACATCGCTTGCAAGACTTTTCTTAAATTCGTTCGTTCATTAATGCATGCATTCATCTTTCTTTACGTTCCACTTAACATTATCATTAACTTCCGCTTTACGTTACATAATACTTTTCATTCGTTTTATAATCATATCTCGTATGTCGCAGAATAATACTTAGTAGGAACGTAAAATCAACATAACACATTCATACATAACATCACATGAACATTACATACCCCATCACACATCATCACAAACATCATGCACATCAAGCATAAGTCATCATAAAACATAACCAATTCTCCGCGGGATAGCGAGGGTTCGGGGGTGATAGCCCATGACAGTAGCGTCCTAAGGGCAGCAGCGCCTAGTAGGATCCAAGGGGCAACGCCCCTGGCTAGGGTCAATATAGCACCTTATCTTATGAAAGATTTGATCTTCCCGTTAAAACCAATTAAAATCTTGGTCTTTTAAAATGTATATATAGTATGCATTTCCAGCCCCAAACTAGTTCAAAACCTTAAAATAGGGGATCTAGAACTCACCTGGGCTCAACTTGCCCTGCTTCCTAAACCGAATGATGCCCTTGTAATATGAGACTTTCAACATAACTTTATCACCCACCTGGAACTCAATCGAACTACGTCGTTTATCAGTGTACGAATTTTGACAAACTTTAGCTGCCATCATAAAGGTTTTGATCCTTTCTAGCTTCTTAGTCGCAGACCACCTCGATGCTCCATAACTCTTTATGGCCAATATTAACCCAACAAGCAGATGTTCTACATCTCCTACCGTATAGCATCTCATAAGGGGGCATGCCAATGCTGGAATGGTAGCTATTGTTATATGAGAACTCGGCGAACGATAAGTGGTCATCCCAACTTCCTCCAAAATCAATAACCCATGCCTGAAGCATATCTTCCAGTATCTAAATTGTCCTCTCCAACTGACAGTATGTCTGAGGATGATAAGCCGTGTTGATATATAACCTCGTCCCCATAGCATCATGAAATCTCTTCCAAAACATGGATGTAAACAAAGTGTCACGATCTGACACCATAGACACCAGTACACCATGGAGACTTACAATCTCCCTGATGAATAGATCTGCGAGTCTCTCGGATCGGTAGGAAGTGTGCACTCTTCGTCAAATGAGCAATTGTCACCCATATGGCATCATACCCTTTCACGGTATGCGACAACTTCGTAATAAATCCATCATGATATGCTCCTCTTCAACTTGGTATGTCCAAAGTTTGGATCTTCCCGTATGGCTTCTGATGCTCCGCCTTCACTTGCAAGCAAGTAAGGCACTAACTCACGTACTCCATTACGTCACTTTCATACCCGGCCACCAATAATCTTTCTTCATATCTTGATACATTGTTCTAGCACCGGGATGAATGGAGTATCAAGTCTTATGAGCTTCGTCCATAATCCTCCCATGTAAATCCCCGTAACGAGAATTCCACATTCGTCCGAATCGGGTTCTAACACCGAGAGTGTTTTCACCTAGCTCCACAACTAGACCTCTCATCCTTTCAGAGTTAAGATGATCCTCCTTCAATGCCACATCTTGAAACTCCTTGACGTGCTTCATCACATGAGAGGTCATAACTAAAATGTAAGCTTTCACCCGAATCGGGTTGGGTCTCTCCTTTTAGCTAAGGGCATCTGTCACCACGTTGGCTTTGTCCAGATAGTAATGGACCTAGCAGTCATAATCCTTTATGAGCTCCAACCATCTCCCTGCCTCATGTTCAAGTCCTTCTGGTCAAAGAAGTACTTCAAGCTTTTGTGGTCAGTGAATATGGTGCACTTCGTCCCATACAGGTGGTGCCTCCAAATCTTTAACGCAAAGACCACGGCTACTAGCTCAAAGTCATGAGTGGGATAATTGTCCCCATGAACTTTCAACTGTTAGGATGCATAGGCTATAACCTTTCCTCTCTACATCAACACATATCTCAACCCTGAGTAGTAAGCATCAAAATAAACCACCAAATCTTCGCTTTCATGAGGTAACGACAAGACAGGAGCTTCAGTCAACCTCGCCTTTAGCTCCTCAAATGCCTTCTCCAGATCTTGACCCCATACAAACTTCACATCTTTGTAGGTCAACTTGGTTAGTGGAGAAGCTATCTTAGAGAATTCTTGGATGAATCTTCTGTATTAGCTCGCCAAACCCAAGAAACTACGGATCTCGGATGGCGTCTTTCGTGATTTCCATTGCATCACCACCTCCACCTTTGCTGGGTCCACCATAATCCTTTTGGAATTCACTACATAACCCAAAAACTGAACCTCGCATAACCAGAATGCGCACTTAGAGAATTTAGCATACAACTTCTCCTTTCTCAACTTCTCCAATACGTCTCGAGTGTGATTGGCATGCTCCTCCTTGCTCTTCGAATAAATCAGGATATCATCAATAAACACAATCACTGATTTATCTAACATCGGTCCACACACTCGATTCATCAAGTCAATAAAAGCAACTATCATATTGGTCAAACCAAAAGACATAACGAGAAATCCCTAGTGTCGATAACGTATGCGAAAAGTTGTTTTAGGAATATCTTGCTCCTTAACCTTCAGTTGATGGTAGCTAGATTGAAGGTCTATCCTCGAGAACTAACTAGCACCATGGAGCTAATCAAATAGCTCCTCGATCCTCGGCAATGGATACCGATCCTTAACCGTCAACTTGTTTAGCTCCCGGTAGTCAATACACATCCTCATACTACCATCCTTCTTCTTCACAAATAAGACTGGAACACCCCAAGGAGAAATACTCGATCGAATGAACCCCTCATCAAGCAACTCCTGTAGTTGCTCCATTAGTTCCTTCATCTTAGTCGGAGCCAACTGATATGGCGCCTAGCAACAGGTTGGGCACCCGGTATCAAGTCAATTTGGAACTCGAACTCGCGGTCCGGTGGTCTTCCTGGTAAGTCTTCGGGAAACATGTCCAGAAAGTCACACACAACTGGTTCATCGGAGAGTTGTGGTGTTGATGTATCCACATCCTTTATGTAGGCCAAGTAGGCACTACATCCACGCCTCAAGTACTTTCCCGCTACCGCCATCGAAATCACCTTGGGGATAGTCGTAACACAATCACTATAGATTGTTACCGAACTCCCATTAGGCACTGTCATTCGAATCATCTTCTTGCGACACACAATTTTTGCCTCGTAGTCCGCCACCTAATCCATTCCTAGGACTACATTGATACCGCCTAAGGCCATCACGCACGGTCTAACAAGAAACTTATGACCTTCTAATTGAATGTCATAGCCTTCTATTATTTCTAAAATCCTAATAGACTTACCTATGGCAGTTTCTACATCGAAGGGCTGATTAAACTTCTACTTCTAGTGGGAAACTTAGCACAAAGGACAGCAGAAATGAAACTCCTACTAGAAACATACCTAACACCATATCAGGGTCCATCAAAACCTCCTCTGAGTCATCATGAAACCTCAGGCGCTTGCCTTCTGCCCTTCCATCCCCACCATATTCTTTTTCGCACCGGAACTCTCAGCCCTCCGCTTCTTGTAGTCCCTGCTCATGTGCCCCCTGCACCAGAGTTAAAACATAAGGCCGCGTGATAATCCTTTGCTATAAGTCCCGTCCTCCCATACTTGAATAATAATTTGATCCCAATCTACATTCTCCGATATGCTCCTTTCCACATTTTCCATATCTCTTCGACCCCCGCACCAGATGTGACCACAAAACGGTCATCCACCCGTGCACTCTTGTTATTCGTCGGGGCACCACCCCGATAAAACGTATTCCCATCCTAATTCCAGTCACCCCACCTTTCTTACTCACCTCAGCCACCACCACTTCCCGCTCATCATACAACCTCCCACCAGGTCAACCGCCGACTTGAACGTGCTTGGTTGGACGGTGATCATGTGCCTACGGATATCCACTAGCAAGCCTTGGGTGTACCTCTTAATCCTTCATCATAGAGGCACCACTTGATCCGGCACCAGTCGTGCCATCTCATTAAAGTTCGTGGTGTATTGATGATGTGTCGTTGTTCTCGCCTCGAGCTGTAGGAACTCTCTTTCCACCATATATATCTCTCTATGACGACAGAACTCCTCAATCACCAACTTCTTCAACTCAGATCACCTCATTCTTCCAATCGCTCAACTACCCTCGGCTTGGACAATATTATCCCACCAATACAGAGCCGAGTCCACAAACGAGTGGGCAACAAACTTCACCTTCTGGTCTTCTTGGCACTCGTTAATATCAAGTACCCCCTCCATCTCTCTCACCCATCGGTGAGAAGCAATAGCAGTGTCATTACCATTGAAGGTTGGGAGCCTGCATCTTTGAAATGCCCCATAGTTGTATGCTCGTGTTGCCTCTTGCACAGGCTCTTCTTCCTCCTCCTCATCATCCGAGAGAACCATCTCAGTTTCTGGTCGCTCCCGTCCTCCTAAGGACCTGTTCCTCTACCTTCTTTCTTCTTCCCGCACAGCGTTTATCACTTTGAGAATACAGATGGTAGGATCGCCTGCATGACCTCATGCACCTCCTTAACAACAGCCTCCTTCACTAAGGCTCTCAAGTTAGCACTCTCATCCCCAGCCTCCGGACGAGGGGTTTCGGATTCTTCATGAACCACCTCTTCAGCTCTAGGCCTTCCTCTTGTGGCATGTGGTTCAACACCACATTCACTAGAACCTCCACCACGCGAAGCCTTAGAAGATCTACCATCAGCCATCTTCTAAGCATGCTATAAGATTCAAATGCCAACATGGTCATTCAAGGCAATAGCTCAATTTATGTGAAGTATAGTAAGTACCTAATTACTATGGACAGTTGTGATTAACCACTTACTTTACTCTTCATAACCTGAAAATTTCCTATCCTGACTACATTAGTATCTAAATATAATAACAACCCATTCACCACATAACATGCGCACGTAATGTTGGTTAAAATTTAGAAAATACCTCATGGCACGTAGCAACTCAGACTACCATCCCTTCCCTTTTGTCCCATTCACAGTTTAAGTTTAGGTTTCTTTTGAATAATTCATCCATTTCTCATAAACTTTGGCTTTGATACCAACTTGTAAGGCCCTGTTCCTAGGACACTCACAGCTCGTCAATCATCGCACATAAAACACATAATCATATTAACTTTAATAAAACATTACATCGGAAAAATTTAAACAAACATTTCATTATATTATAATAATCGCTTTTGCAAAACAATACAACGTTCATTACAAAACATCAATTGTGTTGGGTTTGTTGGACACAATATCAAAGTTGTTTAACCATTTAAACATGAAAAATGCAGCGGAATAAAACCTTAATATTATGTTTTGTAAACTGAAAATTAAGGCAGATAATATAACAACAACAAACGTAAGAACATAGGATCAAATATATGTGTATGAACTAGATATCAACTAGAAATAACAACCAAAACCACACCATGAAACTAAATTTCAGGAGCTTTTCAAAACCGTCAGATTTGATGAAAATGATGATGTTCTTGAATGACCAAAACACCAAGGAAAAGGTGTCCTCAAGCTTCCATACCCACATGCATCAAGCAAACACCTTGTTGCTAGGATTTGAACACCAAAAAAAACAAAAAAGAAGCTGCTAAAAGCCACCTTCCAGCCGTGAGTTTCTTGAAGAAGAAAAGGAGTCTTGTTCTTTTGGTCTTTTTCATATCAGAGAGAGAAGGAGGTGGAGTGTGTGACTAGTAAATGAGTTGTGGTTTCAAGAAAAACACATTAACCAACCCTATGAAAGGGGGCAGCCGAATTCCTCTTCAAATTGGGGTTCCCCCCCCCCTAATTTTGACTTCATTTTATTTTTAACTAGTCACTAGTATAAGTTATGTAATTAACCTTTTAATTATATAACTTATACACACTTTTATTACTTGATGTTATTTAACCAATTTAAATAACATTACAAATAACAGCCATGAACAAAAATCCTTATAAGTTGTTTTATCTCATATACAATTTGTTTAGAAAACCCACTTTTCTAAATTAGTGTAATTATTTAATTGCATGATCATATCATCAATTAATATTAATTGGTGTTTGCTAAGCTTGTTATTGGGTATGAACCGACTTGGATCATAACATACTAACCACATAAATATTCTATGTATCATGGGCATAAAGAATCCAACAATCTCGCACTTGCACAAGATCCATAGAAGATTGATGCAAGCAGTAAATACCGCCTAACAACGGTTTACTAGCCTTAATACGCATGACTAAAAGTCATTCAATAACATCATCCCTTTCAAGTATCCAACCTGAAATTATTTAGGTGAATCAATCATTTATCCTTTTGTTACAGATGTCATGTTAAATCCAAGGACACAAAATGATCACTCCTTGTTGATTTAACTTAATGAGGCATTAGACATCTGGCTTTTAACGAATAAGAGGACAAATTCCATCTTGACTACATACGTTTCTCACAATCACCTCGTGTCACACCTATATGTAGCCTTATGTACTGTCTAGTATTTCAGAGTAGTGAAGAACTAGCTCAAGGTATAACACATTGGTGAATATCAAAACCCAATATGTATCTTAGGTCAGAGGATACCAAATAATATTCTCCTTTATTCAAATTCACTTATCATCAATCCAGAAGATCCCATGTAGTAAAATTTGAGACGCGAGTCAGTCCAGTATTCGTATCCCACAAATATCTATGAACTTTGGTAGCAAACAATTGCTCTATATTCATGCCTTATGAATATCCTCCAATCCATGTTCCTAATAGTCTTACATTCATATTTGTACCCACAAACATGACAAACTACATACATTTAGAATAATAAACATATTCAAGAATGTATACATGCTAAAAGGAACATAACTCAGAATATCACAAATATATGAAGGAGTTAAATATTACATTGTTCCAAACTTTTAAATTCTAAACATATCAATTCCAATCCCTAGAATATCGAAGTCGTAAGGCACAAGTATGACTTTCATGCTTTGCCCTTTCATGGGGCCTCATAAGTGGATCCGCAATGTTTTGATTGGTGTGAACTTTATGAATACATATCTTTCCCCTTTCAACTTCATCCCTTATGTAGTTGAATCTCTGCTCAATGTGTCTAGTGTTTTGATGTGCACGGGGTTCCTTGATTTGTGCAATCGCACCCTCGTTATCACAAATTATTTCAATAGGGTCTTGAATGGTTGAGACCACCCCTAGATCAACGATAAATTTCTTTATCCATGTAGTTTCCTAATCTGCTAATGAGGCGGCTATGTATTTGAATTTTGTAGTGGACAATGCTACCACGTCTTGTTTTTAACTCTTCCAGGACACTGCTCCTCCATTCATAATGAAGACATACCCCGACTGTGATCGAGAATCATCTCGACCAGTTTGGAAACTCGCATCGGTGTAACCTTTTACAACGAGTTCCTTTTCATTAGTTCTGTATATTAGAAACATATCATTAGTCCTCCTAAGGTTTTTAATGTACTTTTAACAGCCATCCAATGGCTATTACCTGGATTCTGCTCATATCTGCTTGTCATGCCTAACGCGCATGACACGTCCAGTCTAGTGCATATCATCACATACATGATGGATCCTATAGCAACCACATATGGGATGTCCTTCATTCGATCTTGCTCATATTTTGAGCTTTGACATTGAGATGTACTCAATATTGTCCCTTTTTGAACAGGTACCATAACTTTGTTCGAGTGTTCCATCTTGAACCCTTTCAAGATTTTGTCAATATATGCACTTTTGTTTAGACCTATCAACCGCGTCGATCTATCCCTACAGATATTTATTCCTAAAATATAAACGGCTTCATCGAGACCTTTTATTGAAAAAAAATTTCCATGCTAGGTTTTAACACCTTCCATGGTTGGGATATTATTTCCAAAAAGTAGTATATCATCAACATACAATACTAAGAATGTAATTATGCTCCCACTAGCCTTCTTATATACACAAGCCTCATCAGCGTTCTTGATGAAATCAAATTTCTTGATCACTTCATCAAAACGTTGAGTCCAACTTCCAGATTATTTTTTCAATCCATAGATTGATCTCTTTAACTTACATACTTTATTAGGATGGAGTGGATCGACAAAAGCATGAGGTTGAACCATATGGACAGTCTCTTCGAGTTGTTTTTTATTCTTTCCCGGTACAAGCCTTGAAGCTTAAATGAATAGCCAAACTCTGGAGGAACGAGGTCCGATTGTTCATTCCTGGGGAGAGGAAGAAGCAGATAGAGCAAAGGCCTCAAATATAGTTCTAGTTCAGTCCCGCTAGAAGTGATCCAATCTTGTTTGGGATGGGCTCCCCTCTCCCAGCCCGGATCCAGCCAGGTTCTATTGCTCATGTCCCTTTTTACTTTTCATCTCAGAGATCTCTCTATCCTTCTCAAAAAATGCCAACAGGAAGCAGAGGAGCAAAGCTCCTTTCGCAATTCTGTGAAGTTCAATTTTTTTGATCTATTTCTATTTTTGTGGGTTCGGTCAGGAGGGACAAAAGACAGATGTGTTCTATCACTCAAAATCAGATACCCCATGCTTCTACGGTCGGGTAGATACACAAATCACTTTTTGAATTGATGACTTAAGCAACCCTTGCCAACCTAATATTTAAGGAAGCACCATTAAGAAAAGTCGTTTTGACATCCATTTGCCAAATCTCATAGTTATAATATGCAGCTATGGCAAATCATATCCTAATTGACTTTAGCATTGCCACAGGAGAGAAGGTTTCATCATAATTAACCCGTTAAGTTTGAGTGAACTTTTTGCTATAAGTCTTGCTTTGTAAGTATCCAAGTTTCCATGCATATCCATTTTCTTCTTGAAAACCCATTTGCATCCAACCGGTTTGGAGTTAAGTGGAGGGTCAACCAATTCCAAAACTTGGTTGATATACATGGATTGCATCTCTACGTTCATGGCTTCCAACCATTTATCACAATCCGAATTGGACATTGCATCATGGTATGTAGTTGGCTCATCGTAGCCACCCACATAGCATCCATTCCTCAAATATCCATATCTTTCTGTGGAATGCTAACTCTACCACATTTGCGAACGTTTTGTGTGTATTGATTAACCTCTTGATCATTATCAACGACTTCCTATTGATTTCTAGTGTCAACCAAACGTGTATCAGCTTGTGGATCTTGATCCTCAACTAATTCCACTGTTCTATGTCACACCCCTAAACCACGGCGGTATCCCGCGGGGCGCGAACGTCATAATTTCATAGTCACTGATCGACCACTACATGGTTTTCTAAAACATGCATCTCAAATAAGTTTAAAATACATCATTGTTTAGAGTTAAATTTGCGGAAGAAATAGTAATAAGGTAAATTGTTTCAAAACATGACAATTACGAAAATGAATGTCCCAAACAGCATGAATGGCCCTAAACATGAGATGTTCCATGCTAGCTTAACTTGGTGCATCTATCAATTACCTCAGAAAACATGCATGAAAAATGTCAACATAAAGTTAGTGAGTTCACAGGTTTGAAAGTATTAGTAAACAGTGTAATGGACCACAAGTCTTTCCATGATTTGATTGTTCATGATACAATACTACAATATTATATAAGCACCGCAACCGAAGCTAACTGTAACTGTAACAAATTGCCCCTACCCATGCCTACCGTAAGCATGAGTGTGAACAGGCTAATAATGCACCCGTTTAGACCTCCAGTCAAGATTAGGGTAATTAATTGGGTGGGGGTAGTCAAACCCAATAGTACTATCCATGATTACCTCGCTTTGGGAAATAAACTAACGGTCCGACAACATGGGACTTTATACGATAAGTAAACAACTTTATAACATGTGAACATTATCATATCAAGTAAATGTGTCTAGGAAAATAGTAATTTGCATGTAATCTCCCCCAAAAGGAAAATAAGTAAAATGGGTCCGTGAAACTCACCTGTAATGCACGCGTGAATACTAGGAATAGTCTTTACGTATGATTGGTCTAGGAATCTCCTAAACAAAATCACAATATATTCATGAGGTCATAATTACTAACCCTAGATGGTCATGCATAACTCATCCACAAAGTTAGTTTTGAAAATATCACTCGACTAGTTAGACACGTCGAGTCGTAAATGTTTTATTTAGATTCTTGTATTAATATCTATCTTCCTACAAGTACATAATGTATTAAATGTGTTTTACATCAAGTATAATGGTATTATACTTTCCATGTGTATGGGTTTCCCCTTTTTTTAGCAAATATCTTCAAAAGTTTACTTTATATAAATATGGGCATTTGACAGAATCAAAGGGATTTTTGGATTTGGTTGTCATCCTCTTTTCATGATACAAAGAATTTTTATAAAATATGATATTTTTACCATATTTTGATCTATATATTAGGATTCCAAAAAGGTATAGCTTGCAACATGTAGCTAGGTTTAAGTCCCTCGAAATAGGTCATGAAGTAACAGATGTCAGTGCAGCATTTTTCTGTAAATGTCCAGGGATTTCACCTTTTTGAGGGGTCAAACCCTACATTCACAAATAGAGCCTATAGTACTTTTAAACCTAACACTTTAAGCTAAGTTACCACAGAAGGAAAATCTCCATTTGGTTACTTTAAGCATAACTTACGCCTCAATCTTTCAGCCCTTTATTATTCTGCCAAAAATTCAGGTTCAACACCTTAATAATTTTTGCACGTTTTGGATAGATTACATTCATCTAAAAATTTCAAGGTTGGATGGGTTATAAACTAGACATCCTAAGGTTAATTTAAGCTCAAGAAACTGTTCATTTGACCATGTTTAGGTCGAGTTATGGTGTCGAAAACATAGAACATGAATCGGCCAGAAGGTGTCTTACATGTTTTGTTACTTTTTAAACTTTTAGAGTACTTTTGGATGAGTTAGTGAATATGAACACATCATGATGGTGTATAAAAGATTAGAAACAAACTGCTAAGTGTAAAGAGAGAAGATGAGTGTGATGTGTTAGTGTAGTTGAAGTGAATGGTGCGTGTCTTTTATAACACTCAATCCTCTTTAAGTGTAAAGTTCTTGGAGCATGGGGTCCTATTCACGGTCAAAGGATGGGGAAATGGTGTTCCAAGAGTGGTAAGGTAGACATGTGCTTTAACACATCAAAAGAGAGGCTTCATGAATATGGCAAGTTGTGTTTTGTCAAATCTTGTAAGTTTTGTGAGCTTTATTGGAAAGGAGGTGGAAGAGTAATGTGGTGTTGGCTTGGATGACCACATGCATGGGAAAGGGGGGTTTTGGTTTTCATATTTTGTGTAGTATTGGGTATTTAGGTGGTATTTGTTGCACCATAGGTATTTTTACATATTTTTATATTTTTACTTTTTACTTTTTAAAATGCATTAGGATATTGTAACAACTTGTATAATATCATATATATAAATATATATAATATTGATGGTATGTTAATGATGCATCATGTAGTTAGTAGGTCCATTAAAAGGATTCGTTCCGGGTAAAATATTAATTTACGTGATTAGGTGTATTTATAAATTCAAGCTTTTCCAATGCATTTGGTTTGGAATCTAAAATACTTTGGACCACCTAAATGAATTTATTAGTACATGTATATGAATTATGACCAATGTTCATGCGTGCCGGTTGTATCGCGTGTAAAAATGGTAATTACGTCGAATCACCGATGCATGAAATGTAATGCGTGAAATTTTGCAATGCATAAAACGGGTTCAATAATTGGAATTCAATTGAAAATAAAGTATTATAGGGGTAATTATAACCAAGTCAAGGTCGGGTATTGACCTGAAATTGCCGGTTGTCACATACTCCCCTTGTTAGAAAGAATTTCGTCCTGAAATTCAGTTAGGGTTGTCTGCAGATGCCAGGGTTTCAAACAAGTAAAGGGTAGTTGAGCTTCATTTGGTCATGGCGTTCCCAAGTAAATTCAGGTCCTCGTCAGGAATTCCACCAGACCTTCACTATGGGAATGTGGCTTCGTTTCATCTTCTTTACCTCTAGATCTAGGATCTCTACGGGTTTCTCAATAAAGTGAAGTTGTTCATCAATCTGAACTCATCGAGTGGTATAACTAGGGTTTCATCCGACAAGCACTTCTTTAGATTTGATACCTACAAAGTGTCATGAACACTACTAAGTTCTTGGGGAAGTTAGAGCTTGTAAGCTACCGGACCAATCCTGGCTAGGATTTCGAATGGTCCAATGTATCTAGGATTTAGCTTACCTCGTTTGCCAAAACGAATACTCCTTTCCATGGTGAGACTTAAGTAGAACCTTATCTCCCACTTGGAATTCCAATGGTTTACATCTCATGTCAGCGTAGCTTTTCTGACGGTCACACGCGACTTTGAGTCGGTTCTGAATTTGAACGATCTTTTCTGTGGTCTCGTGTATGATCTCGAGACTAGTGAGTTGACTATCACCGATTTCAGTCCAACACAGTGGTGATCGACACTTCCTTCCGTACAATGCTTCAAACGGGGCGGCTTTGATACTGGTGTGATAGCTATTATTGTAAGAAAACTCAGCTAAGGGTAGATGAGTATCCCAACGGTTTCCAAAGTCTATCACGCAAGCTCTAAGCATGTCTTCTAACGTCTGAATGGTCCGTTCGCTCTGACCATCTGTTTGAGGATGGTATGCGGTACTCATATCCAACCGTGTACCCAAGGCCTTTTGTAATGATTGCCAAAATCTCGAGGTAAATCGACTGTCTCGATCGGAGATAATGGAGATCGGTACTCCATGTCTCGAAACAACCTATTTGAGATAAACTCTTGTCAACCTTTCCATCTTATCAGTCTCCTTAATTGGTAGAAAGTGGGCAGACTTTGTCAGTCGATCCATAATTTCCAAATCGTATCACAACGGTGGGTGTCTTGGGTAGTTTTGTGATGAATCCATGGAAATCGCTCCCATTTCCATTGCGGAATCTCGGTTGGTGCCGTAATCCAGATGGTTTTTGATATTACGCCTTAACCTTCGAACACGTGAGGCACTTGCTAACATAAATGGCTATGTCAGCTTTCATGTTCGGCCACCAGTATAACTCCTTAAGATCCTGATACATCTTATCAGAGCCCGGGTTGATGGGGTATCTTGATTTGTGTGCCTCATTCATTACAAGTTCCCGTAAGTTCCCACAATTTGGCACCCAAATTCGATTCATAAAGTATCAAGCTCCATCAGGCTTGATCTCGAATTGCTTATCCATGTCGCGAAGAGATTCATTTTTCAAATTCTGTTCCTTTAGTGCTTTAGACTGAGCATCACAAATTTGAGTAGTTAGACTCGTATGAATCGTCATTCCAACACTCGCATCCGTAAAGTTTGGTTCGTTCTTTCCTACTCAGAGCGTCTGCTACCACATTCGCTTTTCGAGGATGATAACGAATCTCGCAGTCATAATCGTTCAGTAACTCAACCCACCTGCGTTGTCTCATTTAGTCCTTTTGATCGAAGATGTGATGAAGGCTTTTATGATCAGTGAATATAGTACACTTGGTACCATATAAGTAGTGTCGCCAAATCTTTAGTGCAAAGACAACAGCTCCCATTCAAGGTCGTGAGTAGTGTAATTTTTTCATGCACTTTCAATTGTTGTGAAGCGTAAGCAATAACTTTGTCATGTTGCATCAGGACACAGCCAAGTCCTTGTAGTGATGCGTCGCAGTACACACAAAACCATCGTTCCCCTCTGGTAAGGACAAAATTGGCGCACAACACAATTTTTGCTTAACAATTGAAACGCTGCTTCCTGCTTATCACCCCAATCGAATTTCTTGTCTTTCTGAGTTAAGGTTGTCAATGGTTGGGATATTTTTGAGAAATTTTTGATAAAGCGTCGGTAATAACCTGCCAAACCTAGGAATTGTCGCACCTCAGTCGGGGTCTTAGGTGCTTCCCAGTTCTTAATGGCCTCTATCTTGGATGGGTCAACATGTATTCCTTTCTCGTTAACCACATGCCCGAGAAATTGCACTTCTCGGATCCAGAAGTCGCATGTTGAGAATTTTGCATATAATTTCTCGTTCTTGAGTAGTTCCAAAATTAACTTTAAATGTTGTTCATGCTCATCCTTGGTTCGTGAATATATCAAAATGTCATCGATGAAGACGATCATGAATTTATCCAAGTAGGGTTTGCATGCTCTATTCATGAGATCCATGAATACAGCTGGCGCATTGGTTAAACCAAATGGCATGACCATGAACTCATAGTGACCATAACGAGTTCGAAATGCGGTCTTGGGGATATCTTCCTCTTGAATTCGTAATTGGTGATATCCCGCACGCAAGTCAATTTTCGAGTAGTAACTAAATCCTGAAGTTGGTCGAATAAGTTGTGGATTCGAGGGAGAGGGTACCGGTTCATAATGGTGAGTTTGTTTAACTCCCGGTAGTCAATACACATTCAAAAAGATCCATCCTTCTTCTTAACAAATAACACCGGGGCTCCCCAGGGTGAGAAACATGGTCTTATGAATTCTTTATATAACAATTCTTGTAATTGATTAGACAACTCTTGCATCTCTGATGGTGCTAACCAGTATGGGGATCATGCTACTGGAGCAGCTCCGGGTACCAAGTCATTTCGAAATTCGACTTGCCTTTGAGGTGGAATTCCGGGAAAGTCCTCGGGAAAGACTTCCGGATAGTATCGCACGATGGGTATATCCTCGATTCTTCTCTCTTCGGTTTGCTTCTCCACTATGTGCGCCAAGATTGCATGATAGCCCTTTCACAAGTACCTTTGAGCCTTCATACACGAAATGATCCTTAACACCATACCATACTTTTCTCCTTGAATTGATATGGTGTCTCCATTGGTCAGTCGGCTAGGCATCCACTCCCACTAACGAACGTCAATTCTGCGTCTTTTGGGCGCAAGCTCAGGCATCAGTACAGTCTCAAAAGGGTTTGGCAGTATGGATAGGAATATGAACCTGCTTCCTAGGAGTGTGTGCAAGAAGCACACTCCCAGCGTGAGCATGATAGCGACAGAAAGAGAGTGGTGGTACATCTGGACTAAAGATACGGTGGGTGTCCATAGCCACCGGCTCGGGACAAGCAGCTATAGGGTGGGGTCGGTAGGCTCGGGAGCGAGGTGGAAGGGTTAGGGTCTACTAGAAGAGTCAGGTCAGAGGGTTGAGGAATCAAGTCAAAGGGCTGGGTAATAGGATTCGCAGGGTGAGAGGTGGGGTCACTAGACTGGGGATGGCCTCAGATGGCTCTGGGTTGGAAGCGACCGGGTTGAAATCGGCCAGGTCAGAATCGTCCGAGTCGGAATCGATCGAGTCAGAGTCGGTCGGGTCGGAGTCGTCCGGATCGGTATCGGATGTCTGGAAAACTATGTCAATGGACTTCGAATCTAGGTCAACTACCTCGGTGTCAGCAGGCTGCAGGGTGGGATCTATGGCTCGGAGTGGGGTCGACTGGCTGAGGATAAGTAGTGATTGGAGCAGACTGTAGGGATGGCTCAACAAATATATGAGACATGGTCAGTGGAACGACCATCGGGAATTGCGGTCCGATTATACACATGACTCCCGGGACAAGATTCTCCGGGAGGTCGGCATGAATATTGGGTGTACACGCCCACCAATAAGTGCCTGGAGGAGAAGGAGGTAGTCCGGAGAACCGAGTTAAGGATAATGCCTCCAAGGCGCCAGGTGTGGGGTCAAGAGTAGGTTTGGTGACATGGACAACAGGTGACGTAGGGGTCTCGGTTCAGTAGCACCAGTCGGCTAAATCAAAGCATCAGGAGTAGAACTTAGGAGGACAGATGTGGATCCTGCCGAAGAGGTCGAAGATGTGGGCTCGTACTCCTCATCTGAATCAAAAATGTAAATCGGCATTGATGCTGAAGACATCTCTATGACAAGGCAATACACAAGTACAATTTATATAAGTTAAGTTAATGCAAAATGTACTAAAGTAATGCAATGAGCTACGGTTATAGACTAGGCTCACTAAATGCAACCTAATTCCCAATAACCAATGGCTCTGATACCAATCTGTCACACCCCCAAACTACGGCGGTATCCCGCGGGGCTGCGAACGTCATGATTTCATAGTCACTGATCGACCACTTCATGGTTTTGTAAAACATACATCTCAAATAAGTTTAAAATACATCATTGTTCAGAGTTAAATTTGCGGAAGCAATAGTAATAAGGTAATTGTTTCAAAACACGACAATTACGAAAATGAATGTCCCAAACAGCATGAATGGCCCTAAACATGAGATGTTCGATACTAGCTTAACTTGGTGCATATATCAATTACCTAAGGAACATGCATGAAAAATGTCAACATAAAGTTGGTGAGTTCACAGGTTGAAAGTATTAGTAACAGTGAAATGGACCACAAGTCTTTCCATGATTTGATTGTTGATCAAACAATACTACAATATTATATAAGCACCGCAACCGAAGCTAGACTATAACTGTAACAAATTGCCCCTACCCATGCCTACCGAACCATGAGTGTGAACAGCTAATAATGCACCCGTTTAGACCTCAGTCAAGATTAGGGTAATTAATTCGGGTGGGGGTAGTCAAACCCAATAGTACTATCCATGATTACCTCGCTTTGGGAATAAACTAACGGTCTGATAACATGGGACTTTATACGTAAGTAAACAACTTATATAACATGTGAAATCATTATCAAGTAAATGTGTCTAGGAAAATAGTAATTTGCATGTAATCTCCCCCAAAAGGAAAATAAGTAAAATGGGTCCGTGAAACTCACCTGTAATGCACACGTGAATACTAGGAATAGTCTGTACGTATGATTGGTCTAGGAATCTCCTAAACAAAATCACAATATATTCATGAGGTCATGATTACTAACCCTAGATGGTCATGCATAACTCATCCACAAAGTTAGTTTTGAAAATATCACTCGACTAGTTAGACACGTCGAGTCGTAAATGTTTTATTTAGATTCTTCTATCATATCTATCTTCCTAAAAGTACGTAATGTATTAAATGTGTTTTACATTAAGTATAATTGTATTATACTTTCCATGTGTATGGGTTTCCCCCTTTTTTAGCAAATATCTTCAAAAATTTACTTTATATAAATATGCGCATTTGACAGAATCAAAGGGATTTTTGGATTTGGTTGTCATCCTCTTTTCATGATACAAATAATTTTTATAAAATATGATATTTTTACCATATTTTGATCTATATATTAGAATTCCAAAAAGGTATAGCTTGCAACATGTAGCTAGGTTTAAGTCCCTCGAAATGGGTCATGAAGCAACAGATGTCAGTGCAGCATTTTTCTGTACATGTCCAGGGATTTCACCTTTTTGTGGGGTCAAACCTTACATTCACAATAGAGCCTATAGTACTTTTAAACTTAACACTTTAAGCTAAGTTACCACAAAAGGATAATATCCATTTGGTTACTTTAAGCATAACTTATGCCTCAATCTTTCAGCCCTATCTATTCTGCCAAAAATTCAGGTTCAACACCTTAATAATGTTTGCACGTTTTGGATAGATTACATTCATCTAAAAATTTCATGGTTGGATGGGTTATAAACTAGACATACTAAGGTTAATTTTAGGCTCAAGAAACTGTTCATTTGACCATGTTTAGGTCGAGTTATTGTGTCGAAAACATATAACATGAATCTGCCAGAAGGTGTCTTACATGTTTTGTTACTTTTTAAACTTTGCTAGAGTACTTTTGGATGAGTTAGTGATATGAACACATCATATGGTGTATAAAAGATTAGAAACAAAATGCTAACCTGAAACAAGCAAGGAGAAAGAGATGGTAGTCTTGAAATGCAAGGAAAAGAAGACTTGATCCTTTGAACTAAGAACCAAATAAGAAATAGGTGGGGAAGATGTTGTAGGATGCTTGAAAGCTTCAAAAATCACTTGATCTTCAACCAAAGGTACTTGAATCACCCAAGATTTGAAGGAAATAAGTTGAAAATCAAATGGAGTGGTGGTAGGACTGTCTTGGCCGAATTTTAGAGAGGGAGAAAGAGAGAAGATGAGTGTGATGTGTTAGTGTAGTTGAAGTGAAGGGTGCATGTCTTTATAACACTCAATCCTCTTTAAGTGTAAAGTTCTTGGAGCATGGGCTCCTATTCACGGTCAAAGGATGGGGAAATGGTGTTCCAAGAGTGGTAAGGTAGACATGTTGCTTTAACACATCAAAAGAGAGGCTTCATGAATATGGCAAGTTGTGTTTTGTCAAATCTTGTATGTTTTGTGAGCTTTATTGGGAAGGAGGTGGAAGAGTAATATGGTGGTGGCTTGGATGACCACATGCATGGAAAGGGGGGTTTTGGTTTTCATATTTTGTGTAGTATTGGGTATTTAGGTGGTATTTGTTGCACCATGAGTATTTTTACATATTTTATATTTTTACTTTTTACTTTTTAAAATGCATTAGGACATTGTAACAACTGTATAATATCATATATATAATATATATAAATATTGATGGTATGTTAATGATGCATCATGTAGTTAGTAGGTCCGTTAAAAGGATTCGTTCCGGGTAAAATATTAATTTACGCGATTAGGTGTATTTATAAATTCAGCTTTTCCAATGCATTTGGTTTGGAATCTAAAATACTTTGAACCACCTAAATGAATTTATTTAGTACATGTATATGAATTATGACCAATGTTCATGCGTGCCGGTTATATCGCGTGTAAAAATGGTAAGTACTCGAATCACCGATGCATGAAATGTAATGCGTGAAATTTTGCAATGCATAAAACGGCTTCAATAATTGGAATTCATTGAAAATCAAGTATTATAGGGGTAATTATAACCAAGTCAAGGTTGGGTATTGACCTGAAATTGCCGGTTGTTACATTCTATATGTTATTCCTTCCATAAGGAACTTAGCTTCCAAGAACTCAACCTTTCAAGCAATAAATACCTTTTGTTCTGTTGGATCAAAGAAGTAGTATCCTATATAGTCTTTGGGATATCCAAGAAATATACACTTAGTTGATCGACTTTCCAATTGACTTTCCAACTTGTTTTGGGTGTTTAGCTTAACATAAGCCTCATAACCCCATACTTTTAAATATGACAGCGATGGAACTCTTCCGTGCCATATTTCAGAAGGCGTCGAATCCACTTTCTTGGTTGCGGCCATATTCAAAATACGAGTTGCAGAGAGCAATACGAAACGCCAAAATGATAGAGGAAGTGAGATTATTGCCATCATAGATCGAACCATATCAATAGGGTTCGGTTTCTCCTTTCACACGCACCATTATGTTGTGGTGTTCTAGGTGGAGTAAGTTGTGAGTCGATCCCACAACCTCTTAGATGGTCCTAAAAAGCCTCACAGAGGTATTCACCTGCTCTATCTGAATGAAGAACTTTGATAGTTTTATTGAGTTTATTTTCTACTTCATTCTTGAAGATTTTAAACATTTCAAAAGCTTCATGTTTATGTGTCATCAAGTACACATAACCATAGCGACTGTAATCGTCGGTAATTGTAATGAAGTATCTTTCACCATTTCTTGTCATTGTATTAAAGGGACCACATACTTCCGAATGTATG
Source organism: Flaveria trinervia (assembly GCA_025506515.1). Classification (NCBI taxonomy): domain Eukaryota; kingdom Viridiplantae; phylum Streptophyta; class Magnoliopsida; order Asterales; family Asteraceae; genus Flaveria; species Flaveria trinervia. The sequence goes on from CM046446.1 coordinate 33,123,258, forward strand.
ATTCCCAATAAGTCTTTTGCCCTCTCGTTAGTACCACTAAAGGGAGACTTGGTCATCTTACCTTGTAAACAAGATTCACACTTATCAAATGAACCATTTTCATTTGTTTTCAAAAGACCATTCTTTTGAAGTGTTTGAATCCGATTCTTGTTTATGTGACCAAGATGACAATGCGAATGATAAAAATCACTTAAACCCATTTTAAGTTTTTTGGTCGTTGATTGGTATAATGAGTTATTATGGGATGAATCATCATGAACCAATTCATAGATTCCATTAAAAGGCATAGCCTTGAAATAAAATACATCATCCATACAAACATAGATACCATTGTTAACAAACTTTAATTCATAACTACATTGTTTTAAAAGGGAAATGGAAATTATGTTCCGAGTCAAAATAGGGGCATTCAAAATGTTCTTAAGAATAACTTCCAAACTATTTGAAAGTTTCAAAATATAGTCTCCTTAGGCTTCGATATCAACTTTGCTCCGTTGCCCATATAGAGACTTGTGTCTCCCTTCTGAAGTGCTTATTTCTTTTGAACCCCTGCAACAAATTGCAAATGTGAGTTCCACATCTTGTATCCAATACCCATGTGTTTGAACAAATAACATTTAAACCAATATGAATCACGAAAGTTGTACCTGAGGTTTGCATAGCATCCCTTTTTTTCTGAAATCTTTGAGATAGGCTGGACAACTCCTTTTCCAATGTCGTATCTCACCACACTCAAAGCATGGATTGTTCTTCGTTACCTTAGGCCACTTAAGTTTATCCTTTGGAGGTTCCGCTTTGGCTTTCCTTTCCCTTTTCCTTTGACGTACCCCTTTCCTTTGGCAACATTTGCTTGGGATCGGGGTATGGATACCATATTTGTAGGATAAGGTCACCTAACCACGTATGTTGGAAAACTCACATGTGTCTGCAAGTAGGGTAACTTGATTTGCAAACCATGTTAATGGACGACCTACAATATGTTTTACAAAGGTGTTGATGGGAATAACATGCTGACTATACATATGATATTTTAAAGTCGATCCCATACCTCTAGAAGTTGCAAAGGGTTGCAATTGTCAAAACATTGACTACCTTGTTAATTTAAAAAGGTCACCTAACCACTATTTAAATGTAATGTTGGATTCTAGAATTTTAATATTGTGTAAGACACTTAAAAGGGGGCTTTAATTAGTAAAATATGAACAATATTGAAAATACTAAAATTGAATTTTGTCAAATTTTGTAGATGGCCACTCACGACAATGAAAATAATGATATCACGTCTGCTCACTCACTATCACTTAGGACCATTCTCCAAAAGGAGTGTCTAAACCATAACAACTTTATTGATTGGTTTTGAAACATAAGAATTGTTCTAAAGCAAGAGAAATAATCATATATTTTACACAATCCGATTCCCGGTCAACCTAATGAGGAGGATGAGGAGGCCTATACTAATTGGGTGAAATACACTAAGAACTCGGTCCAAGTGTCTTGCCTCATGTTGGTAAGTATGACTCCAGATCTCTAAAAGGAGTATGAACATCATGGAGCATAATACATGATAACCCAGTTGAAGGAAACGTTCTAACAACAAGCAAGGGTAGAGCGCTTCGAAACGGTTCGAGCACTCCATGCGTGTCGTATGGATGACACCCAATCTATTTCATCTTATGTACTTAAGATGAAAAACCACATCGAGCACCTCGAAAGGCTAATTGTCCCATCTTGAAAGAGTTGGCTACAGATTTTATCCCATCTCTTTGTCAAAAAGGTTTGACAACTTTTTTATGAGTTATAACATGAACGGGTGAGACAAAGAACATAAGTGAACTTCACTCTATGCTCAAAAATGCAAAGGCGGCCATGGATAAAATGGGTTTACCGATTCTCACCATCAATGAAGGTGGCACCAAGAAGAGGCCTCACCCCGCACCCAAGGCAAATGTTGCCAAGGGTAAGAGGCACGTTAGGGGAAAGGGAAAGGAGTGGTGAGAGAGCCACCACCAAAATCAACGGAGAAGAAGCAAAAGGTTGCTTCGAATGACCCATGCTTTAAGTGTTGGGAGATTGGACATTGGGTAAGAAATTGCCCAGTCCATCTCAAAGAGTTGCAAGCTAAGAGGGATGCCGGGTAAACCTCAGGTACAATTTTCATGATTAATATTGATCTAAATTAATATCCTCTAACATGGGTATTGGATACCGGATGTGGAACTCACATTTGCAACTTATTGCAGGGGTTCAAAAGAATTAAGGACTTCAAGAAAGGGGATGTTAGCCTCTACATGGGGAATGGGGCAAAAGTTCAAGTTGAAGGCCGAGGGGACTACATCTTGAAGCTTCCAAATGGTTTGGAAGCAATTTTGAACAATATTTTGTTTGCTCCTAGTTTGACTAGGAAGATTAATTCTGTTGCCCAATTAAGACAATATGGTTATGTTTTAACATTTATTGAAAATGAAATTCATGTTTCTTTAAATGGCATATTTCATTTCAAAGCTATTCCTATTAATGGTATTTATGAATTGGTTCGTGAAAACACATTATATGATAGCTCATCTACCAAACCACCACTAAAAAACACAAATTGGATTTGAGTGATACCTATCTTTGGCATTGCACTCTTGGTCATATAAACAAGAAGTGCATAAAAACAATTCAAAAGAATGGTCTTTTAACAACAAGTGAATATGATTCATTTGATGTATGTGAATCTTGTTTACAAGGTAAAATGACTAAGGCACCTTTTAGTGGCAACTGAAACGGAAAAAGATTTATTAGGCATCATACATTCGGATGTATGTGGTCTTTTAAGCCAATGACTAGGTACCATGAAAGATATTTCATTACCTTTACCGATGACTATAGTCGATATGGTTATGTGTACTTGTTAAGACACAAAGATGAACCTTTTGAAATGTTCATAATGCTCCAAAATGAAGTAGAAAATCAACTCAACAAGAAAATAAAAATTCTCCGCACTGATAGGGGAGGTGAATACCAGTGATGCTTTCAGAGATCATCTTAGAAGTTGTGGTATTGTCTCACAACTCCACCTGGAACACCACAACACAATGATGTGTCCGAGAGGAGAAATCAAAATCTATTGGATATGGTTCGATCTATGATGGCTAGAAGCTCGTTGCTTCAATCATTTTGGGGTTTCGCTTTGCTCTCTGCGGCCCGTATCTTGAATATGGACACAACCAAGAAAGTGGAAACGACACTTTTTGAAATATGGCAAGGAAGGGTTCCATCACTATCATATTTAAATGTATGGGGTTGTGAGGCTTATGTTAAGACTCCCACCTCAAACAAGTTAGAAAGTCATTCCACTAAGTGTATCTTCATTGGATATCCTAGAGAGTCTATGGGATATTATTTCTATGATCTATTGGAACAAAAGTAATTTGTTGCCAAGAAGGCTGAGTTCTTAGAAGCTAAGTTCCTTACGGAAGGAACTAGCAGTAGAACTGTGGATCTTGAGGAGGATCAACAACCACAAACCGGTACACATTGGTTGACACTAGCACTCAACATGAGGATGTTGAGAATGATCAAGTGGTTGATCAATATGCACAAAACATTCGCAGATCTTGTAGAATTAGTAATCCACGTAAAAGATATGGATTTTTCGTAGATGGATGCTATGTGGTAGATTCCAATAACCAACAGCCTATCGTTATGCAATGTCCAATTTGGATTGTCCCAAATGGCTTGAAGCCATGAATATTGAGATGCAATCCATGTATGACAACCAAGTATGGGACTTGGTTGAACCACCTCTTAACTTCAAGATAGTTGGAAGTAAGTGGGTTTTCAAGAAAAAAAATGATATGCATGGAAACTTGGATACATATAAAGCTAGACTTGTAGCAAAAGGTTTCACTCAAACTCAAGGGGTTGATTATGATGAGATCTTCTCACCTGTTGCAATGATAAAGTCTATTAGGATATTATTTGCCATAGCTGCTCATTATGATTATGAGAGTTGCAAAAGGATGTCAAAACCTCTTTTCTAAATGGATATCTTGAGGAAGATGTCTATATGGTTCAGCCTGAAGGTTTTGTTGATCCAAAGCATCCTAACAAAGTATGCATGTTAAAGAAATCAATCTATGGATTGAAGCAAGCATCAAGAAGTTGGAATCCCTGTTTTGATGAAGAGAAAATTAAGTGTGGGTTCATCAAAAACGCTAATGAAGCATGTGTATATAAGAAAGCTAGTGGGAGCATCATCATTTTCCTAGTATTCTATGTTGATGACATCTTACTATTTGGAAATGACATTCCAACCATGGAAGGTGTAAAAGCCTGGCTTGGAAGCTGTTTTTCCATTAGGATCTTGGTGAAGCCGCCTATATTTTGGGGATAAAGATCTATGGGGATATATCAAGGCGATTGATAGGATTGAATCAAAGTGCATACATTGTTAAGATCTTGAGAAAGTTCCAGATGGAAAACTCTAAGAAAGGTACCATACCTATTCAAAGAGGAACTATACTAAGTAAGACTCAATGTCCAAGTTCGAAGGATAAGCAAGTCAAAATGAAGGGAATCCCGTATGCGTCTGCTATAGGATCCATCATGTATGCAATGATATGCACTAGGCCAGATGTGTCATGCGCCTTGAGCATGACAAGCCGATACCAACAAAATCCTGGAAAAAGTCATTGGATGGCTGTTAAGAACATACTTAAGTACATAAGGAGGACCAAAGATATGGTCCAAATCTATGGATCTGGTGAGGAGGAACTCGTAGAAAAAGGTTACACGGATGCAAGTTACCAAACTGATCTAGATGATTCACGATCACAATCCGGTTACTTTTCATCTTGAATGGAGGAGCAATTTCTTGGAAGAGCTCTAAGCAAGATTTGGTGGCATTGTCAAGTAAAGAGTCAGAATACACCGCCATTTCATTAGCAGCATAGGAAGCTGCATGGTTAAAAAAATTCATTGTCGATCTAGGGGTGGTCCCTTCCATTCAGGACCCCCTATAATTCTTTGTGATAATAAGGGTGTGATTGCTCAAATCAAGGAACCCCGTGCACATCAAAAGACTAGGCACATTGAACGGAGATTCAACTACATAAAGGATGAAGTTGAAAGAGAAAGACATGTATTCCAAAGTTCACACGGATCAAAACATTACGGATCCACTCACGAAGCTTCTTGAAAGGCAAAGCATGAAAGTCATACTTGTGCCATTGGACTTTAATAATCTAGTGACTGGATATGATCTTTAATTTCTGTATTGAGATATTGTAACCTTTTATCACTTGAATGAATTATTTGGTTATAATAATTCAACTAATATTCCTATTTTGCATGTTTAAAATCCATGAGTAAATCATTTACTCAGAACGTCCGTAGTCGTTCATACTTGTGGGAACAAGTATGAAGATAAGACTATTATGAACTTGGATTGGTAGATAATATATGGATGATTATAGAGCAAAAGGTTGCTGCCAAAGTTCATAAATATTTATGGGATACAAATATTGGACTGACCTGCATCTCAAATATTACTAAATGGAATATTCGTGATTGATCATAAGTAATTTTAAGTAAAGGCAAACATCATTTGGTATTCTTTAACCTGAGATACATATTGGGTCTTGATATTTACCAAATATTATACTTTGACTTAGTTCTTCGTTATTCTGAAATATGGCAGTACATAAGTCTTCGTTCAGGTATAATACAAGGTAATTGTGAGAGACATATGTAATCAAGATGGGATTTGTCCATCTTATTCGTTGAGAGTAAGATGTCTAAGGCCTGGAAAAGTGAAATCAATGGAGAATGATCACTGTGTGTCTCAGGGATTTAACATGACACCTGTGACAAAAGGATAGATGATTGATTCACCTAAAAAATTTTGAGTAGGTACTTGAAGGGGATGATGTTTGAATGGCACTTTGTCATACGTATTAAGGGTACTAAACCGTTGTCAGATGGTATTTACTATTTGCATCAATATTCTATGAATCTTGTGCAAGTGGGAGATTGTTGGATCTTGTATGCCGAAGGCACATACAAAATTGATGTGTTTACTATGTTATGATCGAAGTCGGGTCATACCCAATAACAAGCTAAACAAACACCAATAAATATTTATTTGTTGATGTGATCAAACAAATAAATATTGACACCAATTTAGAAAATAGGTTTTCTAAAACTTTGCTTTTGTAAAAGAACAACTTTATATGGATAATTTGTTCATGAGAAATTATTTGTTTTATTATTTAAGTGACTTAAATAATAACAATAAAATTGTTTAATATTATAAAATTAAAAGAGGTTTTTAATTTTATAAACATGTGGGTTAAGAGTGTTCTTTTTTTATATAAAACTGAAATGAGGGGAACCCATTTCAAAAGGTGAATCCGGCCGCCCATAGTGGCCTTTTGGCATTCATTTTAGTCTTGCTCTTTGCAAGACTTTAGGCATTCTTGCACACTTCCATCTAGCACACTCTCTCACACCCAAAAAGCAAGTCCTTTTCCATCTTCAAAGCTGAAAATTTGTTTTTGCAAAGCTGAAAAATCTAGGTTTTTGTTGGGCATTTCGGATTTTGCAATAAACGGATCTTGTGTTTTGGTGTTCTTCTACCTAACAAGATTAGGTGTTTGCTAAGGCTTGTGGGTTACAAGCTTCAGGACTCCCATTTTGGAGTCTAGACATTCAAGAAGCAACAACTCCTTTCTTTCATCCTTACTACATGTTAGGATCTCAGCCCTTGGTTTAATCGATTGAACAGATATAGCAGCGGAATAGCTCAGAATAGACAAATTCAAACAAGAACATTCGATATAAAACGATAAAAGAATTTTGTTATAGAGAGAGAAATATCCGACAAAAGGAATATTACATTAAGATTATCGGCCTAAAAGGCACGATTACAGGTGAGTCATCCTTCCTTATAAGGAAAGAGTGACGTAGGCTGATGTCACTTGAAAGTGACATGTAACCGTTTGATAACTACTGATGTTTAACAACTACTGAAGATGTCAACAACTGACATCTTCTTACAAATGTTCCTAAGTGTTAACATCTTATTTACAACTACTGAAAAACATAAAACTACTGATACTACAAAACTGAAGAACAACCTCTTCAGTTGTTTACAAGTACTGAAAAGGAAAGTAAACAAACTACTGAAAAGAAAAGAAAACTACTGAAGAAAGAAAACCATCACAACAACTGAAGAAGCCCTCTTCAGCTGTTGTCATCAGCCGTTAACATCAGCTGATGTCTTCAGTACTTTAACATCAGACTTTGTCTTTCAGCTGTTGATCTTCAGTCTTGTCTTCAGTACTTGTTGAAGTCTTCAGACTTTAGATCTTCAGCTGTTGTCTCAGTCTTTGTCTTCAGTACTTCAGACGTACTTCAGCAGTTGTATTCTTCAGACTTTGTAGAACAGCTGATCAGGACTTCTTCAGCTGTTGTGATGTCCTGTGGGACTTAGAGGTTTCTGATCAGGCTCATTGGTTCTTTTGGTCCAACAAACTTCCCCTGAACCAATGCAGCCAAAACCTCTAAGTTATGATGAGTCCCACTTATTTTGGCATATAGATTGGTCTTTTTATCCTCTTGATCAGATCAGAAGTGACCCTTTTTCAGCACCGGCCTGGGAAGAAGTCTCTGATGATCTGTTGGCATGATATGGTTGGGAGCTATGTATTGGGGACTTGGACACGAGCTGTTACCCCAACCATGAGATCTACTTCCGTGTATCAGCCTATATGATTCCCTGGTGTAAGCCCTTAGAAACATGATTTGCTCATCCATTGTCAGCACCTCGGGCACACCATCAAATATCCTTCTCGGCCATACACTTCAGATATGTACTTGGCCTGTTTTCCATTCTTGAGCCAATCGTGGTTATTTGTCTATAAGCAAATCATCTGGATGAGTCCCTTCTAAGAGCAGGTTGAGCTCTTTTTGTTTGAGTTTTCAAGTCTTTTGTAAACCAATCCCTTCTTTATGATTTTGTTCTCTAACATCTTTTGAGGTGGTTGTTTGGCTTCATAGGCTTTCTTGAACTCTTCAACAATTTCCCAAGGGGACACTACAAGAACCACAGTGATGTCTTCGTCAAAACTCTCTTCACTTGGCCCTTGTATCTTGAAGGAATTTCTTTCTTGACAATTCGATGTGCCACCCTTGGATCAGGCCATATCCTTACTCTTTCCCTTTGGTATTGAAAGGTATTAGCAAGGGTGTACAATCTTAATACTTCTTTCTTCATGCTGATCATTGAAGAGGATGTGGCATATGCTTTGTCAATGCTTTCAGCATTTCCTCATCATGTCTTTGCATCTGTTCCTCTTCAATCTTTATCATTACATCAGCATTTGAGAAGCAGGAGTGATGGACATTGGTTTAGCCTTAGGCAAAGTAATAACTGCAGAGAGTGGCAGTCTGTCTTCCTCCTCTTTTCATCTTCATCAGGCCTCAGCACCTTTCTTTTCTTTTGGCTAGGTACATCACTGGCAGGGGTTTGGGGGTAAAGGATTTGGTGGGGGGTTGGATGGTTGGTTTAGTGGGTTGTGGAGATAGTGATTTTGAGGATTGAGGCTTTTCAGACTGTTTTAGCATTTTGGCTGTAAGGGAGGCTTTGGTAAATTTTGTCAGTTCTTTTCGATTCCCAACCCCAGCTTCATTCAATACCTCAATCACTAAACCTTTGGAGTATTCTTCAGACGAACAAATCTTGGTGGTTATTGCCAAGATGTTGTCCCTGGTCCAGGCCCTTATTTCCATTAGAGATCTTCCCAAGTATTTAGCTATAAATGATCATTATCTCCAGCCTTTCTCTTTCTAAGGCATCATAGCTAGCCCATCTTGAGTGATCTCCTCTGTTTCCATCCTTCTGATCTCGGAGTCTAGTTGTTTGATGTCAAAACCCTGCCTATACAACTGCTCAATGATTTTATCCATTGAACGGTTATGGTTGGCGTCAGCTTCTTCACCATATCCTTCAGCTCCTTCTCCTTCTCAGACTCTCCTTTTCTCTTTTGATATGTGACATGAAAGTCTTTTGACTTTCATTCACTTCAGCTCCCTTCACACTCTCCTTCTCCTCTCATTTACAAACTCAGATTCTTTCGCCTTCTCCCCATCTATCCTCTTCCTTTTTCCTTTAACTAACTGACTCTCCCCCTTTTTGGTTGCATTGGGTGCAAGGGTTTGAGCAGTAGAAAAGGATTTAGTCACCAACTCCTCCACCAAGGGTTGTATTATGTAGGAAGCCTCTCATCAATGGTTTTGATCACTATATCTGTGATCATGGGAGTGATGAGAGGTAGGGATTTTTGAAGGTAGCAACTGATGATCAGGATGGTTCTGTTCCTGAGAATCAGTGCCGAAAGCAGAGGCTGGTGGCTTGGAAGTATATACTGGCTCAGTGTGTAGGGGACCTCAGAAGAAGGTGCCATCTGGGGTGTATTGTGGTGGCAGATGGACTTGCATCCTGAGACATCATGGCCAGCAGCTCTTTGAGTCTGCTAACCTCATCCTCTAGAATGGTGTTTTGAGCAACTACATCATAGAAGAAGCTCAGGTCATCATCAGTGGATACTGAATCACCTGACCTCCTGACAGAGTCAGATGAACATGCCTTGAGTGTAGATCAATTATAGCATGTGCCCCTTGTTCTCGGTACTGGGGACTTCCAGCGTCAGGACTATGTCCTTCATCAGCTGTTGCCACTGGTGAGGTCTTAGAGATGTTACCAACTGCACCCTGGTCATTTGCTGAGTCAGAGACAGTGGCAGCCTCACCAGAAGTTCGCACCTCCTTATCTACACTAGAAGATGAACATGATAACCCCTGTGCTGTGGGTTGACAGAAGCATTGTGATCCTCCCCCTCAGGTGTTGAGGTTATCCCAGTAGTGATTGGTGTCTGGGTGGGGGGTGAGGAATGCAACTGTGTCAGCACTTTTGCAACAATGATTGTAGGGCTTTGAGGGGCGGTTGCATCAGGAGAGGGTGTGGAAGCAGTGTGCACCCGGGACAAGTGGTGCTCTTCAATGGTAATCCCCTCAAGTGAGGAGGATCCCAGCAGTGGGGCTTCCCTTTGAGTAGTTGCTTCAGGTTCCTTTTGAGAGGAAACCTGAGCGGCTTCGGTTGTTGGATTCATAGTCTCTACTGGGGGGTTATTTCCAGCAGAGATAACCTGCGTTGGTGCAGCAGGAGCATCCACAGGGGACTCAATTCCCTGAGTAGCTTTCTTAGGCTTCTTCTTTGTGGGTTTGGAGGGGACTTTGGATGTGGAAGTGGAGGCTGTGGGTTCCAGCTGCGTGGGTTTGCGCAGCTTGGCAGCCTGTTTGAGAGTTTGGTCAGTGTTGTGTCGGGAGTATACCTCCGGCAATACAGCCAAAGCAGGGACTCCCAGACCAACTAGTCCCTCAGCAGAAAGCTGATTCTCTATTATGGCCATTATAAACCAAGGATATAGTATCCAACGGTTAGAAAGTGGTTTTGTGGCCATATCCTTGAGTTCAAGAAAAATTATTTCAGAAAAGTTTAGTGGTTCTTGTTCAAGGATAGAGAACAATACCTGTTGCCATCTGGAAGACAGTTGATCCCAAGAGGAAGTCTTCGGAGCCAGGCAAACATTTACCATATGAAATATTAATCGTTCAGCATCTGGAAAATGTTTCTTCAGGATTGTTGAAGCACTAAGATCACCCTGATATCCATGTTGTCCAAATGAAAGATCAAGTTGGCGCTTAGGATATCCAACAGGGTAGGCAGCATCATCTAACAGTAATATCTGGCGGATGGTAGCAGTAGAGATGACCACCTTATGAGAGTTGATGGACGAATGGATAGATTCTCCATTAACGGTCCACATTCGTCCAGAACTGATGTAGCGAATCGGCATAAATGATTGGATTTAAGAGGAAAGCCGTTTTCAGTGGGGATTGGACCATAAGATCTATAGCATATCAATTTGGTCCAGAAGAGCGATTTGTGAGGTACGCGACACAGTTGTGTCGAGGCTTGAGTTGCATGGTCGCCATTAATGAAGGTGAAAGGTTTTCAGAGCTTTTGAAATTTTAGGTCGTGAAAGAATGAAAAACTCTGAAAGAGGGATCAGTATATATAGGGTACGGGTTATGAAACGACTGAAGGTTTTGGTGTTAGTCATCAGTATTTGAAACAACTGATGACGTGGTATTAACTTTCAGAGGTTAGAAACGACTGATGGTATTGGTGTGGTCAGCAGTTATAAAACAACTGAAGACATGGTGTTTACAATCAGACGTTGAAACAACTGAAGTCTGATTTAGGCATCAGTAGTTTTAAAAACTACTGAAGACAAGTTAGACTTCAGATGTTGAAACAACTGAGGACTTGGTATTAGCCATCAGTAGTTGTGAACTACTGAAGACCGTGGTTTTGTCATCAGTTGTTGTAAACAACTGAAGACTTGGTGTTAGTCATCAGTAGTTGTGAAACTACTAAAGACATGGTATTGCTTCAGTTGTTTATAAAGAAACAGCAGTTTGTGAACTACTGAAGAGAGAGTACTCATCAGTAGTTGTCGTCAATTCATAGCCTTTCAGCTGTTTCATACTGTCCTCAACACTTACTCATCAGCCTTTTTGCTGTTTTCAGTTGTTTCATAGGACATTAGTACTTATCTGTTTCTCCTGATTTTAGTAGTTGTAACTACATCAGTAGTTTAGAACAGATGAAGCACAGTACTTAAAGCATTTAGCCTTCAGTAGTTATAAAAACTACTGAGGGTAAAATAACTCATCAGTACTTATATGTGACATGGTTACCAATGATCATGAGTAGTTACTGAGATCATCAGTAGTTGTCACTTATTCTAGCTGCAGCATACCAAGCCTTAACACCAGGTTGTGGAAAGTTGAACTATCCAAAGGCTTAGTAAAAATGTCTGCAAGCTCATCAGCACTAGGCACGAACATAGGATTAATTAGACCCTTTTCAAAACAGTCTCTTATAAATGATGTCTAATTTCTATATGTTTGGTCCTAGAGTGCTGGACAGGATTTTTGACAATGCAAAGAGCTGAAGCACTATCCATTAATAATGGAGTCTTAGTCTCTGTAATGCCATAATCCAAAAGTTGATTCTGAAGCCAGAGTATTTGGGATGTACAACTAGCAGCAGCAATGTACTCGGCTTCAGCAGTGGATGTAGCAACTGATGTTTGTTTTCTTACTCTGCCAAGAAATCAAACAGTTGCCTAGGAATTGGCATCCACCAGAAGTTGATTTCCTGGTCAACTTACACCTGCATAGTCACTATCAGAGAAAGCAACTAATTTGCAAGAATGTCCAGTGGAATACCATAAGCCTAGAGATTGTGTACCTTGCAGATATCTAAAGATCCTCTTGACTGCAATCAGATGAGACTCCTTAGGTGCAGCCTGAAATCTAGCACAAACACATGTAGCAAACATAATCCTGGTCTAGACGCTGTTAAATACATCAAGGAACCAATCATACATCTGTAAAGGTTTCATCAACACCTTTACCTTTCTGATCAACATCCATTGTGTGGTGTTGAACATGGGAGTAGAACAGGGTTTACAGTTTTGTAAATCAAACTTATTCAAAAGATCTTTTGTGTATTTAGACTGATGAATGAAAATTCCATCAGCTTTTTGTTTGATTTGCAAACCTAGAAAGAACTGTAATTCTCCCATTGCACTCATTTCAAACTTCTGTTGCATTAAGGTTTGGAAATCCTCACACAATTGGGAATCAGAGGATGCAAAATATCATCAACATAAATTTGAACAAGTAGCTTATGCTGATCCACCTTCTTAATAAATAAAGTTTTATCTATGGAGCCTCTAGTGAAATTATTCTGTAGAAGAAAGTTTGATAAGGTCTCATACGAGCTCTAGGTGCTTGTTTCAACCCATAAAGAGCTTTATCAAGCTTATATACCCATTCTGGGTGCTTATTATCCTCAAAGCCTGGTGGTTGACACACATAAACTTCTTCTTTTATTGTACCATATGGAAAAGCACTTTTGACATCCATTTGAAAAACTTTAAGATTGTGGAGTGCAGCATAGGCTAAAAACAATCTAATTGCCTCCAGTCTGGCTACAGGGGCAAAGGTTTCATCATAATCAATACCTTCTTCTTGTGCAAACCCCTGCACAACCAGTCTGGCCTTGTTCTTAACAATTAGCCCATTTTCATCAGTTTTATTCCTAAACACCCATTTAGTGCCTATTGCACACTTACCTGGGGGTAGAGGAACAAGCTCCCACACTTGCTATTTCTTGAACTGAAGAAGCTCAAGCTGCATGGCTTCAAACCATCCATTGTCTCTCAAAGCTACATGATAGTTCTTCGGCTCTAGCTGACTGATGAAGAGAGCATAGAAGCAGAAATTGGACAACTGGCTTCTGGTTGAAACACCAGCATTGATATCACCAAGGATTTGAGACATTGGGTGATTTTTCAGCTCTGGTAAACAATCAGATCTGTGCAAGTGTTTGTAGGATCTTCAGCAGCAGCAGATGTTGACGCAGATTCTTGAAAACATGAAGATGGTGGCAACTCAAATGAAGTTGAGGATGCAGAAATCTCATCAGCATTTGTTGTGGATGGTGCTGCTGGAGCTACAGGAGCATCAGGTTTAGAGGACTCAGGCAGTTGGTCACTAAACCTGAAGAGGTGATTACTACTATCATCATCATCTTCAGTAGTAACACCAGGTGGTGAACTGTTGACAGGAGCAACAGCAGGAGATTGATAAGGAACATATTGCAGTATGTCCAAATCAAAGAGCTCCACAGGGCTTTGTGGAATCTTGTCCTTTGGAGATTCATTGAACTTGACATGTAGAGTCTCTTCAACCATCTTAGTTCTGCAGTTGAAGACTCTGTATGCCTTGCAAGTTGATGAATAACCAACAAAGTACCCTGCATCCACCTTAGGATCAAATTTCTGGAGCTGATCCTTTGTGTTGAGAATGAAACAGGGACACCCAAATGCTCTAAAGAATGAAATGAGAGGGGCCAAATGATGTAGAACTTCATATGGAGTCTTCATCAACCTCTGCTTTATTAGCACTCTATTCTGCACATAGCATGCTGTGTTGACAGCTTCAACCCAAAAGGTCAATGGCAGTCCAGAATCAGCCAACATAGACCTTGCAGCTTCAATGAGGGTCCTGTTCTTTCTCTCCACAACTCCATTCTGTTCAGGAGTTCTTGGAATACTAAACTGTCTCTTTATTCCCTTGGAAAGGTAGAACTCATCAAGTGTATTGTTCCTGAATTCTGTTCCATTGTCACTTCTAATACACTTGACTGAGAGGGAATACTGCTTCTCAGCATACAACACAAAGTTTATGATCTTCTATGCAGCTTCATCCTTTGAATGTAGAAAGAAGGTCCATACAAATCTGGAGTAATCATCCACAATTACCAGACAGTATTTCTTCTGTGCCATGCTCATCACTCTCATAGGACCAAAGAGATCCATGTGAAGAAGTTGTAAGCAGGCAGTGGACTTTGGTTCTTCAATAGGTGGAAATGAAACCTTGTGCTTTTTCCTTTCAAACAAGCAGTGCAGTTGTTTTCACACTTGAACTCCTTCATAGGCAGTCTCCTTACTAAACTATGGTGTATCAGTTGATTCATGTTCTTGAAGTTAACATGTCCCAGCCTTCTATGCCATAGATTAGATTCTTGAGGAGAGGCCTTGGAAAATAGGCAAGGATGACCTTTCAGATCAATTTTCTTGGAAAGATCTAAGGCATACACTCTTCCTGTCCTGTTGGCCTTCAGGAGAGTGTGAGCATCCAATACCTTGTCAATCAAACTCAGAACTTTGGATGACAGAATCCTGCAGTTCTGGCTTGTGAAAAGGGCAACATGGCCTTTGTCACACAATTGACTGACACTCAAGAGGTTATACTTGAGATTTTCCACATGGTTGACATCATCAAACCTTATTTCCCCATTGGAAACAAAGCCCTTCCCGATGATGTAACCTCTTGCATCATTGCCAAAGGAAACAAATCCCTTCCTTCCTGGAGAGTAGTCATTAAGAAGTGAGTTGTTCCCAGTCATATGCATAGATCCCCCACTGTCTACATACCAGATGCTACTTTGGCATGTTGAAGAGACCTGCATAAATAAACTATCAGTTAGTTTTGGAGACACAAACCTTTTGGTTTTGGGCCTGGTCTCATCGACAGAAGGTAAACTAACAGGTTTATTGGGCACAATAGCTTGAGGTGAAGGAGATGGTGTAGAAGAGGAATCCTTCGGCTTGGATCTCCTTTTCTGGGGTTTCAACACAGGGCCATCAAGTGGTTAACTCTTCCCAACAGATGTTGAACCATCATTACCAGCTGTGTCTGATTCTGGGAAAGAGCTTTCAGCTCTTCAGACACATTGGTATTGGTGTTTTTGATGAGTTCTTGTGTTGCACCATCTTCTTTTGAGCAACCTCAGCTATTGCCTGTTGCACTCCTTCCTTTTTAGATTTCTTTTTGGACATAGGAGTAACAGGATTTGATGCAGCTAGTACAAACTTGGACTCAAACTCAGTTTTCATTTTAGCCAAGTTTTCTTTAATTTTCCTTTTGTTTGAGTTTGGATCCCTTTTTGTACCAACAATCATCTGTGAGATGATTGAATAGACCACATATTTCACATGGTTTCTTCTTCATCTTCTGTTGATCATCAACTAAAGAAGTTGAAACTACTGAAGACTTGCTCTTCAGCAGTTTAGAAGCACTTTTTGCCTTCTTGTCAACTTCCTTAGTAGGCTTCAAATCCTTCCTACTGACAGTTTTCTTCTCTTCAGTGCTGTCAGTCATTAGGATTTGAACTCCAGATGTTATCCCCTGCTCTCCAGTACCCTTAGTACTTCTAGGGATAACAATTGGGTTGATCAACTCATTGATCATATGAGTGTCAGCAGTTGAACCATCAATATCAGCTGATAGGTTCA
Source organism: Flaveria trinervia (assembly GCA_025506515.1). Taxonomy (NCBI): domain Eukaryota; kingdom Viridiplantae; phylum Streptophyta; class Magnoliopsida; order Asterales; family Asteraceae; genus Flaveria; species Flaveria trinervia. The sequence goes on from CM046446.1 coordinate 33,139,238, forward strand.
CAGAGGGATTACTACTGACTTCAACTACTGATGGTGCTTTATCAAGTAGTGAATCACATGATGAGGTGGATTGGTCATTACTTTCTCCATCAGATTCTGCTCCTGCTCTTGAAGCAAAAACTGTAGGAGGAGCAGTGTGATTATAACCAATTCCAAACTTCACATTGGAAGCTGTTTCCTTACTAAGAAGCATTCAAAGCCTTTGCAAGATTGTACCCATCGATCACACTCTACCTGGGTGACAGCAAGAGTATCTTTGAGGTCTTTGTACTTCTCTAAGAGTACATCCTCCCTAGCCTTATCATCAGAAATTTGGCATTTTAATTTGTAAATCTCATTAGTTTTCTCTTTTAGCACAAACTCAAACTCAGCTTTATTTTTGGAAATTATTTGTTCTAGCTCTACATTTTTATTGTTAAAGCCACATTTGCTTCTCTAATAGAGGCAAATGCTGCTATGCAAGTTTCAGAACATAATTTGGCCTTAGCCTCAGAGGATACCTGTGATACCTTTGTTGAAGAGGTACTTGAAGATGATCCATCAGAGGATTCCAAAGCCATGAGAGCTAGATTTCCAAAAGGATGCTCACCACCATGTTGACTAGCACCTGAGAACAGTTGTTCATTACCAGACACATCATCTGGTAAACTGCTCCAGTCAACAACTCCTGGTGTGAAGAAGCTGTGTTGTTGAAGTTGATTAGGTTGATGAGATTGGGATGGTTGAGGCTCAGGGAGTGCATGTGGTTGCTGAGCAGTGGGTGCTTGAACCTGGCCTGGTTGTGGCATGTAATAGCAGGGGTATGGATATGGCATTGGCCCCTGTGGAACAAAATATGCAGGAGATTGTGGTTGATGATGATAACCAGAATTGACAGGTTGTTGCCCTCTGTTTTGTTGACTATTGCCAGGGAAAGTCACAAAAGGTGCAGGAGAGTTAGATCCAGATGATCTACATTCTCTTGCAAAGTGCCCAAGCTTGTGGCATTTATGGCACTTCAACTTATTCTTGTCAAAACCAACTTTGGTTTTGCCAGAGAGTCCTGGGAATTTCCTTCCAGTTCTTTTGTAGAACTTCTGAGATCTGATATTTATCAAGGCCATTTGGCTCAAAATATCCATCTCTTCTAAGTCATCATCAGCAATCCCCTTGAGATCATCCATGATGAAACATAGATTGTCACTATTACTACCAACAGAATGACTATCAACACTCACAAAGGCAGGCTCAGAAGTGTTTGTAGAGAAATCAATATGCTCATCATACTGGCCTTCAGATGACGCATATTCTGACTCTTGATGTCCAATCAGGGCAGTGTTCCCTTCGACAAAATCCTCAGTAAGCTTGCCAGATGAAACCAATTTCCTTTTCTGCTCTATCTCTCTCTCAAATGTAAGCAGTTTCCCATGAAGTTGGGTGAGAGATAGGCGATCAACATCAGCATTTGAGCGTAGAACAATGGTATATGTGTTCCATCTCTCAGGCAGTGATCTTAGGAATCTATGGTTCATCTGACTCCTGGTATATTCATGTTTAACCATTTTCAATTCAGAGATTAAACATGAAAACCGCTCAAATTGTTGAGTCAGAGTCTCACCCTTTCTATGAGAGAAAGTCTCATATTGTTGGGCGAGGATTTCCCTGTTGTTTGCTAAAACCTCATCAGTACCACCAAATTGTTCTTTGATGGCATTCCAGAGGTCATGAGCAGACTCACAATGCAGAAGCCCAGAGTAAATCTCATTAGGAATAGCCATAGCCAAAATTCCATGGGCTTTTGCATCGATTTCAAACAACTTCTTGTCCTCATCGAAGTATTGCTCCTTCTTCTTTGGAACCAACTGGTTTGTTTTCGGATCATTCACTATTGGCTTATGTGGTCCATGTACCACAGATGTCCAACAACCTGAGCTATTGACAGACAGGTGATGGAGCAATCTTCTCTGCCAAATGTTATACTCATTCCTCACCAAGATCGGAGGCTTGGTAGAGGATCCAGTATTGAAAGGATCATTCGAAGAAGTAGTCATTGTGAAAATCAGACAGATTCAAGTAAAATCACAATAAATTTAGCTCAAAACCACACAGAACCTCAAATAAAGCGGCCAGAAGCGATACACTCTCAATCTCTATAACAGATCCTTGCGAATTTGCTAATTCGATTAAACTTAGAGCGATTGAACAGTTTCAATGATCAATTGTTAGATCGATCAATGATTAAGCAGCTCTGATACCATTTGTTAGGATCTCAGCCCTTGGTTTAATCGATTGAACAGATATAGCAGCGGAATAGCTCAGAAATAGACAAATTCAAACAAGAACATTCGATATAAAACGATAAAAGAATTTTGTTATAGAGAGAGAAATATCCGACAAAAGGAATATTACATTAAGATTGTCGCCTAAAAGGCACGATTACAGGTGAGTCATCCTTCCTTATAAAGGAAAGAGTGACGTAGGCTGATGTCACTTGAAAGTGACATGTAACCGTTTGATAACTACTGATGTTTAACAACTACTGAAGATGTCAACAACTGACATCTTCTTACAAATGTTCCTAAGTGTTAAACATCTTATTTACAACTACTGAAAAACATAAAACTACTCATACTACAACAACTGAAGAACAACCTCTTCAGTTGTTTACAAGTACTGAAAAGAAAAGTACACAAACTACTGAAAAGAAAAGAAAACTACTGAAGAAGAAAAACCATCACAACAACTGAAGAAGCCCTCTTCAGCTGTTGTCATCAGCCGTTAACATCAGCTGATGTCTTCAGTACTTTAACATCAGACTTTGTCTTTCAGCTGTTGATCTTCAGTCTTTGTCTTCAGTACTTGTTGAAGTCTTCAGACTTTAGATCTTCAGCTGTTGTCTCAGTCTTTGTCTTCAGTACTTCAGACGTACTTCAGCAGTTGTATTCTTCAGACTTTGTAGAACAGCTGATCAGGACTTCTTCAGCTGTTGTGATGTCCTGTGGGACTTAGAGGTTTCTCTGATCAGGCTCATTGGTTCTTTTGGTCCAACACTACACATCTTGTTCTTGAAAGGTTGTTTCAAGAATACCCTATGGTTGTTATTTTTGTTTTTGATAGCATACTATTTCACATATATATATGATCCATGTTCTTGGGTTTTGTTTATTGTTTAAAATGGTACAAATTTCAGATTGTTAACCTCACTTTAAACCCTAATATCCGTGTGTTTTAATAGTTTAAATGGTTAAACTAACTTTGATTTACATGTTAGAAAACCCAACAAAATCTAGAATCCAACATTACATTTAAATAATGGTTAGGTGACCTTTAGCCCATTAGTTTAATTAACAAGCTAGTGAACATTTGACAATTGCAACCTTTTGCAACTTCTAGGTTTATGGGATTAGTTAAACATCTTTTGTTTAGTTGGCATGTAAACTCCCATGAACACCATTGTATGCCATGCTTTGGTGACCCTATGCACATGGTTTCCAATTCAAGTCATCCTACTTACACACACGTGTGAGTTTACATATAAAGGTGGTTAGGTGACCTTTATCTGACAAATATGTTAAGCCCACCTTAAACACACAAGTTCCCTAATAGTGGTTAGGTAACCTTCATCCCACAAATAGTCCTCAAGTGATTCGAGTGTCGTGTAAAAGGATGGTGTTAAACTTATTTCCAAAGGGTTTTTTGTTGGACCCTTGAAAGGATCATACATGCCAACTCAATGGGTGATTTGATGATTGCTCTGCTGAAATCCCTTAGTCCAAGAAGAATGCGGATGAAGAATCTGCTAAGAAGAACAAAGTATTGTCTCCCGCATTTGTCAATGCGGAAGACATAAAACAAATACGGATAAGTATTTGTTCTTCCGCATTGACAAATGCGGAAGACCAAGCATGAATGCGGACAAGTACTTACTCTTCCGCGTTGACTAATGCGGAAGACAAAGTGAATGCGGACAAGACTTTGCTCATCCGCATTGAGAAATGCGGATGACCGAACAAATATGCACAAGTATTTATTCATTCGCATTAACCAATGCGGATGACCCACATACTAATATGGTTGATCAAGTGAATAAATGCTAATCAAGTTAACTCATCCGCATTTGTCAATGCGGATGAACAAGCAAAGATGCGGATGAAGACTTAGACTAGTTTTGATGTAATAGGACAGGGGTAGTATAGTCCTTTTGTAAAAGGCATCTTGTCTGTCTATTAATAGAATAGATACCTCGTACATGAGGTGACGGCTGATACATAGAGAATCTTTTTTGTAATTATTCTCTGTAATTTATCAACTTTCATATATACAATACAAAAGCATTTATGAGTAATTTTCTTGCATTGATTGTTTGTTTCCACCATTCAATCACTGGTTTGATTACCATATTCGATTCACAGTAAGAATCTCACTCTTACTCACCCCAGTCAATTGGTATCAGAGCTTTGCCTCTCGATTCTCTTTCAGATCTGTGAAAGAACTCAATAGAATTCGATTGATATGGTAATGGAGTTGCTAGTAGAGTATATCATATTCTTTACTTAGTAAAGAGCAGAAATTACTCTTGTCAACACATACTCACCAAAAAAAATACTCACATCAGCAATAAATGTAAATACCATCACAGATCTGTTTCTGAATTCCGTTGGAACTGTTTGGACTAAGTTGAACTAATCAATCCTAAAATCATCTAAATCTATGTTAGACCAGTTAAACACATAATTAAAATGGACTCTAATAGCTACTCAGAACTTGGTCATACACCTAAACCTCTAATGCTTAAACATAAATCTAAGTTTAAACAATGGAAAATCAGGTTTAGGAATTACATTATAGGTGTAGATCCTGATTTCTGGATATCAATATGCAAGGGGCCACACATCCCTGTTACTCTGTCTACAGATCAAGCTGCAATATACAGAACTGCTATAATACCCATTGAAGATCTGACCTTAGATGATGAAGACTGTAAGAAAATCAAGATAGACCTCAAAGCCTACTCAATTCAGACTCAAGCACTCAACATGGATGTGCTGAAAAGATTGGAGAAGTACGAAACTGCAAAAGCTATGTGGGATGCACTCAAAATCATGTGTGAAGGAAGCAGTGAAGTGCCTGAAATCAACAAAGGCAAGCTTGTTAACAGTATGCAATATTCCATCACACCAAGGGAGAATCAATATCTAAACAACTGCACAGATTGTAGAGTTGGTAAATGACTTGGAAATCATGGGAGTCACTTACAAGATTAAAGAATTAAACAAAAAGACACTTCACAGTCTCCCTAAAAGATGGAAACAGAATGTAACGATGCTGAAAAATACTATTGATCTTGAAAGTACTACTCTAGACATCATGATAGCCAAAATTGAAGCTCTAGAACTTGATGAAAGAAGCAGAAATCTTGGTGGACCTAGAGTGATTGAGGCATACAAATTTCAATGAGAATCTCATTCTGTGGAAAATGCATTCATCACTGAGGAGGATGATTTTATCTCATCTAGAGATCAAATGAACAATATTGGGTTCATTACAACTCCACCAATCAATCATCCTTCAACCTCATCTCAACCTCCTAGATTCACTGCTGCTCCTCAAACTCCGAGAGTCAATACTGTTCCTCAAACCAATCCAGAAGACTCAAGATCAGAAGATCAAAAGGCAACTTACAATGCATTTGTTGCAAGCTTTGAAGCTTACTTGGGAGCAAGACTCACTTCTGCTCATCACATTCAAGAAGATCTGGAGGAAATGGATCCAGATGATGTGGAAGAAATGGATCTACAATACCAAATGGCCATGATTGCAATGAGAGCTAAGAAATTCTTCAGAAAAGGAAGAAAGTTGAGCCAGAATGAAAATACAAAACTTGGATATGATAAATCGAAGGTGAAATGCTTCAACTGTGGCATTGTTGGCCACTTTTCAAGAGAGTGCAATGCCCCCAACACAAACAACTATCAAAGGAATTCTCCAGGCCAATCATCCTCAAAGCCTAACTCAAGCTTTCACTCAAGCAACCAACAGCAGTAGTATCATCAACACCAATCATATCAGAATCCACCCCAACTGACAAATCAAGCTCATGGAAGCAGTCAGTCTTCAGCTAGTGCTCTAGTGATAAAGCAAGATGGAGTATGTGACTGGAGTGTATATGCAGAGGAAGTCAAGCCTTAATTTCAAAACCATGCTCTTATGGCTCACATCAATGATGGACCATCTCTAATACCTACTGAGGTAAAATCTAACCTTTGTAGTGAAAAATGCATTAATGAATTGCAAGGGTATAGGGAGCATAATCACAAACTGGTTGATAAAATCAAAGAAGAAAAGGTGAAATCAGAGATGATGAAGAGAGAAATAAAAAAACTTTGAAATCAAAATTAAATCTCTCATCTCTGATATAAAAAAACTGCATGGTGAGTAGTATACTCTTGTAGCTGAGAATGACCTACTTACTAAAAAGTTAGCTCAATCTAAGGCTCAACATCTATGACTGAAGTGAAACTTGAAAAGCTTCAAATGACTTCAGTCAAGCTGCAAGAGATGCTTGATTGCAAAAGGATCCAAAGGACATGACAGGGATTGGGTATAATTCATCTCCTCCACCATACAATGACAACTACACTGTCATGCCTGAATCTGTCTCACTCTCTGAAAAAATTGAACCTAAAACTATGGAACCTAAATCTGTAGTGAATCAGGTGACCAATCAATAAAACAAACCTGATGTTTATATTGAAACCAATGAGGATAAAATCAAGTTAGGTCACCCAATCAAAATCAAAGAGTATTCAGACAAGACAGTGAGTGTCGTGAAACCATGAAGCCCTGTAAAAGCAATTGTACCTTTTATAAAATTCGTACCATCTGTTTTACAAGGCAAAAAGATATATGTCAAGACAGTGAAACCCACTACTGAGAGTAGTTCTGATAGTGAGACTATATCTCCACAAAATTCAAGCAAATGAGAAAAGGTTTCACTGTAAAAGAAACAAAGTGTAACCCTGAGTTCAATAGATAAAACATCATCAAACCCTCAGTCTTCAAGATTAAGACATGGAGTTGGGTTTAATATCTGTAACAAGGAACATGTTGACCAGTTTGAGAAAGAAGTGAGAAGTCGGTTGAAGAAACAGAAACAACCCAGACAATTAAACAAAAGTAGTGTTGTGAAGCAAACTACTAAAAAAGGCTGATTCTGATTCATCACCTAAAGAAAAGAAAGTGACTCATCAAAATAAAATATTAGTTGAGTCACACAAGGAAAAATATGATTCAAGAAACAAACAAATGTATTGTGATATTTATGAAATGTTCAATCACAAGATAGATAAATGCTTCTTCAATCAATATTGTTTTATCTGTGATATGAACAATCACTCCACCAAAAATTGCTACTTCAACAAGTATTGTTCAATCTGTGACATGAACAATCATAATACATCTGATTGTTACTTTAACCAGAAGGGGTTGAAAATTCCTCAACACAAGCCCATCTCAAAAACATCTACTGTGAGGCTCTCTGTCAGACCTTATCTTCATAATACTCAATCTAGGACACCTAGATCAACAAATGACATGAATAATTTGAAGGAATTGAGGACGGATAAAAGAAATCATCTCACAATGAAACACAAACTTGACCTTCCTAAGCAAAAACCTACTTTTGATAATGAAAAACGGGCTAAATTTTTACAAAGAAATAGAGACCAACGATTTCATTATTCATCTGAATCCTCAGTAGATGTTGATGAGATGACTCAACCCATTCATTACCAAAAATCTCCCAAAACACCTCCATCCAAATCACAATTTAGAGGGAAATACCAGAAGGTCACTATCATGAATAGGAACGGGAAACCCCAGACCATCATGGGTTGGGTTCCTCATTCGAATTAGTCCTTTTTGCTTGCAGGTTCATCCACATAGGTTTAATAGCCTATGGTACGTAGACAGTGGATGCTCCCGACACATGACTGGAGATCGTTCCCTCCTCATGACTTCAAGCACATACAAGGAACTACTATGGCATTCGATTGAGATTCAGAAGGTGGTAGAATTATAGGAGAAGGATCTATGACAAACGGGATGCTGAGCTTTGACAGAGTGAACTACTGTGAACAACTGAATTTTAATGTTCTAAGTGTGTCTCAGATCTGTGACAAAAAGTTGTCCACTCACTTTACCGACACTCACTGCTACATTCTAAAACCTGGATTTCAGATCCCTAAAGAATAGGTTGTCTTAAAGATTTCCAGGAAGAATAATACATATGTCTTAAACGTGTGTTCTGCATCACCTAATGAAGAAACATGTCTGTTGTCTAAAGCATCATTTGATGAGTCACAACTCTGGCATAGACGTTTGGGGCACACTAACTTTAAAAATTTGAACAAGTTAGTCAAAGGAAACCATGTCATTGGTCTTCCTCAAAAAGAATATATTTTATTGATCAATGTTCAGCATGCCTCAAAGGAAAACAACACAAATCCTCTCACAAAACCAAGCTTGTGAACACTAACAATACTCCATTGAAGCTACTTCACATTGATCTATTTGGACCAACTCATGTAATGAGTATGGAAAGAAACAGTATTGTTTAGTGATCATTGACGACTTTTCTAGATTCACATGGGTTTTCTTACTACTTGATTAAAACGAAGCATCCCAAATCATTCAAGAATTTATCACTAAAATTGAAAATCAACTTCATCTTAAGGTCAAAATAATAAGAAGAGATAATGGTATTGAGTTCAAAAATGAAAATATGAGTTCCTTTTGTGCAACCAAAGGCATTGCTCATCAATTCAGTGTAGCTAGAACTCATCAACAAAATGGGGGTAGCTGAAAGGCGAAATAGAACACTGATTGAAGCAGCAAGAACGATGCTAGCCGATGCTAAACTGCCAATCACCTTCTGGGCAGAAGTAGTTAACACATCGTGCTTTATGAAAAATTGAAATCTGATTGTTAAAGAAAGTAACATGACACCTTATGAACTGATCTTTCATAGGAAACCATTTATTGGATTCCTCAAATCATTTGGTTGTCCAGTCTCAATATTAAACACCCAAGACCATTTGGGAAAATTTTCAACCAAGTCTGATGAAGGATTCTTTGTGGGTTATTCTTCTATTTCAAAGGCCTATAGAGTGTTCAATCCTAGATTGAACATTATTGATGAATCTACAAATGTTCAAGTCAAGGAACATTCGTTTCCCAAATCTACAAAGGGTCCTGACTCGTTGTTTGATATTGACACGTTTACAAAATCATTTGACAAATTTCACTTGTCTGATGCACGAAATATACATTCAAGTGCTACTTCATCATCTATAGAAAGATATTCCTCTTCAAGCTAATCCTATGAGACAACTATCACAAAACCTTAGTGTTTCTTCTAAAGAAGGTCCCAGCCTGGTACCATCTCACTCAGATGACTTGTCAAATGAGATCAGAAATCAAAAACAGGCTTCTTAAGTTGAAACACAAGGTACATCAAATGATGTAAGCAATCTCAGTGCTGTTGAAGATGTAGCAGTTACTGAAACAGAAGTTGACAATCTTCTTAATTCAACAACAATACAAGATGAATGTGCCTCTGAGCATAATAAACTGAATGTCTCCAATCTTGATGTAACTATTGCTGGTGACACCATTCCAACTACAAGAATACACAAGAATCATCCAGTTGAAACCATTATTGGTGATCTTAATGAGAGGGTGACAAAAACAAGTCCAGTATTGCAAACATCTATTTGTTCTCATGCTTTCTATGTCAAACAATACCCAAAAACACCAAAGAGGCGCTTCAAGACAATAGTTGGATTGAAGTAATGCAGGAACAATTGCTCCAATTCGAGAAGCAAGAAGTATGGCAACTGGTAGATCTTCCCGAAGGACAATACCCTATCGGTACCACATGGCTATACAGGAACAAGACTGATGATAGAGGGATCGTCATCAGAAATAAAGCAAGACTAGTGGCACAGGGATACACTCAAGAAAAAGGAATAGACTACCGCGAAGTGTTTGCTCCTGTTGCCAGACTAGAAGCAATCAGAATCTTTCTTGGATATTCTGCGTCCATGAAATTTACTGTTTATCAAATGGATGTAAAATGTGACTTCCTGTATGGAAAGATTGCTGAAGAAGCTATGTGAGTCAACCACCTAGCTTTGAAGATCCATATTTCCCTCACAGAGTTTATAAGCTTGACAAAGCTTTGTATGGTCTTCATCAAGCACCAAGAAAGTGGTATGAGACTCTATCATCCTTTCTTCATGAACATGGGTATGAAAAAGGAAAGATTGATCAAACTCTCTTCAGAAGAATAAGAGGGAAAGACATACTGTTAGTCTAGATCTACGTGGATGACATTATATTTTGCTCGACAAACAAGCAACTCTGCAAAGAATTTGAAGACCTTACGCATTCAAAGTTCCAAATGAGTGCTATGGGGGATCTCACCTTCTTTCTAGGGGTGCAAGTCCAACAATCATCATCAACCAATCAAAATATGTAGAAACCACATTGAAGAAATTTCACTTTGCTCACTGTCAGTCTATGAGAACTCCTATTGATACTAAAGTGAAGATTGGACCTGACCCTCAAGGAAAATCAGTGGATCAGACTCACTATCGATCGATGATAAGTTCACTTACGTATCTAACAGCCAGTAGGCCTGGCATTATGTTTGGTGTTTGTGTGTGTGCCGGATATCACGCTGATGCAAAAGAATCACGTGGGAACACAGTCAAGAGGATATTCAGATATGTGAAGGGCAAGCCAACTCTTGGGTTATGGTATCCAAAGGAAGGAGAATTTAATCACTATGCCTACACAGACAGTGATTATGGAGGATGCAACTTCAACAGAAAATCCACTTCAGGCGGTTGTCAATTTCTTGGTCCCAGACTAGTATCCTGGCAATGCAAGAAGGAGAAAAATGTGTCTGTGTCCATAGCAGAAGCTGACTATATTGCTGCATCAGCATGTTGCTCCAAAGTTCTTTGAATTCAAAACCAGATGCTCGATTATGGTTTTAACTTCTTGCACACACCAATTTCTATCGACAACAGAGCTGCTGTCTTTATAACTAATAATCTAGTTCAGCACTCAAAAACAAAAAATATTGAGATTAGATATCATTTTTGAGAGACTGTGTTGAAAAATGTTTAATCAATTGATTCAAGTACCAACTGAAAGTGAATTAGCTGATTTGTTTACCAAGGCATTTGAAACTAGTAGGTTTGAATATTTAGTTCAGTCAATTGGCATGATTAACCTTGAGTAAAAACCATGAAAAATATCAAAAGCAATTTAAAACATCAGAGAACCAAAAAAAGAAATCAGGTTTGATCAAGAAAATAATCTATGCGAAATGATATAATTACAGTCGTTATATCATTCACTGTGCTTAATTTCAAAATGTAAAAGACTAAAATGACTTACCACATATGTTGGTAGGCTCAACTTGGAAGAAAAGTTACATGCAGTGATGAATTAAAGACTTCTTCAATTGTGAAACACTCATCACAAAGTACATGTATGTATTGGCTTATGTGAATGCAGGTGTGTGTAGTAGCCTAAACACACCAGGTAATGATACTTTATGAATCTCTTTCACCACATCATGATTCATCTTTGTTTTGCTGAGCAAAGACCTGATGAAACTTGCACATAGTGCAGATGTTATGATCCAAAAGATTCCTAATGTGAAACACGTCTAAAATGAATGAATGAACAAAGTAATACATTCCAAGTGAATGAACAAAAGAATCCAATCATGGATCACCTTCCAAAGTGAAGTGAAAAGAATCCCAATGAGTATCAGTGAAAATCAAATTTCATAACTTAAGTAACATGGTATGAAAAGCTGTGAAAAAATTCTACCATGCATTATATAAGGAGGGTTGCTCATTCCATGCTTATGTGTGTGAGGTACACATTGAATAATTATCAACCAAAACATGATAAAAGTCATTTGCATTAAAATATAAACCAGGTATGAGCTTAAGAGGATAAACATACATTCAATCATCAAGTTCATGATCATGTCCATTTAATCATAAAGGATGCACAAGTGTAATGTAAGACTGTGTTGGACCAAAAGAACCAATGAGCCAAGATCAGAAAACCTCTAAGTCCCACATGATATCACAACAACTGCTGAAGGCTTCATCAGCAGTTCGACAAGTGCTGAAAACTCCAACATCCGAAGATCAAGTGCTGAAGACTTCAACAGCTGAAGACTAAAGTGCTGAAGCTCAACAGCTGAAGAACATAAGTGCTGAAGCTGAACAGCTGAAGAACACAAGTGCTAAAGCTGAACAGCTGAAGAACACAAGTGCTGAAGCTAATGTCCAAAGTACTGAAGTACAACAGCTGAAGAGTTTACAAGTGCTGAAGATCAACAACTGGTGTACAAAGTCTGAAGACAAAGACTGAAGACATCAGCGGATGATATCTACTGAAGTCATCAGCTGATGAAACGTCTGAAGTTCAAGTCTGAAGATCCCGTACTGAAGTTTCAGTAGTTTGTCATAACAGCTGAAGAGTACTTCTTCAGTAGTTGTGATATCAGTAGTTTTGTGTTTTTACTTTCAGTAGTTTTGTAAAACGACTGAAGAGCTTGTTCTTCAGTCGTTGTAGTTTCAGTAGTTTTATGTTTTTCAATAGTTGTAGTAACTGATAACACTTAGTATTTTTATAAGAAGATGTCAGCTGTTTTGACATCTTTAGTAGTTGTGTTTCAGTTGGAATAATTCTGTTAGATGTCACTATCAAGTGACATCAGCAGACGTCACATCTCTTATATAAGAGGTGTCGACCTAATTGTAATTGTGACATTCAGTTACCACGAAAGCGAATATTGAATGAAATATATTTGCATAATTCTCTCTTTCTATAACCGTCTTTGTTCTTCATTGAATATCGTTTTGTTCTTGTGAATCGGCTAATTCATTGTTAGAATTCCGCTGCTATACTCTCTAATCAATCAAACATAGATCACTGATCCTAACAAGTGGTATCAGAGCAGGTTAATCATTGATCGATCTAACAATTGATCATTGAAACTGCTAATTGATATCTGTGTTTGATTGAATTAGCATATTCGCAAGAACTGGTTATAGATTATTGAATTTCTGTCGCTTTCGTTCATTTATTTTGAGATCTCTCTTGGTTCAATTGGTTGTTGTGTTTTGTTCTAAATCTGTTTTAGCTTAATTGAATTTGATTGAATCTGAGATGACTACTCCTTCTAATGATCCTCACAATACCGGTTCCTCAACCAAGCCTCCGACGCTGGTTAGGACCGAGTATAACATATGCAACGAAGAATGCTTCATCACCTGTCTGTTAACAGTTCAGGTTGTTGGACATCTGTGGTACATGGACCACATAAGCCTATGGTGAACAATCCGGAAACCAATCAAATGGTTCTGAAGAAGAAGGAACAATACTCTGATGAAGATCGGAAACTATTTGAGATTGATGCTAAAGCCCATGGAATTCTGGCCATGGCACTGCCTAATGAAATCTATTCAGGGCTTATGCATCATGAAACTGCTCATGATCTCTGGAATGCCTGAAGGAACAATTCGGTGGCACAGATGAGGTCTTAGCAAACAACAGAGAAATCCTTGCCCAACAATATGAGACATTCTCTCATAGAAAGGGTGAGACACTGACTCAACAGTTTGAGTGCTTTTCCTGCTTGATATCTGAGCTGAAAATGGTGAAACAGGAATACACCAATAGCCAGATGAACAACAGGTTCCTCAGATCACTGCCTGAGAGATGGGACACATACACTATTGTCCTACGCTCCAGTGCAAATCTGGATGGCCTATCTCTCACCCAACTTCATGGGAAACTGCTTACATTCGAAAGAGAGATAGAGTAGAAGAGGAAACTGTCCTCATCAGGAAAGCTCACTGATGACTTTGTACCAGGGAATACTGCCTTGGTTTGTCATGAGTCAGAATATGCTGCATCTGAAAGCAATTATGATGAGCATATTGATTTCTCTACAAATAGTTCTGATCATACATTTGTTGGTATTGAGAGTCATTCTGGCAGTAATAGTGACAATTTATGCTTCATCATGGATGATCTGAAAGGAATAGCTGATGATAATCTAGAAGGGATGGATATTCTGAGCCAAATGGCATTGATTAATATCAGATCTCAGAAGTTCTATAAGAGAACTGGAAGGAAATTTCCTGGACTCTCTGGCAAAACCAAAGTTGGTTTTGAGAAGAGTAAGTTGAGGTGTCATAAATGCCAAAGGCTGGGACACTTTGCAAGAGAGTGTAGATCAACTGGATCTAACTCTTCTGCACCCTTTGTGACTTTTCCTAGTACTAGTCCACAAAACAGAGGGCAACATCCTGCTAGTTCTGGTCATCATTCACATCCTAGATCTCCTGCATACTTTGTTCCCCAGGGTCAAATGTCATATCCTTATCCCTGCTATTATATGCCTCAACCAAATCCTGTTCAAGCTTCAATTGCACAACAACCACAAGCATTGCCTGAACCACAACCTTCCCAATCTCATCACAAACTCAACATCAACAACACAGCTTCTTCACCCAGGAGTTGTTGACTGGAGCAGTTTACAGATGACTTTCTGGTCATGAACAACTGTTCTCAGGTGTTGGTCAACATGGTGGTGAAAGTCCCTTTGGAAATCTAGCTCTTATGGCTTTGGATTCTGCTGATACTTCATCCACTAATGCCTCTACACCAAAGGTATCACAAGTATCCTCTGAGGCAAAAGCCAAATTGTGTTCTGAAACATGCATAGGAGCATTTGCATCTATTAGAGAATCAAATGTAGCTTTAATCAACAAAAACTTGAGCTAGAACAAATAATTTCCAAAAGCAAAGCTGAATTTGAGTCTGTGCTTAATGATAAGAATGATGAGATTTACAAACTTAAATGCCAAATAAGTGATGATAAGGCTAGGGAAGAGATACTTCTAGAGAAGTATAAAGATCTCAAAGAAACCCTTACAGTTACCCAGGTAGAGTGTGATAGATGGGTACAATCATGGAAAGGTTTTGAAATGCTTCTTAGTAAGCAATCTGCTTCCAATGTGAAGTTTGGCATTGGTTACAATCACACTGCTCCACCTACAGATTTTACTCCCAGAGCAGAGGTAGAATCTGATGGTGAGAGAAATAACCAATCCATTTCATCATGTGATCTACTTTCTGATACAACACAATCAGAAGTAGAAGTCAGCACCAAGCCCTCTCAGAATCTATCAGCTGATGTTGATGGTTCCACTGCTGACACTCACATAATCAATGAGTTAATCAACTCAGGAGTTAATTATGAAAGTCCTCCAAGGACTAGAGAGCAGGATTTAAACCTGAAGTTCAAACTCCAACTACTGCAGTACTGAAAAGAAGAAAACTGTCAGTAGAAAGAGTTTGAAGACTACTAAAGAGGTAGTCAAGAAAGCAAACAATGCTTCAAAGTACTGAAGAGCAAGTCTTCAGTTGCTTCACCCTCTTTAGTTGATGATCAACCTAAGATGAAGAAGAAACCATGTGAAGTATGTGGTTGTTCAATCATCTTACAGATGATTGCTGGTACAAAAGAGGTTCCAAACTCAAACATAAAGAAGAAATTAAAGAGAAAATGGTAAAAATGAAAACTGAGTTTGAGACCACATTTGTATGAGCAACATCAAATCCTGTAACCCTTAAGTCCTCAAAGAAATCCGAAAAGGAAGGGGTTAAACAGGTGACAGCTGAGAGTGCTCAGAAGAAGAAGGTGCAACATAGGAACTTATCAAAATCCACTGGCAATGTGTCTGATGAGCTGAAAGCTTTATCACAAAATCAGACACAGCTGGTTATGATGGTTCAACATCTATTGGGAAGAGTTAACAATTAGATGCTCCTATGTTGAAACCACAGAAAAGGAGGTCCAAGCCAAAGGATTCCTCTTCTTCACCATCTTCTTCCTCTGAGACTGTTGTTTCTAATAAACCTGTTAGTTTACCATCTGCTGATGAGACCAGGCCCAAAACCAAAAAGGTTTGGGTCTCCAAAACTAACTGATTGTTTATTATTGCAGGGTTCTCTAACATGCCAAAGTAGCATCTGGTATGTAGACAGTAGGGGATCTATGCACATGACTGGGAACAACTCTCTTCTTCATGACTACTCTCAAGGAAAGAAGGGGTTTGTTTCTTTTGTCAATGATGCTAGGGGTTACATCATTGGAAATGGCTTTGTCTCCAATGGAGAAATTAAGTTTGATGATGTTAATCATGTGGAAAATCTCAAGTACAATCTCTGAGTGTCAGTCAAATGTGTGGTAAAGGCCATGTTGCTCTTTTCACCAGTTAGAACTGTAGGATTCTGTCATCCAAAGTTCTGCATTGATTGATAAGGTGTTGGATGATCACACTCTCCTGAGAGCCAACAGGACAGGAAGAGTGTATGCCTTAGATCTTTCCAAGAAAATATATCCAGAGGCAATCCTTGCCTATTTTCCAAAGCCTCTTCTCAAGAATCTAAACTGTGGCACAGAAGGCTGGGTCATGTTAATTTCAAAAACATGAACCAGCTAATCCACAATAGTTTAGTCCGAGGCTACTAATAAAGGAGTTCCACTGTGATGAAACCTACACTGCTTGTTTAAAAGGAAACAACACAAAGTCTCATTCCCTCCTGTTGAAGAGCCTAAGTCCACTGCCTGCTTGCAATTACTGCATATGGATCTATTTGGTCCTGTGAGAGTAATGAGCATGGCAAAGAAGAAATACTGTCTGGTAATTGTGGATGATTACTCCAGATTTGTATGGACTTTCTTTCTACATTCAAAGGATGAGGTTGCTCAGAAGATTATTCACTTTGTGTTGTATATTGAGAAGCAGTATTCCCTTCCAGTCAAGTGTATTAGGAGTGACAATGAAACTGAATCAAAAGAAACCATACACTTGATGATCTATCTTTCAAAGGGAATCAAAAGGCAGTTTAGCATCCCAAGGACTCCAGAACAAAATGGAGTAGTGGAGAGAAAGAACAGGACCCTAATTGAAGCTGCAAGATCCATGCTGGCTGACTCTGGTTTGCCACTGACCTTTTGGGCTGAAGCTGTTAACACAGCTTGCTATGTGCAGAATAGAGTCTTAGTAAATCAGAGGTTGATGAAGACCATATGAAGTTCTCCATCACTTGGCTCCTCTAATTTCATTTTTCAAAGCATTTGGGTGTCCCTGTTTTATTCTCAACACAAAGGATCAACTCCAAAAATTTGATCCTAAGGTGGATGCAGGGTATTTTGTTGGTTATTCATCTACTTTCAAGGCATACAGAGTCTTCAACTGCAGAACAAAGTTAGTTGAAGAGACTTTGCATGTGAAGTTTAATGAATCTCCTTTGGACAAGATTCCACAAAACCTGTGGAGTTGTTTGATTTGGACATACTGCATATGTTCCTTATCAACCTCCAGCTGTTGAAGATCATGTGGATAAATCATCTTCTACAGCATGTCTTCCACCTGGTGGTATTGATGATGATGATGATAATATCAATACTCACCTATTCAAGTTTAGCGACCAACTGCCTGTGTCTGCTAAATTTGATGTTCCTGTAGCTTCAGCAGTTCCATCCACAAAAATGCTGATGAGATCTCTGGTTCCTCTACATCTTTTGAGTTACCATCTAATTCTTGGTTTCAAGAGTCTGCATCAACATCTGCTGTTGCTGAAGGTCCTACAAACAATTGCACAGATCTCATTGTTTATCAAGAACTGAAGAATCACCTTATGTCTCAGATTATTGGTGATATCAATGCTGGTGTTTCAACAAGAAGTCAATTGTCTAACTTCTGCTTCTATGCTCTCTTCATCAGTCAGCTAGAGCCAAAAACTACCATGTTGCTTTAAGAGACAATGGATGGGTTGAAGCTATGCAGCTTGAGCTACTTCAGTTCAAGAAACAGCAAGTGTGGGAACTGGTTCCACTTACCCCAGGTAAGTGTGCAATAGGCACTAAATGGGTGTTAGGAATAAAACTGATGAGAATGGGCTTATTGTTAAGAACAAGGCTAGACTGGTTGTACAGGGGTTTCACAAGAAGAAGGTATTGACTATGATGAAACCTTTGCCCCTGTAGCCAGACTAGAGGCAATCAGATTGTTTTTAGCCTATGCTGCATTCCACAATCTTAAATTTTTTCAAATGGATGTCAAAAGTGCATTTTTATATGGTAATATAAAGGAAGAAGTTTATGTGTGTCAACCACCAGGTTTGAGGATAATAACATCCTGAATGGGTGTATAAACTTGATAAGGCTCTTTATGGGTTGAAACAAACTCCTAGAGCTGGTATGAGACACTCTCTGCTTTTCTTCTTAAGAATAATTTCACTAGAGGCTCCATTGATAAAACTCTGTTTATTAAGAAGGTGGATGAGCATAAGCTACTTGTTCAGATTTATGTTGATGATATCATTTTTGCATCCTCTGATCCCCAGTTATGTGATGATTTTACAACATTAATGAAAAAGAGTTTTGAAATGAGTGCAATGGGAGAATTACAGTTCTTTCTAGGCTTGCAAATTAAACAAAAAGCGGATGGAACATTTATTCATCAGTCAAAATATACAAAAGATCTTTTGAATATGTTTGATTTACAAAACTGTAAGCCATGTTCTACTCCCATGTGCAACACCACACAACTGGATGCTGATCAGAAAGGTAAAGCTGTTGATGAAACACTTTACAGGTGTATGATTGGGTCCTTGATGTATTTAACAGCTTCTAGACCAGATATTATGTTTGCTACATGTGTTTGTGCTAGATTTCAAGCTGCTCCTAAAGAGTCTCATTTGATTGCAGTCAAGAGAATATTTAGATATTTGCAAGGTACATAATCTCTGGGTTATGGTATTCCACTGGACACTCTTGCAAATTAGTTGCTTTTTCAGATAGTGACTATGCAGGGTGCAAGTTAAGTAGAAAGTCAACTTCTGGTGGTTGTCAATTCCTAGGCAACTGTTTGATTTCTTGGCAGAGTAAGAAACAAACATCTGTTGCTACATCAACTGCTGAGGCTGAGTATATTGCTGCTGCAAGTTGCACTTCTCAGGTACTCTGGCTTCAGAACCAACTTCTGGATTATGGCATACAGAGACTAAGACTCCATTATTAATGGATAGTGCTTCAGCTCTGTGTATTGTCAGAAATCCAGTCCAGCACTCTAGGACCAAACATATAGAGATCAGACATCACTTTATTCGGGATTGCTTTGAAAAAGGTCTGATTGATCCTAAGTTTGTGCCTAGTGCTGATGAGCATGCAGATATTTTTACTAAGCCTTGGGATAGTTCTACTTTCCAAAACCTTGTGTTAAGGCTTGGTATGCTGCAGCTAGAATAAATGACAACTACTGATGATTTCAGTAATATTACTGGTGATCATTGGTAACCATGTCACTTATAAGTACTGATGAGTCCTTTCACCTTTAGTAGTTTTTATAACTACTGACGGCTAAATGCCTCACAAGTACTGAAGTACTTATCTGTTCCAAACTACTGATGTAGTACAACTACTGAAATCAGTACAAACACATAAGTACTGACGTCCTATGAAACACTGAAAAGCAGATGCAAAGTCTGATGAGTAAGTGTTGAGGACAGTATGAAACAGCTGAAAGGCTATGAATGACGAAAACTACTGAAGAGAACTTTCTCTTCAGTTGTTTCTACAACTGCTGTTTCATTCTAACAACTGAAGCAAAACCATGTCTTCAGTAGTTTTATAACTACTGATGACTAATACCAAGTCTTCAGCTGTTTACAACAACTGATGACAAAACCACTGTCTTCAGTAGTTTTCACAACTACTGATGACAAACACCAAGTCCCAGTTGTTTCATCATCTGAAGTCAAAACCATGGCATTAGTAGTTTTCTAACTAAACCACGACTTCAGCTGTTTCAACGTCTCAAAGGATAATACCATGTCAACAGTCGTTTAAAACTACTGATGACTAACACCAAATCCTTCAGTTGTTTTCTAACCCGTACCCTATAAATATCCCTGACCTAATCCTTCAGAGCTTCATCTTCTTCAAACCAAACGTTCATCTCTCCAAAACTTCTCTCTCCTAAATGGCGTCCATGCAGCTCAAACCGCGACACAACTGTGTAGCTTACCTCACCAAATCACCATTCTGGGCTAAGTTCGATAATGCTATTGATCTTATGGTCCAGTCACCCTACAAAACGGCTTTCTTCTCAATCCAATCCTTCATGCCGAATCCCTTAACAGTTTTGGATGAACGTCACCTCACCACTGGGGAGAACAACACAGCGTCTCTCGGTCGGGTCGTCAACAACCACGAAGTGGTCATCACTCCCGATATACTTGTCAAACTCTTCACCTGGATGATGCCACTTCTCCTGCTGGATATCCAAAGGGCACAACTGATTTATCCTTTGCCCACCATGGATATCAGGGAAACCTTAGTGCCTCCACCATACTGAAGAAACATTTCCATGATGCTGAACGTCTAATCTTTCACATGGTAAATGTCTGTTTGGCTCCTAAGACTTCGTCTTGGGATCAAATGTCTACAAAGTGGCAGCAGGTAATGTACTCCATTCTTGAGCAACAGCTTTTAAATTTTTCAAAATAATATTTTCATCAGAGCTCAAGGATATGGTACAAAAACAAACTGCTAACCGTTTGATATTATATCCGCGGTTCATAATGGCCATAATTACAAACCAGCTTCAAGCTGAGGGACTTGTTGGCCTGGGAGTCCCTGCTATGGCTGTTTTGCCTGAAGTATACTCCCGGCACAACTCTGACCAATCACTCAAACTGACTGCCAAGCTGCGCAAACCCATGCAGCTGGAACCCCCAGCCACCACCTCCAAATCAAATCCCCACCAAACCCACTAAAACGAAACCAAAAAGGCTACAGGGAAATGAGTCCCCTGATGATGCCCCTGCAACACAAACGCAGGCTATATCCACTGGTTATAACCTGCTAGTGGATATAAGGACTCTTCCAGCCATAGCCGCTCAGGATTCCTCTCAAAAGGAGCCTGCAGCAACCACACAAGGGGTACCCACACATCTGGGATCTTCCTCACTTGAGGGAGATTGCCATTGAAAAGCACCTTCCTCCCCAGGT
This sequence comes from Flaveria trinervia, assembly GCA_025506515.1. Classification (NCBI taxonomy): domain Eukaryota; kingdom Viridiplantae; phylum Streptophyta; class Magnoliopsida; order Asterales; family Asteraceae; genus Flaveria; species Flaveria trinervia. The sequence goes on from CM046446.1 coordinate 33,160,407, forward strand.
ACAGACTGCTTTTACCCCATCTCCCCATGCAACCGCCCCCCAAAGTCCTACATTGCTTGTTGCACAAGTGCTGACTCAGTTGCACTCCTCACCCCCTCCCCAGATACCAATTACTACTGGGAACACTTCTACCATTGAGGGGGAGGACCAAAGTGCAGCTGAGAACCCACAACATAGGGGTTACAATGTTCCTTCTCCTAGTGTAGCAATGGAGATTGGACCTTCTGGTGAGGCTGCCACTTCTCCTGCGTCAGCATATGATCAGGTTGTAGTTGGTACCATTACTAAACCTTACCAGAGGCAACTGCTGATGACGGACATAGTCCTGAGGCAGGAAGTCCCCAGTTCCAAGACAAAGGGCACATGCTACAACTGAGCTACACTCAGTGCATGTTTATCCTGATCCTATGAGGAGGTCAGGTGATTCAGTATCTACTGATGATGACCTGGCTTCTTTTACGATGTAATCGCCCAAAACACCATCCTGGAGGAGGAGGTGAGCAGACTCAAAGAGCTGCTTGCCAAAACTTCTAAGGAACAAAGACCATCTGCCTCCACCAACCCACAGATGGCACCTTCAGTTGAAGGTTCCCCAAACACTTTACCCTGTCACTTCACAGAGCCTCCAGCTTCTGCTTTTGGCACTATCTCTCCGGGACAGAACCCCCCAGAGCAGATGGTTGCGTATTCCAACAATCCATACCTCTCATCACTCCATCATCAATGAAATTGTTACTAAAGCCATTGATGAGAGGATTTCCTCTACAACCACTCATTGATATGCTGTGCTCAAGAAACTTTCTGAGGTACAAACCCCTGTCTCCAATGCATCCAAAAATGGGGAGAGTACTGCAGTGAAAGAAAAGAAGAGGAAAAGAACTGAGGATGAGAAGGCACAAGAGAAAATCCAGGAGTTGGAAAAAGAAAAGCAACAACAACTGATCACCTACAAAAGAAAGAAAAGTGCTGATGATCAACCTACTACTGAAGAAAAATCCTCGGAAGAGCTGGTAAAAGATGCAGATGACACACACAGCCGATCCATGGATAAAATCATTGAGCAACTCTTCAAGCAAGGTTTCGATACAGCCACATTAGATAGTGAGATCAGGAAGTTGGAAGTGGAGGAGATTCAAACCGATGGGCTGGGTATGATGTACTGGAAAAGGAGAGATTGGAGATCATGATTCGTTTCATTGCCAATACTTAGGAAGATCTTTGATGGAGATTCGTGCATGGACCAGAGACAGTATTCTGGCTATAGCCACCAGAATCTGTCTGTTTGAGCAATTCCATAGGGGATTATCATTGAAGCCCTGATGAGGCTGGGGCTGGAAAAAGGTTTGAAATGGCAAGACTTACAAAAGCTAACTCACAACCAAATGCTGGAACAACCTTCCCTTTCACCCACTCAAAACAGCCTACCCCTCAAATCTCCAAACCAATCTCAAGCCCAGATCCAAACTTCCTCACCCACAAAACCACTCTCCCTTACCATCTAAACAACAGCCGATGATGCACCTAAGAAGAAGAAGAGAAGGGTGTTGAGGCTAGAAGAAGAAGAAGAGGATGATGTGGAAGAAGATAGGCTGCCTCTGTCTGCATTCTAACATTGGCGAAAGCCAAACCCATGCCCATCACTCCCACCTCACAGATGGATGCTGTGAAAGTAAAGATTGAAGAAGAGCAGCAGCAAAAGCTTCATGATGATGAAATGCTGAAAAGCATTGACAAAACTTATTTCTTCATCAATTATTAGTATGAAGAAAGAATCTCTGAGGTGTACACTCTTGCCACACATTTCAATATCAGAAGGAAAAGGTGAGAGTATGGCCTGATCCTAGGTGGCTCACAGGATTATAAAGAAAGACATTCCTTCGAGATACCAGGGCCAAGTCAAAAGGATCGTAGATGAAGAGATCACAGTGGCCCTTGTAGTATCACCCTGGGAGATTGTCGAAGACTTCAAGAAGGCCTATGAGACAAACAACCACCCCAAAAGATGTTAGAGAACAGAATTATTAAAAAGGGGTTAGTCTACAAGAGGCTTGAGAACTTCAAACAAAATGAGCTCAGTCTGTTACTTGAAGGGACTCATCCCGATGAGTTTGCATACAGACAGATTACAACAGTTGAGCTCAAAAATGGCAAACAGCCAAGTACATCTCAAGCTGTATGGGCGAGAAGAATTGTTTGATGGTGAAGCCGAGAACCTGACCATGGAAGAACAAATCATGTTTCTCAGAGCATACACCAGAGAATCCTACAGGCTTATACACGGGAAGTAGATCTCATGAATGGGATAACAACTCTGTGTCCAGTTCCCCAAAACAGAGTTCCCATTCATATCTTGCCAAACAAATATCTGAGATTTGTTCCCAGGCCGGAGCTTATATGGGTCATCTTTGCTACTGATCAAGAAGGAAAAAGACCAACCTTTTGGTAACAATAAGTGGGAAAATAAATAAATTAGAGGTTTTGGCTGCATTGGTTCAGGGGGAGTTTGTTGGACCAAAAGAACCAATGAGCCAAGATCAGAAAACCTCTAAGTCCCACATGATATCACAACAACTGCTGAAGGCTTCATCAGCAGTTCGACAAGTGCTGAAAACTCCAACAGCTGAAGATCAAGTGCTGAAGACTTCAACAGCTGAAGACTAAAGTGCTGAAGCTCAACAGCTGAAGAACACAAGTGCTGAAGCTGAACAGCTGAAGAACACAAGTGCTGAAGTTGAACAGCTGAAGACACAAGTGCTGAAGCTGATGTCCAAAGTACTGAAGTACAACAGCTGAAGAGTTTACAAGTGCTGAAGATCAACAACTGGTGTACAAAGTCTGAAGACAAAGACTGAAGTCATCAGCTGATGAAACTCTGAAGTTCAAGTCTGAAGATCAAGTACTGAAGTTTCAGTAGTTTGTAATAACAGCTGAAGAGTACTTCTTTAGTAGTTGTGATATCAGTAGTTTTATGTTTTTACTTTCAGTAGTTTTGTAAAACGACTGAAGAGCTTGTTCTTCAGTCGTTGTAGTTTCAGTAGTTTTATGTTTTTCAGTAGTTGTAGTAACTGATAACACTTAGTATTTTTGTAAGAAGATGTCAGCTGTTTTGACATCTTCAGTAGTTGTGTTTCAGTTGAAATAATTCTGTTAGATGTCACTATCAAGTGACATCAGCAGACGTCCATCTCTTATATAAGAGGTGTCGACCTAATTGTAATTATGACATTCTGTTACCACGAAAGCGAATATTGAATGAAATATATTTGCAGAATTCTCTCTTTCTATAACTGTCTTTGTTCTTCATTGAATATCGTTTCGTTCTTGTGAATCGGCTAATTCATTGTTAGAATTCCGCTGCTATACTCTCTAACCAATCAAACATAGATCACTGATCCTAACAGACTGATATGATCCAAACAAAGAGATTATTCTCTTCATTATTAATTATAATCAAAATAATATTCAAAAGGTTTTAAATCTTTAAAGTTTCTATCCAAATGTGGATATAAACTTTAGGGGGAGTAATTTAGAATCTTTGAGTAAGTCCAAATTTTGTTTATTAACTTATCTTTGAAAAACAAAACAAAAAGAATTTTGGTTGGTGTTGTTGCAATAAGTCATAGCGTTATATCTCAGCTTATGCAGATTCTTAGAAGCATGATAACTCCAAGATCTGTCAAAAATTAGGAAACTTGTATCAATGGTGACATACAAGTCAATCCAAGCAAGAATTGACAACTTCAACAATCAACTTCATAAGAAAAATCAATCAAGGACACATATTCATAAGATGAATAATGAATTCAATCACATTAACTTTTGATTAAGTTCAAAAGCTAATGCAGGTAAGTGCATTGGTTAATGCGGGTGAAGGTAACCCATGCATGTAACTAATGCAGGCAACATTATATTTTCATGTGCAACTAATGCGGACAATGATTTTACTCTACCGCATTAGTGTGTGAAGTAAAGGTGGAATTTACTCTACTGCATTTGCTACAGAAGTCAAATGTGGATGAACATATCTCTCTCGCATTTGCTACAATGCAATGCTGATAGTGTTGTTAACCGCATTTGGTATAGTCGCACAAATGCTAATTGACTTTGTTCTATCGCATTTGCTACTGTGTATAAATACGGATAGGATGAAACAAGTAACAACTCTACCGCATTTGTTACAGTGAATGCTGATGAACATAATCACAAGTTAGTCTTCTGCATTTACTACAGCACTAATGCGGAGAGTCAAAGGTTTCAATTTCTAACTTCCGCATTTGCAAAAGTATACAAATGCGGAAAGAATAAAAATAAGAAACAAAACCTCCGCATTTACAACAGCCGCCAAATGTGGCCAGTCAAAGTGAAAAATTTGTCTTTCGTATTTGCTACAATTAACAAATGCAAATGACCAAAAGTCAAACAAATCAACCCTTTCGCATTTGCAACAGTGGTGACCGTATTTGCTATTTAAAGAAATTCAAATAGGTCATTTAATACTTTTCAAATTTTAGTGACTTTATAGTGAGACGAGAACAAACGTACAGTACACCATCTTCATCATAAACAATCAATGATTTTCCTGTTATTCTACTCAATCAACTTCTGTTATCAGTTCTGAAACAACATTCGTATCGGAAACAAGGTGAAACTTTCATAAAAAATTTAATCAAGACCTAAGTTTCAGAATGTTAAACCTAAATCAGTGAATGAACCAACTGATAAGGAAGTACACAAAAACATGTTCCATTGATGTAACCTAATACACCTTCTCGACTTCAATGAGCATGCAAACCAACAGAAATTCTTATCATCATGGAAATCTTGATATTCATGTTCATTGTAAGAACAGAGCATGTTGAAAAAATGAAACATTTGAAACAAATCAATGAAATAATATCACATTAATGGTTCAAACATAGAAACTATGATTGTTAAATAACAAACTCACCATTTGCTATGACAACAATGCAACAGAAGTGACAAGCAGTCATCCGTGTCAATTTAAAGTCAAACTGATAACTAATACACATGTCTCTTGGGCAGATTACATAGCAAATCATACATGGAGCAACCTCCATAACATCAACGGTTATTTAAACCTTGATGTGCCTGAAGCCGAAGGACTTAGAGATATGCTAAGATTCTTATCTACCATAAGGGTAGCATATGCCATGACTGTGAGACCCACAATCTATGAGAATCTCATCAGGTCCTTCTGGGACTCAACTGAGGTAGTAGAAGCTGATGGTGTGAGAACATTAACTGGGAGAATCAATAATGAGCTCACTTTGAGGATCACTGAAGATTTAGTACAAGATGCCTACAATTTGGTTTTAATGCTAACGATCCTCTGGAGCTAGATGATGAAGAAATAACCACATTTTTTGCTGAAATTGGTTATGAAGGAGGTTATGAACCAAAACAGATAGTTAAAGGATTAGTGGATCTACCTTGGAGAATCCTAATTCATATGTTCCAACACTGTCTGTCAAAAAGAAAAACAGGATGGAATGACATTCCAGTCCTCACATCCTCTGCAATATGTGCTCTCTGCACCAACAGGGCGTTTAATATGTCTGCATATGTTTTCAATGGCCTGATTTGAAACATCCAACAAGGAATAAGATACAAGTTTCTAATGTATCCAAGATTCATTTAATGTCTAATCAATGAATCATTTCATGACATTGTTAATGAAGGACCTGTGCTTGACATCCCTCACTAGGATGCAAGATCCTATAAATACATCAAGAAGAATGACCCAAGGAACTTTTATAGTGGTGCTCACTCGCCGCTTCTTCCTTGGATGATTCAGCAATTAAATTAAGCAGGTCAACCACAACCATCACCACAACCCACTCCACAAACATCACCACAACCATCTCCACAATCATCTCCACACACATCACCACAACCATCACCTCAACCATCACCACAACCACACCACAACCAACACCACAACCATCTCCACAACCATCACCACAACCAACTCCAAAACCATCTCCACAAACATCACCACAACTAACACCACAAACAACCCCTCTACCTTCACCTATATCACCTCATCATCACTCTCCAATATCACCACCACATCAATCGCCTATGTCACCTTACCAACCTTTGCCATCATCCTATGATCACCCTGCTGAAGTGAAGGATCAAGAAGTGCATCTAAGTCATCCAAATCATCTTTTGATGAGGAGGATTATCATGATCAAATCCCTGCAAAGAAAGCACCTTCTGAGGCTGCACCTTCAGAGAGCAATGTTGAATCTAACATCAATAGGCCTGATGAAAAGGATGAACTAATATATGAGCTCTTACAGAAAGTGGAAAGGACTTTAAATAGGAGAGCTGGAATCATTAATGATAGACTTTTAGAGCTTGATGAGAAAGAGATGAATTGAAAGAGCTAAAAGAAAAATATGAAGCTGAAAGAAAAGAAAAAGAAAAAGAGATTTAGTACTTAAAAGCTGCACTAAACCATTCCAGAGAAGAAGTCAGTGGTCATGTGGACACTCTTGCTATTCAAACCATATCAATGGAGGAACAAGAGAATGTCATTGAGGAAGAAGCACAAATCATTTCTAGTCTTGAAAAAGAGCTTCAAATACAAAACAAAAGAATCTCTGAACAAGAATTAATAATTGAAAGTCAAAAAGGTAAAGTGGACGAGGAAAAGAAAGATGAAGAACAAGAAAGGTTGATATGGATGATAACAAGTCTGTTTCTGAAAATGAATAAAAGAAGGTGATGCAAGTCAAACAACGCATAAGGATCAAAGTCTAGAAATGGTGGTATACTCTGGAAACACAGATGACTCTCACTATGTGAAAGATGAATTTGAAGAACTTTTTAGTGCATTAGATAGCTTTTCATCTGAAAAATTTAGTATAGATGATGACTTTTGGTAAGTGAACTTCAATAATAGGAAAAGGAAAAAGAAAAAGTGAACTTAATGATCAAGAGCCAATCACACCTGAAAAGCTACATGAAGTAGTAGAAAACGTGAAACTTCAAGCCCTCAACTTCAACCTACTCAAGAAAAAGAACATATTTAGCTGAAAAGGCTAAGGGTAAGAGACCTATAGTTGAAGAAGAAACATTGAAGAAACAAAAAGATGACCCCAGAAGCCTGGCAGTAATTGCTGAATTCCTGGAAGAGCATGAGCAGGATGAAGCTCAATAGAAGAAATTAGCTGGTGTACTTGATTTAGAAGAAGGAGAGATTGCAGGTGGATATGATGCTGAAAATGATGTTCATGTGGATAGTCCTATGAAAACAGAACACGCAATGGAAGAAATGGTGTCCAAAGCCCAAACTTATGACTTAATGATCAAAGCCATGTTTCTTATCAATCAAGGATATGATCCAGATGAAGTATTTGGAATGACATATGAATAAATAAAAGAAGAGGAAGATAAAGTGAAAAGGCTGCTTGATCCAAACATTGAAACAGAATATGAAAAAGCAATCACCAAAGATGCTCCAATGCATAAAGAATGTTCTATGAAGAAACCAACCGGGTTTGAAAGACCATTGCCAAGAAAGGCTCCCTACACAAGCTGTCTTCAATGAAGAAATCATCCCCAACTCATGAACCATTATTTCCTCATCCTTATAGTATGTGAGATAAGGAAATGGGACTATCTCTCAAGTCAGGGGTTCTCAAGAAGGAGGATTGGGAACATGAAGACCAACTCATTAAGGGCTGCAACTCTTCAATTGATTAATAAGAAGAAAGAAAAACTTAAGAAGCTAGAAGAAGAATTATGAAGCACTAAGCCAAGAAATAGAGTATCAGCTGAAGACATGATGCTAAATCAAAAGGGCTAACAACTACTGGCTTTTGTACTACACAAGTATCCTAAATGGTTTGCAGAACCATCTAAGTTAAAACTGCAAGAAGGATTGACCACTGCAGAACTGATCAGAGGGGTGTCTACTCCCAAGGGTAAAGTTGATCAAAAGATAATAGCTTGGAAGTACGACAGTACATGGAATATTTTCATGGTGAAAAGGATCTCACGGCTAGTACAATTCTTTACAGAGTACTCACCTCTTGTAAATGCCCTAGAGATTCATGATTTGAAGGAACTTGCTCAACTTGAACTAATCAATCATGCATCTATGTTTAGGGATATGAATTTGAGAACATACTTAAGATGTTCAGAAGAACAAACAACTTCAATTCACTAAAGACAATATGCATGAGAAAAGATAAAACATTTGTCAATCCCCTTGAGAAAAAGAAAAAGATGCAAGGAGAAGAGATTGTATTCCCTGAGCTGAAGGTGAAGCCAACAGAATCATTAAAGAGGAAAAATGGTGTCTGATACTCATTCCTCTACACCCATCTTATATGTGTACTATGATGAGAAAACTTATGAGATGGTAATTGAAAGGAAGTGGGGAGGAAAGGAGGGAGTTGAAATCAGATTATTCAGTGGATATGACTTAGATTGCTTGATGAATCATATATCCATTACATATACACCACACACTTTAGGGAATTGTACAATAATTTTGGAGAGTTAGATATGCACTTCTTTCTAAAGTGCGTCAAGCTGCTAAAGCTGGCTTATGATAAGATAAGAGCTAAAAAAGACAAAAGAAAGAAGAAGAAGACACCATTGCAGCTTGGGAATATTGTAAAACTTGAGGTTGATGTGGGGGGAGCTTACTGATTCATAGAGATGGACTTTCTACAATTTCTATTTGGGAGCCTATTTCACTAAAGAAATGCCAATGGAAGCCATCGACAACATGAGCAAGATGAAGATTCATGTGCTAAGCAGAGAAAGGATGTCAGAAGCAACAAATTTCGTGAATATGATCAAAGCTATACTGGATCCTATTAAAGCTGCATTCATCTTACCTCTAGAAGACCCAACAGAATCCTCACAACATTAATCTCCTCGCAAACATTAAGGAAAACTAAGCTGTATAATCCTTAGGGGGAGTATTGTTGGACCCTTGAAAGGATCATACATGCCAACACAATGGGTGATTTGATGATTGCCCTGCTGAAATCCCTTAAGTCCAAGAAGAAATGCACATGAAGAATCTGCTAAGAAGAACAAAGTATTGTCGCCCGCATTTGTCAATGCGGAAGACATAAAACAAATACGGACAAGTATTTGTTCTTCCGCATTGACAAATGCGGAAAACCAAGAATGAATGCGGACAAGTACGTACTCTTCCGCATTTAGTATGCGGAAGAGAAAGTGAATGCGGAAAAGACTTTGCTCATCTGCATTGACAAATGCGGATGACCGAACAAATGTGAACAAGTATTTGTTCATCCACATTAACCAATGCGGATGACCAACATACTAATGCGGTTGATCAAGTGAAGAAATGCTGATCAAGTTAACTCATCTGCATTTGTCAATGCGGATGAAGACTTAGACTAGTTCTCATGTAATAGGTCAGGGGTAGTTTAGTCATTTTGTAAAGGCATCTTGTCTGCCTATAAATAGAATAGATACCTCGTACATGAGGTGACGACTGATAGATAAAGAATCTTTGTTGAAATTATTCTCTGTAATTTAACAACTTTCATATATACAATACAAAAGCATTTATGAGTAATTTTCTTGCATTGATTGTTCTTTGATTGTTTGTTTCCGCCATTCAATCACTGACTTGACTACAATATTCGATTCATAGTAAGAATCTCACTCTTTCTCAACCCCAGTCAATTTTAGTTTTAATTAATTCTAGTTATGAAAACTCTATGTACCTTATATTTGTATGTTTTCAAATACATGGGACCCTATTGTTCTCCTTTTTTAGTAAAACCCCATTTATTATAATCATTAATCCTTTTAATAACCTTTCATTAGTCACTTAATGATTAGGAACCATAAATTTTCAGCTTGTTATGTTTGTTAATAAGTTTGTTATGCACATCCAAATATCAAACAACCATCATACAACAAACAACCTAACAACCATAATCAAACAATCACAAGTGCATAACCATAGCCACTAAGTTGACAACACTTGTTTCCCATCGCAGGTGTTGTCATTTCGTCTTTCCTAAGGGTTAATCAGAACACAAAATATAGGATCTCAAAAGACCCCCACTTGAAGTGGCATCCAAATACTTCAAGTCCTCCTCTTTGTGCCTTCCCGTTGTGTTTCCATCTTGTGCATCTTCTTGTACAAAATTTATATCCTAATACAAGTTTTTTAATAAAAGAAAATACACTTAATCTATTTATTACATCACCATTGAATGAATAAACAAAGTACAACCTTTAATAAGCACAAATGAATAATATTACAACCCATGACCAAAAGCAAATCAACTGTAGATACATATGTACCTACTTTATGAGCTTAATGTAAAATTCTTTCATGTCTTACATATATTTAAAAGGATGGTGGATTGAAATACAATGTGTGGTTTATGCTTATAATGTTAAATATTTCATTGGTTATTGTGTATTAACGCTTATTGAACTAACTATATAGGTTTGTGGTTGCTTGAATAGATCTAAATCAAATAATGATTGTGAAACATATTCGAATTTAATAATATGAAGTTCTCATGCAATTGACCCATGCTAATGGACCATAACCAGTCGCAAGACTGAACCAGGAGACTGGATCAGTCGCATGATTGTAACATGAGATTGACTCAGTCGCACGACAGAACACTCAATCGTGCGAATTTGTTGGAGCATATATAGTCATATATAGTGTGTCCGTCGCTTTTCGAATAGTCTAGGCTTAATGTAATACACGTGATATGTTGTAAACACATGAAACTGGGTCATTCACAGGAGCATATGCGAATGCGACTCAGTTGTACGAGTGAGCCATGCTAATGGACCAGCCGTGCGACTGGGAGATGCGATTGGGACATTCGTAAGACTGAACCATAAGTATGGTCTAGTCGTACGATTGAACCATAGGCATGGTCCAATCGCACGAATGAACCATACGCATGGTCCAATCGCACGAATGGGCCCAGTCGCATCTAATATGAGCCGAGGCTTATATATACGAGTTTCAATGTGTAGAGAGATGAAGGATTAAGAGGAAGTCTACCCGGAGCCTAGGGTTGCCGGATGAGAGGGGAGATCAAGCTCGATCTTGTAACACCCAGCCCCTCACATCAACAATATTGTCCGCTTTGCCGATGAGAATCTCACGGATTTGCTTTTGGTTGCCCGGTTGAAAACTTCACACGAAGGTCACCCATCCCTGGATTGCTCCCCCTGAGCACGCTTAACTGTGGAATTCTCCTCTCATCCACAACCAATACGCCTAAAACGCGTTGTTGATGATAGAGGCCATACATTCCTTATGAACCAGGAATCTCTCCTGTCCATGACCGATGTGGGATATGTGTAGGTGTGACAAACACCCCCTGTTTGGACTCATTGTCCTCCATGAGCCCGAGAAGTCACCATTCTTGGTGAGGTCCCGAACGGCATAGGAGTGACTCTGATATCATTCTGTAACACCCGACCCCTCGTATCAACAACTTTTTCCGCTTTGCCCATGAGGAGCTCACGGATTTGCTTTTGGTTGCCCGGGTGAAAACTTCCCAGGAAGGTCACCCATCCTTGGATTGCTCCCACCTGAGCACGCTTCACTGTCGAGTTCTCCTCTCATTAATAGCCAATACGCCCAATACGCGTTGTTGATGATAGAGGCCAGACATTCCTTATGAACCAGGAACCTCTCCTGTCCAAGGCCGATGTGGGATATGTGTAGGGTGTCACACATCTCCTTTTGCCAAGAGTCTTGATGCTTATGTTGTAACAAGCTTGTGATTGTTAGGTTTTATCAATGAAACCAACTTTTATAGTTCGTGTTATTGATTGTCTCCTGGTGTTTCCTGTTGTTTATCCTTCCGTCAAGAACACGCTCGGATGTTTACCGATCTAGCCGACTTCACACAATGGATAAACCGCATGACTCAATCGCACGATTGAACCATGCTAATGTTTCAATCGCCCGAATGAGAAACCCTAACCAATAAATACCACTTAAATCACGGAAAAACAAAACACTTCAAAAACCTATGTACTAAATCGTACCCTAGCCATGCAAAGACATCAAAGAACCTGTTCCAAGTTCATAGATCACACTAGATCGATTGCCAATAGTTCTTAACGTTTAGATGCAATCTACAATTGTTTCTACATGCATTCTCACTCATTGGATCACCAATCAAATAGGATTCCCCACTATTTGATTCGGTATACATGTATATCAGTTAGTATTTGGTTCAATACATGATCCTAACAAGTGGTATCAGAGCTTTGGCTCTTGATTTACATGTGATTCAATCGATTTTGATATAAAAATTTTGTTTTTCACGCAAAAACGCAACCTTTTTGTGTCAAAAGTTGTTTTGGACGTCTCCAAATCGTAAACTTAAAGTTTTTCCGGCATATGGCAATTAGGGTTAGTGAAAATTCAAGTTTTTGCATCCAAAATACCTAAACCCTCGAATTCTCAAAATCCAGCAGCTTCAGTCGCACGATTGACTCAATCGCCTGACTGAATTCATACATATCCCTCATACGCACAATTGGACTCATTCGTAGCGCTATTCGTACGACCGAACTATCTAGTTGCATTGTTCATTCGCGCCTGTCCATTCGCCCGATTGATTCATCAGCATTGGTTCATTCGCACGTTTGAGCCATCCGCAATGTTCAATAGCACGAATAGCCCAATCGCACACCTTCATTCGCACAAGTAAAGCAGTTTGTTCTAAAGTTTAAAGTTTATAGCAATGGAAGATCAGTTTTTAGCATTCACCACAGGTAGGGATTCGAGGATCCAGAATCTATTGCTTCTGGAAAATAAAGTGCGGAATCACAACAAACCCCCTAAGCTAATCACGTTAGATGATTATGTTGGATCATGTATGCCCAAGACACATACAAGATTGATGTGGTTAGTACGTTATGATCCAAGTCGGGTCATACCCAATAACAAGCCAAACGTACACCAATAAATATTTGTTGTTGATAAGATCATACAAATAAATATTGACACCAATTTAGAAAACGGGTTTTCTAAATTATTGCTTTTCTTATAGAACAACATTATATGGATAATTTGTTTATGAGATATTTCTTTGTTTTATTATTTAAGTTGGTTAAATAATGACAAATAAAATTGTGTTAATGTTATAAATTTAAAATAGGTTTTAATTTTATAAATTTAAGGGATTGAAAGAGTTAATTTTATAAAACTTCAAATGGGTGGGAAACCCATTTGAAATGGGCTAATTTTGGCCGCCCTTGGCCTTGAAACACCCATTTTTTGTCTTGTTTCTTGAGTGACATTACTCACTTGAACACTCTTCTATCATCTCACCTCTCTCACACACACTTAAGCAACAAAAGCTCTCTACAAGGCCATATTATTTTCGGATTTTTTTCAGCTCAAAAGAGGCTGAAAATTTCGTGTTTCGAAGGTTCCTTGGTGTAGAACTTTGGTGTCAAGCTTCCTAACTAGCTAGGTGTTTGAAGGGCTTGTGGGTATGGACACTTGAGGACTTCTACCCTTGAAGTCTTGGCCCTTTTTCAGACTCATTTCTGCCTTCTCTTTGGTCGTTTTTGACGGCATCCAGAAAGGTAGTATTATGGTATGATAATGTCATGTTTAAAATCTTCAATAATGAAGTACAAAATCAACTATACATAACTATCTATGTTCTTCATTCTCATAAAGGAGAAACTGAACCATATTTGGATATGGTTCAATTTATTATGGCTATGAGCTTACCATCTTTATCATTTTGGGTTTTCGCATTGCTCTTTAGGCTCATATTATGAATATGACCCGGACCAAGAAAGTGTAGATTAGTTGAATATCCTAGAGACTATATAGGATACTGTTTCTTTGACTCAACACACCAAAAGTATTTATTGCTCAAAAGGCCAAGTTCTTGGAAACTGAGTTCCTTATCGAAGGAATGATATATAGAACTGTGGAACTTGATAGGATCAAGATCCACAAGTCGATACACTTATGGTTGACACTAGCTATCAACAAGAGGTTGTTGATGATAATCAAGAGGTTGATCAATACACACAAAACATTCACAAATCTGGTAGAGTTAGTATTCCATGTAAGAGATATGAATATTCCAAGAATGGATGCTATATGTTTGACCCCTGTAGGCTAACCATATACCAAGATGCTATGTCCAATTTGGATTGGGACAAATAGCTAGAAGGCATGAACGTAAGGATGCAATCCATGTATAACAACCAAGTTTGGGAATTGGTTGACCCTCTACTTAACTCCAAACCGGTTGGATACAAGTGGGTTTTCAAGATGAAAACATATATACATGGAGACTTGAATACTTATAAGTCAAGACTTATAGCATAAGGTTCCATCAAACTCAATTGGCTGATTATGATGAAACTCTTACGCCCATGGCAATGCTAAAGTCGATTAGTATATTATGTGCCATAACTGCATATTCTGAATATGAGTTTTGGCAAATGGATGTCAAAACCACTTTTCTTAATGAACATGTCGAAGAGACTATCCACATAGTTCAGCATGATGGTTTTGTCAATCCATGACATCCTAATAAAGTATATAAGTTAAAGTGATCAATCTGTGGATTGAAACGAGCATTGAGAAGGTTGTGTATATAAGAATGCCAGTGGGAGTATAGTTACATTTTTTGGAATTGTATGTTGATGACATACTACTATTTGGAAATAATATTGCAACCTTGGAAGGTGTTAAAACCTATCTTGGAAGATGTTTTTCATATAAGATCTCGTTTAAGCCACCCATATTTTGGAATAAGGATCTATAAGGATAGATCGAGGTGGTTGATAGGGTTAAACCAAAGTGCATATATTGATAAAATCTTGAAAAGGTTCAAGATGGAAAATTCTTTGAAAGGTATGGTACCTATTCAAAGAGGGACAATGTTGACTACGTCTCATTGTCCAAGCTCATAGGATGAGCAAAATCAAATGAAGGATATGCCATACGCATCTGCTATAGGATCCATCATTTGTGTCATGATATGCACTAGACCAGACGAGTCATGCTTATTAAGTATGACAAAGTAGGTACCAATTGAAATAACCCTTGGATGGCTATTAAAAGTATATTGAAATACCTTCGTAGGACTAAGGATATGTTTCTAATATACGGACCTATTGAAGAGGAAGTCATTGTAAAGGGTTACACGGATGCAGGCTTCCAAAACTGATCGAGATGATTCTCGATCACAATCAGGGTATACATCATTTATGAATGGAGGAGAAGTGTCCTTGAAAGATTCAAAGCAGGACACGGTAGCATTGTTCACTACAAAATCCGAATACATAGCCGCTTCATTGGCAGCTTGGGAAGCTGCATGGATAAGTTTCTCCATTGATTATCTAGGGGTGGTCTCTACCATTCAAGACCCCTAGAAATCTTTGGTAATTACGTGGGTGCGATTGCTCAAATCAAAGAACCCCGTACTCATCAAAAGACTAAACACCTTGAGCGGAGATTCAACATCATAAGGGATGGAGTTGAAAAAGGGTAAAGATATGTATTCATAAAGTTCGTAAAGATCAAAACATTGCGGAACCACTCACGAAGCTCCTTGTGAGGGGCAAAGTATTAGGGTCATACTTGTGCCTTAGGACTTCGATATTCTAGTGATTGGAATTGATCTGTTTAGCATATAAAATATGGAACAATTGGAATATTTAACTCTTTTATATATTTGAGTTGTGTTCCTTTTTAGCATGTTTACATCCATGAATATGTTTATTATTCTAAATGTCCGTAGTCGATCATATTTGTTGGAACAAATATGAATGCAAATTTGGACTGACCAGCGTCTCAAATTTTACTACATAGAATCTCTTTGATTGATCATAAGTATTTTGAGTAAAGGCGAATATCATTTAGTATCCTTATACCTGAGATGCATATTGAGTTTTGATATTCACCAAATGTTATACCTTGAGTTAGTTCTTCGCTTTTCTGAAATAATGGACAATACATAAGGCTATGTTCAGGTGTGACACAAGGTGATTGTGAGAAACGTATGCAGTCAAGATGGGATTTTTTCCTCTTATTCATTGAGAGCAAGATGTCTAGGGCCTGATTAAGTTAAATCAACAAGGAATGATCATTATGTGTCTTTGGATTTAACAGGACATCCGTAACAAAAGGATAGATGATCGATTCACCTAAATCATTTCAAGTTTGGAACTTGAAGGGGATAATGTTATTGAATGGCTTTAAAGTCATGCGTATTAAGGGTAGTAAACCATTGTTAGGCGGAATTTACTGCTTTCATCAATCTTCTATGAATCTTGTGCAAGTGGGAGATTGTTGGATCATGTATGCCCAAGAAACATACAAGATTGATGTGGTTAGTACGTTATGATCCAAGTCGGGTCATACCCAATAACAAGCCAAACATACACCAATAAATATTTTTTTGTTGATAAGATCATACAAATAAATATTGACACCAATTTAGAAAACGGGTTTTCTAAATTATTGCTTTTGTAATAGAACAACATTATATGGGTAATTTGTTCATGAGATATTTATTTGTTTCATTATTTAAGTTGGTTAAATAATGACAAATAAAATTGTCTTAATGTTATAAAATTAAAATATGTTTTAATTTTATAAATTTAAGGGATTGAAAGAGTTAATTTTATGAAACTTGAAATGGGTGGGAAACCCATTTGAAATGGGCTAATTTCGGCCGCCCTTGGCCTTCAAACACCCATTTTTTGTCTTGGTTCTTGAGTGACATTACTCACTTGAACACTCTTCTATCATCTCACCTTCTCTCACACACACTTAAGCAACAAAATCTCTCTACAAGGCCATATTATTTTCGGATTTTTTTCCAGCTCAAAAGAGGCTGAAAATTTCGTGTTTTAAAGGTTCCTTGGTGTAGAACTTTGGTGTCAGGCTTCCTAACTAGCTAGGTGTTTGAAGGGCTTGTGGGTATGGACACTTGAGGACTTCTACCCTTGAAGTCTTGGCCCTTTTTCAGACTCGTTTCTGCCTTCTCTTTGGTCGTTTTTGACAGCATCCAGAAAGGTAGTATTATGGTATGATAATGTTATGTTTTTGGGTGTTCTTGTTCATATTGTATGCTTGCTTTTCAGATAATAAAGATCCTTTTGTCTATGGGTTGGTTTTTTTCATATGATAATGGTAATTTTCAGAAACCTTAACATGTTTAAAGTAGTATATTCTGTTTCATTTCATATGTTTAAATGGTTAAACAAGTTGTAAATGGTCCAACAAACCCCATCAGATTACCCGCAGTGGAAGCAAAGATTTGAGATTCACTTCAATAGCGTAGATCCCAATCTGTGGGAGTCGATAGAAACAGGGTACAACATGCCTGTAGGAGCAGATGGAGTCAAACTTGAAGGGTTTTTTATAACATAAAAGCAAGTTTAACCATTTAAACTTTCAGAAAAACGCAGCGGAATAACAACTTTAAAACCGATTTTATAAGCTGAAAATTATGTTCTTTAGGTGACCATATAAGTGTTTAAAACAAACCCATAAATCAAAGGATCATAATATGTGAATAAACATGCTATGTGTACATAAAACAACACAATATGGCAGCCACAAAGGGGCTGCCAAACTACCTCTTTCAGCAGTTAGAAGTCGACGAAAGAAAGAAGTTAGAAGAGTGAAATATGGCCAAAGCTTCAAGGTTGGATGTCCTCAAATGTTGACTGCCACAAAGCTCTAAGTAAGCATCATTCTTGCTTGGATTTGGACACCAAAAACACCAAAATGAAAGCTGCCAAAAGACCTTCAAGATAGTGAACTTCCAGCAGCAAATTTGATGATGTGGGAAGATGAAATCGACCAAGGTTCCAAGAGGAGGAACCCTCAAGTGTGTATACCCCAAGCTTATCTTGCAAACACACCTTCTTGTTAGGAAGAAACACCACAAAAGCTCCAAAAACCCTCAACTTTCAGCTGCTAGAACCAAGATTTTGAGAGGGAATAGAGAGCTTTTTCTTGTTTGCATGTATTGTGAATTATTGAGAAAAGGAGAACCCCAAGACCACTTAATGTGTGTGTTATTCTCAAAACAAAATGGTCCAATGAGAAAATAGAGGGGGGGACGGCCAAAACTCATTCAAAATGGGTTTTCCCTCTTTAAATTAAACACATACACACACATTAAAATGGTCTTGCAACTAGACATATAATTACCATTTAATTGTATGTACAAGTTTTATAACTTATAAAATTAGCCAATTAACTTATAAGTTATAATTTCTCATTATTATTTGGTGTTATTTAACTCATTTAAATACAACTTCAAATAATATTGTTGAACAAAATATTCTAATAAGTTGTTCCACCTCATATGCAACTTATTTAGAAAACCCATTTTCTAAATTGGTGTAAATATTTAACTGCATGATCATATCATCAATTAAATATTAATTGGTGTTTGCTAAGCTTGTTATTGGGTATAACCCGAATTGGATCATGACATACTAACCGCATCAATGTTCTATGTGTCTTGGGCATATAGAATCTAACAATCTCCCACTTGCACAAGATTCATAGAAGATTGATGCAAGTAGTAAATACCGCCTAACAACGGTTTACTACCCTTAATACGCATGACATATAGCCATTCAATAACATCATCGCATTCAAGTATCCTACTTGAAATGATTTAGGTGAATTAATCATTTATCCTTTTGTTATAGATGTCATGTTAAATCCAAGAACATAGAGTGATCATTCCTTGTTGATTTAACTTATCAGGCCTTAGACATCTAACTCTCAATGAATAAGAGGAACAATTTCCATCTTGACTACATATGTTTCTCACAAACATCTCGTGTCATACCTGAACATACCCTTATGTGCTGTCTACTATTTCAGGACAGTGAAGAATTAGTTCAAGGTATAACACTTGGTGAATATCAAAACCCAATATGTATCTCAGGTCGGAGGATACCAAATGATATTCGCCTTTACTCAAATTTACTTATGATCAATCAATAAGATTCCATGTAGTAAAATTTGAGATGTGGGTTAGTCCAATATTTGTATCCCATAAATATCTATGAACCTTGGTAGCAACCATTGCTCTATATTCATCCTTATGAATATCAACCAATCCAAGTTCATAATAGTTTTACCCTCACACTTGTTCCCACAAGTATGAACGACTACGGACATTTAGAATAAACAATTTACTCATCGGTTAAACATGCTAAATTGGAACATTAATTGAAGCATTATAACCAAATAATTTTATTCAAATAATTGAGAGTTCCACATACCCAAATACAAAATTTACAGATCAAATCCAATCACTAGAATATCGAAGTCCCATGGCACAAGTATGACCTTCATGCTTTGCCTTTTCAAGGAGCTTCATGAGAGGATCCGCAATGTTCTGATCCGTGTGAACTTTGCGAATACATATCTTTCCTTTTTCAACTTCATCTCGTATGTAGTTGAATCTCCGCTCAATGTTCCTAGTCTTTTGATGAGCACGAGGTTCCTTGATTTGAGCAATCGCACCCTCGTTATCACAAAAGATCTCTAGGGGGTCCTGAATGGAAGGGACAACCCCCAGATCGGCAATGAATTTCTTTAACCATGCAGCTTCTTGAGCTGCCAATGAGGCGGCGACATATTCTGATTCTGTAGTTGATAGAGCCACCACATCCTCTTTGGAGCTTTTCCAAGAGACTGCTCCTCCATTCAGAATGAAAATATATCCCGATTGTGACCGGGAATCATCACGATCGGTTTGGAAACTCGCATCTGTGTAACCTTTTACAACGAGTTCCTCATCCCCAGATCCATAGATTAAGAACATGTCTCTTGTTCTCCTCAGGTACTTAAGTATGTTCTTAACAGCCATCCAATGATTGTTTCCAGGATTTTGCTGGTAACGGCTTGTCATGCTTAAGGCGCATGACACGTCCGGTCGAGTGCATATCATCGCATACATGATGGATCCAATAGCAGATGCGTATGGGATTGCCTTCATTTTATCTTGCTTATCCTTTGAGTTAGGAATTGAGTCGTACTAAATATCGTTCCTCTTTGAATAGGTACGGTACCTTTCTTAGAGTTCTCCATCTTGAACCTTTTCAAGATTTTATCAATATACGCACTTTGATTTAAACCAATCAACCGCCTTGATCTATCCCTATAGATCTTTATTCCCAGAATATAGGCGGCTTCTCCAAGATCCTTACTGGAAAAACAACTTCCAAGCCAGGTTTTTACACCTTCCAAGGTTGGAATGTCATTTCCAAATAGTAGTATGTCATCAACATACAATACTAGGAAAGTTATTATGCTCCCACTAGCCTTCTTATACACACAAGCCTCATCAGCATTTTTGATGAAGCCAAATTTCTTTACCTCCTCATCAAAACGATAATTCCAGCTTCTCGACGCTTGCTTCAATCCATAGATTGATTTCTTTAACTTGCATACTTTATTAGGATCTTTTGGATCGACAAAACCTTCAGGCTGAACCATATAGACATCTTCCTCAAGATATCCATTTAGGAAAGCGGTTTTGACATCCATTTGCCAATCTCATACATGAGCAGCTATGGCAAACAATGTCCTTATAGACTTTAACATCACAACAGGTGAGAAGGTTTCATCATAATCAACCCCTTGAGTTTGAGTGAAACCCTTTGCTACAAGTCTAGCTTTATAAGTATCCAAGTTTCCATGCATATCGGTTTTCTTCTTGAAAACCCACTTACTTCCAACTACCTTGGAATTAAGAGGTGGTACAACAAGTTCCCAAACTTGATTGTCATACATGGATTGCATCTGAACGTTCATGGCCTCAAGCCATTTGTCACAATCCAAATTGGACATTGCATCATGGTATGTGGTTGGTTCATCTGAATCTGCCACATAGCATCCATCCATGAAAGATCCATATCTTTCTCGTGGATTACTAGTTCTACCACTTCTGCGAACGTTTTGTGTGTCTTGATCAACCATTTGATCATCTTCAACATCTTCATGTTGAGTGCTAGTTTCAACCAAACGTGTATCGAGTTGTGGTTCTTGATCCTCCTCAAGATCCACTGTTCAACTGCTAGTTCCTTCCATAAGGAACTTTGCTTCTAAGAACTCACCCTTTCTGGCAACAAACACCTTTTGTTCCGGTGGATCATAGAAATAATATCCCATAGAATCTCTAGGATATCCAATAAAGATACACTTGGTGGATCGGACTTCCAATTTGTTTGGGGTGGGAGTCTTAACATAAGCCTCACATCCCCAGACCCTTAAGTATGATAGGGATGGAACTCTTCCATGCCATATGTCAAAAGGTGTCCTTTCCACCTTTTTGGTTGGGGCCATATTTAGAATACGGGCCGCGGAGAGCAAAGCGAAACCCCAAAATGATAGAGGTAATGTGCTTCTAGCCATCATAGATCGGACCATATCCAATAAGGTTCGATTCCTCCTCTCAGACACACCATTGTGTTGTGGTGTTCCAAGTGGAGTGAGTTCTGAGACAATCCCACAACTCCTAAGATGATCTTGAAAAGCATTACTTAGGTATTCACCCCCTCTATCGGTTAGGAGAACTTTAATCGACTTGTTGAGTTGATTTTCTACTTCATTCTTGAAGATTTTGAACATTTCAAAACCTTTATCTTTGTGCCTTAATAAGTACACATACCCATAGCGACTATAATCGTCGGTAAAGGTAATGAAGTATCTTTCACCATTCCTAGTCATTGGTTAAAAAGGACCACATACATCCGAATGTATGATTCCTAATAAATCTTTTGCCCTTTCGCTAGTTCCACTAAAGGGTGCCTTAGTCATTTTACCTTGTAATCAAGATTCATATACATCAAATGAATCACATTCATTCGTTTTTAAAAGACCATTATTTTGAAGTGTTTGTATACGTTTCTTGTTTATATGACCAAGACGACAATGCCAAAGATAGGTATCACTCAAATCTAACTTGAGTTTCTTGGTGTTAGTATGGTACAATGAAATATTTAAAGCATTTTCCTGAACCAATTCATAAATACCATTAATGGGTATAGCTTTAAAATAGAACATATCATTTAAAGAAACATGAATATCATTTTTCAATAAAAGATAATACATAATCATAAAGTGTTAATTGGGATACAGAAATAATGTTCCTAGTCAAACTAGGAGCATACAAAACATTCTTCAAAATAACATCCAAGCCACTTGGAAGTTTTAAGATGTAGTCCCCACGAGCTTCAACTTGGACTTTGGTTCCATTGCCCATGAAGAGGCTCACATCCCCTTGATTGAAGTCCATACTTCTTTTGAACCCCTGCAACAAATTGCAAATATGAGTTCCACATCCGGTATCTAATACCCATGTGTTTGAAGATGTAACATCAAGATCAATATGAATCATGTATATTGTACCTGAGGTCTGGCCGACATCCCTCTTGGCTTTCAACTCTTGGAGATGGCCAGGACAATTTCTTGCCCAATGTCCAATCTCCCCACACTTGAAGCATGGGTCATTGGTAGCAACCTTTTGCTTCTTCTCCTACGGTTTAGGTGGCACCTTTGCCACCCCTTTCCCCTTTCCCCATACGGGTCCCTTACCCCTAGCAACCTTTGCCTTGGGTGCAGGATGAGGCCTTTTCTTGTTCCCACCTTCATTGATGGTGAGAACGGGTAAAACCCTTTTACCCATGGCCGCCTTGGCCGTTTTCAGCATTGAGTGAAGCTCACCAATGCTTTTGTCCCATGCATTCATGTTGTAGTTCAACACGAATGTCTCGAACTTTTTGGTAAGGCCATTAAGGATCAAATCCGTGGCCAATTCCTTTGAGATAGGAGAATTAAGCCTCTCGAGGCGGTCAATATGACTTTTCATCTTAAGTACATAAGATGAAACAGATTGGTTGTCGTCCATACGACATGCATGGAGTGCTCGAACTATTTCGAAGCGCTCAACCCTTGCTTGCGTTTGGAACGTTTCTTTCAGCTGGGTTATCATGTCATATGCTCGGTGATGTTCATACTCCTTTTGGAGATCCGGAGTCATGCTCGCTAGCATGAGACAAGACACTTGGACAGAGTCCTCAGTGTACTTGAGCCAATCGTTGTAGGCCTCCTCATCATCCTCAGTAGGTTGATCGGGGATAGGGTTGTCTAAAACATATGATCTTCTCTCTTGCTTGAGAACGATTCTCAAGTTTTGATACTAATCAATAAAGTTGTTATGATTTAGACGTTCCTTTTGCAGGATCACTCGTAATGATTGGTTGGACGCGAATGAGTTATCGTGATTTTCATTTTTGGTGGCCATCTACAAAATTTAACAAAGATCTATTTTAGTATTTTCGATATTGCTATTTTAATAATTAATGCCTTTTAAGGTCATTTTTATATTAAAGTCTAGAACCCAACATTACATTTAAATTGTGGTTAGGTGACCTTTATCCCACGATTTAAATTAATAAGGTGGTCAACGATTGATGGTTGCAACCATTTACAACTTCTAGAGGTATGGGATCGACTTTAAACATCATATGTAAAGCCGGCATGTTAATCCCATCAATACCATTTGGAAACCATATTGTAGGTGATCCATTTAACATGGTTGGCAAATCAAGAAATCCTACTTACACACACGTGTGAGTTTGCCAAAATGAGTGGTTAGGTGACCTTTCTCCCACGAATATGGCATTCTCACCTTAAGTCATAAGTTCCCTCAAAGTGGTTAGGTGACCTTTATCCCACTAAGAGTTCCCAAGTGACTCAAGTGTTGTGTAAAAGGACGGTGTTGATCTTGTTTTTCAAATGTTTAGAGATTTCATAATTCTAGTTTAGAAAACTCTTTGTACTTGTATTTTGCATGCTTTCAAATACAAGGTACCCTTTGGTCTTTTGATTAAAACCTATTTTAATCTTTAAAATCATTAAATCATTTTAATAACATTTTATTACCTTTTAATGATTAAGAACCATCATTTTTATAGCTTGTTAAGTTTGTTTAGTTTGTAATGCATATCAAAACATCAACCATACAATCAAATAACAAACATACAAACAAGCATAAACATAAACAACCATAATGTGCATAAACTATTATGAGTTTATAATTATCCTCTAAAACCGATTTTAAAGTACAAAACCAAGCAAGTTATCCACATAACCGGCTCTTGATGCCATTGAAGGGTTTGTTAGAACATAAAAGCAAGTTTAACCATTTAAACTTTCAGAAAAACGCAGCGGAATAACAACTTTAAAACCGATTTTATAAGCTGAAAATTATGTTCTTTAGGTGACCATATAAGTGTTTAAAACAAACCCATAAATCAAAGGATCATAATATGTGAATAAACATGCTATGTGTACATAAAACAACACAATATGGCAGCCACAAAGGGGCTGCCAAACTACCTCTTTCAGCAGTTAGAAGTCGACCAAAGAAAGAAGTTAGAAGAGTGAAATATGGCCAAAGCTTCAAGGTTGGATGTCCTCAAATGTTGACTCCCACAAAGCTCTAAGTAAGCATCATTCTTGATTGGATTTGGACACCAAAAACACCAAAATGAAAGCTGCCAAAAGACCTTCAAGATAGTGAACTTCCAGCAGCAAATTTGATGATGTGGGAAGATGAAATCGACCAAGGTTCCAAGAGGAGGAACCCTCAAGTGTGTATACCCCAAGCTTATCTTGCAAACACACCTTCTTGTTAGGAAGAAACACCACAAAAGCTCCAAAAACCCTCAACTTTCAGCTGCTAGAACCGAGATTTTGAGAGAGAATAGAGAGCTTTTTCTTGTTTGCATGTATTGTGAATTATTGAGAAAAGGAGAACCCGAAGACCACTTAATGTGTGTGTTATTGTGAGAACAAAATGGTCCAATGAGAAAATAGAGGGGGGGACGGCCGAAACTCATTCAAAATGGTTTTCCCTCGTTAAATTAAACACATACACACACATTAAAATGGTCTTGCAACTAGACATATAATTACCATTTAATTGTATGTACAAGTTTTATAACTTATAAAATTAACCAATTAACATATAAGTTATAATTTCTCATTATTATTTGGTTTTATTTAACTCATTTAAATACCACTTCAAATAATATTGTTGAACAAAATATTCTAATAAGTTGTTCCACCTCATATGCAACTTATTTAGAAAACCCATTTTCTAAATTGGTGTAAATATTTAACTGCATGATCATATCATCAATTAAATATTAATTGGTGTTTGCTAAGCATGTTATTGGGTATAACCCGACTCGGATCATGACATACTAACCACATCAATGTTCTATGTGTCTTGGGCATATAGAATCTAACAAAACTTACATTAGGGGGCATAGCTGATGGACAAATGGTTAAATACAATGCTGAGAAGAAAGTCTATTGTTGGACCAAAAGAACCAATGAGCCTGATCAGAAAGACCTCTAAGTCCCACATACATCATAACAACTGCTGAAGACTTGATCAGCTGTTTGACAAAGTCTGAAGAGCAACAGTTGAAGAACAAAGTACTGAAGACTTCAACAGCTGAAGACCAAAGTTTGAAGATCAACAGCTGAAGACTAAAGTACTGAAGACTTCAAAAGCTGAAGACTAAAGTACTGAAGACTTTAACAGCTGAAGACCAAAGTCTGAAGATCAACAGCTAAAGACTAAAGTACTGAAGACTTCAAAAGCTGAAGTACAAAGACTGATGACAACAGCTGAAGACATCAGTTGATGACAACAGTTGAAGTTCAAGTACAAGTACTGATGCCTTCGGAGTTTGTTACAACAGCTGAAGAAGCATTCTTCAGTTGTTGTGATGGTTTCCTTTCAGTAGTTTTCTTTTCTATTTCAGTACTTGTAAAACTACTGAAGAGCATGTTCTTCAGTCGTTGTAGTTTCAGTAGTTTCTTTTCAGTAGTTGTAGTGATAGTTAACACTTAGTATTTTTGTAAGAAGATGTCAGCTGTTTTGACATCTTCAGTAGTTGTGTTAACTATCAGTAGTTTGAATAATTCTGTTAGATGTCACTATCAAGTGACATCAGCAGACGTCACATCTCCTATATAAGAGATGTTGACCTAATTATACGGGTGACGTTCTGTTACCACAAAAGCGCATATTGAATGAAATATCTTTCGCAGAATTCTCTCTCTCTATAACCGTTTACTCTTATATTGAATATCAATTGTGTCCTTGTGAATTGTCTAATTCATTGTTTGATTTCCCCTGCAATACTCTCTAATCAATCAAACGTAGATCACTGATCCTGCAAATGGTATCAGAGCAGGTTAATCATTGATCGATCTAACAATTGTTCACTGAAACTGCTATTCGATATCTATGTTTGATTGAATTAGCATATTTGCAAGAATTGGTTATACATTATTGAATTTCTGCTGCTTTCGTTTATTCACTTTGAGCTCTCTCTTGGTTCAATTTGGTTTGTTCGTGTTTTGTTCTAAATCTGCTAAAGCTTAATTGAATTTGGTTGAATCTGTGAATGACTACTCCTTCTAATGACCCTCACAATACCGGTTCCTCAACCAAGCCTCCGATGCTGGTTAGGACTGAGTATAACATATGGCAACGAAGGATGCTTCATCACCAGTCTGTTAACAGTTCAGGTTGTTGGACATCTGTGGTACATGGTCCATATAAGCCTATGGTGAACAATCCGGAAACCAACCAAATGGTTCTGAAGAAGAAGGAACAATACTCAGATGAGGATCGGAAACTGTTTGAGATTGATGCTAAAGCGCATGGTATTCTAGCCATGGCTTTGCCTAATGAAATCTATTCAGGGCTTATGCATCATGAAACTGCTCATGACCTCTGGAATGCACTGAAGGAACAATTCGGTGGAACAGATGAGGTCTTAGCAAACAACAGAGAAATCCTTGCCCAACAATATGAGACATTCTCTCATAGAAAGGGTGAGACACTAACTCAACAGTTTGAGCGTTTTTCTTGTTTGATCTCTGAGCTGAAAATGGTCAAACAGGAATACACCAATAGCCAGATGAATAACAAATTCCTCAGATCACTGCCTGAGAGATGGGACAGATACACTATTGTCCTACGCTCCAGTGCAAATCTGGATAGCCTATCTCTCACCCAACTTCATCGGAAACTTCTTCCATTCAAGAGAGAGATAGAGCAGAAAAGGAAACTGGCATCATCAAAAAAGCTCACTGATGACTTTGTACCAGGGAACACTGCCTTGGTTGGTCATGAGTCAGATTATGCTGCATCTGAAAGCAATTATGATGAGCATATAGATTTCTCTTCAAACAGTTCTGATCATGCATTTGTTGGTGTTGATAGTCAATCAAGCTGTAATAGTGACAATTTATGATTCATCATGGATGATCTGAATGGTATTGCTGATGATGATTTAGAAGAGATGGATATTCTAAGCCAAATGGCCTTAGTTAATATCAGATCTCAAAAGTTCTACAAGAGAACTGGCAGGAAATTTCCTGGACTCTCTGGCAAAACCAAAGTTGGTTTTGACAAGAGTAAATTGAGGTGTCACAAATGCCAAAGGCTTGGACACTTTGCAAGAGAATGTAGATCAACTGGATCTAACTCTTCTGCACCCTTTATGACTTTTCCAAGCACTAGTCCACACAAGAGAGGGCAACATCCTGCGAGTTCTGGTCATCATTCACACTCTATATCTCCTGCATACTTTGTCCCTCAAGGTCCAATGTCATATCCATATCCCTGCTATTACATGCCTCAGCCAAATCCGATTCAAGCTCCTATGGCACAAAAACCACAAGCATTACCTAAACCTCAAGCTTCCCAATCTCATCAACAATCTCAACCTCAACAACAAAGCTTTTTCACCCCAGGAGTTATTGACCGGAGCAGTTTACCAGATGATATGTCTGGTCATGAACAACTGTTCTCTGGTGCAGGTCAACATGGTGGTGACAGTCCTTTTGGAAATCTTGCTCTTATGGCTCTGGAGTATGCTGACAGGATCAATGATCTAAAGTTTGATGGATTAGAGTGTAACACAGCGGAATAAGATCAAGAATTAGACAAATTATAGCAAGAATTTGATATTCGTATGCATTAAGAACAAATATGGTTGTAACGAGAGAATATATTTCTGTGAAAAGGAATGTTTCAATTATATCAATTGTTTCTGCTCAATCATTCACCGATTACAATAAGGTTGACACTCCTTATATAGAGTGCAATCACTTCTGATATCACGGGATAGTGACATCTGGCAGATTTATTACAAAAATAACTAACACTTAACAAACTACTGAAATGTTCACAACTACTAAGAACATATCAGAGAGTGCTAAGCACAAAATATAAAACTATTGATGCTAAACTACTGAAACTAAACTACTGAAACTAAACTACTCATTACATAACTACTAAAAAGGGAAAATATAAAACTACTGGAAGAAAACGGTCACAACTACTGAAGAAGACCTCTTCAGCTATTGTGAAAATGTCTGATACTTGGTCTTCAGTACTTGTCTTCAGCACTTGTCTTCAGACTGTCTTCAGTACTTGTCTTCAGACTTTGTCTTCAGCACTTGTGTCTTTGAGCACTTGTGTCTTCAGACTTTGTCTTCCGCACTTATCTTCAGACTTTGTCTTCAGCACTTGTGTCTTCAGACTTTGTCTTCAGCACTTGTGTCTTCAGACTTTGTCTTCAGCACTTGTGTCTTCAGACTTTGTCTTCAGCACTTGTCTTCATACTTTGTCTTCAACACTTGTGTCTTCAGACTTTGTCTTCAGCACTTGTGTCTTCATACTTTGTAATCAGTTGTTGTCTTCAGCTGTTGTGGACTTCAGCAGTTGTTGTGACGTCTGTGGGACTTAAAGGTTTTTCTGATCCGGCTCATTGGTTCTTTTGGTCCAACAAACTCCCCCTGAACCAATGCAGCCAAAACCTTTAACTTTATTGAGGTCCCACTTATTGTTGGCAAAGACTTCTCTTGATCAGCTTCAGAGAATCAGATCAGCACAGGCCAGGAAGAGGTTTCTAATCATGTGTTTGGCTAAGTATGGAAGGGAACTCTGTTTTGGGGAATCTGGACATAGAGTTGTGATCCCAACCATGAAACCTACTTCCCATTTACGAGTCTGTAAGACTCACGAACATAGGCCTCAAGGAGAACAACCTGTTCCTCCTTGGAGAGTTCTTCTACTCCTTCAAAGAAGAACTCTGGACCATAGTACTCAGATAGGTACTTTATAGTCCTGCCATTCTTCAACTCCACAGTAGTTATCTCCCTATAGACAAATTCATCAGGATGGGTGCCCTCAAGGAGTAACTGGAGCTCATTCTTCTTAATGTCTTCAAGCTTCTTATATAATAACCCCTTTTTGATCATCTTGTTTTCCTGTAAGGCTTGTGGGGTCATTTTTTATTGATGAGCCTTCTTGAATTCATCGAGTATTTCCCAAGGTGAGACTACAATGGCCAACATGATTGTAGAGTCTATTGTTTTTCTAACCTGGCAATTGTATCTATGTGGAATGGATCTTTTGTGTATTCTAGAGCTCACCTTGGGGTCTGGCCATACTCTCACTCTCTCTTTTTGATACTGAAATGTGTGTCTGAGAGTGTACAGCCTCTGAGCATGCCCTTTCATGGCTTGTATAGATGATGACTGGGGAAATTCCTTGTCAACCATCTTCAGTAGTTGCTCATCGCGCTGCTTCTGCTGTTCTTCATCTTCTATTTTGACTCTAACCATTTCCCTTTGTGAGTCAGGTGTGATCATGAGTTGACTCCTGGGTTCTGGTACCCTTAGAACAGTAGAGAGTGGCAGACTATCATCTTCATCATCTTCTTCATCATTTTCTTCATCATCTTCTTCTATCCTCAGCACCCTTCTCCTCCTTCTAGGTGCATCACTGGATGATGGTTGGGTTGGTTTTTGTGGTAAAGGAATTGGTTTGAGGGTTGAGGATGTTTGGATTTGAGTTTTGAGATTGGTTTGGAGATTTGAGGGGTAGGCTATTTTTGAGTGGGTAATTGGGAAGGTTGTTCAAGCATTTTGGTTGTAAGTTTGTCTTTTGTGAGTTTAGCCATTTCAAGCCTTTTCCCAGCTCCAGCCTTATCAAGTGCTTCAATAATTATCCCCTTATGAAATTGCTCAGACAAACAGATTCTGGTGGCTATAGCCAGAATGCTGTCTCTAGTCCATGAACGAATCTCCATCAGTGATCTTCCTAAATATTTGGCTATGAATAGAATCACGATCTCCAATCTCTCTTTCTCCAGCACACTGTACCCAGCCCATGTGTTTTGGATTTCATTTACTTCCAACCTCCTGATCTCACTGTCTAGTTTGGTTGTATCAAAGTCTTGCTTGAAGAGTTGCACAATGATTTTGTCCATGGATCGGCTGTGTGCTTCATCTGCATCTTTTATTAGCTCTTCCAAGGATTTTTCTTCAGCATTCTTTTGATCACCAGCACTTTTCTTTCTTTTGTAAGTGATCAGTTGTTGTTCCTTTTCCTTCTCCAACTCCTTGGTTTTCTCTTGTGCCTTCTCATCCTCAGTTCTTTTTCTTTTCTTTTCTTTCACTGCTGTACTCTCCCCCTTTTTGGATGCATTGGTTGCAAGGGTTTGTACCGCAAAAATTTTCTTGTGCACAGCATCATCAATGAGTAGTTGTAGACTTGAGAAGATCCTCTCATCAATGGCTTTATGAACAATGTCATTGATGATGGGAGTGATGAGAGGTAAGGATTGTTGGAATGTAGCAACCATCTGCTCAGGGGGGTTCTGTCCCTGATAGATAGTGCCAAAGGCAGAGGCTGGAGGCTCAGTGAAGTGAGAGGGTTAAGTGTTTGGGGGACCTTCGAATGAAGGTGCCATCTGTGGGTTAGTGGGGGCAGATGGACTTACATCCTGAGACTTCTTGGCAAGCAGTTCTTGTAGTCTGCTTACCTCAGCCTCCAGGTTGGTGTTGTGGGCTAGAACATCATAGAAAAAGCCTAGGTCATCATCAACAGATGTTGAATCACCTGACCTCCTGCTTGTAGCACGATGTACATGCACCGGGTGTAGACCAGTTTTAGCATGTGCCCCTTTTTCTTGGAACTGGGGACTTCCAACCTCAGGACGATGTCCTTCATCAGCTTTTGCCTCTGGTGAGGTCTTAGCTATGTTACCAGCCTCAGTCTGATCATGTGCTGATTCAGAAGAGGTGGCAGCCTCACCAAATGTTTGTATCTGCATATCCACACCAGGAGATAGAACAATTAAATCCTGGTGCTGTGGGTTGTCATAAGCATGTTGATCCTCTTCCTCAATTGTTGTGTGTTAGGATCAGTGATCTACGTTTGATTGATTAGAGAGTATAGCAGCGTAATTCTAACAATGAATTAGCCAATCACAAGAACAAAAGATATTCAATGAACAAAACGGTTATAGATAGAGAGAATTCTGCAGATATATTTCATTCAATATTCGCTTTCGTGGTAACGGAATGTCACAATTACAATTAGGTCGACACCTCTTATATAAGAGATGTGACGTCTGCTGATGTCACTTGATAGTGACATCTATCAGAATTTATCACAAACTACTGATAGTTAACACAACTACTGAAGATGTCAGACAGCTGACATCTTCTTACAAAAATGCTATGTTAACTATTATTACAACTACTGAAATGAAACTACTGAAACAATAACAACTGACGAACATACTCTTCAGTTGTTTTACAAATACTGAAACAAGAAACTACTGAAAGGTAAACCATCACAACTACTGAAGAAGACCTCTTCAGCTGTTGTGACAACGTCTCATACTTTGGTCTTCAGCACTTGTGTCTTCAGACTTTGTCTTCAGCACTTGTGTCTTCAGACTTTGTCTTCAACACTTGTGTCTTCAGACTTTGTCTTCAGCACTTGTGTCTTCAGACTTTGTCTTCAGCACTTGTGTCTTCAGACTTGGTCTTTAGCACTTGTGTCTTCAGACTTGGTCTTCAGCACTTGTGTCTTCAGACTTTGTCTTCAGCACTTGTGTCTTCAGACTGTCTTCAGACTTTGTGTTTTCAGACTTTCTAATCAGCTGTTGTGGTCTTCAGTAGTTGTTGTGATGTCTGTGGGACTTAAAGGTTTTTCTGATCCGGCTCATTGGTTCTTTTGGTCCAACAAACTCCCCCTGAACCAATGCAGCCAAAACCTTTAACTTTATTGAGGTCCCACTTATTGTTGGCAGAATGGTTGGTCTTTTACCTTCTTGATCAGTTGAGAAGATGACCCATATAAGCACTGGCCTGGAAATGAGTCTCTGAAGATTTGGTTGGCAATGTATGGATGGGAGCTCTGTATTGGGGAATTGGACATTAAGCTGTTCCCCCATCCATGAGACTCACTTCCCATGTATAAGCCTGTAGGATTCTCTGGTGTATGCTCTGAGAAACATGATTTGTTCTTCCATGGTTAGGTTCTCGGCTTCACCATCAAACAATCCTTCTCGCCCATACAGCTCTGAGATGTACTTGGCCTGTGTACCATTTTTGAGCTCAACTGTTGTAATCTGTCGGTATGCAAACTCATCAGGATGAGTCCCTTCAAGTAACAGACTGAGCTCATTTTGTTTGAAGTTCTCAAGCCTCTTGTAGACTAACCCCTTTTTAATAATTTTGTTCTCTAACATCTTTTGGGGTGGTTGTTTAGTCTCATAGGCCTTCTTGAAGTCTTCTACAATCTCCCAGGGTGATACTACAAGGACCACTGTGATCTCTTCATCTACGATCCTTTTGACTTGGCCCTTGTAACTCGAAGGAATGTCTTTCTTTACAATCCTGTGAGCTACCCTAGGATCAGGCCATACTCTCACCTTTTCCTTCTGATATTGAAATGTGTTGGCAAGAGTGTACAACCTAAGAGCTTCTTTCTTCGTAGTAATAATTGATGCCGAAGCAGCATAAGTTTTGTCAATGCTTTTCAGCATTTCATCATCATGATGCTTTTGCTGCTGTTCTTCTTCAATCTTTACTCTCACAACTTCCATCTATGAGGTGGGAGTGATGGGTGTGGGTTTGGCTTTTACCAATGTTAGAACTGCAGACAGAGGCAGCCTATCTTCTTCCACATCACCCTCTTCTTCTTCTTCTTCTAGCCTCAACACCCTTCTCTTCTTCTTCTTAGGTGCATCATCGGCTGTTGGTTTAGATGGTAAGGGAGTTGGTTTTGAAGGTTGAGGATGTTTGGATTTGGGTTTTGAGATTGGTTTGGAGATTTGAGGGGTAGGCTGTTTTTGAGTGGGTGATTGGGAAGGTTGTTCAAGCATTTTGGTTGTGAGTTTGGCTTTTGTGAGTCTTGCCATTTCAAACCTTTTTCCAGCCCCAGCCTCATCATGTGCTTCAATGATTATCCCCTTATGAAATTGCTCAGACAAACAGATTCTGGTGGCTATAGCCAGAATGCTGTCTCTGGTCCATGAACGAATCTCCATCAGTGATCTTCCTAAGTATTTGGCTATGAATCGAATCATGATCTCCAATCTCTCTTTCTCCAGCACATTGTTCCCAGCCCATCTGTTTTGAATTTCCTCTACTTCCAACCTCCTGATCTCACTGTCTAGTGTGGCTATATCAAAGTCTTGCTTGAAGAGTTGCTCAATGATTTTGTCCATGGATCGGCTGTGTGTTTCATCTGCATCTTTTACCAGCTCTTCCAAGGATTTTTCTTCAGCATTCGTTTGATCACCAGCACTTTTCTTTCTTTTGTAAGTGATCAGTTGTTGTTCCTTTTCCTTTTCCAACTCCTTGGTTTTCTCTTATGCCTTCTCATCCTCAGTTCTTTTTCTGTTCTTTTCTTTCACTGCTGTACTCTCCCCCTTTTTGGATGCATTGGTGGCAGGGGTTTGCACCGCAGAAAGTTTCTTGTGCACGACATCATCAATGAGTGGTTGTAGACTTGAGGAGATCCTCTCATCAATGGCTTTATAAACAATGTCATTGATGATGGGAGTGATGAGAAGTAGGGATTGTTGGAATACAGCAACCATCTGCTCAGGGGGGTTCTGTCCCGGAGAGATAGTGCCAAAAGTAGAGGCTGGAGGCTCAGTGAAGTGAGAGGGTAAAGTGTTTGGGGGACCTTCAAATGAAGGTGCCATGTGTGGGTTGGTGGGGGCAGATGGATTTACATCCTGAGACTTCTTGGCAAACAGTTCTTGTAGTCTGCTTACCTCAGCCTCTAGGATGGTGTTGTGGGCTAGAACGTCATAGAAAAAGCCCAGGTCATCGTCAGCAGATGCTGAATCACCTGACCTCCTGCTTGTAGCAGGATGTACATGCACTGGGTGTATACCAGTTTTAGCATGTGCCCTTTTGTCTTGGAACTGGGGACTTCCAGCCTCAGGACGGTGTCCTGCATCAGCTGTTGCCTCTAGTGAGGTCTTAGCTATGTTACCAGCCTCATTCTGATCATGTGCTGATTCAGAAGAGGTGGCAGCCTCACTAGATGTTTTAATCTCCCTATCCACACCAGGAGATAGAACTTGTAAACCCCGGTGATGTGGGTTGTGAGAAGCATGGTGATCCTCTTCCTCAATATCTGTGGTTCTCCCCTTTGTTGGTGGTTGTTGGGGAGGAGGAGAGGCATGCAGCTGAGTCAGCACGTTTGCAATGATTATGGTTGGACTTTGGGGGGCGGTTGCATGGGGAGATGGGGTAAAAGCAGTGTGCACCTGGGGAGGATGGTGCTCTTCAATGGCAATCTCCTCAAGTGAGGAAGATCCCAGATGTGTGGGTACCCCTTCTGTGGTGGCTGCAGGCTCCTTTTGAGAGGAATCCTGAGCGGCTGTGGCTGGTAGAGTCTTGATACTGCTGGGGGGTTTAAATCAGCAAGTATATCCTGCCTGGGTGATACAGGAGCATCTTCAGGGGACTCATCTCTCTGAATAGCTGTTTTGGGGTGTTTTGGTTTTGGTTTAGTGGGGACTTTGGTTCTGGTGGTGGAAGATATGGGTTCCCTGTGCTTGGGCTTTAGCATTCGGGCAGCTTCTTTGAGAATAAGGTCTGAGTTGTGCCTGGAGTATACCTCAGCCAAAACAGCTGGTGCAGGGACTCCAAGGCCAACAAGGCCATCAGATTTTAATTCTTCTAAAATAATGGCCATCAGAAACCTGGGATATAATGGCCATCGGTTTGCCGCAGGTTTCTGAGCCAAGTTCTTTATTTCTAGAAACACGATTTCAGAAATATTTAGCGGTTGGTGTTCTAGAATAGAATACAATACCTGTTGCCATTGGGATGACATTGATCCCAAGAGGATGTCTTGGAGGCTAAGCAGACATTTACCATGTGAAAAATAAATTTCTCAGCATCATGGAAATGTTTCTTCAGAATGGTTGTAGCCCGAAGATCACCTTCATACCCATGATTGATAAAGGACATATCTGTTGTGCCCTTTGGGTATTCAGTCACAGCGGTGGAGTCGTGTAAGTGTAATGCCTGACGAATGATGTCGGCTATAACGACCACTGGTTTCTGGTTGACAAGGGACCGAATAGAGATTTGGCTGGTAGACTCATCAGTATGAACAAAAGCATTTGACCAGAATTGACTGAGGGATTCAGGGTAGATGGTCGGATTCAAGAGAAAGGCTGTGCGATATGGGGAATCCACCATTAAGTCAATGGTATTATCATATTTGTTCCAGAAAGCCGACTTGGTAAGGTATGCAACGCAGTTATGTCGTGGTTTCAGACTCATGGTCCCCATGTTTGAGAGAGAGAAGTTCAGAAAATAACGGCTAATGAAACATTCGAGAAGAGGACAGGTATTTATAGGGTAGGGGTTAGAAAATGACTGAAGGGTTTAGTGTTAGTCATCAGTAGTTTTAAACCGACTGTTGACATGGTATTACCCTTTCAGACGTTGAAACAGCTGAAGTCGTGGTTTTAGGCATCAGCAGTTAGAAAACTACTGAAGACCATGGTTTTGACTTCAGATGATGAAACAACTGAAGACTTGGTATCAATCATCAGTAGTTGTGAAACTACTGAAGACATTGGTTTTTTCAGCAGTTGTTGTAAACAGCTGATGACTTGGTATTAGTCATCAGTAGTTGTGAAACTACTGAAGACATGATTTTGTCATCAGTTGTTGTAAACAGCTGATGACTTGGTATTAGTCATCAGTAGTTGTGAAACTACTTAAGACATGGTTTTGTCATCAGTTATTGTAAACAGCTGATGACTTGGTATTAGTCATCAGTAATTGTGAAACTACTGAAGACATGGTTTTGTCATCAGTTGTTTAAGATGAAACAGCAGTTGTAGAAACAACTGAAGAGAAAGTTCTCTTCAGTAGTTTTTGTCAATTCATAGCCTTTCAGCTATATCATACTGTCCTCAACACTTACTCATCAGACTTTGCATCTGCTTTTCAGATGTTTCATAGGACGTCAGTACTTATCTGTTTGTACTGATTTCAGTAGTTGTAACTACATTAGTGGTTTAGAACAGATAAAGTACTTCAGTACTTGTGAGGCATTTAGCCGTCAGTAGTTATAAAAACTACTGAAGGTGAAAGAACTCATCAGTACTTATATGTGACATGGTTACCAATGATCACCAGTATTGTTTACTGAAATCATCAGTAGTTGTCACTTATTCTAGCTGCAGTATACCAAGCCTTAACACAAGGTTTTGGAAAGTAGAACTATCCAAAGTCTTAGTAAAAACATATGCAAGCTCATTAGCACTAGGCACAAACTTAGTATCAATCAGACCTTTTTCAAAACAATCTCGAATAAAGAGATGTCTGATCTCTATATGTTTGGTCCTAGAGTGCTCGACTGGATTTTTGACAATACACAAAACTGAAGCACTATCCATTAATAATGCAGTCTTAGTCTCTGTAATGCCATAATCCAGAAGTTGGTTCTGAAGCCAGAGTACCTGAGAAGTGCAACTTGCAGCAGCAATGTACTCGGCTTCAGCCGTTGATGTAGCAACAGATGTTTGTTTCTTACTCTGCCAAGAAATCAAACAGTTGCCTAGGAATTGACAACCACCAGAAGTTGACTTTCTAGTTAACTTGCACCCTGCATAGTCACTATCGGAAAAAGCAACTAATTTGCAAGAGTGTCCAGTGGACTACCATA
Organism: Flaveria trinervia; assembly: GCA_025506515.1. Classification (NCBI taxonomy): domain Eukaryota; kingdom Viridiplantae; phylum Streptophyta; class Magnoliopsida; order Asterales; family Asteraceae; genus Flaveria; species Flaveria trinervia. The sequence goes on from CM046446.1 coordinate 33,197,549, forward strand.
AACCCAGAGATTGTGTACCTTGCAAATATCTAAAGATTCTCTTGACTGCAATCAAATGAGACTCTTTAGGAGCAGCCTGAAATCTAGCACAAACACATGTAGCAAACATAATATCTGGTCTAGAAGCTGTTAAATACATCAAGGACCCAATCATACATCTGTAAAGTGTTTCATCAATAGCTTTACCTTTCTGATCAGCATCCAGTTGTGTGGTGTTGCACATGGGAGTAGAACAGGGCTTACAGTTTTGTAAATCAAACTTATTCAAAAGATCTTTTGTATATTTTGACTGATGAATAAAGGTTCCATCAGCCTTTTGTTTAATTTGCAAGCCTAGAAAGAACTGTAATTCTCCTATTGCACTCATTTCAAACCGCTTTTTCATTAATGTTGTAAAATCATCACAAAACTGGGGATCAGAGGATGCAAAAATGATATCATCAACATAAATCTGAACAAGTAGCTTATGCTGATCTACCTTCTTAATAAACAAAGTTTTATCAATGGAGCCTCTAGTGAAATTATTCTTAAGAAGAAAAGTGGAAACTGTCTCATACCAGGCTCTAGGAGCTTGTTTCAACCCATAAAGAGCCTTATCAAGTTTATACACCCATTCAGGATGTTTATTATCCTCAAAACCTGGTGGTTGACACACATAAACTTCTTCTTTTATTTTACCATATAGAAATGCACTTTTGACATCCATTTGAAAAACTTTAAGATTGTGGAATGCAGCATAGGCTAAAAACAATCTGATTGCCTCTAGTCTGGCTACAGGGGCAAAGGTTTCATCATAGTCAATACCTTCTTCTTGTGAAAACCCCTGTACAACCAATCTAGCCTTGTTCTTAACAATAAGCCCATTTTCATCAGTTTTATTCCTAAACACCCATTTAGTGCCTATTGCACACTTACCTGGGGGAAGAGGAACCAGTTCCCACACTTGCTGTTTCTTGAACTAAAGTACCTCAAGCTGCATGGCTTCAACCCATCCATTGTCTCTCAAAGCAACATGGTAGTTCTTTGGCTCTAGCTGACTGATGAAGAGAGCATAGAACCAGAAGTTAGACAATTGACTTCTTGTTGAAACACCAGCATTGATATCACCAATAATCTGAGACATTGGGTGATTCTTCAGTTCTTGATAAACAATGAGATCTGCGCAAGTGTTTGTAGGACCTTCAGCAACAGCAGATGTTGATGCAGACTCTTGAAACCAAGAATTAGATGGTAACTCAAAAGATGTAGAGGAATCAGAGATCTCATCAGCATTTGTTGTGGATGGAACTGCTGAAGCTACAGGAACATCAATTTAGCAGACACAGGCAGTTGGTCACTAAACTTGAATAGGTGAGTATTGATATTATCATCATCATCATCAATACCACCAGGTGGAAGACATGCTGCAGAAGATGATTTATCCACATGATCTGCAACAGCTGGAGGTTGATAAGGAACATATTGTAGTATGCCCAAATCAAACAACTCCACAGGGTTTTGTGGAATCTTGTCCATAGGAGATTCATTAAACTTCACATGCAAAGTCTCTTCAACTATCTTTGTTCTTCAGTTGAAGACTCTGTATGCCTTGCAAGTACATGAATAACCAACAAAATACCCTGCATCCACCTTAGGATCAAATTTTTGGAGTTGATCCTTTGTGTTGAGAATAAAACAGGGACACCCAAATGCTTTGAAAAATGAAATTAGAGGAGCCAAGTGATGGAGAACTTCATATGGAGTCTTCATCAACCTCTGATTTACTAAGACTCTATTCTGCACATAGCAAGCTGTGTTAACAGCTTCAGCCCAAAAGGTCAGTGGCAAACCAGAGTCAGTCAGCATGGACCTTGCAGCTTCAATTAGGGTCCTGTTCTTCCTCTCCACTACTCCATTTTGTTCTGGAGTCCGTGGTATGCTAAACTACCTTTTGATTCCCTTTGAAAGATAGAAGTCATCAAGTGTATGGTTTCTGAATTCAGTTCCATTGTCACTCCTAATACACTTGACTGGAAGGGAATACTGCTTCTCAACATACAACACAAAGTGAATAATCTTTTGAGCAACCTCATCCTTTGAATGTAGAAAGAAAGTCCATACAAATCTGGAGTAATCATCCACAATTACCAGACAGTATTTATTCTTTGCCATGCTCATTACTCTCACAGGACCAAATAGATCCATATGCAGTAATTGCAAGCAGGCAGTGGACTTAGGCTCTTCAATAGGAGGGAATGAGATTTGTGTTGTTTTCCTTTTAAACAAGCAGTGCAGGTTTCATCACAGTGGAACTCCTTTATTGGTAAGCCTCTAACTAAACTATTGTGGATTAGCTGATTCATGTTTTTGAAATTTACATGACCCAGCCTTCTGTGCCACAGTTTAGATTCTTAAGAAGAGGCTTTGGAAAATAGGCAAGGATTGCCTCTGAGATCTATTTTCTTGGAAAGATCTAAGGCATACACTCTTCCTGTCCTGTTGGCTCTCAGGAGATTGTGATCATCCAACACCTTATCAATCAAATGCAGAACTTTGCATGACAGAATCCTACAGTTCTGACTGGTGAAAAGAGCAACATGGCCTTTATCACACATTTGACTGACACTCAAGAGATTGTACTTGAGATTTTCCACATGATTAACATCATCAAACTTTATTTCTCCATTGGAGACAAAGCCGTGCCAATGATGTAACCCCTAGCATCATTGCCAAAAGAAACAAACCCCTTCTTTCCTTGAGAGTAGTCATGAAGAAGAGAGCTGTTCCCAGTCATGTGCATAGATCCCCCACTGTCTACATACCAGATGCTACTTTGGCATGTTGAAGAACCCTGCAATTATAAACAATCAGTTAGTTTTGGAGACCCAAACCTTTTTGGTTTTGGGCCTGGTCTCATCAACAGATGGTAAACTAACAGGTTTGATGGAAACAACAGCCTGAGATGAAGAAAATGGTTAAGTAGAGGAATCCTTTGGCTTGGACCTCCTTTTCTGTGGTTTCAACATAGGAACATCTAATTGGTTAACTCTTCCCAATAGATGTTGAACCATCATAACCAGCTGTGTCTGATTTTGTGATAAAGCTTTCAGCTCATCAGACACATTACCATTGGAGTTTGATAAGTTCCTATGTTGCACCTTCTTCTTCTGAGCAATCTCAGCTGTTACCTGTTTAACCCCTTCCTTTTTGGATTTCTTTATGGACTTAAGGGTTACAGGATTTGATGTTGCTCATACAAATGTGGTCTCAAACTCAGTTTTCATTTTAACCATTTTCTCTTTAATTTCCTCTTTATGTTTGAGTTTGGATCCTCTTTTGTACCAGCAATCATCTGTAAGATGATTGAACAAACCACATACTTCACATGGTTTCTTCTTCATCATATGTTGATCATCAACTAAAGAGGATGAAACTACTGAATACTTGCTCTTCAGTGCTTTGAAAGCATTGTTTGCTTTCTTGACTTCCTCTTTAGTAGTCTTAAAACTCTTTTTACTAACAGTTTTCTTCTTTTCAGTACTGACAGTAGTTGGAGTTTGAACTTCAGGTGTTAAATCTTGCTCTCCAGTCCTTTCAGGACTTTCAGAATTAACTCCTGAGTTGATCAACTCTTTGATCATGTGAGTGTCAGCAGTGGAACCATCAACATCAACTGATAGGTTCTGAGAGGGCTTAGTGCTGACTTCTATTCTGATGGTGCTGTATCAGAAAGTAGATCACATGATGAAATGGATTGGTTATTGCTCTCACCATCAGATTCTACCTCTGCTCTGGGAGTAAAATCTGTAGGTGGAGCAGTATGATTGTAACCAATGCCAAACTTCACATTGGAAGCAGATTGCTTACTAAGAAGTATTTCAAAACCATTACATGATTGTACCCATCGATCACACTCTACTTGGGTGACTGCAAGGGTTTCTTTGAGATCTTTGTACTTCTCTAGAAGTACCTCTTCCCTAGCCTTATAATCTGTGATTTGGAATTTATGTTTGTAAATCTCATCATTCTTTTCATTAAGCACAGACTCAAATTCAGCTTTTCTTTTGGAAATTGTTTGTTCTAGCTCAATGTTCTTGTTAATCAAAGCTACATTTGCTTCTCTAATAGATGCAAATGCTGCTATGCATTTTTCAGAACATAATTTGGTTTTTTCCTTAGAGGATACCTATGATACCTTTGGTGTAGAGGCATTAGTAGATGAAGTATCAGCAGAATCCAAAGCCATAACAGCTAGATTTCCAAAGGGACTGTCACCACCATGTTGACCAGCACCTGTGAACAGTTGTTCATGACCAGACAAATCATCTGGTAAACTGCTCTAGTCAACAACTCCTGGGGTGAAGAAGCTGTGTTGTTGAGGTTGAGTTTGTTGATGAGATTGGGAAGGTTGTGGTTCAGGCAATGCTTGTGTTTGTTGTGCAATTGGATCTTGAACAGGATTTGGTTGAGGCATATAATTGCAGGGATAAGGATATGACATTGGACCCTGGGGGACAAAGTATGCTGGAGATCTAGGATGTGAATGATGACTAGCACCAGCAAGATGTTGCCCTCTGTTTTGTGGACTAGTACTAGGAAAAGTCACAAAGGGTGCAGAAGAATTAGATCCAGTTGATCTACACTCTCTTGCAAAGTGTTCCAGCCTTTGGCATTTGTGACACCTCAACTTACTCTTGTCAAAACCAACTTTGGTTTTGCCAGAGAGTCCAGGAAATTTCCTGCCAGTTCTCTTATAGAACTTCTAAGATCTGATATTAATCAATGCCATTTGGCTCAGAATATCCATCTCTTCTAGATCATCATCAGCTATTCCTTTCAAATCATCCATGATGAAGCATAGATTGTCACTATTACTGCCAGAATGTCTCTCAATACCAACAAATGCATGATGAGAACTATTTGAAGAGAAATCAATATGCTCATCATAAATGCTTTCAGATGCAGCATATTCTGACTCATGACCAACCAAGGCAGTATTCCCATGAAGTTGGGTGAGAGATAGGCTATCCAGATTTGCACTGGAGCGTAGGACAATAGTGTATGTGTCCCATCTCTCAGGCAGTGATCTGAGGAACCTGTTATTCATCTGGCTATTGGTGTATTCTTGTTTCATCATTTTCAGCTCAGAGATCAAGCAGGAAAAACGCTCAAACTGTTGAGTCAGTGTCTCACCCTTTCAATGAGAGAATGTCTCATATTGTTGGGCAAGGATTTCTCTGTTGTTTGCTAAGACCTCATCTGTGCCACTGAATTGTTCCTTCAGGTATTCCAGAGATCATGAGCAGTTTCATGATGCATAAGCCCTGAATAGATTTCATTAGGCAGTGCCATGGCCAGAAATCCATGGGCTTTAGCATCAATCTCAAACAGTTTCCGATCTTCATCAGAGTATTGTTCCTTCTTCTTCAGAACCATTTGATTGGTTTCCGGATTGTTCACCATAGGCTTATGTGGTCCATGTACCACAGATGTCCAACAACCTGAACTGTTAACAGACAGGTGATGAAGCATTCTTCGCTGCCATATGTTATACTTGGTCCTAACGAGCATCGGGGGCTTGGTTGAGGAACCAGTATTGTGAGGATCATTAGAAGTAGTCATCTCAGATTCAATCAAATTCAATTAAGCTATAATAGATTTAGAACAAAACACAACAACCAATTGACCCAAGACAGATCTCAGAATAAATGAACGAAAGCGTCAGAAATTCGATAATCTATAACCAGTTCTTGCAAAATGCTAATTCAATCAAACATAGATATCAATTAGCAGTTTCAATGATCAATTGTTAGATCAATCAATGATTAACCTGCTCTGATACAACTTGTTAGGATCAGTGATCTACGTTTGATTGATTAGAGAGTATAGCAGTGGAATTCTAACAATGAATTAGCCAAATCACAAGAACAAAAGATATTCAATGTAAGAACAAAACGGTTATAGATAGAGGGAATTCTGCAGATATATTTCATTCAATATTCGCTTTCGTGGTAACGGAATGTCACAATTACAATTAGGTCGACACCTCTTATATAAGAGATTTGACGTCTGTTGATGTCACTTGATAGTGACATCTAACAGAATTTATCACAAACTACTGATAGTTAACACAACTACTGAAGATGTCAAACAGCTGACATCTTCTTACAAAAATGCTGTGTTAACTATTATTACAACTACTGAAAAGAAACTACTGAAACAATAACAACTGAAGAACATACTCTTCAGTTGTTTTACAAATACTGAAACAAAAAACTACTGAAAGGTAAACCATCACAACTACTGAAGAAGACCTCTTCAGCTGTTGTGATAACGTCTGATACTTTGGTCTTGAGCCCTTGTGTCTTCAGACTTTGGTCTTCAGCACTTGTGTCTTCAGACTTTGTCTTCAGCACTTGTGTCTTCAGACTTTGTCTTCAGCACTTGTGTCTTCAGACTTTGTCTTCAGCACTTGTGTCTTCAGACTTTGTCTTCAGCACTTGTGTCTTCAGACTTTGTCTTCAGCACTTGTGTCTTCAGACTTTGTCTTCAGCACTTGTGTCTTCAGACTGTCTTCAGACTTTGTGTTTTCAGACTTTGTAATCAGCTGTTGTCTTTAGCTGTTGTGGTCTTCAGTAGTTGTTTTGATGTCTGTGGGACTTAAAGGTTTTTCTGATCCGGCTCATTGGTTCTTTTGGTCCAACACTGTGGTTCTCCCCTTTGTTGGTGCTTGTAGGGGAGGAGGAAAGGCATGCAGCTGAGTCAGCACATTAGCATATATAATGGTTGGACTTTGGGGGGCATTTGCATGCGAGAGGGGATAGAAGCTGATTGCATCCGGGGAGAGGGATGCTCTTCAATGATAACCTCCTCATGTGAGAGAGGTCTCAGTAATGTGCTTTCCCCTGAAGTGGTTGCAACATGATCTTTTTGAGAGGATACCTGTGCGGCTGTTGCTGGTTGAGTCTTTAACACTACTGGAGGGTTTGAACCAGTAGGTTTATCCTGTTTGGGTGGTACAGGAGCATCATCAGGGGACTCATCTCCTTGATTAGCTTGTTTGGGTTTTGATTTTGGCTTGGTGGGGACTTTGGATCTGGCAGTTGAAGCTGTGGGTTCCCTTTGCTTGGGTTTGAGCAAATGGGCAACTTCTTTGAGAGATTGGTCGGAGTTATGCCTGGAGTATACCTCAGCTAGAACAGCTGGTGCAGGGACTCCAAGGCCAACAAGGCCATCAGTTTGTAATTCATTTAAAATTATGGCCATCAGAAACCTGGGATATAATATCCATCTGTTTCCCACAGGTTTCTGTGCCAGATCTTTGATTTCTAGAAACACAATTTGTGAAAAATTTAAAGGTTGGTGTTCTAGAATTGAATATAATACCTGTTGCCACCGGAAGACATTTGATCCCATGAGGATGTCTTCGAGGCTAAGCAAACATTCACCATATGAAATATCAGTCTTTCAGCATCAGGGAAGTTCTTCTTCAGTATGGTAGCAGCTCGAAGATTTCCGTCGTACCCATTGTTGATGAAGGACATATCAGTTGTGCCCTTCGGGTATTCAGTCACAACAGTAGCATCTTGTAAATTTAGCACTCGACGAATGCTATCAGGTGTAACCTCTACTTGTTTTTGGTTGACCAATGACCGAACAGAAATTTGGCCAGAAGGCACATCAGTGTGAACGTAGGCATTGGACCAAAACTGACTTCGTGACTCTGGGTAGATGGTCGAGTTTAATAGCAGAGCAGTACTATACTGAGAATCAGCCATTAGATCTTTGGCGTGATCAAACTTTGTCCAGAAGGCCGATTTCATGAGGTAGGCGACACAATTATGTCTGGGTTTTAGACTCATGGTTGCCATTTTTGAGAGTATGAAGGTCAGAAGAACGGCTAATGGAACGTTTGAGAAGAAGACAGGTATTTATAGGGTAGGGATAGGAAAAGGCTGAAAGAAAACTACTGAAGGTTTTGGTGTGGTCATCAGATGTTTGAAACTACTGATGATGTAGTATTAACCTTCAGAGGTTAAATACGACTAACAGTGGTGGTGTTGTCATCAGGTGTTATAAAACAACTGAAGACTTGGTTTTGACCATCAGACATTCAAACAGCTGAAGTCTTGGTGTTAACCATCAATAGTTGTGAAAGGTCTTGGTTTTGACTTCAAATGATGTAAACTGAGGACTTGGTTGTAGTTGTGAAACTACTTAAGACAGTGGTTTTGCCATCAGTTGTTGTAAGCAGCTGAAGACTTGGTGTTAGTCTTCAGTAGTTCTAAACTATTGAAGACGTAGTATTGGCTTCGGTTGTTTTAATGAAACAGTAGTTGTATAAACGACTGAAGAGAAATATCTCATCAGCTGTTTTCGTCAATTCATAGTTGTTCAACTGTTTCAGTCTGACCTCCACACTTACTCATCAGACTTAGATCTGAGTTTCAGAGGTTTCATTGGTCATCAGTACTTATCTGCATTTCTGACATCAGTAGTTGTAGCTACATCAGTTGTTGTGACTACATCAGCTGTTATAGCTACATCAGCTGTTGTGACTACATCAGCTGTGTAACTACATCAGCTGTTTTAACAAATAAAGTACTTGAGTACTGAGAAGTTACTTAAGCTTCAGTAGTTTTAAAAACTTCTGAAGGGAGGATAACTTCAGTACTTATATATGACAATAATAAACTAATGATCATCAGTACTTGTGAGCTGAGATCATCAGTTGTTGTCACTTATTCTAGCTGCAGCATACCAAGCCTTAGCACTAGGTTTCGGAAAGTTATGCTATCCAAGGGCTTAGTTAAAATGCCTGCAAGCTCATGAGCACAAGGAATAAATTTTGGATCAATCAGACCTTTTTCAAAACAATCTCTAATAAAATGGTGTCTGATTTCAATATGATTAGTCCTAGAGTGCTGGACAGGATTCTTGACAATACAAAGCGCTGAAGAGTTGTCCATTAACAATGGGGTCTTAGTCTCTGTTATGCCGTAATCCAATAATTGGTTTTGAAGCCAGAGTACCTGAGATGTACAGCTTGCAGCAGCAATGTACTCTGCTTCAGCAGTTGATGTAGCAACTGAGGTCTGCTTCTTACTCTGCCAAGAAATCAAGCAGTTGCCTAAGAATTGGCATCCTCCAGAAGTGGACTTTCTTGTCAACTTACACCCTGCATAGTCACTGTCAGAAAAAGTAACTAATTTACCATAATGTCTAGTAGAATACCATAAACCTAGAGATGGAGTGCCTTGCAGATATCTAAAGATCCTCTTGACTGCAATCAAATGTGACTCCTTAGGTGCAGCCTGAAATCTAGCACAAACACATGTAGCAAACATAATATCTGGTCTAGAAGCTGTTAAGTACATCAAGGACCCAATCATACATCTGTAAAGTGTTTCATCAACCACTTTACCTTTCTGATCTGTATCCAATTGTGTGGTGTTGCACATGGGAGTAGAACAGGGCTTACAGTTTTGTAAATCAAACTTTTCCAAAAGATCTTTTGTGTATTTGGACTAATGAATGAAAATTCCATCAGCCTTTTGTTTGATTTGCAAACCCAGAAAGAACTGTAATTCTCCCATGGCACTCATTTAAAACTTCTGTTGCATCAACTTTGTAAAGGCATCACACAACTATGGATCAGAGGATGCAAAAATAATATCATCTACATAAATATGAACAAGTAGCTTATGTTGATCCACCTTCTTAATAAATAAGGTTTTATCTATGGAGCCTCTAGTGAAATTATTTTGCAGAAGAAAGTTAGATAATGTCTCATACCAGGTTCTAGGAGCTTGTTTCAACCCATAAAGAGCCTTATCAAGCTTGTAGACCCATTCTAGGTGTTTATTATCCTCAAAACCTGGTGGTTGACACACATAAACTTCTTCTTTTATTTTACCATATAAAAATGCACTTTTAACATCCATTTGAAAAACTTTAAGATGGTGGAGTGCAGCATAGGCTAATAACAATCTAATTGCCTCCAGTCTGGCTACAGGGGCAAAGGTTTCATCATAATCAATACCTTCTTCTTGTGCAAACCCCTGAACACCAGTCTGGCCTTGTTCTTAACAATAAGCCCATTTTCATCAGTTTTGTTCCTAAACACCCATTTAGTGCCTATTGCACACTTACCTGGAGGTAGAGGAACCAGTTCCCACACTTGTTGTTTCTTGAACTGAAGAAGCTCAAGCTGCATTGCTTCAACCCAGCCATTGTCTCTAAGTGCAACATGATAATTCTTTGGCTCTAGCTGACTGATGAAGAGAGCATAGAAGCAGAAATTGGACAATTGACTTCTGGTTGAAACTCCAGCATTGATATCACCAATGATTTGAGACATTGGGTGATTCTTCAGACCTTGGTACACAATAAGATCTGTGCAAGTGTTTGTAGCAGGCTCAGTAGCAACAGATGGTGATGGTGACGCATTTCCTTGAAACCAATCAGTAGATGGTAATTCAAAGGTAGTTGAAGTTGTAGAAATCTCATCAGCATTTGTTGTGGATTGTGCTACTGGAGCTACAGGAACATCAGGTCTAGCTGAATCAGGCAGTTGATCACTAAACTTGAAAAGGTGATTACTGATATCATCATCATCATCAGTAACACCAGATGGATGACTAGCTACAGAAGATGTTGGATTCATATGATCTACAACAGCAGGCGGTTGATAAGGACAATATTGCAGAATGTCCAGATCAAACAACTCCACAGGGTTTTGTGGAATTGTATCCTTAGGGGATTCATTGAACTTCACATGCAAGGTTTCTTCAACTATCTTTGTCCGACAGTTGAATACTCTGTAAGCCTTGCAAGTGGATGAATACCCAACAAAATACCGTGCATCCACCTTACAATCAAACTTTTGGAGTTGATCCTTTGTGTTGAGAATGTAACAGGGACACCCAAATGCTCTGTAGAATTAAATCAAAGGGGCTATATGATGTAAAACTTCATAAGGAGTTTTCATCAACCTCTGATTTACTAAGGCTCTATTCTGTACATAGCATGCTGTACTGACAGCTTCAGCCCAAAAGGTCAGTGCAGACTAGAATCAGCCAACATGGACCTTGCAGCTTCAATGAGGGTCCTGTTCTTTCTCTCCACTATTCCATTTTGCTCTGGAGTCCTTGGGATGCTATACTACCTCTTGATTCCCTTTGACAAGTAAAACCCATCAAGAGTGTGGTTTCTGAATTCAGTACCATTGTCACTTCTCACACACTTAACTGGTAGTGAATACTGCTTCTCAACGTGTAACACAAAGTTCATAATGGACTAAGCAGCCTCATCCTTTGAATGCAAGAAGAAAGTCCATACATATCTAGAGTAATCATCCACAATTACCACACCGTATTTCTTCTTTGCCATACTCATTACCTTCGCAAGACCAAAAAGATCCATGGGCAGTAGTTGTAAGTAGGCATTAGACTTGGATTCATCTATGGGTGGGAATGAAACTTTATGTTGTTTCCCTTTTAAGCATGCAGTACACATTTCATCACAATTGAACTCCTTTATTGGAAGACCTCTCATTAAACTCTTGTGGATCAGCTGATTCATGTTTTTGAGATTAACATGACCCAGCCTTCTATGCCACAGTTTAGATTCTTGGAGAGAGGCCTTGGAGAACAAGCATGGATGGCGTTTTAACTCAATTTTCTTTGACAGATCCAAGGCATATACTCTTCCTATCCTGTTGGCCTTCAGGAGAGTATTATCATCCAGTGCTCTGTCAATCATGCTCAGAACCTTGGAGGACAGAATCCTACAGTTTTGGCTTGTGAAAAGAGCAACATGTCCTTTTTCTCACATATGACTGACACTCAACAGATTGTATTTGAGATTCTCCACATGGTTGACATCATCAAATCTAATATCTCCATTACACACAAATCCCTTTCCAATGATGTAACCTTTAGCATCATTTCCAAATGAGACAAATCCCTTCTTTCCTTGAGAGAATCATGAAGAAGAGAGCTGCTCCCAGTCATGTGCATGGATCCTCCACTGTCCACGTACCAGATGCTTCTTTGGCATGATGAAGAACCCTGCAAAATCATAAGAAACTAGTTAGCTTTGGAGACCCAAACCTTTTGGTTTTGGGACTGACTTTATCAACAGATTTAACCATATCTGGTTTCTCATGATTAACAGCTCATGAAGATGGAGATGGTGCTGAAACAGATTTGGACATGGAATTCCTTTTCAGTGGTTTGATCACAGTGGCTTCAAGTTGGTTAACTCTACCCAACAGATGTTGAACCATCATAACAAGCTGTGTCTGATTTGAAGCTTGAGCTTTCAGTTCATTTGACACTCCAGAGCTTGTTTTTGATGAGTTCCTGTGACCCACCATTTCCTCCTTCTTAGATTTCACAGACTTGGTCTTATGTTTATCATGAGGAACAATATCAGCTGTCTTCTGATAAACCGCATCCTTCTAAGTGGATTTGGGTAAGGCCTTGGGTTTATTAGGTTGAGATGATTGTGGTACAAACTTGGTCTCAACTCAGTTTTCATTTTATTTATTTCTAGTTTAATGAGCTCATCCCTTTGGAGTTTTAAACCCTTTTTGTACCAACATTCATCAGATAGATGATTGAGTTTACCACAAATTTCACATGGTTTATTCTTCATCTTGGACATCTCTACTGCTGAAGTGGAAACTACTGAAGGTGTGATCTTCAGTACTTTCCTCCTATCAGTACTAGGTACTAAAGGATTTGTAACAGCTGAAGACTAGTAATTCAACTGTTTTCCATCCGTCCTAATAGACCGTTTGATGGATTCCTCAGCAGTTGTTAGTCCTTGTATTTCAACTGATTTGAAATGCTTTTCAGATGTTGGGTCTCTTTCAGTACTTGGGGTACATGAGGAACAACATCTGAAGTACTCAGCTTCATATGAGTCTCAGTAGTTAGACCATCAGTCAATTATTTGCTGAGATCTTAACACTGGTTTCATTCTCTGATCTTAGATTATCATTGGAGAATGATTCACACAATAATGTGGTTTGGAGATTGCTTTCACTTTCAGACTTAACTATGGAGTTAGGAGTAAAGTCTGTTGCTGGAGCAGTATGGTTGTAACCAATACCAAACTTCACATTTGAAGCAGTTTGCTTGCTAAGAAGCATTTCAAATCCCTTGCATGATGAGACCCAGCGGTCACACTCAACTTGGGTCACTGCAAGTTTTTCTTTGAGACTCTTGTGGTCTTCAAGAATAACCTCCAACTTTGCCTTTTCATCATTTAATTTGCATTTAAGCTTATAAATCTCATCACTTTTACTGTTAAGAGCAGACTCATACTCAGCTTTTCTTTTGGAAATGGTTTTCTCAAACTCAAGTTTTTGATTTATTAATGCTACATTTGCCTCTCTGATAGAGACAAAGACAACTATGCATGATTCAGAACATAATTTGGCTTTAGCCTCTGAAGATACCTGAGTTACCTGTGAAGATGATGCATTTGAGTAGGAACCCTCAATAGACTCCAGGGCCATGAGAGCAAGATTTCCAAAAGGGTGTTCACCACCATGTTGACTAGCACCAGCATAGTATTGCTCAGTGTGACCAGACAAGTTATGAGGTAAGCTACTCCAGTCAACGACTCCAGGTGTGAAGAAGCTGTGATGAGGTTGTGATTTAGATGGAGATGGTTGAGGTTCTGGTAGTGCATGAGGTTGTGGTACTATAGGAGCTTGAACTTGATTTGACTGTGGCATATAATAGCAGGAATAAGGATATGGCATTTGACCCTGAGGAAGAAATATGCAGGAGATTGAGGGTGTGATGAATGACTAGAACCAGCAGAATGTTGCCCTTTGGATTGTGAATTGTTATTTGGAAAAGTCAAAAGGGTGCAGTGGTGTTAGATCCAGTTGATCTACACTCTCTTGCAAAGTGTCCAAGCCTGTGGCATTTGTGACACTTCAACTTGCTCTTGTCAAAACCGACTTTGGTTTGTCAGAGAGTCCAGGAAATTTCCTGCTAGTTCTCTTGTAGAATTTCTGAGATCTGATATTGATCAAGGCCATTTGGATCAAAATATCCATCTCTTCTAAGTCATCATGAGCAATGCCCTTGAAATCATCCATGATAAAGCATAGATTGTCACTATTATTACCAGAATGACAATCAACACTCATAAAGGCATGAGTAGAATTGTTTAAGGTGAAATCATTATGCTCATCATATTGGCATTCTGATCCTGCATACTCTGACTCATGACTTACCAAGGCAGTTTTTCCTGGTACAAAGTCATCAGTGAGCTTTCCAGATGATGACAGTTTTCGTTTCTGTTCTATCTCTCTCTCAAATGTGAGCAATTTCCCATGGAGTTGGGTGAGAGATAGTTTGTCCAAATTTGCACTGGAGCGTAGGACAATAGTATATGTGTCCCATCTCTCAGGCAGTGATCTGAGAAATCTGTTATTCATCTGGCTATTGGTGTACTCATGTTTGACCATTTTTAATTCAGAGATCAAACAAGAGAACCGCTAAAACTGTTGAGTTAGTGTCTCACCCTTCCTATGAGAGAATGTCTCATATTATTGGGCAAAGATTTCTCTATTATTTGCCAAGACCTCATCTGTTCCTCCAAATTGTTCTTTCAAGGCATTCCAGAGGTCATGGGCAGTTTCATAATGCATTAGCCCAGAATAGATTTCATTGGGCAGTGCCATGGCCAGAATTCCAAGTGCTTTTACATCAATCTCAAACAATTTCTTATATCATCTGAGTATTGCTCCCTCCTCTTCGGAACCATTGATTGGTTTCCGGGTTATTCACCATAGGCTTGTGTGGACCATGTACCACTAATGTCCAACAACCTGAGCTGTTAACAGACAGGTGATGGAGCATTCGTCGTTGCCATATGTTATACTCACTCCTAACCAACATTGGAGGCTTGGTTGAGGAACCAGTATTGTGAGGATCATGGGAAGGAGTAGTCATTTTAGGTCCAAATACAATTTAATTCAAGCTTTTAAAAGATTTTACACAGACCACAACAGACTCAATGAAAACCAAGAATAAATCTCAGGATGAATGACCAAAAACACAGAAAATTCAATCTCTATAACTGTTTCTTGCAAAAAAGCTAATTCAATCAAACTTGGATCTTGGATAGCAGTTTCAATGATCAATTATTAGATCGATCAATGATTAACCTGGCTCTGATACCATTTGACGGGATCAGTGATCTCAAGTTTGATGGATTAGAGTGTAACGCAGCAGAATAAGATCAAGAATTAGACAAATTATAGCAAGAATTTGATATTCGTATGCATTAAGAACAAATACAGTTGTAAAGAGAGAATATATTTCTGTGAAAAGGAATGTTTCAATTATATCAAATGTTTCTGCTCAATCATTCACCGATTACAATAAGGTTGGCACTCCTTATATAGAGTGCAATCACTGCTGATATCACGGGATAGTGACATCTGGCAGATTTATTACAAAAATAACTAACACTTAACAAACTACTGAAATGTTCATAACTACTGAGAACATATCAGAGAGTGCTAAGCACAAAATATAAAACTACTGATGCTAAACTACTGAAACTAAACTACTGAAACTAAA
This sequence comes from Flaveria trinervia, assembly GCA_025506515.1. Classification (NCBI taxonomy): domain Eukaryota; kingdom Viridiplantae; phylum Streptophyta; class Magnoliopsida; order Asterales; family Asteraceae; genus Flaveria; species Flaveria trinervia. The sequence continues at coordinate 33,213,142 of CM046446.1, forward strand.
CTACTGATTACAAAACTACTGAAAAGGGAAAATATAAAACTACTGAAAGAAAACTGTCACAACTACTGAAGAAGACCTCTTCAGCTAATGTGACAACGTTTGATACTTGGTCTTCAGTACTTGTCTTCAGCACCTGTCTTCAGACTGTCTTCAGTACTTGTCTTCAGACTTTGTCTTCAGCACTTGTGTCTTTCAGCACTTGTGTCTTCAGACTTTGTCTTCAGCACTTGTCTTTAGACTTTGTCTTCAGCACTTGTGTCTTCAGACTTTGTCTTCAGCACTTGTGTCTTCAGACTTTGTCTTCAGCACTTGTGTCTTCAGACTTTGTCTTCAGCACTTGTCTTCAGACTTTGTCTTCAGCACTTGTCTCTTCAGACTTTGTCTTCAGCACTTGTGTCTTCAGACTTTGTAATCAGTTGTTGTCTTCAGCTGTTGTGGACTTCAGCAGTTGTTGTGACGTCTGTGGGACTTAAAGGTTTTTCTAATCCGGCTCATTGGTTCTTTTGGTCCAACATATGCTGATACCTCATCCTCTAATGCCTCCACACCACAGGTATCACAGGTATCCTCAGAGGCCAAAGCCAAGCTATGTTCTGAAACATGCATAGCCGCATTTGCATCTGTTAGAGAAGCAAATGTTGCTTTAATTAACAAGAACATTGAGCTAGAACAAATAATATCCAAAAGAAAAGCTGAATTTGAGTCTGTGCTTAATGATAAGAATGATGAGATTTACAAACTTAAATGTCAAATCACTGATGATAAGGCTAGGAAGAGGTACTTCTAGAGAAGTACAGAGGCCTCAAAGAAACATTTGCAACTACCCAGGTAGAGTGTGATCGATGGGTACATTCTTGCAAGGGTTTTGAAATGCTTCTTAGTAAGCAGTCTGCTTCCAATGTGAAGTTTGGCATTGGTTATAATCACACTGCTCCTCCTACAGATTTTACTCCCAGAGCAGAGGTAAAATCTGATGGAGAAGGCAATAACCAATCCTTTTCATCAAGTGATCTACTATCTGATACAACACCATCAGAGGTTGAAGTTAGCATTAATTCCTCTCAGAACCTATCAGCTGATGTTGATGGTTCAAATGCTGACACTCACATGATCAAAAACTTGATCACTCCAGGTGGTATTTCACAAAGTACTGAAAGTACTAAAGAGCATGTCATAACACCTGGAGAACAAACCCAAACTACTGCATGTACTAAAGGGAAGAAAAATGCTAGTACTGATAGCAAACTGCTGAAGAATAAGTCTTCAGTAGTTTCATTTTCTTCAGCAGATGATCAACTTAAGATGAAGAAAAAGCCATGTGAAATATGTGGCTTATCCAATCATCTTACTAATGATTGCTACTATAAAAAGGCTCCAAACTCAAACATAATGAGAACATTAAAAAGCAAGTGGATAAAATGAAAACTGAGTTTGAAACCAAATTTGTACCAGCAACATCAAAACTTGTGACCCCAAAATCCAAAAAGAAATCTAAAAAGCAAGGGGTTAATCAGGCTACAGCTGAGGTTGCTCAAAGGGAGATGGTACAACACAAGAATCCATCAATTTCAAGCACTAATGTGTCGGATGAGCTGAAGGCTTTATCACAAAATCAGACACAACTTGTTATGATGGTTCAACATCTATTAGGGAGAGTCAACCAATTAGATGCTCCTGTGCTGAAACCACAGAGAAGAAAATCCATGCCAAAGGATTCTTCTTCTTCACCATCTCCATCCCCTCAGGCTGTTATTCATAGCAAATCTGTTAGTTTACCATTTGTTGATGTGAATAGACCCAAAACCAAAAAGGTTTGGGTCTCAAAACTAACTAATTGTTTATGATTGCAGGTTCTTCAGCATGTCAAAGTAGCATCTAGTATGTAGACAGTGGAGGATCTATGCATATGACAGGGAACAGCTCTCTTCTTCATTACTACTCTCAAGGAAAGAAGGGGTTTGTTTCTTTTGGAAATGATGCTAAGGTTACATCATTGGCAAAGGCTTTGTCTCCAATGGGGAAATAAAGTTTGATGATTTTAATCATGTGGAAAATCTCAAATACAATCTCTTGAGTGTCAGTCAAATGTGTGATAAAGGTCATGTTGCTCTTTTCGCCAGTCAGAACTGCAGGATTCTATCAGCCAAAGTTCTGAATTTGATTGATAAGGTGTTGGATGATCACACTCTCCTAAGGGCCAACAGGACAAGAAGACTGTATGCCTTAGATCTTTCCAAGAAAATAGCTCTCAAAGGCCATCCTTGCCTATTTTCCAAAGCCTCTGCTCAGGAATCTAAACTGTGGCATAGAAGGCTGGGTCATGTTAATATCAAAAACATGAATCAGCTGTTCCACAATAGTTTAGTGAGAGGTTTACCAATAAAGGAGTTCCACTGTGATGAAACCTGCACTGCTTGTTTAAAAGTAAAACAACACAAAGTCTCATTCCCTCCTATTGAAGAACCTAAGTCCAATGCCTGCTTGCAGTTACTGCACATGGATCTATTTGGTCCTGTTAGAGTGATGAGCATGGCAAAGAAGAAATACTGTCTGGTAATTGTGGATGATTACTCCAGATTTGTATAGACTTTCTTTCTGCATTGAAGGATGAGGTTGCTCAGAAGATTATAAACTTTGTGTTGTATGTTGAGAAGCAGTATTCCCGATCAGTCAAGTGTATAAGGAGTGACAATGGAACTGAATTCAGAAACCATACACTTGATGATTTTTATCTTTCAAAGGGAATCAAAAGGTAGTTTAGCATCCCAAGAACTCCAGAACAAAATGGAGTAGTGGAGAGAAAGAACAGGACCCTAATTGAAGCTGCAAGGTCTATGTTGGCTGACTCTGGTTTGCCACTAACCTTTAGGGCTGAAGCTGTTAATACAGCTTGCTATGTGCAGAATACAGCCTTAGTAAATCAGAGGTTGATGAAGACTCCATATGAAGTTCTACATCACTTGGCTCCTCTAATTTCATTTTTCAGAGCCTTTGGGTGTCCCTGTTTCATTCTCAACACAAAGGATCAACTCCACAAATTTGATCCTAAGGTGGATGCAGGGTATTTATTTGGTTATTCATCTACTTGCAAAGAATAGAGAGTCTTCAACTGCAGAACAAAGATAGTTGAAGAAACTCTGCATGTGAAGTTTAATGAATCTCCAAAGGAAAAGATTCCACAAAACCCTGTGGAGTTGTTTGATCTGGACATACTGCAATATGTTCCTTATCCACCTCCAGCTGTTGCAGATCATGTGGATAAATCATCTTCTGCAGCATGTCTTCCACCTGGTGGTATTGATGATGATGATAATATCAATACTCACCTATTCAGTTTAGTGATCAACTGCCTGAGTCTGCTAACTTGATGTTCCTCTAGCTTCAGCAGTTCCATCCACAACAAATGCTAATGAGATATCTGATTCCTCTACATCATTTGATTTACCATCTAATTCTTGGTTTCAAGAGTCTGCATCACCATCTACTGCTGCTGAAGGTTCTACAAACACTTGCACAGATCTTATTGTTTATCAGAGCTGAAGAATCACCCATGTCTCAAATCATTGGTGATATCAATGCTGGAGTTTCAACAAGAAGTCAATTGTCTAACTTCTGTTCTATGCTCTCTTCATCAGTCAGCTAGAGCCAAAGAACTATCATGTTGCTTTGAGAGACAATGGATGGGTTGAAGCCATGCAGCTTGAGCTACTTCAGTTCAAGAAACAGCAAGTGTGGGAACTGGTTCCTCTACCCCCAGGTAAGTGTGCAATAGGCACTAAATGGGTGTTTAGGAATAAAACTGATGAAAATGGGCTTATTGTTAAGAACAAGGCTAGACTGGTTGTACAAGGGTTTTCACAAGAAGAAGGTATTGATTATGATGAAACCTTTGCCCCTGTAGCCAGACTAGAGGCAATTAGATTGTTCTTAGCCTATGCTGCATTCCACAATCTTAAAGTTTTTCAAATGGATGTCCAAAGTGCATTTTTATATGGTAAAATAAAAGAATAGTTTATGTGTGTCAACCACCAGGTTTTGAGGATAATAAACATCCTGATTGGGTGTATAAACTTGATAAGGCTCTTATGGGTGTAGCAAGCTCCTAGAGCCTGGTATGAAACACTTTCCAATTTTCTTCTTAAAAATAATTTCACTAGAGGCTCCATAGATAAAACTTTGTTTATAAGAAGGTGGATCAACATAAGCTACATGTTCAAATTTATGTTGATGATATTATTTTTGCATCCTCTGATCCCCAGTTGTGTGATCATTTTACATGTTTAATGAAAAAAGGTTTTGAAATGAGTGCAATGGAGAAATTACAGTTCTTTCTAGGCTTGCAAATCAAACAAAAGGCTGAAGGAATATTTATTCATCAGTCAAAATATACAAAAGATCTTTTGAATAAGTTTGATTTACAAAATTGTAAGCCTGTTCTACTCCCATGTGCAACACCACACAACTGGATGCAGATTAGAAAGGTAAAGCTGTTGATGAAACACTTTACAGATGTATGATTGGGTCCTTGATGGACTTAAAAGCTTCTAGACCAGATATCATGTTTGCAACTTGTGTTGTGCTAGATTTCAGGCTGCTCCTAAAGAGTCTCATTTGATTGCAGTCAAGAGGATCTTTAGATATTTTCCAGATACACAATCTCTAGGTTTATGGTATTCCACTAGACACTCTTGCAAATTAATGCTTTTCAGACAGTGACTATGCAGGGTGTAAGTTAACCAGAAAGTCAACTTCTGGTGGATGTCAATTCTAGGCAACTGCTTGATTTCTTGGCAGAGTAAGAAACAAACATCTGTTGCTACATCCACTGCTGAAGCAGAGTACATTGCAGCTGCAAGTTGTACTTCTCAGGTACTCGGGCTTCAGAACCAACTTTTGGATTATGGCATTACGGAGACTAAGACTCCATTATTAATGGATAGTGCTTCAGCTCTGTGCATTGTCAAAAATCCAGTCCAGCACTCTAGACCAAACATATAGAGATCAGACATCATTTAATTAGGGAATGTTTTGAAAAAGGTCTCATTGATCCAAAGTTTGTGCCTAGTGCTGATGAGTGCAGATATTTTTACTAAGCCTTTGGATAGTTCAACTTTCCAAAACCTAGTGTTAAGGCTTGGTATGCTGTAGCTAGAATAAGTGATAACTACTGATGATCTCAGTAACTAAGTACTGATGGTTATTAGTAACCATATCACATATAGTACTGATTCTGTTAAAACAACTGATCCAGTTACAACTACTGATGTAGTTATAACTACTGATATTTGTAACAACAGATCAAGTACTGATGTCCTATGAAACAACTGAAAACAGCAAAAAGACTGATGAGTAAGTGTTGACGATAGTATGAAACAGCTACAAAGCTAAGAATTGACGAAAACTATTGATGAGAACTTTCTCTTCAGTTGTTTCTACAACTGCTGTTTCACCCTAAATAGCTGATGACAAAACAATGTCCTCAGTAGTCTCACAACTTCTGATGACTAATACCACGTCCTCAGCTGTTTACAACAACTGATGACAAAACCATGTCTTTAGTAGTTCTACAACTACTGATGACTGAAAGCAAGTTATCATTGTTTACAACACCTGAAGACAAAACCAAGGTTTTCAGTAGTTTCACAACTACTCATGACTATAACCAAGTCTTCAGTTGTTTTCAAACATCTGAAGCCAACCCATGGTTTTCAGTAGTTTTATAACTGCTGATGCCTAAAACCAAGACTTCAGTTGTTTCAACCTCTGATCTTTCAATTGTTTCTAACCCTGACCCTATAAATACCTAATCTTACAGAGCTTCATTATCTCCAAACCTAACGTTCAAAACCTCCACATCTTCTCTCCTATTAATGGTGACCATGAAGCTTAAACCACGACAGAACTGTGTTGCCTACCTTACCAATCACTTCTGGACAAAGTTCGATAATGCCATTGATCTAATGTCCATTCTCCCTACAAAATGTCTTTCCTTCTAAATCCTACCATTCATGCCGAATCCCTACATCAGTTCTGGTCGAACGTCACGCTCATCACTGGGGAGAATAACACCGACTCTCTCCAGTCATTCGTCAACAACCGACATGTGGTCATCACTCCGGCAATCCTTCGCCAAACCCTACAACTGGATGATGCCACTTTCCCCGCTGGGTATCCAAAGGGCACCACTGATCTATCATATGCCCACCATGGATACCAGGGTAACCTCTGCGCCTCTACCATCCTGAAGAAGCATTTCCATGATGCAGAACACCTTATTTTTCATATGGTGAATGTTTGCTTAGCTCCTAAGACTTCTTCTTGGGATCAAATGTTGACCAGGTGGCAGCAGGTATTCTTCTCTATTCTTGAGCAACAAAACTTAAATTTTTTCCGAAATAATTTTTCTTGAACTTAAGGATATGGCCTCAAAACCTATTGCTAACCGATGGATATTATATCCTCGGTTCATCATGGCCATTATAGAGAACCAGCTGAAAGCTGAGGGACTTGTTGGCCTTGGAGTCCCTGCCATGGCTGTATTGCCTGAGGTATACTCCAGGCACAACTCAGACCAATCACTCAAACAGGCTGCCAAGCTGCGAAAACCACGCAGCTGGAACCCACAGCCACCACCTCCAAATCCAAAGTCCCCACCAAAACCAAATCCAAAAAGCCAAAAAAGGCTACTCAGGGAGATGAGTCCCCTGAGGATGCCCCTGTACCACAAACACAGGTCACACATACTGTTTTAACCCCCAGTTATGTCAAAGACTCAACCTGCCAAAGCCGCACAAGTATCCTCTCAACAGGGTCCTGTTGCAACCAATATTGGGGATCCCACATTGCTGGAACCTATCTCAATTGAGAGGGTTACCATTGAAGCGCACCACTCACCCCGGGTGCAATCTGCTTCTACCCAATCTCCACATGCAACCGCCCCTCCAAGTCCTACACTTATTGTTGCACAAGTGTTGAGTCAGTTGCACTCCTCACCCCCTCCCCAAAAAAATTACAACTGGGCATACCTCAACCATTGAGGGGGAGGACCAAAGTGCTTCTGATAACCCACAGCACAGGGGTTACAATGTTCCATCTCCTGAGTGTAGAAAAGGAGATTGGAACTTCTGGTGAGGCTGCCACTTCTCCTGCTTCAGCATATGATCAGGTTGAAGTTGGTAACATTCATAAGACCTCCCAGAGGCAACTGCTGATGAAGGACATGGTCCTGAGGCAGGAAGTCCCCAGTACCATGACCAAGGGACACATGCTACTACTGATCTACACTCAGAGCATGTTCATCCTCATTCTATTAGGAGGTTAGGTGATTCAGTAAACACTGATGATGACCTGGGCTTCTTTTATGATGTTTTAGCCCAAAACACCATCCTCGAGGATGAGGTGAGCAGACTCAAAGAGCTGCTTGCCAAAATTTCTCAGGATCAAAGACCATCTACCTCTCAAACCCCACAGATGGCACCTTCCTCTGAAGGTCTCCCATACACAGAGCCACTCCAAACACTCAGCCACCTGCCTCTGCTTCTGGCACTATTTCTCAGGGACAGAACCCGCTTGAGCAAATAGCTGCTATCTTTCAACATTCTTACCTCTCATCACACCAATTATCACTGATATAGTGATTAAAACCCTTGATGAGAGGCTTCCCTCAGTTATACAACCCTTGATAGAGGATGTTGTGAGCAAAAGGCTTTCTGACAATCAAACCCTTGCAACCAATGCAACCAAAAAGGGGGAGATTCAGTCAGTGAAAGCAAAAAGAAAGAGGATTGCAGATAGGAAAGAGACTGAGAAGGAGAAGGAGAAGGAAGCTGACATGGAGAAAGTGACTGAAAGTACTAAAGACTTTCATGTCACATACAAGAAAAGGAAGAATGAAAAGGAGACTGACTTGGAGACAATGGTGAAGGAGGCTGATGCCGAACACAGCCGATCAATGGATAACATCATTGATCAGTTGTTTAGGCAAGGGCATGACACTGAAAAAGTTGACTCAGAAATCAAAAGACTAGAGATTGAAGATATCCAAGCTAGATGGGCAAGTTATGATGTGTTGGAAAGGGAAAAGCTGGAAATCATGATCAGGTTCATAGCTAAGTATCTTGGTAGATCATTGATTGAAATCAAGGCATGGTCCAGGGGCAGCATCTTGGCAATAACCACCAAGATCTGTTCGTCTGAAGTATATACCAAAGGATTGGTTATTGAAGCCTTAAATGAAGCTGATGCTGGGAGCAGGACTGAACTAGTCAAGCAATCTAAAGCCACACTCACATCCAAAATGCTAGAACAGCCTGTCAAAATTCCCACACCAAAACCACCACAACCACAACCCACCAAACCAATTCCCTTACCCTCAAAACCAATAGCCAATGATGTACCCCAGAAGAGGAAGAGAAGGGTACTGAGGCTAGAAGAAGATGAAGAAGATAATGATGAAGATGAAGATAGGCTGCCAATCTCAGCTATTATACAATTGCCTAAGGCCACAAGTCACCCTCCAACAGTTACTCCTGAGTCTCAAAGGAAAACTGTGAAAGTGAAGTTAGAAAAAGAAGAGCTTCACAAACAACATGATGAGGAACTGTTGAGAAGAGTTGACAAAGCATATGCTGCCACATCTTCAATCATGAGCATGAACAAGGATGCTCTCAGGTTATACACTCTTAATCATACATTTCAATATCAAAAGGAGAGAGTGAGGATTTGGCCTGATCCCAGGGTATCTCATAGGATTCAAAAGAAAAACATTCCACAGAGATACATTGGCCAAGTAAAGAAGATTGTAGATGAAGTGATCTCACTGGTCTTTGTAGTATCACACTGGGAAATCCTAGATGACTTCAAGAAAGCCTATAAAGCTAAACTGACCCCACAAAAAATGCTGGAGAATAAAATGGTGAATAAGGGGTTAATATATAAGAGGCTTGAGGAAGTTAGAAAGAATGAGCTCCAGTTGTTCTTAGAGGGTAATCACCCAGATGAATTTGCTTATAGAGTAATAACAACTGTGGAACTCAAAAATGGGAAGCAGGTCAAATACCTATCTGAGTATTATGGGCCAGAATCACTTTTTGAAGGAGGAGCAGAAGAGCTTACCATGGAGGAACAAATAACCTTCCTTGAGGCCTATACAAGGGAGTCATACAGACTCATAGTTAGGAAGTAGATCTCATGGATGGGGTAACAGCTCAGTGTCCAGTTCCCAAGATAGAGTTCCCATTCATCCTTTGCCAAACAAATCATTGAGACTTCATCCCTCGCCTGTGCTTACAAGGGTCACTTCTGAGTTGATCTAGAAGACAAAAAGACCAATCTTTCTGCCATAATAAGTGGGACATCTTCAATAAGTTTAGAGGTTTTGGCTACATTGGTTCAGGGGGAGTTTGTTGGACCAAAATAACCAATGAGCCTGATCAGAAAGACCTCTAAGTCCCACAGACATCATAACAACTGCTGAAGACTTGATCAGCTGTTTGACAAAGTCTGAAGAGCAAGAGCTAAAGAACAAAGTACTAAAGTCTTCAACAGCTGAAGACCAAAGTCTGAAGATCAACAGCTGAAGACTAAAGTACTAAAGACTTCAAAAGCTGAAGTACAAAGACTGAAGACAACAGCTGAAGACATCAGTTGATGACAACAGCTGAAGTTCAAGTACAAGTACTGATGCCTTCAGAGTTTGTTACAACAGCTGAAGAAGCATTCTTCAGTTGTTGTGATGGTTTCCTTTCAGTAGTTTCTTTTCTATTCAGTACTTGTAAAACGACTGAAGAGCATGTTCTTCAGTCGTTGTAGTTTCAGTAGTTTCTTTTCAGTAGTTGTAGTGATAGTTAACACTTAGTATTTTTATAAGAAGATGTCAGCTGTTTTGACATCTTCAGTAGTTGTGTTAACTATCAGTAGTTTGAATAATTCTGTTAGATGTCACTATCAAGTGACATCAGCAGACGTCACATCTCCTATATAAGAGATGTTGACCTAATTGTACGGGTGATATTCAGTTACCACAAAAGCGCATATTGAATGAAATATCTTTCACAGAATTCTCTCTCTATAACCGTTTACTCTTATATTGAATATCAATTGTGTTCTTGTGAATTGTCTAATTCAATGTTTGATTTCCGATGCAATACTCTCTAATCAATCAAACGTAGATCACTAATCCTACATCTATGCTTTGCTCACTTAGTCAATTTCGAAGGACATTTTCCATCATTTTCTGAGAACAAGCAAGCAAAGAAATTATGGGATGCATTGGAAAAGAGGTATGAGGGAAATGCACCGTGAAAGCTCTAAAAGCTAAAGCGTTGAAGAAGGAGTTTGACAACTTCTCGTTGATGGAAAAGATGTTATTGATCGTTTCTACCATCTGCTGAGTGAGCTGCACCTCATGGAGTCACTATGTCTATAGAAGACAAAGTTTCAAACTTTGTAGGTGGTTGCTGAGAATTGGAGTTCGTTTGTCTCCAACCTCAGATAGAATGATATGCTAGCGAAGTTAGACATCAATGACTTCATTCTGAAGCTGAGAGAAGAGGAGTTGAGAATGAAGTACATGGCACAAAAGTCTACTTATGATCAGAATCCACGTCTGTACAACTCACTCCACATTCCAAAACGTCTGGAACTTCACTACAAACGGCATTTGTGTCGAGTTTAGCTGGTCCATATCAAGCATCTTGTTTAGGATCTGACATGTCAGGGTTGTTTGGTACCCAATACATAGCACCTGAAGCAAATGCTACCAAACTAAGACCGAAAATCTCAGGAATGTGACTGTTGAGGTAGAAAAGTAGCACATGGACCCTTAGCAGTGGTAGTCCACTCCTATGATGGGCTAGTTGCTGGGAAAATTGAGAACTGCCATCTAATAGATGAGGACTACGAGAGGTAGCGAGACAGAGCTGGAAGGGATGGATATAATATGGGCCTTAGCAAGTGTTGTTCGGAGAGCTAAGAAGTTTGTCAAGAAAACTAGGCACAACTTGTTTGCTACTAAGGACACAACATTCGGTTTTGACAAATCCAAGGTACTTGCTTCAACTGTTGGGAAAAGGGGCACTTGAAACGTGAATGTGTGAAGCCCAAGAGACGGGAAATAGGAACCATTCTCATCTTTCACCTCGTTCGAGAAGCTCACAAACACCTACTTATCTAAAGCAAGGATCCTAAAGCCTTACCAGCTAATGATGACAAGGACAACATGGAGTTCGGTTTGTGTCTCCGGGAGAATCCAACATTGCTATATCGAGGATCTAGCTAACGACCTCAACAAGCGAAGGTGAATTGCATGGATCTCGCGTGTCAAATGTTGAGAATCTGCAATGGTAGTGGATCCCCTACTGGAAGAAGTACAAGTACAACAAATCCTAATCACCAGAACTCAGAGAAGTGAGACACGCTTTCTGGCTACTCCAATCTCACCCTCTCAGGTAAGTAACCACACTTAACTTTTCAATTCATCATGCCTGTTCTGAATATAATAAATTTAGGAAAGCATGAATGAAAATTTTCTAGGTTATTAGAACCATAATGATAACTTAGTAAAGTACTTGCACTGTGCGCTGAAGCCAATAGAGTCTTAAAACAAAATAGCACAACTATAAAGAACAGATAGAACCTTGAATAAACAGCTTAGGTCAAACTAAGTTGTGCCTTTAAACCAGGTACTGACATGAAGTTCTATCTAACTCTAGAAACACTGAAACAAAGGTTGTTTGTAAGTAGAATTAAATTCTGAATACAAAAACTTGCATAGTTGGACTAGTTCTTCTCACATTGTCCACACTTAGTGGAGATGCATAGATGGGGAGGGTTTTTGATATAAATGGTTCCAAACCACCACATGAGACCTTGATGAATGCAAAAAGTAACCAATATAAAGTGGATCACTACTCTTGTAGTATCGAATTCCGCATGTAAACCAATGATGTGCCACAAACAAAAGGGACTGTTGGACCAAAAGAACCAATGAGCCAAGATCAGAAAACCTCTAAGTCCCACACGGTATCACAACAACTGCTGAAAGCCTCATCAGTAGTTTGACAAGTGCTGAAGACTTCAACAGCTGAAGATCAAGTGCTGAAGACCTTAACTGCTGAAGAACCAAAGTGCTGAAGTACAACAGCTGAAGAACACAAGTGCTGAAGCTGAAAGACCAAAGTACTGAAGAACAACAGCTGAAGAGTTCACAAGTGCTGAATCAACAACTGATGTACAAAGTCTGAAGACAAAGACTGAAGACATCAGCTGATGATATCTACTGAAGTCATCAGCTGATGAAACGCCTGAAGGTCAAAGTCTGAAGATCAAGTACTGAAGCCTCAGTAGTTTGTCACAACTGCTGAAGAGTACTTCTTCAGTAGTTGTGATATCAGTAGTTTTATTTTCTTTGTTTCAGTAGTTTTGTAAAACGACTGAAGAGCTTGTTCTTCAGTCGTTGTAGTTTCAGTAGTTTTATATTTTGTACTTAACTTGCTGATATGTTCTCAGTAGTTGTGAACATTTCAGTAGTTTGTTAAGAATTAGTTATTTCTGTATTGGATCTGCCAGTTGTCACTTTCCGTGATAACAGCAGTGACTGTTGCACTCTATATAAGGAGTGACAACCTATTGTAATGATTGAATGAATGAGGAATTGAATGGAATGAATGATTGATTCGATTAGAAATATTCTACATCTATAAACATTCCTAGAAATCAGAAATACATACTCTCCCTATAACTGTATGCGATCTTAATGCTTACATATATTGTTGCTTGCTACAATTTGTCTAATTCGTGTTTGTATTCCGCTGCTTTATATTCTGATACATCAAACCTGTGATCACTGATCCTGTCAAATGGTATCAGAGCAGGTTAATCATTGATCGATCTAATAATTGATCATTGAAACTGCTATTCAAGATCCAAGTTTGATTGAATTAGCTTTTGTTTTTGCAAGAAACGTTATAGAGATTGAATTTTCTGTATTCTGCTCATTCATCCTGAGATCTTTTCTTGGTTCTCATTGAGTTTGTTGTGGTTTGTCTAAAACTTCTTTTTAAACTTGAACTAAACTGTTTTTGAACTGAAAATGACCACTCCCTCCAATGATCCTCACAATACTGGTTCCTCAACCAAGCCTCCTATGCTGGTTAGGAATGAGTATAACATATGGCAAAGACGTATGCTCCATCACCTGTCTGTTAACAGCGCAGGGTGTTGGACATCTGTGGTACATGGTCCACACAAGCCTATGGTGAATAACCCGGAAACCAATCAAATGGTTCCGAAGAGGAGGGAGCAATACTCAGATGAGGATAAAAAGTTGCTTGAGATGATGCAAAAGCCCATGGAATTCTGGCCATGGCTTTGCCCAATGAAATCTATTCTGGGCTAATGCATCATGAAACTGCCCATGACCTCTGGATTGCTTTGAAAGAACAATTTGGAGGAACAGATGAGGTCTTGGCAAATAATAGAGAAATTCTTGCCCAACAATATGAGACATTCTCTCATAGAAAGGGTGAGACACTGACTCAACAATATGAGCGGTTTTCTTGTTTGATCTCTGAACTAAAAATGGTCAAACTTGAATACACCAATATTCAGATGAATAACAGATTTCTCAGATCACTGCCTGAGAGATGGGACACATATACTATTGTCCTACGCTCCAGTGCAAGTTTGGACAAACTATCTCTCACCCAACTCCATGGGAAATTGCTCACTTTTGAGAGAGAGATAGAACAGAAGAGAAAGCTGTCTTCATCTGGAAACTCACTGAAGACTTTATACAAGGCAACACTGCCTTGGTGGGTCATGAGTCAGAATATGCTGCATCTGAATGCCAGTATGATGAGCATATTAATTTCTCTTCGAGCACTTCTAATTCTGCATTTGTAAGTGTTGATGGTCAGTTTACTGGAGTAATAATGACAATTTATGTTTCATTATGGATGATCTCAAGGGGATTGCTGATGATGACTTAGAAGAGATGGATATTTTGAGCCAAATGGCCTTGATAAATATCAGATCTCAGAAGTTCTACAAAAGAACTGGAAGAAAATTCCCAGGACTCTCTGGCAAAACCAAAGTTGGTTTTGACAAGAGCAAGTTGAGGTGTCACAAATGCCAACGGCTTGGACACTTTGCAAGAGAGTGTAGATCAACTGGATCAAACTCTACTGCACCCTTTGTGACTTTTCCTGGCAACAGTCAACAAAACAGAGGGCAACATCCTGTCACATCTAGTCATCATCCTCAACAACAATCTCCGGCATATTTTGTTCCTCAGGGTCAAATGCCTTATCAGTACCCTTGTTATTACATGCCACAGTCAAGTCAAGTTCAAGTTCCTATGACACCACAACCTCATGCATTACCAGAACCTCAGCCTTCCCTATCTCATCAACAACCTTCATCTCAACAACACAGCTTCTTCACCCCAGGAGTTGTTGACTGGAGCAGTTTACCAGATGACTTGTCTGGTCATGATCAACTGTTCTCAGGTGCTGGTCAACATGGTGGTGACAGTCCCTTTGGGAATCTAGCTCTTATGGCTTTGGAGTCTGCTGATACTTCATCTTCCAATGCCTCTACACCACAGGTATCACAGGTATCCTCTGAGGCAAAAGCCAAATTATGTTCTGAACAATGCATAGCAGCATTTGCTTCCATTAGAGAAGCAAATGTAGCTTTAATTAATAAGAACATTGAGCTAGAACAAGTAATTTCCAAAAACAAAGCTGAGTTTGAGTTTGTGCTCAAAGATAAAAATGATGAGGTTTATAAACTGAATTGCAAAATAATTGATGATAAGGCTAGAGAAGATGTACTTTTAGAGAAGTACAAAGATCTCAAAGAAACCCTTGCAGTTACCCAGGTCGAGTGTGATAGATGGGTACAATCATGCAAAGGTTTTGAAATGCTTCTTAGTAAGCAATCTGCTTCAAATGTGAAGTTTGGAATTGGTTACAATCACACTGCTCCACCTACAGATTTTACCCCAAGAGCAGAGGTAGAATCTGATGGTGAGAGTGATAACCAATCCATCAAGTCATGTGATCTACCTTCTGATACAGCACAATCAGAAGTAGCAGTCAGTATCAAGTCCTCCTTGAACCTATCAGCTGATGTTGATGGTCCAAATGCTGACATTCACATGATCAATAAGTTGATCAACTCAGGAGTCAATCCTGAAGGTCCTGAAAGGACTGGAGAGCAGGATTCAACTCCTGAAGTTCAAACTTCAACTGCTGTCAGTACTGAAGAGAAGAAAACTGGCAGTAGAAAGAGTTTGAAGACTACTAAAGATGCTGTCAAGAAAGCAACCAATGCTTCCAAAGCATTGAAGAACAAGTCTTCACCATCTTTAGTTGATGATCAACCTAAGATGAAGAAGAAACCATGTGAAGTATGTGGTTTGTTCAATCATCTTACAGATGATTGTTGGTACAAAAGAGGTTCCAAACTCAAACAAAAGGAAGAAATTAATGAGAAAATGGTAAAAATGAAAACTGAGTTTGAGACCACATTTGTATCAGCAACATCAAATCCTGTAACCCTTAAGTCCTTAAAGCAATCCAAAAGGAAGGAGTTAAACAGGTGACAGCTGAGGGTGCTCAAAAGAAGAAGGTGCAACATAGGACTTTATCTAACTCCACTAGCAATGTGTCTGATGAGCTGAAAGCTTTATCACAAAATCAGACACAGCTGGTGATGATGGTACAACATCTGTTGGGTAGAGTTAACCAACTAGATTCTCCTATGTTGAAACCACAGAAAAGGAGGTCTAAGCCAAAGGACTCCTCTTCTGCACCATCTTCTTCTTCTCTCAGGCTGTTGTTACAAATAAACATGCTAGTTTACCATCTATTGATGAGACCAGGCCCAAAACCAAAAAGGTTTGGGTCTCTAAAACTAACTGATTGTTTATTATTGCAGGTTTCTTCAACATGCCAAAATAGCATCTGGTATGTAGACAGTGGGGGATCCATGCACATGACTGGGAACATCTCTCTTCTTCATGACTACTCTCAAGGAAAGAAGGGATTTGTCTCTTTTGGCAATGATGCTAGGGGTTACATCATCGGTAAGGGCTTTGTCTCCAATGGAGAAATCAAATTTGATGATGTTAATCATGTGGAAAATCTCAAGTACAACCTCTTGAGTGTCAGTCAAATGTGTGATAAAGGCCATGTTGCCCTTTTCACAAGTCAAAACTGTAGGATTCTGTCATCCAAAGTTTTGCCCTTGATTGACAAGGTGTTGGATGATCACACTCTCCTGAAAGCCAACAGGACAGGAAGAGTGTATGCCTTAGATCTCTCTAAGAAGATAGATCTCAAAGGCAATCCTTGCCTATTTTCCAAAGCCTCTTTTCAAGAATCTAAACTATGGCACAGGAGGCTTGGTCATGTTAATCTCAAAAACATGAATCAGCTTAGCCACAATAGTTTAGTCAGAGGCTTACCAATAAAGGAGTTCCACTGTGATGAAACTTGCACTGCTTGTTTAAAAGGAAAACAGCACAAGGTCTCATTTCCTCCTATTGAAGTGTCCAAGTCCACTGCCTGCTTGCAATTACTGCATATGGATCTATTTGGTCCTGTGAGAGTAATGAGCATGGCAAAGAAGAAATACTGTCTGGTAATTGTGGATGATTACTCCAGATTTGTATGGACTTTCTTTCTACATCAAAGGATGAGGCTGCTCAGAAGATATCCACTTTGTGCTGTACATTGAGAAGCAGTATTCCCTTCCAGTCAAGTGTATTAGGAGTGATAATGGAACTGAGTTCAGAAATCATACACTTGATGACTTCTATCTCTCAAAGGGAATCAAAAGGCAGTTCAGCATTCCAAGGACTCCGGAACAAAATGGAGTAGTGGAGAGAAAGAACAGGACTCTCATTGAAGCTGCAAGGTCCATGCTGGCTGACTCAGGTTTGCCATTGACCTTTTGGCCGAAGCTGTCAACACAGCTTGTTATGTGCAAAATAGAGTTTTAGTAAATCAGAGGTTGATGAAGACTCCATATGAAGTTCTCCATCATTTGGCTCCACTGATTTCATTTTTCAAAGCATTTGGGTGTCCCTGTTTTATTCTCAACACAAAGGATCAACTCCACAAATTTGATCCTAAGGTGGATGCAGGATACTTTGTTGGTTATTCATCTACTTGCAAGGCATACAGAGTCTTCAACTGCAGAACAAAGATGGTTGAAGAAACTCTACATGTTAAGTTTAATGAATCTCCAAAGGACAAGATTCCACAAAGTCCTGTGGAGTTATTTGATTTGGACATACTGCAATATGTTCCCTATCAAACTCCTGCTGTTGCTCCTGTCAACAGTTCACCACCTGGTGGTACTGCTGATGATGATGATGATTGCAGTACTCACCTCTTCAGGTTTAGTGATCAGCTGCCTGATTCAACTAGACCTGATGTTCCTGTAGCGCCAGTAGCACCATCCACAACAAATGCTGATGAGATTTCTTCGAATTCAACTTCCTTTGAATTACCATCCACTGATTGGTTTCAAGGAAATGATTCACCATCACCATCTGTTGCTGCTGAACCGGCTACAAACACTTGCACAGATCTCATTGTGTATCAAGATCTGAAGAATCACCCCATGTCTCAAATCATTGGTGATATCACTGCTGGAGTATCAACAAGAAGTCAATTGTCAAATTTCTGCTTCTATGCTCTCTTCATCAGTCAGCAAGAGCCAAAGAATTATCACATTGCTTTAAAGGACAATGGATGGGTTGATGCCATGCAGCTTGAGCTTCTTCAGTTCAAGAAACAGCAAGTGTGGGAACTGGTTCCTCTACCTCCAGGTAAGTGTGCAATAGGCACTAAATGGGTGTTTAGGAACAAAACTGATGAAAATGGGCTTATTGTTAAGAACAAGGCCAGACTGGTTGTTCAGGGGTTTGCACAAGAAGAAGGTATTGATTATGATGAAACCTTTGCCCCTGTAGCCAGACTGGAAGCAATTCGATTGTTTTTAGCTTATGCTGCTTATCAAAAACTTAAAGTCTTTCAAATGGATGTCAAAAGTGCATTTTTGTATGGAAAAGTTAAGAAGAGGTTTATGTATGTCAACCTCCAGGCTTTGAGGACAATAAACATCCTAATTGGGTGTATAAGCTTGATAAAGCTCTTTATGGGTTAAAACAAGCTCCAAGAGCCTGGTATGAGACATTATCAAACTTTCTTCTGGAAAACAATTTCACTAGAGGCTCCATAGACAAGACTTTATTTATTAAGAAAGCTGGGCAGCATAATCTACTTGTTCAAATTTATGTAGATGATATCATTTTTGCATCCTCTGATCCAAAGTTGTGTGATGCCTTTACAAAGTTGATGCAACAGAAGTTTGAAATGAGTGCCATGGGAGAATTACAGTTCTTTCTGGGGTTGCAAATCAAACAAAAGGCTGATGGAATTTTTATTCATCAATCCAAATATACAAAAGATCTTTTGCAAAAGTTTGATTTACAAAACTGTAAGCCCTGTTCTACTCCCATGAGCAGCACCACACAACTGGACTCAGATCAGAAAGGTAAAGTGGTTGATGAAACACTTTACAGATGTATGATTGGGTCCTTGATGTATTTAACAGCTTCTAGACCAGATATTATGTTTGCTACATGTGTTTGTGCTAGATTTCAGGCTGCACCTAAAGAGTCTCATCTGATTGCAGTCAAGAGGATCTTTAGATATCTGCAAGGCACTCCATCTCTAGGTTTATGGTATTCTACCAGACATTCTGGTAAATTAGTTGCTTTTTCTGACAGTGACTATGCAGGGTGTAAGTTGACCAGGAAATCAACTTCTGGTGGATGTCAATTCCTAGGCAACTGCTTGATTTCTTGGCAGAGCAAGAAACAGACCTCAGTTGCTACATCCACTGCGGAAGCAGAGTACATTGCTGCTGCAAGCTGTACATCTCAGGTACTCTGGCTTCAAAACCAACTTTTGGATTATGGCATTACAGAGACTAAGACTCCATTGTTAATGGATAGTGCTTCAGCTCTTTGCATTGTCAAAAATCCAGTCCAGCACTCTAGGACCAAACATATAGAGATCAGACATCATTTTATAAGGGATTGTTTTGAAAAAGGTCTGATTGATCCTAAGTTTGTGCCCAGTGCTGATGAGCTTGCAGACATTTTTACTAAGCCTTTGGATAGTTCAACTTTCCAAAACCTGGTGTTAAGGCTTGGTATGCTGCAGCTAGAATAGGTGACAACTACTGATGATCTCAGTAATTCATATTGATGATCATGAGTGCCTGTCACATATAAGTACTGATGAGCTCTTTTAACCTCAGTAGTTTTTATAACTACTGAAGGCTAAAAGTTCTCACAAGTACTGAAGTACTTCATCTGCTCTAAACTACTGAAGTAGTTACAACTACTGATGCAGTCATAACTACTGAAACAGTAAAAACAGATAAGTACTGATGTCCTATGAAACAACTGAAATCAGCCATAAGACTGATGAATGTGTTGAGGACAGTTTGAAACAGCTGAAAAGCTAAGAATTGACGAAAACAGCTGAAGAGAACTTTCTCCTCAGTCGTTTGTACCACTGCTGTTTCATTTTAAACAACTGAAGCAAAACCACGTCTTCAGCAGTTTTATAACTACTGATGACCAATACCAAGTCTTCAGTTGTTTACAACAGCTGATGACAAAACCACTGTCTTCAGTAGTTTCATAACTACTGATGACAAACACCATGTCAGTTGTTTCAATCACCTGAAGTCAAAACCACGGTCTTCAGTAGTTTTCTAAACTACTGATGCCTAACACCGCGACTTCAGCTGTTTCAACGTCTGAAAGGATAATACCATGTCAACGGTCGTTTAAAACTACTGATGACTAACACCACATCCTTCAGTCGTTTCCTCACCCGTACCCTATAAATACCCTTAACCTGAGCTCTCCATGCTTTATCTTCTTCAAACCTAACGTTCCTCTCCAAAAAATTTCCATGGCGTCTATGCAAATTAAACCGCGACACAACTGTGTTGCCTACCTCACAAAATCGCCGATCTGGACTAAGTTCGATACTGCTATCGATCTTATGGTTCAGTCCCAATACAACAAGGCATTCCTTCTGAACCCCGTTTTACATACCGAATCCTTGAACCAATTTTGGATGAACGTTAATGCACTACTGAGGAGAGCAACACACAATCCCTCCGGTCAGTCGTCAACACAAAGAAGTAGTGATTACTCCTGCAACAATCCGTAAAATTCTTCAACTGAGTGATGCTACCTCTCCTGCTGGATATCCGAAGGGCACCATAGATCTATCATTTGCTCAGCATGGATATCAAGGTGATCTCAGTGCCACCACCATCATGAAGAAACACTTTAATGACGCTGAGCGCCTGATCTTTCACATGGTCAATGTATGTTTGGCCCCTAAGACATCGTCTTGGGATCAAATGTCCACCAAATGGCAGCAGGTAATGTATTCTATCCTTGAGCAACAACCACTGAATTTTCAGAATTAATATTTTCAGAGCTCAAAGATATGGCTCAAAAACTAACTGCCAACCGTTGGATACTCTATCCACGGTTCATAATGGCCATTATAATAGACCAGCTTAATGCTGAGGGACTTGTTGGCTTGGGAGTCCCTGCTACGGCTGTTTTGCCAGAAGTATACTCCCGGCACAACTCCGACCGGACACTCAAACTGGCTGCCAAGCTGCGAAAACCCACGCAGCTGGAACCCACAGCCACCACCTCCAAATCCAATGTCCCCACCAACCCACCAAAAAGAAACCAAAATGGCTACTCAGGGAATTGAGTCCCCTGAGGATGCTCCTGCACAACAAACGCAGGATATATCCACTAGTCCAACCCCCTAGTGGATACCATGACTCCTCCAGCCACAGCCGCTCAGGCTTCCTCTCAACAGGAGCCTGCAGCAACCCAAGGGGCACCTACTTATCTGGGATCTTCCTCACTTGAGGAGATTGCCATTGAAGAGCACCATCCACCCCAGGTGCACACTGCTTCTTTACCCCCGTACCCCAAACAACCGCCCCTCACAGCCCAACTTTAATAGTTGCTCAAGTGCTGACTCAATTGCACTCCTCACCCCCTCCCCAGAAACCACTTATTACTGGGAATACCTCTACAATGAGGGGGAGGAACACAGTGCACCTGAGAACCCACAGCACAGGGGTTTCCCAATTCTATCTCCTGGTGTAGAGAAGGAGCTTAGAATATCTAGTGAGGCTGCCACCTCCTCTGACTCAGCACATGACCAGAGTGAGGCTGGTAACATTGCTAAGACCTCCCTAGAGGCAACTGCTGATGATGGACATTGTCCTGAGGCTGGAAGTCCCCAGTACCAAGCACAAGGGGCACATGCACCAACTGGTCTACACCCAGTGCATGTCATCCTGCTCTAAGCAGGAGGTCAGGTGATTCAGTATCAACTGATGATGACCTGAGCTTCTTCTCGATGTAGTTGCTCAAAACACCATTCTAGAGGATGAGGTTAGCAGACTCAAAGAGCTGCTGGCCAAGATGTCTCAGGATGCAAGTCCATCTGCCACCCTCATACACCCACAGATGGCACCTTCCCTTGAAGGTTTCCCAAATACAGAGCCACCCCAAAATCAACCACCTGCCTCCGCTTCAGGCCCTACTTCTCAGGAACAGAACCCTCCTGAGCAAATAGGTGCTGCACTCAAAAATTCCCTCCCTCTCATCACCCCTCTAATCACTGATATAGTGATCAAAGCCCTTGATGAGAGGCTTTCCTCAACATTACAGCCCTTGGTTGATGCTGCTGTCCACAAGACTCTTTCTGCGGTCTCAACCCCTTCCTCCAATGCAACCAAAAAGGGGGAGAGTCCTGCAGTGAAAGAACAGAAGAGGAAAAGATCCGAGGAAAAGAAGGAAGCGAAGCAAGCCCAAAAGGATAAAGAACAGCAACCAATGCTCACCTACAAGCGAAAGAAAGTGCTGATGAGCACATTGCTGAAGATAAAGCCTTGGAGCTACTGATAAAAGAGGCTGATGCCGAACACAGTAGATCAATGGACAACATCATTGATCAGCTGTTCAGGCAAGGTCATGACACCAACAAACTTGACTCTGAGATTCGACGACTAGAGATTGAAGAAATCCAGAATAGATGGGCAAGTTATGAAGTGTTAGAAAGAGAAAGGCTAGAAATCATGATAAGATTTATGCAAAATATCTTGGAAGATCAATGATTGAGATCAAAGCTTGGTCCAGGGACAGTATCTTGGCAATCACCACCAAGATCTGTTCGTCTGAAGCATACACTAAGGGGCTTGTTATTGAAGCTTTGAATGAAGTGGGTGCTGGGAGCAGGACTGAGCTAGCAAAGCAATCAAAAGCCACACTCACCTC
The DNA here is from genome assembly GCA_025506515.1 of Flaveria trinervia. Lineage (NCBI taxonomy): Eukaryota > Viridiplantae > Streptophyta > Magnoliopsida > Asterales > Asteraceae > Flaveria > Flaveria trinervia. The sequence continues at coordinate 33,235,559 of CM046446.1, forward strand.
AAGGATGCTAGCACAGCCTGTCAACATTCCCACACCAAAACCACCCAAAACACAACCCACCAAACCAACTCCCTTTCCCTCAACCCATAGCCGATGATATACCCTTGAAGAAGAAGAGAAGGATATTGAGGCTAGAAGAAGATGAAGAAGATGATGAAGACAGGCTGCCGCTATCAGCTGTGATTCAGTTGCCTAAGGCCACAAGTCACTCCTCAGCAATTACTCCTGAAGTCCAGAGACAAATGGTTAAAGTGAAGCTAGAAGAAGAAGAGCTTCATAAACAGCATGATGAGGAATTGCTGAAGAGAGTTGACAAAGCTTATGCAGCCACATCTTCCATCATCAATATGAAGGAGCAAGCCCTCAGACTTTACACTCTCAGGCATACCTTTCAATATCAAAAGGAAAGAGTGAGGATTTGGCCTGATCCCAGGGTCTCTCACAGAATTCATAAGAACAATATACCTCGGAGATACATTGGCCAGGTGAAAAAGATCGTAGATGAAGTGATCTCTCTGGTCTTTGTAGTTTCACCCTGGGAAATCCTAGAAGACTTCAAGAAGGCCTACAAAGCTAATCTAACCCTCAGAAGATGCTGGAAAACAAAATAGTGAAAAAGGGGTTAGTTTACAAGAGGCTTGAGGAAGTCAGGAAAAATGAGCTCCAGTTGTTCCTAGAGGGTAATCACCCGGATGAGTTTGCTTACAGAGTAATAACAACTGTGGAGCTAAAGAATGGGAAACAGGCCAAATACCTGTCTGAGTATTATGGGCCGGAATCATTGTTTGAAGGAGGTGCTGAAGAGCTAACCATGGAGGAACAAATCACCTTCCTTGAGGCCTACACAAGAGAGTCGTACAGACTCATTATGGGGAAGTGAATCTCATGAATGGGATAACAACTCTGTGTCCAGTTCCCCAAAACAGAGTTCCCATTCATACTCTGCCAAACAAATATTTGAGGTTCTTCCCAGGCCGGAGCGTACATGGGTCATCTTCTCTACTGATCAAGAAGGAAAAAGACCAACATTTTTGCCATCAATAAGTGGGAGTATAAATAAGTTAGAGGTTTTGGCTGCATTGGTTCAGGGGGAGTTTGTTGGACCAAAAGAACCAATGAGCCAAGATCAGAAAACCTCTAAGTCCCACACGGTATCACAACAACTGCTGAAAGCCTCATCAGTAGTTTGACAAGTGCTGAAGACTTCAACAGCTGAAGATCAAGTGCTGAAGACCTTAACTGCTGAAGAACCAAAGTGCTGAAGTACAACAGCTGAAGAACACAAGTGCTGAAGCTGAAAGACCAAAGTACTGAAGAACAACAGCTGAAGAGTTCACAAGTGCTGAAGATCAACAACTGATGTACAAAGTCTGAAGACAAAGACTGAAGACATCAGCTGATGATATCTACTGAAGTCATCAGCTGATGAAACGCCTGAAGGTCAAAGTCTGAAGATCAAGTACTGAAGCCTCAGTAGTTTGTCACAACTGCTGAAGAGTACTTCTTCAGTAGTTGTGATATCAGTAGTTTTATTTTCTTTGTTTCAGTAGTTTTGTAAAACGACTGAAGAGCTTGTTCTTCAGTCGTTGTAGTTTAGTAGTTTTATATTTTGTACTTAACTTGCTGATATGTTCTCAGTAGTTGTGAACATTTCAGTAGTTTGTTAAGAATTAGTTATTTCTGTATTGGATCTGCCAGTTGTCACTTTCCGTGATAACAGCAGTGACTGTTGCACTCTATATAAGGAGTGACAACCTATTGTAATGATTGAATGAATGAGGAATTGAATGGAATGATGATTGATTCGATTAGAAATATTCTTCATCTATAAACATTCCCAGAAATCAGAAATACATACTCTCCCTATAACTGTATGCGATCTTAATGCTCACATATATTGTTGCTTGCTACAATTTGTCTAATTCGTGTTTGTATTCCGCTGCTTATATTCTGTTACATCAAACCTTGGATCACTGATCCTGTCAAATTTTTTTTTTTTTTTTTTTTTTTTTTTTTTTTTTTTTTTTTTTTTTTTTTTAATCCAATTAAAGTGGACACTCTCTTGTAGTGATCCAGATCCGCATTTAAACCAAATGAATGTGCCACTAAACAAAAGGATACCACTTCAAATGAAAAGGTAAATTTCTTGTGTTAATTTGATGAACAATTTGAAAGGTTAAAGTTAGTCTGGGTCACCAGTCTAATTCTGAACCCAAAAAGACCAAACAAATCACCACCCACGTGCTTCATGTCTAATCCAGAGAAACAAAAGGTAAAGATGTTAAAAATGTACCAACAATTAATTTTGTTAAACAAGAGAAAACATCTAAGCAAGAATGCCAAACCCAAACAACCATGTCACACGGTCACATACTTCTCCAAAGAAAAAGGTAAATCGTCATTAAAAGTAGATCATGCTACAACTGTAGAAAGTATGGGCACGTAGCATCTTATTGTCCTTATTATCAGACACCAAGAAAAAGATGAACTTTATGACACTAAAGCAACCTTCAAAAAGAAGCTCCATGACTCCACCAAAATGAGTCAGTGAACCTAAAGTTCAACCTATGAGCCACTGGTCTGTTTATCACACACAGGCCTTACACAAAGCTGGCTTATGGAAAAAAAGTCATTATTTTGTAATGAGAACAATAAGACAGTTAATCTTCCCTCACCATCTAATGGACAATGGGTAGAGTTTATGATGTGTGATGCCTCTGGGACACCCAAGCCGGTTAAGGCTTGGGTCCCTCACTTTAACTAATGTTTTCAGTTGAATGTGCAGGGTGTTCGCTGTAGTGCTCAAACAAACACTTGGATTGAAGATAGTGAAGCATCAAAACCGGGCTCTCCTATCAAACATCAAACAAATCAAAGGAGGTCATGTTTCTTTTGCTAGAAACAAAGGAGACTATATCATAACTCAAGGGGAGGTAGGGAACGAGAAAGTAATGTTTGATAAGGTAAACTACATTCAACAACTTCAAAACAATTTACTTTCTGTTTCCCAAATATGTGACAAAGGATTTAAGGTAGTTTTTGATAATAAGAAGTGCTATGTCCTCAAAAAGGACTATGTGATCCTGGAGGACCAAGTCTTAATGTCTGCCTCAAGATATAATGACCTTTATGTATTAGATCTATCAAAGGCCTCAACAACGGATCATCGAGTACAGTGCTTCCTGTCAAAAGCTATCGAGAATGATTCAATCTCCTAGCATAGGAGAATGGGGCACATCAATCCAAGGAAGATGAACCACTCGATCCAGAATGATCTAGTGCGAGGAGTCAATGTCAAGACCTTCTAACTGCCGGATTTTCGTGTCGCCTACAAGAAAGGCAAAGAGACAAAAGTCTCATAAGGCAAAGAAAATTAACTCTATTGAACTTCCTCTTCAGCTTCTTCACATGGATCTGTTTGGTCCAGTCAGTACCAGAAGCATCGCAGGTGACTTGTACTGCTATGTAGTTAATGATGACTACTTAAGATTATCTTGGGTGAAGTTTCTGAAATCATAATTAGAAACATTTGAGTCATTCAAAGAATTGGTAAGTACACTGGAGTCTCTCTTCAAGTTGAAAAAAAGACAAGTATGCTTAAACAACGGAATCGAGTTCAAGAACCAATCGATGGAGGCTTTCTACAAAGAAAAGGGAATTATGCACAAGTTCACTTCCGCCTACACTCCTCAGATGACCGGCTTGCTGAAAGAAAGAACCGCAACTTAATTGACGCAGCACGCATATTGCTAGCAGACTCGAAACTACCTATCCAATTTTGGAATGAGGCGGTAGCCAATGCGTGTTACACGTTAAATCGAGTTTTGGTACTAAAACGTCTAGGCAAGACATGTTATAAGTTACTTCAATGACGTAGACCAAATCTGGAGTATCTTGAACCGTTTAGAGCACCATGCACGTTGTTGAAGAAAACTCATGATGGGAAGTTTAGCGAGAAGGCTGAAGAGGGCATTTTTCTAGGATACAACGTACCGAATAAGAGAGTTTACAACAACTCAACAGGTCAAGTTGAGGTGTGGTGTAACATCGACGTTCAGAGATACACCACCCCTTCTGCTGGAAAAGGACCCGCTTCTTTTTCGACTATGATGGATTCTTCAAGTCATTCAACATCCCTCTCTCCACGTCTGATGATGAGTTAGCAGCCAAAATGATGTATGATGTTCTAAACACACCATCACACGAATCTACATCATCTGGCTCACAAGGTGAATCATCTACCAACTAAGGGGGAGCACTCAATGTAAGTGACTCTTCCTCTTACCATGAAGCCATGGAGAATGATCGGGACACTCAAGAGCAACAGGTTCGTCTTACTGAAAGTCCACAAGCATCTAACATTGATGCCTCTGAGTGTTTGGAACCTCACACTCCTACTGCCATAGATACTGAACCAAATGTTCATAATCTTGATTCTGTGGTAGTTGCTCCCACCTCTCCTAGATCATGCCTAAATGTCTATCATCCTGTGGACAATGTCATTGGAGATGTCAGATCAGGAGTTCAGATAAGAAATCAGTTGTATTCAGCTGATTATGCCTCTGTAATGGAGAAAGAGTACATTCACCATGGTGCTTATCATTGTTTTGTGTCTTAATTCGAGCCAAAATATGTTAGTGAAACAAAAAACAATAAGGCATGGGTGAGTGCCATGCAAGAAGAACTTCTTCAGTTCAAGAAGTTAGGTGTATGGACTCTGGTAGATAGACCTACAGGTGCTAAAGTCATTGGCACCAAGTGGGTCGTGAAATGTAAGAAAGATGACCAAGGAGTCATCATCAGGAACAAGGCTCGACTTGTAGTTCAAGGATTTTGACAAGTCGAGGGAATTGATTACAATGAAGTATTTGCACCTGTGAAGAGAATGGAAGCAATCCGTATCATCCTAGCCTATTCCTCGTACATGAATATTAAATTCTATCAACTAGATGTAAAGAGTGCATTTCTTCATGGTGAAATCTGAGAAACAGTGTATGTCAGTCAACCTGAGGGATTTGAGGATCCATATCATGAGGACAGAGTTTACAAACTAGATAAGGCTCTCTACGGGCTAAACCAAGCCCCAAGAGCATGGTATGAAAAACTCTCAACTCACCTTGTGAAACACAGATTTCGCAGAGGTGTAATTGACTATACACTATTCATCAAAGAGAAATATGCTGATTTGTTGCTAGTTCAAATTTACGCTGATGACATAATCTTCGGTTCCAAGAATGAAGAATTATGTAAAGAATTTGAAGAAGTGATGAAGGCAGAATTTGAAATGAGTGCCATGGGAGAGATGAAGTTCTTTCTCGGCTACAAGTGGATCAAACACCAAAAGGAATATTTCTACATCAGACCAAGTATGTAGGGGATATCCTCAGTTGGTTTGACATGGAGAATGCTTCCGCAGCTGGAACTCCACTTGCTACAAACCATTATGTAGCACCCTACGAGAATGGTGATCTGGTTGATTCCACCATGTATCGAGGAATGATTCGATCCCTCATGTACCTCACTACCTCAAGACCTGGTATCATGTATGCAACGTGTCTTTGTTCCAGATATTAGGCAAAACTAAAGGGTACACCAACATTTGGGTTATAGTATCCTCATGATGATAACTTTGAGCTTACCGCGTACAACGATTCGGATTATGGCGGCTGCAAGATGAATTGCAAATCTACATGAGCAGGTTGTCAATTCTTTGGGAGAAGATTAGTCACATGGCAGTGTAAGAAGCAGACATTAGTTGCGTTGTCAACTTGTGAAGCTGAATATGTTGCTGCGGCAAGCTGCTGTTCTCAAATCATCAAGATTCAACAATAGATGCGGGACTACGGTTTGCAATTTTCTAACACCCCTATTTTTGTTAATAATTCTGCTACAATAGTGGTTACTAAAAATCCTATCCAACATCCTAAGACTAAACAGATCAGCATAAAATATTACTTTATATGTGATTGCTTTGAAAAGAATCTAATCGATGTCGTTATAATAAATACGGATTTTCAACACGCTGACCTCTATACAAAAGCTATTGATAAACCATGTTTTCTATACTTGTTAGAGGTCAACGGCGTTAAAAAGAAAAGTGAGGTTATTCAAGAAGATGACCATGCTTAGTCCGATGCGTAAAGTCAAATTTTCTTTTATTCTCTTTAATTTTAGTTTATTAAATTTAATTAATTTTCTTGCTGTTTTAGAATTTTAGGGGGAGAATAAGTTAAGTCAATAATAAAAAAAACGAGGGAGGAGGACGGGCTAGCTGTTAGAAATGAGATAGGCTCTGTGAAACCATTTCAATGATTGTGGAAAATGATAGTACACATAAACAAAACATTTGGGACTTTAAAATACTAAATTGAATCAGATGCAACGTTCAATGTATAAGTGTGAGATGTATGGGCAATATAAAAGGAAAAATCATAGTACACTGGCTACTACTAAGGTAATGCAAAGAAAGTAGATCTATAGGTTGTTAGACCACTACATGATGTGTTGGTAGATTCAAGACAATAGATGATTAGACCTCATTGGTGAACTCAATTTAAACTAAACTATTCAAATGATTGTGGGTTCCCATCTTATCACTGGTTAACACAATGAGTTACTTCCAATAAGGGGTGACGAGCAAATAAACGCCACAAATGTGTGCGGATGACCACTAAAAGAGTAAAGCACGAAAAAAATGAAAAATAAACGCAATCAAGCTGATAACCTGTGTTGCTGGTGCGTTATGTGCAAAAGAAAAAAATTATTCTCTAACAAGAAGATAGGTTGTGTGCCTCTCTGGTATGCGATGGCACTGACCTGAGGATAAGCAAAACCTAGATATTCTAGGAATGTTGATTACCATGTAAGCGTGGGCTCCACAAATGGGGGTTGAAATACCATAACCTATTCTATCACCAATCTATGTCAAAAGTCTGTGTATGGATTTAAATGGACAATTATACTGACAATCAGTGTGGCTGCAATTCTTGAAAATCCAAATCAACATATGCACCTCGTAGTACCAGTATCATTTCCAAAAATTTCTGAATGACCCTCGATGAAAACAAGAATCTAGCATCAACAGAATTTTGAAACATGTCCTGAATGATTTGATTACTTGTATGATTCCATAATGAACCGTTTCACTTATGATCAAAATAACTTGAAGCTACCTGTTCAATGAAATAAATCTGGTAGATTTCTATCTTAGGATTTCCACTCGACACAAAAATACTTCGAAAATCTACAATTGTTTCTACGTGTGTTCTCACTGATTGGATCGCCAATCAAATAGGATTCCGCACTATTTGATTCGGTATACACGTATATTAGTTAGTATTTCATTCAATACACGATCCTAACAAGTGGTATGAGTTAGTATTTGATTAAACTTTAGTTCTGTTAGTTAAATTTTATTTTTTTTAAATTTGTTTGAGTAAGTTTAGTTGTATCTGTCGACTATGGCGTGGAATTCAATCTGGAATTTAATCACTTAAAAGGGTCACGTCTGAGGTGACTACACATGCTTTCAAATGTTAAATTAGTCACGTCTGAGGTGACATATTGTTTTAAAAGGATCACGTCTGAGGTGATCAAAAGTTTTCCAAGTTAAAAGGATCATGTCTGAGATGATCGTATGCTTAAAATGTTTAATCAATAGTTAAAGGGTGTAAAATGTCAAATGGTCATAAAGTAAAAATTATGAGTATGATCCATTCGCACGACTGGACCATGAGTATGGATGAATCACACAGTTGGACCATACTTATGCCCTAGACAACAAAATGGAGCATGAGTATGAACCATTCACACGAATGGCTTACAAGATTGAGCCAGTCGCCCGAATGGAGTTGACCGAATGAGTTAGTCATCCGACTGAAACCTAGTCGGCCGACTGAATGTGATGGACTGAACCAATCGCACGACTGAGGTCCAATCTCCCGAATGAGCAGAGCGAATGGGTCCAGTTGCCCGATTGAAATCAGATTTAGCATAAATAGGGCGATAGTCGATCGCATAAACTTATCACCCCCCATTCGCCCCAAAATCGCATAAAACACCGTTACTCTACCAAAATTTCTTCAGACCTAAGTTGACTACATATTGCGACATTCTGACGTTTTCTGGTGATTTTACACGTATAATGCGGTGCAATCTAACAAAAATTATGCCAATTTGAACCCTAATTCACCACATTCAGCTCTAACCAAGAACCTAATCTAAGTTGGACAAATAACCTAACTAAACTAAGTAAAATGTTGAAATCAAGGTTATTAGGTGATTAGTAGAGTGATTGCAAGTCGAATAAACCAATACACGATGCCTAATTTTAAGTTTTGGTCAAAATTCGAATTTCATTCGAATAGACAGTAGATCAGGCGACTGGACACCCGAATGAACTCCAATCGCACGACTGAACTGACCGAATGTCTCAGTCGGCCGAATGAATAATACGATTGAGCTCAGTCGGCCGACTGAACCAATCGCAGGTTCAATGACCCGATTGAACTCAGTCACATGTTCAGTCACCCGACTGTATTCAGTTGCATGCTAGGTCAAACGACTGAACACAGTCATGTGGTTTAATCGCATGATTGAACCAGACTGATTTCAAACTAGTTAATTACAAATGGTTTCTGTTGTGTGATGATCTAACTTGTATGCTCCTTGTGTTACAGATTGATGGCTCATAGGTGGACAATAAACACCAAGCACAATATCTGTGCTCATTTGGATGCTACAACTCGGAACGGTGCCAAGTTTGCTGGGATCATTGCATTCCAAAAGAGATCCCGGATCCATAGAGCTATATCCATACCGTGCACTCACTATAGGTCTATACAACAGGCCATCTGGGAGGGGGCATCGGTTGATCGATCCCATGAGCCCTACAACATCCAGATTACTATATTCGGCCGGGGTATCGAGGTGACTGCTGCTGATATTCATCGAGTACTCGATCCGGGTGACGATGCAGATCACCTGACCAGGCTACACCCTCTGACAGTGAAGGGTGCTTCATCAGGATGAAGTACGCTGGGGACATAAATGCAAGTGTGCTCAACAAAAGCAACCTATGTCCCTAGTTTATGTACTTGGTGCATGTGATAGTGAAGTGGTTGGCGTCGAGGAGGGATGGCTTTGATGACCTCTCAGACCAGATCCAGAAATCCTACGTGGCACTGGTACTCAACCACCCGGTAGTTTCTCCAGAATGATATTTCCTACCGCATAAAGAACTTTGAGGCCAAGAGCAAGTAGGGCTTCTACATGTATCCAAGGTTCCTATAGATGATTATTGATGAGAAGCTGCCTACCTTGCCCAAGGAGAGCCACGATGTTGTATCACTTGAGATTATGGATGACACGACCTTGCGCCGCATGAAGGTCTACAGGGGGAAGGAAGTCAAGCCCCCTGTGAAGAGACTCTTCGGGCATCCGGCCCAGGCTGATTACAAGGCGCCGGCTATGCAAAAGTGGTGCCTTAAAGAGAGTGATTGAGATGTTGAGCAGATTCCTCTTCCATCTCATGACTCCGATGATGATGATGGAGACACGGGTGCAGATTCTGGCCCCGCTGTTTCTAAGGTCAGCCCTTCTCATACTACATGCCCACCCCCTACTCATACAGATGCCACCACTGCCAGCTTTCACCAGGATTTCTGTCGTCTCGATAAGGATGCAGAGAGTGATGAGGAGCCTCTGACGAGGACTGTGGGCAGCAGGGTGGTTGCCATGGAGAGAGGTTTGTGGGCGGTTGGTGGACGCCCAGGGGAGTTTGGGGATGCTGTTGCTGAGTCAAATCCCTCAAGTGCCCCAGACCCGCCCATCAGCCAAGGGGGGGCCTAAATGCCTAAAGGCTCAAGGAAGAAGACGATGGCTCACCCCTATGGCAAGAAGGGGAAAAGACTAAAGTTTACCTTGACCTAATCTACCACCATAACCACTACCTCATCCACACCTTCCACCACTACCACCACCACTGCTACCACTACCACTACCTCAGCCACACCTTCCACCACTACCACCACCACTACTACCACACCACCTGCCACCACCTTTACCACCTCACACCCCACTACCACACCCACTCCACCACTTACCCACATCCCATCCACCACCACTATAGCTCATCCACCACCACCTACATCTATACCACCCCCAATATTCACCACTGCAACCACCACCACCACTAGCCACCAAGTCGGACCATCATTCCACCCTACATACCACACATGATCATCTCTACCCCCTATTGAGGTAGACGAACAACTGTCAACAGTCAATCGTATGGGGCTGAAGTTGTTAGCTGCTGATGAGGAGAAGACTGCCCAACTACGTCAGCTTGGGGAGCTAAACGCTACCCAAGCACAGCAGATCACACATCAAGCTTAGCAAATTGCCGAACTCCAGGAGCAAAACGTCCACTCATCAAAGAGGATAGAGGAGTTAGAGGCTTCGAACAAGACCATCATCAAAGAGGAGAATAATATGATGATGATGATGGTGAAGGTAATGATGGTGAAGATGATGATAGTGATGGTGATGAGGCCAGTGATAAAGAAGTGACAATGGAAAGGCAGAACAGTGATGATGATGAAAAAGGAGATTCAGCTGCATCTACCTTAGTTCAAGGTCAAGAGAGACGTACAAAGAGAAATCAAGACCAAGGAGCCTCATCTTCTGCCCCTCCTACTGACGCGCGACTATTCAGGGGAAAAGTAATGTTTAGATATTTATGTACTTGAAAACTTTGAAATGGAATTTTGGATTTATATTATGTAATTAATGTTTATGTATATATTTTATGTTTACTTTTTGTTTATTGACTAATGGTTGATGTGTTACATGTTTTAAATCAAGTAGATCCAAATTTTCAAAAAGATGAATACAATGTTGCTCCCCTTTAGCAGTTCAAGACTCAACTCACTATGATCATTGATCTGCAAGGGATAGTCAGGAGATCTGTGAATTACACTCCTGAAGATGGATAAATAATTCTTGATCTAACTAATGAGCAATTGGCCCAAACATTCTAACTGAATCCTGACGAGATCGTGAAGGATGCTCCTACAATAAACATGGAAAGTGACGATGAGCTAAATGACATAGACAAGATAGAGATTGAGGATGTCACGACCCAACACTATCTAGAGTATGATGACAATGAGGGAAATGTAGTCCCTAATCTGGGTGTCTCCCTTGTTAGTGATACTTTTAAAACTCTGGATAAAATGGAACAGGAGTCGAAGAAGAATAAGGAGCAAGCCCAAGCCTCAGACGCTGATGTCAATATCAGAAAGGCTGAATGGGCAGCATGCTTTGCAGAAATTAGAGCCCAGCATAGTTCTCCAAAGACAAATGTCTACACCAAACTCTATAGAGTGAAGAAGCATCACAAGGTGTGAGGCAAAATTATATCATGGCCCTATTTTGAAGATCTTAACGTTTATGTTGTAAAAGAGAGAAGGGGATCAAGTACTTCAGAATCCCACATGATCTGAAGAGTCTTTCGGGTTTTGAGCTTAACCACGTAGAAAAATTGAAATTGTTATATGCTGACCCTCGTAAGATGTTAGGCTAGTTTGAAGCAACTTTAACGAGAGAGTACCACACCCGATGGGTCAACTTCAAGGCTCAACAACCAATGAGGTATATCAGAAGATTTGAAGTTGATGACATAACTAGGTAGCCAAAAATAGTGCTGAAGTAGAGTCCTCCAAGCATGATGTCTAGAATACCTCTACGGGAAATGCCACAGGACTTCACTCCACACTTCAAGTGGCGGTACTATGATTGGAGAACAGGCGAGGCAGTCATAGTGTTGAACATAAATGGTAGTATGGAAACTGTTAGGATCTCAGCATCTAGTTTGATCAATTAGATTGGATTTGCAGCGGAATGAGCCCACGAATTAACAAATTTAAACAAGAACATACAAAATTTATCAATGAAACAATGTTTGTTATAGAGAGAGAATTTCTACCAAAAGGAATATATTCATTCAATACACGCTTCGGTTGGCTTCCCCGCGTCGTTATAATTAGGTCATCTTTCCTTTTAGAAGGGAAGCTGACATCAGCTGATGTCACTTGACAGTGACATCTAACTGTTATTTAACTACTGAAAGTAAACACAACTACTAAAGATGTCAAACAGCTGACATCTTCTTACAAAAACACCAAGTGTTAACTATTACTACAACTACTGAAAAGAAACTACTGAAACAACAACGAATGAAGAACATGCTCTTCAGTCGTTTTACAAGTACTGAAATAGAAAACAAAACTACTGAAAGGAAACCATCACAACAACTAAAGAATGCTTGTTCAGCTGTTGTGACAAACTCTGAAGGCTTCAGTACTTGGACTTCAGTTGTTGTCATCAGCTGATGTCTTCAGATGTTGTCTTCAGTCTTTGTACTTCAGCTGTTGATCTTCAGTACTTTAGTCATCAGCTGTTGATCTTCAGACTTTGGTCTTCAGCTGTTGAAGTCTTCAGTACTTTAGTCTTCAGCTGTTGATCTTCAAACTTTGGTCTTCAGCTGTTGGAGTCTTCAATACTTTAGTTTTCAGCTGTTGATCTTCAGACTTTGGTCATCAGCTGTTCAAGTCTTCAGTACTTTAGTCTTCAGCTGTTGGTCTTCAGACTTTGTCAAACAGCTGATCAAGTCTTCAGCAGTTGTTGTGATGTCTTGTGGGACTTAAAGATTTTTCTGATCTGGCTCATTGGTTCTTTTGGCCCAACAAACTCCCCCTGAACCAATGCAGCCTAAACCTTAAGCTTATTGAGGATGTCCCACTTATTATGGCAGAAAGATTGGTCTTTTTGTCATCTAGATCAGCTCAGAAGTGACCGTGTAAGCACAGGCCTGGGAAGAAGTCTCAATGATCAGTTTGGCAAAGGATGGATGGGAACTCTGTCTTAGGGAACTGGACACAGAGCTGTTACCCCATCCATGAGATCTACTTCCCAACTATGAGTCTGTAAGACTCCCTTGTATAGGCCTCAAGGAAGATTACTTGTTCCTCCATGGTAAGCTCTTCTGCTTCTCCATCAAAGAGTGACTCTAGCCCATAATACTCAGAGAGGTATTTAACCTGCTTCCCATTTTTTAGTTCCACAGTTGTTATGACTCTATATGCGAATTCATCTGGGTGAATACCCTCTAAGAACAACTGGAGCTCATGCTTTCTAACTTCCTCAAGCCTCGTATATACTAACCCCTTTTTCATCACTTTATTCTCCAGCATCTTTTGTGGGGTCAGTTTAGCTTTATAGGCTTTCTTGAAGTCATCTATAATCTCCCAAGATGATATTACAAAGGCCAGTGAGATCACTTCATCTACAATCTTCTTTACTTGGCCAATGTATCTCTGTGGAATATTTTTCTTTTGAATCCTATGAGACACCCTGGGATCAGGCCAAATCCTCACTCTCTCTTTTTGATATTCAAAGGTATGTCTGAGAGTGTATACTCTCTGAGCATGTTTCTTCATATTGATGATTGAAGATGTGGCAGCATATGCTTTGTCGACTCTTCTCAACAGTTCCTCGTCATGTTGTTTGTGAAGCTCTTCTTCTTCTAACTTCACTTTCACAATTTGCCTTTGAGATTTAGGAGTAATTGCTGGAGGGTGACTTATGGCCTTAGGCAACTGTATAACAACTGAGATTGGCAGCCTGTCTTCATCTTCATCATTATCTTCTTCTTCCTCTTCTAGCCTCAGTACCCTTCTCCTCCTCTTTTGGGGTACATCATCGGCTATTGGTTTTGTGGGTAAGGGAATTGGTTTAGTGGGTTGTGGTTGTGGTGGTTTTGGTGTGGGAATTTTGACAGGCTGTTCTAGCATTTTGGATGTAAGTGAGGCTTTAGATTGTTTGACTAGTTCAGTCCTGCTCCCAGCACCAGCTTCATTCAAGGCTTCAATGACGAACCCTTTGGTATATACTTCAGACGAACAGATCTTGGTGTTATTGCCAAGATGATGTCCCTGGACCATGACTTTATTTCAACCAATGATCTTCCAACATACCTAGCTATGAACCTGATCATGATTTCCCGCCTTTCCCTTTCCAACACACTGTAACTTGCCCATCTTGCTTGGATTTCTTCAATCTCCAATCTTCTAATTTCTTAGTCAAGTTTTTCAGTGTCATGACCTTGCCTAAACAGCTGATCAATGATGTTATCTATTGATCGACTGTGTTGGGCATTAGCCTCCTTCACCATTTTCTCCAACTCCTTCTCCTTCTTTCCACTCTTCCTTTTCTTGTATGTGACATGAAAGACTTTAGTACTTTCAGTCACTTTCTCCATTTCAGCTTCCTTCTCCTTCTCCTTCTCAGTCTCTACACCCAACTCCATTTCACCTCTATCTCCTTTTCTTTCTCTTTCCCATCTTCAATCCTCTTTCGTTTTGCTTTCACTTCCTCTATCAAGCGTTGGATAACCGAGGGAAGCCTCTCATCAAGGGTTTTAATCACTATATCAGTGATAATTGGTGTGATGAGAGGTAAGGAATTTTGAAAGATGGCAGCTATTTGCTCAGGGCGGTTCTGTCCCTGAGAGATAGTGTCAGAAGTAGAGGCAGGTGGCTGAGTGTTTTGGAGTGGCTTTGTGTATAAGAGACCTTGAGAGGAAGGTGCCATATGTTGGTGTATTGGGGTAAATGGACTTAGATCCTGAGACATTTTGGCAATCAGCTCGTTGAGTCTGCTTACCACATTCTCTAGGATGGTATTTTGGGCTAAAACATCATAGAAGAAGCCCAGGTCATCATCAGTGTTTGCTGAATCACCTGACCTCCTGATAGAATCAGGATGTAGATGCTCTGAGTGTAGATCAGTATGAGCATGTGCCCCTTGTTCTTGGTACTGGGGACTTCCTGCCTCAGGACTATGTACTTTATTGGCAGTTGCCTCTGGTGAGGTCTTATGGATATTACCAACTACATCATGATCATATGCTGAAACAGGAGAAGTGGCAGCCTCACTAGATGTTCTAATCTCCGTTTCTACACTTGGAGATGGAACAGTGTAACCCCTGTGCTCTGGGTTATCAGAAGCATTTTGATCCTCCCCCTCAATGGTAGAGGTATTCCCAATATTAATTGGTTTCTGGGGAGGGGGTGAGCAATGCAACTGACTCAGCATTTTTGCAACTATTATGGTAGGACTTTGGGGGGCGGTTGCAGTGGGAGATGGTGTAGAAGCAGTATGCACCCGGGGAGAGTGGTGTGTTTCAATGGCAACCTCCTCAAATGAGGAAGGTTCCAGATGTATAGGTGCCCCGAATGTGGTTGCTGTAGGCTCCTATTGAGAGGAAGCCTGAGCGGTTGAGGTTGGGTGAGTACTTGTAGCTACTGGGGGATTATGGCCAGTAGATATATCCTGCGTTTGTGTTGCAGGGACATCCTCAGGGGACTCATTTCCCTGAGTAGCCGTTTTGGGATTCTTGTGTTTGGGTTTGGTGGGGACTTTGGATTTGGAGGTGATGACTGTGGGTTCCAGCTATGTGGGTTTTCGCAGCTTGCCAGCCTATTTGAGTGACTGGTCTGAGTTGTGCCTGGAGTATTCCTCAGGCAATACAGCCATGGCAGGGACTCCAAGGCCAACAAGTCCCTCAGCTTTCAGCTGGTTCTCTATAATGGCCATTATGAACCGTGGATATAATATCCATCGGTTAGCAATAGGTTTTGAGACCATATCCTTAAGTTCAAGAAATATTATTGCAGAAAAATTTATGTTTTGATGCTCAAGGATAGAGAAGAATACCTGCTGCCACCTGGTTGACATTTGATCCCAAGAAGAAGTCTTAGGGGCTAGGCAGACATTCACCATATAAAAAATAAGGTGTTTCGCGTCATGGAAATGCTTCTTTAGGATGGTAGAAGCGCTGAGGTTACCCTGGTATCCATGGTGGGCAAAGGATAGATCAGTGGTTCCCTTTGAATATCCAGCGGGGAAGGTGGCATCATCCAGTTGTAGGGTTTGGCGAAGGATTACCGGATAGCTGACCACCTTACGGTAGTTGACGAACGACTGGAGAGACTCGGTGTCATTCTCCCCAGTGGTAAGGGTGACGTTCGTCCAGAACTAATTTAGGGATTCGGCATAAATGGTAGGATTGATAAGGAAGGCCGTTTTGTATGATGAATGGACCATTAGATCAATGGTAGTATCAAACTTCGTCGAGAAGGGTGATTTGGTAAGGTAGGCAACACAGTTGTGTCTTGGTTTAAGCTGCAAGGTCGCCGTTAATGTGAGAGAAGGTTCGGAGTTTTTGAACGTTAGATTTGATATAATGAAGCTCTGTAGGATTACGTATTTATAAGGTATGGGTTATAAAACAACTGAAGGGTTTGGTTTTAATCATCTGTAGTTTTAAACGACTGATGACATGGTATTAACCTTCAGAGGTTGAAACAGCTGAAGTCTTGGTTTTAGGCATGAGCAGTAATAAAACTACTAAAAACCATTGTTTTGGCTTCAGATGTTGGAAACAACTGAGGACTTGGTGTTAGTCATCAGTAGATTTGAAACTACTGAAGACATGGTTTTGTCATCAGTTGTTGTAAACGACTGAAGACTTGGTGTTAGTCATCAGTAGTTGTGAAACTACTAAAGACATTGGTATTGTCATCAGTTGTTATAAACGACTAAAGACTTGGTGTTAGTCATCAGTAGTTGTGAAACTACTGAAGACATTGGTTTTGCTTCACTTGTTTAAGATGAAACAACAGTTGTAAAACGACTAAAGAGAAAATTCCCATGAGTAGTTTTCGTCAATTCTTAGCTTTTCAGCTGTTTTATAGTGTTCTCAACACTTACTCATCAGACTTTTTAGCTGTTTTCAGTATTTCATAGGACATCAGTACTTATCTGTTTTTATTGACATCGGTAGTTATAACTACATCAGTTTCTTTTAACAGAATCAGTACATATTTGTGAGATGTTTACTAGTGATCATCAGTACCTGTTTACTGAGATCATCAGTACCTGTTTACTGAGATCATCAGTAATTTTCACTTATTCTAGCTACAACATACCAAGCCTTAACACTAGGTTTTGGAAAGTTGAACTATCCAAAGGCTTAGTAAAAATGTTTGTAAGCTCATCAGCACTAGGCACAAACTTTGGATCAATCAGACCTTTTTCAAAATAGTCCCTAATAAAATGGTGTCTGATCTCTATATGTTTGGTCCTAGAATGCTGGACAGGATTCTTGACAATTCAAAGAGCTGAAGCAATGTCCATTAATAATGGGGTCTTAGTTTCTGTAATGCCATAATCCAAAAGTTGGTTCTGCAGCCAGAGTACCTGAGATGTACAACTTGCAGTAGCAATGTACTCTGCTTCAGCAGTGGATGTAGCAACAGATGTTTGTTTCTTACTCTGCCAAGAAATCAAACAGTTGCCTAGGAATTGACATCCACCAGAAGTTGACTTTCTGGTTAACTTACACCCTGCATAGTCACTATCTGAAAAAGCAACTAATTTGCAAGAGTGTCCAGTGGAATACCATAAACATAGAGATTGTGTACCTTGCAAACATGTAAAGATCCTCTTGACTGCAATCAAATGAGACTCTTTAGGAGCACCCTGAAATCTAGCACAAACACAAGTTGCAAACATGATATCTGGTCTAGAAGCTGTTAAGTACATCAAGGACCCAATCATATATTTTTAAAGTGTTTCATCAGCAGCTTTACCTTTCTGATCTGCATCTAGTTGAGTGGTGTGGCACATCGGAGTACAACAGGGCTTACAGTTTTGTAAATCAAACTTATTCAAAAGATCTTTTGTATATTTAGACTGATGAATGAAAGTCCCATCAACCTTTTGTTTGATTTGCAATCCTCGAAAGAACTGTAATTCTCCCATTGCACTCATTTCAAACATCGTTTGCATTAAATTGGTAAAATCATCACACAACTAGGGATGAGAGGATGCAAAAATAATATCATCAACATAAATTTGAACAAGTAGCTTATGCTGATCCACCTTCTTAATGAACAAAGTTTTATCTATGGAGCCTCTAGTGAAATTATTTTGAAGAAGAAAATTTGATAATGTCTCATACCAGGCTCTAGGAGCTTGTTTCAACCCATAAAGAGCCTTATCAAGCTTGTATACCCAATCTGGATGTTTGTTATCCTCAAAACCTGCTGGTTGACACACATAAACCTCTTCTTTTATTTTACCATATAAAAATGCACATTTAACATCCATTTGAAAAACTTTAAGGTTGCGGAATACAGCATAGGCTAAGAACAATCTAATTGCCTCCAATCTGGCTACAGGAGCAAAGGTTTCATCATAATCAATACCTTCTTCCTGTGCAAACCCCTGAACAACCAGTCTGGCCTTGTTCTTAACAATAAGCCCATTTTCATCTGTTTTATTCCTAAACACCCATTTAGTGCCTATTGCACACTTACCTGGGGGTAGGGGAACCAGTTCCCACACTTGCTGCTTGTTGAACTGAAGTAGCTCAAGTTGCATGGCTTCAACCCATCCATTGTCCCGTAAAGGAATGTGATAGTTCTTTGGCTCTTGCTGACTAATGAAGAGAGCATAGAAGCAGAAATTGGACAATTGACTTCTTGTTGAAACTCCAGCATTGATATCACCAATGATTTGAGACATTGGGTGATTCTTCAGCTCTTGATAAACAATGAGATTTGTGCTAGTGTTTGTAGGACCTTCAGCAGCAGTAGATCGTGATGCAGACTCTTGAAACCATGAATGAGATGGCAAATCAAAGGATGTAGAGGAATCAAAGATCTCATCAGCATTTGTTGTGAATGGAACTGCTGAAGCCAGAGGAACATCAAGTTTAGTGGACTCAGGCAGTTGATCACTAAACTTGAATAGGTGAGTATTGATATTATCATTATCATCAATACCACCATGTGGAGAACTATTGATAGGACCAACAGCTGAAGCCTGATAAGGAACATATTGCAGTATGTCCAATCATATAACCCCACAGGGTTTAGTGGAATCTTGTCCTTTGGAGATTCATTAAACTTCACATGCAGAGTCTCTTCAATTATCTTTGTTCTGCAGTTGAAGACTCTGTATGCCTTACAAGTAGATGAATAACCAACAAAATACCCTGCATCCACCTTAGGATCAAATTTGTGGAGTTGATCCTTTGTGTTTTGAATGAAACAAGGACACCCAAAGGCTCTGAAAAATGAAATTAGAGAAGCCAAATGATGTAGAACTTCATATGGAGTCTTCATCAACCTCTGATTTACTAAGGCTCTATTCTGCACATAGCAAGCTATGTTAACAGCTTCAGCCCAAAAGGTCAGTGGTAAACCAGAGTCAGCCAACATGGACCTTGTAGCTCAATTAGGGTCCTATTCTTTCTCTCTACTACTCCATTTTGTTCTGGAGTCCTTGGGATGCTAAACTGACTCTTGATTCCCTTTGAGAGATGAAACTTATCAAGTGTATGGTTTCTGAATTCTGTTCCATTATCACTTCTGATACACTTGATAGATAAGGAATACTGCTTCTCAACAAACAACAAAAAGTTTATAATCGTCTGAGCAGCCTCATCCTTTGAATGCAAGAAGAAAGTCCATATAAATCTGGAGTAATCATCCACAATTACTAGATAGTATTTCTTCTTTGCCATACTCATTACTCTCACAGGACCAAAGATATCCATGTGTAGTAATTGCGAGCAGGCAATGGACTTAGGTTCTTTAATAGGAGGGAATGAGACTTTGTGTTGTTTTCCTTTCAAACAAGCAGTGCAGTTGTCTTCACATCTGAACTCTTTCATAGGCAATCCCCTTACTAAACCATGATGTATCAGCTGATTCAAGTTTTTAAGATTCACATGACCCAGCCTTCTATGCCATAGAATAGATTCTTGAGGAGAAGCCTTGGAAAATAGGCAAGGATGGCCTTTGCGATCTATTTTCTTAGAAAGATCTAAGGCATACACTCTTCATGTCCTGTTGGCCCTCAGGAGAGTGTGATCATCCAACACCTTATCAATCAAACTCATAACTTTGAATGACAGAATCCTGCAGTTCTGACTGGTGAAAAAAGCAACATGGCCTTTATAACACATTTGACTGACACTCAAGAGATTGTACTTGAGATTCTCCACATGGTTAACATCATCAAACCTTATTTCCCTATTGGAGGCAAAGCCTTTGCCAATGATGTAACCCTTACCATCATTGCCAAAAGAAACAAACCCCTTCTTTCCTTGAGAGTAATCATGAAGAAGAGAGTTGTTCCCTGTCATATGCATAGATCCTCCACTATCTACATACCAGATGCTACCATGGCATGCTGAAGAACCCTACAATCATAATAAATTAGTTAGTTTTTGAGACCCAAACCTTTTTGGTTTTGGGTCTGTTCACATCAACAGATGGTAAACTAACATATTTGCTATGAAGAACAGCCAGAGGGTATGGAGGTGGTGAAGAAGAAGAATCCTTTGGCATGGATTTTCTTCTCTGTGGTTTCAGCACAGGAGCATCTAATTGGTTGACTCTCCCCAATAGATGTTGAACCATCATAACAAGTTGTGTCTGATTCTGTGATAAAGCCTTCAGCTTATCAGACACATTAGTACTGTAGATTGATGGATTCCTGTGTTGTACCATCTCCTTTGAGCAACCTCAGCTGTTGCCTGATTAGCGCCTTCCTTTTTGGATTTCTTTTTGGATTTTGGGGTTACAGGTTTTGATGTTTCTGGTACAAACATGGTTTCAAACTCAGTTTTCATTTTATCCATTTTCTTTTTAATGTTCTCATTGTGTTTGTGTTTGGAGCCCTTTTTATACGAGCAATGATCAGTAAGATGATTGAATAAGCCACATATTCACATGGCTTTTCTTCATCTTAAGTTGATCATCTACTAAAGAAGATGAAACTACTGAAGACTTATTATTTAGTAGCTTGCGACCAGTACTAGCAGTTTTCTTCCTTCCAGTACATGCTTTCTTGATATCTTCTTTAGTGGTTTTCCCACCCTTTCTACTGGCAGTTTTCTTTCCTTTAATACATGTAGTAGTTTGGGTTTGTTCTCCAGGTGTTATGACTTGCTCTTTAGTACTTTTAGTACTTTGTGAAATACCACCTGGAGTGATCAACCTTTTGATCATGTGAGTGTGAGCATTTGAACCATCAACATTGGCTGATAGGTTTTGGGAGGAATTAATGCTGACTCCAACCTTTGATGGTGCTGTATCAGATAGTAGATCACATGATGAAAAGGATTGGTTATTACTTTCCCCATCACATTTAACCTCTGCTCTGGGAGTAAAATATGTAGGAGGAGCAGTGTGATTATAACCAATGCCAAACTTCACATTGGAAGCAGACTGCTTACTGGGAAGAATTTCAAAACCCTTGCAGAAATGTACCCATCGATCACACTCTACCTGGGTAGCTGCAAGTGTTTCTTTGAGGTCTCCGTACTTCTCTAGAAGTACCTCTTCCCTAGCCTTATCGTCAGTGATTTGGCATTTAAGTTTGTAAATCTCATCATTCTTATCATTAAGCACAGACTCAAACTCAGCTTTTCTTTTGATTCTAGCTCAATGTTCTTCTTAATTAAAGCTACATTTGTTCTGTAATAGATGCAAATGCGGCTATGCATGTTTCAGAACATAGCTTGGCTTTGGCCTCAAAGGATACCTGTGATACCTGTGGTGTGGTTTCCAAAAGGATTGTCACCACCATGTTGACCAGCACCAGAAAACAGTTGTTCATGACCAGGCATATCATCTGGTAAACTGCTCCAGTCAAACAACTCCTGGGGTGAAAAAGCTGTGTTGTTGAGGTTGAGATTGTTGATGAGATTGGGAAGGTTGAGGCTCAGGAAGAGCAGCTGGTTGTTGAGCAATGGGTACTTGAACTTGACTGGTTTGTGGCATGTAATAGCAGGGATATGGATATGACATTGGACCCTGAGGGACAAAATATGCAGGACATAGAGGTTGTGATAGAAAACCAGAACTAGCAGGATGTTGCCCTCTGTTTTGTTGAATATTACTTGGAAAAGTCACAAAGGGTGCACAGGAGTTAGATCCAGATGATCTACACTCTCTTGAAAAGTGCCCAAGCCTCTGGCATTTGTGACACCTCAACTTACTCTTGTCAAAACCAACTTTGGTTTTGCCAAAGACTCCAGGAAATTTCCTACCAGTTCTCTTGTAGAATTTTTGAGATCTGATATTAATCAAGGCCATTTGGCTCAAAATATCCATCTCTTCTAAGTCATCATCAGCTATACCTTTCAAATCATCCATAATGAAGCACAAATTGTCACTATTATAGCCTGACTGACTATCAACACTCACAAATGCATGATCAGAACTGTTTGAAGATAAATCTATATGCACATCATAATTACTTTCTGATGCAGCATATTCTGACTCATGACAAACCAAGGCAGTGTTCCCTAGTACAAAGTCTTCAGTGAGCTTTCCTGATGATGCCAGTTCCTTTTCTGCTCTCTGTTTCAAATGTAAGCAGTTTCCCATGAAGTTGGGTGAGAGATAGGCTATCCAGATTTGCATTAGAGCGTAGGACAATTGTATATGTGTCCCATCTCTTAGGCAGTGATCTGAGGAATCTGTGGTTCATCTGGCTATTAGTGTATTCATGTTTGACCATTTTCAGCTCAGAGATCAAACATGAAAAACGCTCAAACTGTTGAGTCAGAGTCTCACCCTTCCTATGAGCAAATGTCTCATATTGTTGGGCAAGTATTTCCCTATTGTTTGCTAAGACCTCATGAGTACCACCAAATTGTTCTTTCAGTGCCTTCCAGAGGTCATGAGCAGTATCATGATGCATAAGTCCAGAATAGATTTCATTAGGCATCAATCTCAAACAGTTTTCGATCCTCATCAGAGTATTGTTCCTTCTTCTTCGGAACCATTTGGTTGGTTTCCAGATTGTTCACCATAGGCTTATGTGGACCATGTACCATAGATGTCCAACAACTTGAACTGTTAATAGACAGGTGATCGAGCATTCTTTGTTGCCATATGTTATACTCAGTCCTAACTAGCATCAGAGGCTTGGTTAAGGAACCAGTATTGTGAGGGTCATTAGAAGGAGTAGTCATATTCAGAATTCAGACAAATTCAAGGTAAACAAAGTAAATCTAGCTCAAAACCACATAGAACCTCAAACAAAATTGCCAGAAGCAACAAAAACTCAATGTCTATAACCGATTCTTGCAAATTTGCTAATTAGATCAAACGTAGATAGGAAAAGAACAGTTTCAATGATCAATTGTTAAATCGATCAATGATTAACCTGCTCTGATACCATTTGTTACGATCTCAGCATCTAGTTTGATCAATTAGATTGGATTTGCAGCGGAATGAGCCCACGAATTAACAAATTTAAACAAGAACACACAAAATTTATCAATGAAACAGTGTTTGTTATAGAGAGAGAATTTCTGCCAAAAGGAATATATTCATTCAATACATGCTTCGGCTGGCTTCCCCGCGTCATTACAATTAGTTCATCTTTCCTTTTATAAGGGAAGCTGACGTCAGCTGATGTCACTTGTGACATCTAACTGTTATTTAACTACTAAAAGTAAGCACAACTACTGAAAATGTCAAAGAGCTGACATCTTCTTACAAAAATACCAAGTGTTAACTATCACTACAACTACTGAAAAGAAAACTACTGAAACAACAACGACTGAAGAACATGCTCTTCAGTTGTTTTACAAGTACTGAAATAGAAAAGAAAACTACTGAAAGGAAACCATCACAACAACTGAAGAATGCTTCTTCAGCTGTTGTGACAAACTCTGAAGGCTTTAGTACTTGGACTTCTTGAACTTCAGTTGTTGTCATCAGCTGCTGTCTTGAGATGTTGTCTTCAGTCTTTGTACTTCAGCTATTGATCTTCAGTACTATAGTCTTCAACTGTTGATCTTCAGACTTTGGTCTTCAGCTGTTGAAGTCTTCAGTACCTTAGTCTTCAGCTGTTGATCTTCAGACTTTGGTCTTCAGCTGTTGAAGTCTTCAGTACTTTAGTCTTCAGCTGTTGATCTTCAGACTTTGTTCTCCAGCTGTTGAAGTCTTTAGTACTTTAGTCTTCAGCTGTTGATCTTCAGAATTTGTCAAACAGCTGATCAAGTCTTCAATAGTTGTTGTGATGTCTTGTGGGTCTTAAAAGTTTTTCTGATCTGGCTCGTTGGTTCTTTTGGTCCAACAGAAACTATCAGCGTGTTTGATCCCATGTGGCTCAGTAACTTGTGAGCTGATGATGTTTACACCTTATATAAGTGGCCACTATTCTATGACATGCAGGATATTGTACAAGCTCTCCAATTCCAGAATGTGATACAGCTCTGCTTTTCTTTTGAAATACATGCAGGAGTCACAACAGAGGAAAGTACAAGAAATACGAAGAGCTAATGAAGAATGTTAGACAATAGACTAAACTAGTTCCAAGGGGGAGTTTGTAGATACATATGTACCTAGTTTATGAGCTTAATGTAAAAGTCTTTCATGTCTTACATATATGTAAATGGATGGTTTAATGAAATACAATGTGTGGTTTATGCTTATAATGTTGGATATTTCATTGGTTATTGTGTATTAACGCTTATTGAACTAACTATATAGGTTTGTGGTTGTTTGAATAGATCTAAGTCAAATAGTGATTGGGGATTCATCATATCATCACAAAATAGCCCCTATTAGGTTGTTAGAGTCCCATAAAACAAAACTTTACAAGGACAAACGAAGCTAGTCATCCAGATATCTGGCTCTAGATGCCAATGTTGGGTTTGTTGGACACAATATCAAAGTTGTTTAACCATTTAAACATGAAAAACACAGCGAAATAAAACATTAATATTATGTTTTTTAAACGGAAAATTACGGCATATAATATAGCAACAACAAACCCAAGAACATATGATCAAATATATGTGTATGAACTAGCTATCAAGAAGAAATAACAACGAAAACCACATCCTGAAACTACCTTTCAGGAGTTGCTCAAAACCGTGAGATTTGATGAAGATGATGATGTTCTTGAACGACCAAAACACCAAGGAAAAGGTGTCCTCAAGCTTCCATACCCACAAGCATCAAGCAAACACCTTGTTACTAGGATTTGAACACCAAAAACCCAAAAAAGAAGTTGCTGAAAGCCGCCTTCAAGCTGTGAGTTTATTAAAGAAGAAAAGGAGTCTTTTCCTTTTGGTCTTTTGCATGTGAGAGAGAAGGAGGTGGAGTGTGTGACTAGTAAATGAGTTGTGGTTTCAAGAAAAACAAATGTACCAACCCCTATGAAAAGGGGCGGCCGAATTCTTCTTCAAATTGGGGTTTCCCCCCAATCCTATTTTTAACTAGTCACTAGTATAAGTTATGTAATTAACTTTTTAATTATACAACTTATACACACTTTTATTACTTGATGTTATTTAACCAACTTAAATAACATTACAAATAACACCCATGAACAGAATATCCTTATAAGTTATTCTATCTCATATACAATTTGTTTACAAAACCCGCTTTGCTAAATTGGTGTAATTATCTAATTGCATGATCATATCATCAATTAAATATTAATTGGTGTTTGCTAAGCTTGTTATTCGGTATGACCCGACTTGATCATAATGTACTAACCACATCAATATTCTATGTGTCTTGAGCATAAAGAATCCAACAGTTTGTTCGCATTACAATGCAAACATATTATACAAAAGAATGCCATCCAAAATGAGCCAAGTAGCCGCCTCGTGCCATCCTCATCAAACCATTACCTGCCAACTGGAAAATGCATAAAAGAAGGTAAGTGTTGCTGAGTGAGTTCTAGTGTTATAAAACATTTTATTACCATTCCTTCATTAAACTATTTTCTTTACTATCGCACATGATCACACATCGTACGTACATCAAGTTAATAATCATTATCTTTATCATCGTTCATCGCACGTTACTCGTTATCATTCATTATCATCATTCATTCATTTTCTTTCATATCGTTCATTCCATACATACACCATTAATCTTTAGTTTCATTCGGACCAATGCCATGTGCTTCACCCAACCATCAGGCATAAAGCGGGTACTGGGCCAAACTCTATAAATAAACTCCCACACATTGTGCCCGGTGGCCTAACAATAGTACTGGGGTAAGCGGCAAGGATCCAATACCTATGGTCAATCGCACGGATTAGACCCCAGTGTGCATCCTTCCGGGATAGCTAACCCACACACAGTTGAGCTAATACTCTTTATTGGGTGTGAACCTCCATACATCGGTTGCAAGACTTTTCTTACATTCGTTCGTTCATTAATGCATGCATTCATCTTTCTTTACCTTCGACTTAACATTTTCATTAACTTCTACTTTACGTTAAAAACTACTTTTCATTCATTCCATAATCATAACACGTAAGTCACGGAATAATACTTAATAGGAACGTACATCAACATAACACATTGATACATAACATCACATGAACATTACATACCCCATCACACATCATCCCAAACATCGTACACATCAAGCATAAGTCATCATAATATAAACGATTCTCCACGGGATAGCGAGGGTTAGGGGGCATAAACCCTGACAGTGGCGTCCTAGGGGTAATAGCCCCTAGTAGGGTCCAAGGGACAGCAACCCCTAGTAGGGTCCAAGGGGCAACGCCCCTGGCTGGGTTGATATAGCACCTTTTCTTATAAAAAATTCGATCATCCCGTTAAAATAGCTTAAAATCTTGGTCGTTTAAACCGTATACTTAGTATGCATTTCCAGCCCCAAACTAGTTCAAAACCATTAAAATAGGGGATCTTGAACTCATCTGGACTCGATGATTGGCTTCTCATCAGGCTTTTAAAGCAAGGGTTGCACTACAGAGCATGAAGATAAGTTAACACTCAATGGAGTTAATTTCTGCCTAAGTTTGCTGCTATTTTCGCTGCAAGATTAGCAGTTTCACTGCTAGGTTCGCCAGTTGTTTCACTGCCACCTTCGGTGGCAGTTTTGTGGGCAGTTTCGCTAGGACTTTCGCTTTCAGATTCGCCCAAATTTCGTTGGATAACCATGTCTGCGAATCTAGTTGCCAAAACAAGTGTTTCACAGGAAGTCCCATAGTTTCACCGGACGAATGCATAATTTCGATGGATGAACACCCAGTTAGTATAACGGGCTGAAAATTACGAACCACACTAGTTTTGACCCGAAACTTCAATCATTTACATCCAAAACCTTGGTTAATCACACAATAAGCTATATCTAAGCTTCTTACAGGTTTTCTTACTCAAAAACGTGAGTTTTGGGTGAATCTTTGCCACATTCAAAAACCCCATGCCCTAGAATGCGGGTTTACATCAAAAGGAACAATTGAATGATGTTTCTTACCTGGATTGGTGGTCTTTTCTTGTTGTTTGGATGCCCATGAACATCAATCTTGAATTTTGTGATCAACCAAGCCTTAAATCTTTAATTCTCTCCATTTTCTATCTCTACTCTCTCTCTCTCTCGAGAAATTGAGTGTTGAGTTGCAAATGAGAGTTGCTTAAGCTGTTCCATTTATATTACCGAGCATTCCCGGGACCTTAAACTAGAAAACACATTTCCCGCGAGGTCTACTCAGTCCATACTCCATTACCTGCTTATTTTCTTCAAAGAGTCTGGACTAAGCCCATTGTTAATAATTGGCTTGTTTTGAATTTATTCTGGGTGCTACAACATAGCCATCTTTTCCTCAAAGGTTATTGACCTACTACTCTATAACTAATTTATTTCTAAAAATGATTGTGCAATAGCACATATGCGTCATGTGTATGTGCGTCATCTCATGACATTGTGTAGAAGTGCAATGCAACAATTCTTGTGTGTACTCATGACTAGTCAGTGTCGAATTCAGATATCTTATCCTTTCATGACCGTCAATTCTGAGGCTAGTTGTAGCCGATATCAACAAAGTAATAAGAAAAGCACAATCTCTCATCCGATTCCATAGGCTACCTATCATCCAAAACTATCAAAAACAACAGGATCCAAAATAACATTGCAAAAAGACACATACAAACATAGAATTTAGATAAAATTCCAATACATATCATAGAATTCAAATAACATTCCAAAACTAACATATAAAGTTTAGTATCCAAAGGACCATACAAACATTGTTTAATGTTTAGCTATCCAAAAAGACACATACAAATATAACTCAAAGTTTAGCTATCAAAAGACAACTAGAACACAACATTAAAACAATCCATAGTTCACTCAAACGTTTTTAACTCACATTTCACAGGTGTGCACCTTAAGACGTAATATCACTTTTTTCAAATCAGCACTTTCACGAAAAAACAAAAGCGTCATTTGATGTTTCGCCACAAATTTTCACCATCCTAACATCTCTAGCTTCTCCATGCACGCATCTATATCAATAGACCGATTATGTTTTTCAAACAACATACATATTCCTCATATCCTCACAAACTTCCTTGAAATGTAAATTGAATGTTTGTTTCCCTTTTTTAGACCAACCTAATGACTCATTTCTAACACCTTGATTTGATAATTTTTCTTTTTGTTTAGATCAATTAGAAGACTCTTCACTAGCCTGTAAGGTTCCGTTCCCGGGATGCTCAAAGCTGGTCAATCATTGCATATAATTATATTTAACTTTCATAAAACATCATAGCAGAACATTAAAATAACTTTTCATTTCTTAATAACAGCTTTTGCAAGTTAATACAATCATTCATTAAACATTTTCATTTGTTCGCATTACAATGAAAAACAGTAACAAAAGAACGCCATCCAAAATGCCAAGTAACTGTCTCGCGCCATCCTCAGCAACTTTTACCTGCCAACTGAAAAATGCATAAAAAGTCAACGTTGCTAAGTGAGTTCTAGTTTTAAAAATAAAACATATTCTACTTGCATTAAAATCGTTCTGCATAAAGCGGTACCATTGTCATGTGCTATACCCACTGTTATGCATAAAGCGGATACTGGGCCGAGGTCTATCACAGACCTCCCATCATGGCGCACAGCAGCCTGGCCACAATACCTACGGTAAGCGAAAAAGGTCTATACAAATGGTCAATCACAAAGAAATACCCTGATGTGCATCCTTCTAGGGTAGCTAACCCATATACGGTTGGACTAACACCCTTCATTGGGCGTGTTCCACATACAAGGCTTGCAAGGCTTACTTTACTTTCCTTCATTAATTAATTCATGCATTCATTCATCATGTTCCTCTTTCCATTATCTACCAGGTTATGTTACATAATACTTTCATTTCATTCATTAACATTCAACCTAAATCCATGGGAAAATAAACATACAGTATAAGAAACATCATCATACGGGCACCATACATGCATAACATACATCATACATACCATCATGCATAACATCATACACATCATGCCCAAGGCATCAAACATACATGATAACGTCATGTCCGTCACATCATCTATGACCTCAAAAGGTCAACTTATATAACCCACGGGAACCTCCCAAGTCAAAGCCTAAATTTCACTTTTTCCCCAAAAGTCAAAAAATATTCAAGTGTTCATCCGCATTTTCCTTTCTGTTAATCCACATTTATTTTACTTCATCCGCATTTCCCACTACTTATCCGCATTTCCTCGTACTCATCCGC
This sequence comes from Flaveria trinervia, assembly GCA_025506515.1. Taxonomy (NCBI): domain Eukaryota; kingdom Viridiplantae; phylum Streptophyta; class Magnoliopsida; order Asterales; family Asteraceae; genus Flaveria; species Flaveria trinervia. The sequence continues at coordinate 33,265,230 of CM046446.1, forward strand.
ATTTCTCTTACTTAGTGGTTATTGCTCATGCACATTAACTGTTCATCCGCATTTCCCCAATACTCATCCCCATTGACTTACTTATCGGTAAATGTTCATCCGAATTCACTTACTTAGTGAACAATGCTCATTCGTATTAACTGTTCATTCGCATTAACTATTCATCCGCATTAACTATTCATCTGCATTCCCAACACTTAGCAGTTTTCCAAACATAGGCATTTAGTTTTCCAAACATAGGCATTTGAACTACTGTTTGGGCGTATGAGCAGCCTAGGGCACACTATTCATGAGTTTTAGTCTCCAAATCTCATCTTTCATGTTCCAAGCTTAAATATTACATTCTACATATTAGAAACATAACCATAACATTTTCAAGCATGAACATAGCCCAATATCACATCATAACATCAACCTAGACAGATTCATTTATACGGGTATAAAGTCCAATTTTATTAAAACATAAGTTCATGTATTTCCAGCCCTAAAACCAGTTGAAACACATAAAAGAGGGGTTCTAGAACTCACTCAGCAATGCTAACTTTTTATGCATTATCTAGTTAGCAGGTAAAAGTTGATGAGGATGGCGTGGTGCAGCTACTTGGCATTTTCGATGGCATTCTTTTGTTACTGTTTTTGCATTGTAATGCGGACAAATGAAATGTGTAATGAATGATTGTATTAACATGCAAAAGCAATTATTATGAAATGAAAAGTTATTTTAATGTTCCGCTGTGATGTTTTATGAAAGTTAAATATAGTTATATGCAATGATTGACCAGCTGTGAGCGTCCCGAGAACAAGGCCTTACAAGTTGGTATCAGAGCAAAAGTTTATGTAAAACAGGTAACTTTTCAAATTAAACCTAAACTTAAACTAAGAATGGGATGGGAATGGAAGGGATGCCAATCCGAGTAGCTGTGTGCCATGAGTATTTTCTTAATGATAACCGGTATAATGTACGCATGTTATATGGTTTGTGTGTTGCTGGTAGATTTAGATATTTATGTAGTTAGGACAGGTAATGCTCGGGGCATAAGAGTAAAGTAAGTTGCTAATCACAACTGGCCACTATAACTAGGGACTTACTATACTTGATATAAACTGAGTTGTTCCCTTGAATGATCGTGTTGGTGTTTGAATCTTTGAGTGTGTGTGTTTGAGGATGGTTGGTGGTAGATCATCTAAAGCTTCACATGGTGGAGGACATGGTGCTTAACCACAGGCTACGAGAGGAAGGCCTAGCGCCAAAAAGGTGGTTCATGGAGAACTAGTGACCCCTCATCCGGAGGGCGCTAATGAGAGTACTAACTTATGGGACTCGGTGAAGGAGGCTGTGGTTGAAGAGGTGCATCAGGTCATGTAGACAATTTTACCATCCATAGTAACTAAAGTGATTTTAGCTGTATGGGAGGGGGAAAGGAAGGAAGGAAGTAGACCTACAGGTGAAAAAAGACAACCCGACACTGAGACGGTTTTGCCTAATGATGAAGAAGAAGAGGAAGAAGAAGAGCCTGTGCCGGAGGCAACATGAGGCTATAGCTACGGGGCGTTTCAACGATGCAAGCCCCAACTTTTGATGGTAACGGCACTGCTGCTACTACTCAACGGTGGTTAGAGAAATGAAAGCTGTTTTGAACATCAGCGAGTGTCGGGAGGATCAGAAAGTGAATTTTCTGCCCATTCTTTCATAGACTCAGCTTTGTGCTGGTGGGACAATATTGTCCAAGCTATGTGTAGTCTGAGCTAAAGAAGTTGGTTATTGAGGAGTTTTTTCCTCATATGAAGATGGACAACGTTGAGAGGGAGTTCCTGCAATTGGAGGCGGGACAATGACACATCAACAATACACCACAAAATTCAACGAAATGACACAGCTGGTGCTGGATCAGGTGATGCCTCTGTCATGAAAAATGAAGAGGTACATCCAGGGTTTGCCATCGGATATGCGCAGGCACATGATCACCACCCAGCCAAGCAGGTTTAGGTCGCGGTTGATCTGGAAGGGAGGTAGTATGATTAGAGAACCGTGGTGGTGACCAAAGGTAGCAAGAAAGGTGGTACTGATCGGAACTGGAGTGGGAAAAGGTTTGGTTGAGATGGTGCCCCACGAGTAACAAGAAGGCACGGGTAGATGACTGTCGTGTGGTCACATCTGGTGCGGGGTCAAAGAAGTGTGGTAGATGTGGAAACGAGAATATTGGAGAATGTAGACTAGGATCAAATTTTTGCTTCAAATATGGGAAGACGGGGCATATAGCGAAGGACTGTCGTACCATCGAATGTTATAACTGTGGCGTGGAGGGCCACATGAGTAGAGACTGTAAGAAGCCGAGGGCTGAGGGTTCTAGGGTGAAGAAGACTGGAGGTGAACGACCGATTGTGGGTACCACAGCGTTTACAATGACGCAGGAGGAGGCTAGGACGAACCCTGATGTTGTGTTAGGTACGTTTATAGTAAACCAAACTTTAGCCTCTATGTTATTTGATTCTGGTGCTAGTAAAAGTTTCATTTCTGTTGCTTTCTGTGCTAAATTGCCTGTTCGTAGTAAGAATATGGATATGCCCTTTGAGGTAGAAACTGCCATAGGTTAGTCTACTAGGATTTCTGAGATGATAGAAGGACGTGATGTGGAATAAGAAGGTCATAAGTTTCCGGTTAAACCATTTGTGATGACCTAAGGTGGTTTCGATGTGGTTCTTGGGTTGGACTGGTTCGCAGACTACGAGGCGAACATTGTGTGTCACAAAAAGATGATTCGTTTAACAGCACCTAACGGAGTTTGGTGGCGGTTTATGGTGATCGGGTCACGACGATCCCGAAAGTAATCTCAATGGAGGTGGCCAGAAAGTGCATAGGGTGTGCATGTAACACCTACTTGGCTTATGTGAAGGATGTAGAAACACCAACACCCCAGCTATCCGGTGTCCTGGTTGTGTGTGACTTTCCAGATGTATTTCGTGAAGACTTACCAGGAGTGCCACCTGACCGCGTGATCGAGTTTCAGATTGATTTGATACCAAGTGCCCAACTTGTTACCAAGGCACTGTATCGGTTGGCTCCTACTGAGATGAAAGAACTGATGGAGCAATTGCAGAGCTGATTGATAAGGGGTTTATCAAACCTAGTATCTCTCCTTGGGGTGCTCCAGTCCTGTTTGTGAAAAAGAAAGATGGTTGTATGAGGATGTGTATAGACTACCGTGAGCTAATTAAGTTGACGATAAAGAACCGATACCCCTTACCGAGAATTGATGATTTGTTTGATCAGCTTCAAGGTGCTAGTTGGTTCTCAAGGATAGATCTTAGATCGGGCTACCATCAGTTAAAGGTGAAAGAGTAGGATATTCCTAAAACAAATATTCGCATGCGTTATGGTCTTTACGAGTTCCTTGTTATCTCATTTGGTTTGACCAACGTGCTGGCTGCTTTTATGGATGTGATGAATGGAGTTTGTGGGATGATGTTAGATAAATCAGTGAGTGTGTTTATCAATGATATCATGATTTATTCCAAGAGTGAAGACGAGCATGCCATTCATATTCAATAGGTGATGGAGACATTGAGGAGGGAGAAGTTGTATGCTAAATTCTCCAAATGCGCATTCTGGTTGCACAAGGTCCAATTCTTGGGTCATGTGGTGAATCCTGATGGGATTATGGTGGACTTGGCAAAAGTGGAGGCAGTGATGCAATGGAAGTCTCCAAAGACGCCATCCAAGATTCGCAGTTTCTTGGGTTTGGTGGGCTACTGCAGGAGATTCATTCAACACTTCTCTAAGATCGCTTCTCCACTAACCAAATTGACCCGGAAAGATGTAAAGTTTGTATGGGGTCAAGCTCAAGAGAAGGCATTTGAGGAGTTAAAAGCGAGGTTGACTCAAGCTCATGTTCTGTCATTACCTGATGGAAGTGAAGATCTGGTTATTTATTATAATGCTTCTCGGGTCTGGCGTGTATGTTAATGCAGAGGGGAAAATTTATAGCATATGCATCCCGATAGTTAAAAGTTCATGAGGTCAACTACCCTACTCATGATTTGGAGCTAGCAGCTATGGTCTTTGCATTAATGATTTTGTGGCACTATCTATACGGTACAAAGTGCACCACATTCACCGACCACAAGAGCTTGAAGTACTTCTTCGAGTAGAAGGACCTAACATGAGGCAAAGGAGATGGTTGGAGCTCATAAAAGCTATGACTGAAAGATCCATTAACATGGTGGCAGACACCTTAGCCCAAAGAGAGACCCAAAACGACTTGGGTGAAAGCATACCGGTTGATCATGACCTCTCTTGTCATGAAGCAAGTCAAAGAGTTGCAAGATGATTCATTGAAAGAAGATCAACTTAACTCTGAAAGAATGAGAGATCTGGTTACGGAATTGGGTGAAAACACGCTTCGTATTACAACCCAATTTGGACGAATGTGGATTCCTTTTTTTGGGATCTACGCATGAAGATCATGGATGAAGCTCACAAGACTCGATACTCTATTCATCCTGGTGCTACTAAGATGTACCAAGACATGAAGAAAGATTATTGGTTGCTGGGTTGAAACGTGATATGGTGAAGTATGTGAGCAAATGCCTTACTTGTTTACAAGTGAAAGCAGAGCATCAATAGCCATATGGGAAGATTCAACCTTTGGATATACCGGAGTGGAAATGGGAGCATGTCACCATGGATTTTGTTACGAAGCTACCACATACCCCAAAAGGGTATGATTCCATATGGGTGATAGTTGACCGTTTAACGAAGAGTGCTCACTTCCTACCGATCCCCGAGACGTATTCATCCGAGAGGTTGGCAGATCTTTTCATTAAGGAGATTGTAACTCGTCATAGTGTGCCGGTGTCTATTTTCTCTCATCGTGACACCCGGTTTACATCTAAATTTTGAAGAATTCCAAGATGCGATAGGGGACGAGGTTGCATATTAGCACGGCTTATCATCCTCAGACAGGTGGTTAGTCAGAAAGGACCATTCAGTCACCGGAGGATATGCTTGGTGCATGTGTTACCGATTTTGGAGGAAGTTGGGATGACCAATACCATTAGCTGATTTCTCATATAACATCAGTTATCATGCCAGAATTGGTATGCCCCGTTATGAGATGCTATACGGTAGGAGATGCAGGACACGCGTCTGTTAGAGTGTAGTCGTAAGAAAGAGTTAGGAAGCATCAAGGTGATCGAGGCTACACTGAGAAGCTTGAAAAGCTCAAGGCCTTCATGAAGGTAGCCAATATAGACCAAGTTGTATGCTGATAAACGACGTAGACCGATTGATTTCTAGGTGGGTAACGGGTTATGTGAAAGTATCACCTTGAAGGGTATCATTCTGTTTAGAAAGCGGGGAAAGTTGAGTCAGAGATATATAGGGCCATTCTGAATCATGGTAGAGTAGGAGAGGTGGCCTAAAGGTTGGAGTTACCAGATGAGTTAAGTGGAATTCTCCCGACAATCCATGTATCTCATCTATGGAAATGTTTAGTAGATGAGGATATAATGGTTACACCAGAAGATGTCGAGGTAGATGAACGGCTCAGTTATGTGGTGCAACCAGTGGCGATCATTGATCGAAAAGAAAAGAGGTGAAGAGTAAAGTGTTTCCTCTTGTGTGTGTATAGTGGAAGCACTGGAGGGATCCAAGTCTACGTGGGAGACTGAAGAAGAGATCAGACATCATTACCCACGATTGTTTGAGGAATAACAGGTTTTGGGGATGAAACGTATATAAGGGGGTGGACTTGTAATGCCTGGTTATTTTTAATGGCAAAGAAAGAAAGAATAAAGTGAAGAAAAAGAAGGAAAAGAAACAAAAACCAAGTCTAGGGGTTAAAAGTGTCAAAATGGAAAAAAGTCTTTGAAAAATTGGTGAATAAAGGTGATGGCCGCCCGTCACCCTCTCTTCACTCATAATCCTTGGATATTTTTAGAGAGAGAAGGAAAGAGAGTAGAAACTCTAGGTTTTAGAAAGAAGAACAAGAAAGAAATCAAATTCAAGGTAAGAATTCATGGTTTGATGGTGTTCTTAGCTGGTTCAATCCTCGGTTGTATGCTTATGTTTGTTTGTATGTGTTTGGGTGTGTGTTTTAGTGGGTTTGTAGGCGGTTGAACTCAATTGCAAATGTGTTTGGAAGAAGCCATACTCAAGAACTACAAAGGTGAGTTCCAGAACTCCTCTTTATGTGTTTTAACTGGTTTTTGGGGCTAGAAAGGTATGAACTTATGTTTTTATAAAACTGGTTTTATACCCGTATGAATGAATCTGTGTATGTTGATGTTATGATATTGGGCTATGTTCATGCTTGATAATGTTATGGTTGTCTTGCTAAGGCGTAGAATGTAAAGATTAAGCTTGTAAAATGAATGATGAGATTTGGGAACTGAAAATGAGTATGGGGAAATGCGGTTGAACAATTAATGCGGATGAACAATAACCACTATGTACGAGAATGCGGATGAGTAACGAGGAAATGCGATGAGTAGTGGGAAATGCGGATGAAGTAAAAGAAATGCGGATGAACAAAAGGCAATGCGGATGAACACTTAGATATTTTTCTGACTTTTAGGGAAAAAGTGAAATTAGGCTTTGACTTGGGAGGTTCCCGGGGGTTATATAAGTTGACTTTTTTGAGTAATAGATGATGTGATGGACATGATGCTATGATGTATGTTTGATGCCTTGGGCATGATGTGTATGATGTTATTCATGATGGTTGTATGATGTATGTTATGCATGTAGGTGCCCTGTACTATGATGTTCCTTACATTGTATGTTTATTTTCCCATAGCTTTACGTTGAATGTTAATGAATGAAATGAAGTATTATGTAACGTAAAGTGGAAGATAATGAAAAGAGGAACATGATGAATGAATGAATGCATGCATTAATGAACGAAGGAAAGTAATGTATGCCTTGCAAGGCTTGTATGTGGAACACACCTAATGAAGGGTGTTAGTCCAACGGTGTGTGGGTTAGCTACCGTAGAAGGATGCACATCGGGGTCTTTCTTTGTGATTGACCATTTGTATAGAACCTTTGTCTCTTACCCTAGGTATTGTGTCCAGGCTGCTGTGCGCCATGACGGGAGGTCTATGATAGACCTCGGCCTAGTATCCGCTTAATGAATGACGGTGGGTGTAGCACATGACAATGGTACCCCTGAACTTAGCCTAGGTACTGTGGCCAGGCTGTTGTGCGCCATGACGGGAAGTCTATGATAGACCCCAGGCTAGTACGAGCTTTATGCATGATGGTAGGGTAAAGTTCATGGTTTTTGATGGAATTAAAAGAAGTAATGATGAACGTATGAATGAAAGATGAAGATAACAATGATATTATCTATTTTTACGTATGATGTGTGATCACATGCAAAAGTATAGAACGGTTTTAATGAAAGGAAAGTATGTTTTATTTTTAAAACTAGAACTCACTTAGCAATACTAACTTTTTATGCATTTTCTAGTTGGCAGTTAAAAGTTGCTAAGGACGGTGCGAGGCAGCTACTTGGCATTTTGGATGGCATTCTTTTGTTATTGTTTTTGCATGTAATGCGAACAAATGAAAATGCGTAATGAATGATTGTATTAACTTTCAAAAGTAGTTATTCTGAAATGAAAAGTTATTTTAATGTTCCGCTGCGATGTTTTTATGAAAGTTAAATATGATTATATGCAATGATTGTCCAGCTATGAGTGTCCCAGGAACGGGGCCTTATATAGCCCCATGTTTCATTTGAGTGTCATTAATATCCAAATTAGCATTTTTATCGATTACTTCCACAGAATGATGAGGGCGTGTAGTAGATGTATCCTAACAATCCAAACCATTTGAAGTAGATCCTTCAAACAAGTGAATACACAAGTCAGGATAATCAAGTGGTGCTCTTCGCAACCTTTCTATGAATTTGTTGGACTATATGGAAAGAAAATTAAAATACTATGAGGTTAACTGAAATATATATGTGTATATAGAGAAATACCTTGATCTCAAGTTGTTAATCCTCTTTCGTTAAGTTATAGGTATTTGTTAGAGGGTTATAAACATTTCTAATTTGTTCTTAAGCATTGACCAAGCTGAAATATTGATTTCAAATAATAAGTTGGTTCTTCATTTTTTTAGTGCACTATAAACTCATGTTCTGTTTTCCACTTTTTAGCGATGTGCCTTCATGAATCACGTTCAAGCTACTACCCTTACGTCCAAGAAGTGCAATTTCATGAACACATGATTCTAGAAAGGTTTTATATCTCCTTCAAGCTTCCAATTAATCCCACAATTTTTCAGCCATTTCTTTACAAGAATCTATCAATTATACTATGTATTATACAAATTAGAAGGATTACCAATAGAATTACAAATGCAGAATATCATATAGGACTAACTACAAGAAGATCGAATAATCAAATACAAATAGCTCCAAGACTCAATTTATAACATATATTAAGAAATTACAAAATCAAACCAATTAGACACATACAAAACCATTAATTAGAGATACAACAAAGTACACATTATTGTGTTATTGGTGGATATGCTAAAATATTGAACTTAGAAACAAAGCAAAATAAATCAAAGATAAAATCCCAATAAGTTACGATATTTAACTTTGGTAATCTAATAACCAAACATATCGGTAAATGAAGCATCAAAAGCTCATGAAATTTAAAAAATAGATACAAATTACATAATGCATAACCAAAACTAATAACATTTAGGGTTACACTGCCCCTAAGCCAAAATCAGATTGATCCAAACCAACAAAAGACAAATTGATCAAAAGCTGAAATCACATTTTAGGGTTAGAGTAACACTATTATAGGCAAAAATCATGAAACCAAATTGATCCAAAGCCACCAAAAACATAGGAGCATCATGTAAACATACCGCAAGGTTCGAGCTGAAGGGGGCGGCTGCGAGTTGGAGGTGAAGGGGGTGACCGCGAGTGGAGCCAAAGAAGCGGAGGTGAGTTCAAGCTAAAAGGACAGACACGAGGTTCCAGCTGAAGGGGCAGTCGTGAGTTCATGATCATCGTATGAGGAGGTACTGGCACTTAGCTCCTTGGTATAAACTTGAATGGATTCTTGTAAATACATGTTCACTAAAATGAATAGGCTTAAAAATAGCACCTTCCCTTGGTATGTTAGGTAGAAGATCATGAATAATTATTTGGAGGAATCTGGGATACATCTGAAACTTATTCCTTATCGTTGTCAAGTTATAGATCCTACAATTAAGTACTCGTGCAGCAGAATAAAAGGTCTTCTTTTGCAATACCTATTCTATTGCAAGAGGAAATCAATAATGAAGTGGCATCCCAGCCAATCCTCCTTTTAGTCATTTTCTTCTCATATGTATGCATGAGAAATTTGAATTGATCACAGTTTGATGACTTCTTCATTTGCTTTTTGCCTATGATACCATGTAGGCTATTTGCCTCAATACATGAAGAACATAGTTCTCATCAAATTCAACTGGACCTTTAGCATCTTCATCACCGAGTTGTAATACTCTCTTGATTACAACTTTAGAAATAGTAATCCGATAATCATGAACTGTTGAAACAACCATGTTTTGATTGTGTGACTGCTCCAAATGAGCATGAGTCTAGAATCAGACTATATGATCCTTATATATCATTTATCTTTCTCTCATAACATGAACTAGACTTGTTTGTCTAAGTGCATGAATGATATCACTCTAGTTTTTAGCTTTGGGTGAATCTGGACTGAGGTAGACATAGAGAATATGATCCCTAACCAACACTAAGTTTTTCATATTTGTAATGAAGAATATCAATGTTAGTATCTTGTATGATAATGATGTTTGATGATGAATATGATGAAATGTTGATCAAGTGTTCACTTGGCTGTTATGATTGTTGTGAAATGATTAGATGTATGCTTAACACTTGTGATCGGTCAAATGAACTAGTTTGACTTGTCAAAAGTCAACTATTTGGTCAATTGTGATCATAAAAATGTTGTTTGATCCAAATTCATTTGCATTATGTTTGTTTTATTACAAAGACTTGTTTATGTCATCATACACTGATTTTATTTCATAACAACTCAACTTATACATTTCAGTTTGTCTTTTAAAGTCAAATCTTTTATTGAATGCACATTAAATGCTTATCCATTTAATGATATTATGATCTATGTTAGCCTAAATAACTTATTTTACATGTTTTTAAATGACTTTTGAATAAATTTACCAAGTTATAACATATTTCAAGTTTTGTTAAACATTTTCAAAGATCAAAAATATATTCTGAATAATTTTGGCGTGAACATCATGACTATTATTTAACCCGATGAATACCTAATCAAATTACATCATATTAATAGTTATTAAACATTTGATACAGGTCATCTAACACATATTCAGTGTTTGATTACAAGTAAAACATCAAATGATTCATGTTTAGGTTTCGGTTCATTGTTCGACTTAGGTCAAACAATGTTCGAATCAAAATCGATGAACATGATATATTGATGTTTGTTTGAAGATTACAAGAATGATGTTATACCTATTAGATTGTGAATCAGTAGAGAAATCACATAGATTTTAGGTTTTGGATGGTCAGGGGTTCAAGGGTTGACGCAATGTTTGTAACGTTTTAGAATTTTAATTTTTCTCTCTCTCATGATGAATGAAAAAAATGACAATTTGATATCTATAAATATATAAATGGCCAAATGATTGTGTTCTGTGTGTGCAATGTATGTGTACATTGTGTCAACAATTAAAATTAAATTTTAAGTTATGCATTGTGAAACACACATGCACTTTGTCAACATCACGCCGATTGTACATTTTTAACTTGTATGCTCTGGACCCTTTTATGTTGTATTGTTCACAGTGGATGGTCATTTGGTCATGCATTATGCACATGTTTGATATTTGAAGATTAAAAACTGATGACTAAAAGTCATGCACTATGTTTGACTAGTATTTCCAGAACGGATGAACATTTGTTCATACGCTATGGATAGTTTGAAAAATTCTTTTGTTGTTCATCACGAATGAACAATTATTCATATGTTGTGTACACTTTGAATGATATCAATAATTTCGCAATAGATTACTTATTTCATGCGCTATGAACCCCTTTGTGTGACTGTGTGAGTGTTTACAACTTATGTTTACTTGTGAGCATATAGCATATACACTTCCACTGTTTCAACAATGGATGACTAATGGCAGTCATACGCTGTAGAATGTTATTGTGTTCACAACAGATGTTTTAGAAAAATCATCTGCTATAAGCACTTGGTGTAATTTGAGTGATAATTGTTACTATATCTACAATGGATGTATGATTAAATATCCATTGTGTCAACAATTGACGTATTTTAAAAAAAAAATTGTTGCTTTGAAAAGTTTGTTCAGGAGCTATGTAACTTAATGCATACGCTATGGAGAATTAATTTTCTAACTTTTTATAAAATTGTTTCAAATTTGAATGTTGTTAAAATTATATATTTTTAACATAATCTATGAATAGATGATAAAATATCACTCACAAGCAACATTGTGAATGTATATGTGTCAAACTACTACGTTTGAGTGCTCGCTTGAGATGGTTTTATTAAACTTCATAACTTTAAAAATTGAATGATCATACACATGTTTTGTTGCTTTTGCTAATTCCATGTTTATATTTCTCCCCCTAAATTTTGCTCATTTTATAAAAAGTTAAGAAAATAAAAAAAATTAAAGTTGGTTTATATGGAAATTATCAAAGGTTAAAAGGATTGTTTGTATGATGTCCTTTTAGATAGATCAACTTCACCTAACTAAGAATGAATGTTTTGCTTGCTTGGACATGAACCATTTGCACATGTCATGTGATCATACTAGTCATAAATCATCATTTAGGTGTTTGCATGATTTTGAGAATAGACATAGACTAATACAGTGTTGATTGTAGATATTATTGCCCTCTTAAATTCATGCAAGATATTAACATTGATTTAAACAGTGAGTGATTTATCATGTTTTGGGTGTATTGATATAAGTTGTATGTACCCCCAAAGCTGATTGTATGTTAAGATCAATACTCCTTAAAATATGCTAGAAAGCACTTTGAATACTTATGACCTAGCTACTTAGGAGTATAAGTGCATAATTTGATCCTTTCCATTTGATCCATATTTGGATTTTTTTCACTTCACTTTAGAAGGTGGTCCACTTTAGGATTCTTTTGATTCATTCACTAGGAATTTAGCAAAAATACTTTATTGATTGTTTATCCAAGAAGGATATGTTCTTTTTTCGGGATCTTTTTGGATTAAAAAGTATATCATTCAGGTCTGTGCTTAGCACAAAAAGAATGCGTCAGTGTACTCCAGGTCTATGATAATCATAAAAACACTTGTATGATTGAGTAGTTTATAAAGTGTTTCACTTTGTGTATAGGATTTACTTTACAAGCAATCTATATTGGATAAATCAATACTCATAATAAACAAAAGATGAGTGTTACTTACCACACAATCATGTGAATTTAGTTGTGCATTTTGTGTATGCGATGTTATATGTTCCATGCTAAGCCTATCCACACATCAAACAAAAGTATTATCCTCCTTTATTAGCGAAAAAGAATCAAGTGAAGAAATAAGCTAGTGTACTATCATATCCTATGTGGATTTCATGTATGATGCAACTTGTTTGATATTTGAAAACATTACTTGTTTGATTGATAGTTAATCATATCAAGTAACTTAGCCGTAAATTCAAATCTTGTCGAATAAAATGGTTTTATAAATTGGTCTGCTACTTGATTATCTGAATGAACCTTGGTCAACTAAATCAGACTATATTCTAAGCAATCTATTGGACTCTAAAAAGTTCATACATGTTAATTGAAGTGGTGGTTGACTGTTGCTCTGTTAGAATTCTCCTCAAGTCCAAGAAGTAACGTGAATGAAGAATCTGCTAAAAAGAAGATGACAAGTGTCAGCTATCCGTATTTGTTCATGTGGATATCCATGGAACAAATACTGACAAGTATATGTTTTTCCGCATTAACAAATGCGGACAACTGAACAAGTGCTACTAAGTGTAGATACATGTGTACCTAGTTTAGGAGCTCAAATGTAAAATGTCTTTTTTTCTTACATATTTAACAAAATGGTATGAATGAAATGTAATGTGTTTGTGATGCTTATATGTTTAATATATCATTGATTATTGTGTGATAATGCATATTGAACTAACTATATTGGTTTGTGGTTGTTTACAAAGTTCTTAGTCAATAATGATTGAGAAACGTGCCTAAACGTATTCATGTGGAGTTCTCATGCGAATGGACCATGCTAATGGACCATACGCATGAATACTTCATGCTAATGAACCAGTCGCATGATTGGACCAGAAACTAGATCATTCGCTCAAGTGTAACATCAGATTGACTTAGTCGCACGACTGGACCTTCAGTCGTGCGGATGGATCAACCACATGCTTCATCGAACGACTGAACCATGCAACTGGTTCAATCGCACGAATGCAAAAGCCTAACCTATAAATACCACTTAATTCGTGGAAAAACGTAACATTTCAAATCCCTACGCACTAAATCGTACCCTAGCCATCCAGAGACCTAAGGTAACTTGTTCCAAATTCATAGATCGCAGTTAATCATCCTACAATCGTTCTTAACGTTTAGTTTCGTTCTTAGATTGATTATAATTGCGTTCTCACTGATTGGATCGCTAATCAAATAGGATTACGCATTATTTGGTTTGGTATACACGTAAATCAGTTTGTACTCCGTACCGAAACGGTCCTAACAAGTGGTAGTAGAGCTTTGGCTCTTGATTTGTGTGTGATTCAATCGATTTTGATATAAAATCTTGTTTTTCACTCAAAAACGTAATCTTTTTGTGTCAAACAGTGTTTTCGACGTCTCCAGGTCAAAACGTTAACGTTTTTTCAGCATACGGCAACTAGGGTTAGTGAGAAATTCATGTTTTTGCATTAAAGTATCCAAAACCTTTGTTTTTGCAAAAACAACACCCTCCAGTCGTAGGATTGACTCAATCGCACCACTGAACCCATTCGCACCACTCATACGCATAATTGGCTTAGTGGTCTATCCATTCGTATGACTGAAGATCTTTGTTCGCATTGTACTTCCACACTTGTCCAGTTGCACGATTGAACCATCCTCATTTTTCAATCGCACAAATAGCCTAATCACATTCCTTCATTCGCACAAGTACAATAGTTTGTTCTAAAATCAAAAGTAAATAGCAATGAAAGATTAGTATTTAGCATTCACCGTAGGTAGAGATTCACAAATCCAGAATCTATGCTTCTATAGGTAGAGATTCAGTGATCCAGATTCACGTTTGATGATTACCCACAATGGAACCAAAGGTTCGAGATATACCTAAATGGGTAGATCCTAATCTATAGGAATCAATTGAGATAGGCGATAGAATACCAGTTGGTGCTGATGGAGTTAAACTTACCTTAGGCGGCATGACTGAAAGGCAAAAGGTAATACAATGTAGAGAAGAAGGTGTATGCTCTTTTAACTTAGTCTATTGCAAAGGATATATACCATCAGTTTTCTGAGAACAAACAAGCAAAGAAGTTATGGGATGCTCTGGAAAAGCGATATGACGGAATGCATCATCAAAAGCCCTAAAGATAAGGCTTTGAAGAAGGAATTTGATAACTTCTCGTCAATGGGTAAGGAGAGTCTAGATAATGTTATTGACCGCTTCTACCTCTTAATGAGTGCGCTGCACACTCATGGGGTTGTTACGTCCATGGAAGACAAGGTATCGAATTTCCCAGATGGATTGCCAGAAAAGTAGGTTTCATTTGTGTCAAACCTCAGACAGAATGATATGTTAGCAAACATAGATATCAACGATTTCATTCTGACGCTGAGAGAGGAAGAGTTAAGAAGAAGTACAGGTCTCAAAAGGCGTCATATGATCACAACCCATCACTTTACAACTCACTCCTCAAACAAAAACGTCTAGAGCATCACTTCAAACGGCATTTGTGTTGAGTTGAGCTGCCCCGTCTCAAGCCACTACTTAAGAATCTGACATGTGAGGCTCATCTTGCACCCAATATATAGCACCCGAAGCCAATGCTACAAAATTGAAGACCGAGAATCTCGATAACGTGACTGTAAAGGTAGCAAAGGAGCTTATGGATCTATTAGCAGCTGTCGTTCACTCCTATGACAAACTAGTTTCAGGGAAGATTGGAAACTACCATGTGGCAGATAAAACTACAGAAAGTAGATGAGACTGAGCTAGAAAGAATGGATATCATATGGGCATTGGCAAGTGTTGTTCGGAGGGCAAGGAACTTTGTTAACAAGACAGGACAGAACCTCATTGCCACAAAGGATACAACCTTTGGTTTTGACAAAACCAAATTTACCTGTTTTAATTATGGAGAGAAGGGGCACTTCAAACGTGAATGTGTTAGCCCAAGAAGATAGGTAATGGTAATCTATTCTCTTCCTTAAATTGTCAAGATAAACCACAAGTAGTCCTACATCCTCAAGCAAGGATCTTAAGTCCTTGACTGCTCAAGATGATGAAGGCAAGATTGCACCTTTTGATTTGTATCTTGAGGAGAATCCACATTGCGTGTGTTGAGGGTTTGGATGATGACTTTGCAAGCGAAGGTGATATAGCAGTTGAACTCGTGATGTCACATAATGAAGAAACTGCCAATGTGGTCGATCACTAAAATGAAAAGGGTTCAAGCACCAAATGTTCAAAATCACCACACCAGAAGAGTCAGACTCTGCTATGATGGCTGATTCAACCGTACCTGCTCAGGTATGTACCAAAGACCAATTGTTTGATAGTCATGCTTGTATAGAATGTAATAAATTTTAGAAAGCATAGATTTAAAATTTTCTAGTTATTAGATCACAATGATAGCTTAGTAAATGATTTACACTGTGTACAGAAGCAAACAGATTTTAAAACATAATGAACACAAATATAAAGAGAAAATAGAACTGTTAAATAAACAACTTAGGGAAACTGAAGTTGTGGCCTTTAACCAAGCAAATGACATTAAGTTCTATTTAAACTCCATAAAAGAAACCAAGAAACAAAAGCAGCTTTGGAAGTCGAAGTAACATCATTAAAACAAAAACTGCACAGTTGGACTAGTTCTTCTTACATAGTCTAGTACTTAGTGCGAGAATGCAACAACGGGGAGGGTTTGGGTTACAAAGTGGTTCCACCACCACATGAGACCTTGTTGAATGCTAAATGCAATCCAATAAATAACAACCCAATCAAGGATCATGTGGTGTCCACTCCTCTTGTAAATGATCTAGATTCCCACAGTCATTCCATTGAACCTATCACTAAACAAAAGGAGACCACTTGAAAGTCAAAAGGCAAAATGCCTATCATTAATCTGGATGAACAAATTGAGAAGGTAATGTAAAGTCTGGTTCAAATACATCTAATTCAGAACCTAAAAGACTAAATAAGTTAACAAAACATGTGCATCATGTCTAAGTCGAGATAAACAAAAGAGTACAGATGTTACAAAGGTTCAAACAATTAATTTTGTTAAACAAGTTAAAACATCTAAACAAGAAGTGTCAAAACCTAAACAAGTTAAAGTCACATGAGTGTCACACACTTCTCCACAAAAACAGTAACACCAACATGTCGAAAGCAGATCATGCTACAACTGTGGAAAGTATGGACACATCACGTCTAACTGTCCTTACTATCAGACACCTAGGAAGAAGTTTATCTTCATGATCCGAAAGCAGTTCTATACCCCACCAAGAAGAGTTAGTGACATAAAGTTCAAACCATAAGCACATCCGTTTATCACAAACAGGCCTTACACAAAACTGGCTTATGGAAAGAAAAATCTAGTTCAATGTTTGATAATGAGAACAAGAAGACGAGTGATCTTCCCTCACCCTCAAATGGATAGTGGGTGGAATTTCTGATGTGTGATGCCTCGGGGTCACTTAAGCCAGTTAAGGCTTAGGTCCCTAACCTTAACTAATGATTTCCTATGAATGTGCAGGGTGTCGCTATAGTGCTACCACAAATACCTAGATTGTAGATAGCGGAGCATCTAGGCACATGACTGGAAACCTGACTCTCTTGTCAAATGTCAAACAATTAAAGAAGGTCATGTTTCATTTGTTGGAAACAAAGGAGGTTACATCACAGCTCAAGGGGAAGTGGGAAATTAGAAAGTGAAGTTTGACAAGGTAAACTATGTTCAACAACTTCAAAATAATTTGCTTTCTGTCTCCCAAATATGTGACAAAGGATTTAAAGTAGCATTTGAAAACAACAAATGCTATGTTCTGAAAAAGACTATGTGATCCTGGAGGACGAAGTCTTAATATCACTTCAAGATATAATGATCTTTATGTCTTGGATCTATCAAAGGCCTCCCCAATGGATCATCAAGTTTAGTGCTTCCTGTCAAAGGCTATAGAGAAGGATTTGATCTCCTGGCATAGGAGAATGGGACATATCAATCCACGGAGGATGAACCACATGATCCAGAATGATCTACTACGGGGAGTAAACGTCAAAAACTTCCAATTATCGGATTTTTGTGTCGCCTGCAAGAAAGGCAAACAGACTAAGAAGTCTCATAAGGAAAAGAAAGTTCATTCAATCAAAACTGCCTCTTGAGCTTCTTCACATGGATCTGTTTGGTTCGGTCAGTACAAGGAGCATCACCAGCGACTTATACTGTTATGTAGTTATAGATGACTACTCAAGATTCTCTTGGGTAATATTTCTGAAATCCAAATCTAAAACATTTGAGTCATTCAAAGAGTTAGTAACTACATTATAGTTTCTCTACAAGCTGAAGGTAGGACAAATACGCTCAGACAATGGTATCGAGTTCAAGAATCAGTGGATGGAGCTTTCTACAAAAAAAAGGGAATTGTGCACCAGTTCACTTCTGCCTACACTCCACGAATGAATGGTGTTCCTGAGAGAAAGAATCGCAAGTTGATAGAGATAGCAAGGACAATGCTAGCATACTCAAAACTGTCCATCCAATTTTGGAATTAGGCAGTTGCCAATACATGTTACAATTTAGATCGAGTCCTGGTGGTAAAACGTCATGGTAAGACGTGTTACGAGCTACTTCAATGACGTAAGCCAAATCCATAGTACCTCGAACCATTTGGTGCACCTTGCACCCTTTTGAAGAAAACTCAGGAAGAAAAGTTCAGCAAGAAGGCTGAAGAAGGAATTTTCCTAGGATACAACATACCGAATAAGAGAATTTACAACAACTCAAAGGGTCAAGTAGAAGTGTGGTGTAACGTGAACGATCAGAGATACACCACCCCCCCACACCCCGCTACAAAAGGACCTGCTTTCTTTTTCGATTATGATGGATTCTTTAAGTCCTTCAACATCCCTCTCTCAACTTCTGAAGACGAGTTAGCAACCAAGATGATGTATGAGGTCTTAAACACACCGCCCCTAGACTCAATAACATCTGACACCCAAGGCCAGTCTTCTAGTAACTCAGGGGGAGCATTGGAGGTAATGACTCCTCTTCTGATGATGATGAAGTGGAAAATGTTGAGGTGGATTAGGAGGAATAGGTTCCAACTACTATAAGTACACACGCATCAGATGTTGATGCCTCTAACACTTCGGAATCCCATACTCCCACTGCCTCAAATACTAAACATGTGGTTCACAATCTGGATAATGAGGTAGTGGTACCCACCACTCCTGGATCTCATCTAAACGTTTATCATCCTATGGACAATGTCATACGGGATGTACAATCGAGAGTACAGACAAGAAATGAGCTATGTTCAGCTGATTATGCCTCAGTCATGGAAAAAGGCTACCTTCACCACGGTGCTTATCAATGTTTTGTGTCTAAATTTAAGCCAAAATATGTAAGTGATTCCTTAAACGATGAGGCTTGGTTGAGTGCCATGCAAGAAGAACTTCTTCAATTCAAGAAGTTAGGTGTGTGGACTCTGGTGGACAGACCTAAAGGTGCTAAGGACATTGGCACTAAATGGGTTTTAAAATGCAAGAAGGATGACCAAGGGGTCATTCTCAGAAACAAGCCTTGTCTTGTAGTTCAAGGATTTCGACAAGTCTAAGGGATTGATTACAACGAAGTGTTTGCACGTGTGGCAAGAGTGGAAGCCATCCGTATCTTCCTAGCCTATGCTTCGTATATGAAGATTAAAGTCTGTCAGCTTGATGTGAAGAGTGCATTCCTTCATGGTGAAATCCGAGAGACAGTGTACCTCAGTCAACCTAAGGGATTTGAGGATCCGTATCATCAGGGCAGAGTTTGCAAGCTTGACAAGGCTTTATACGGACTTCATCAAGCCCCCAGAGCATGGTATGAGAAGCTCTCAACTCATCTTATGAAACACGGGTTTCGAAGAGGAGTGATTAATTGTACATTGTTTATCAAAGAAAACGATGGTGATTTACAACTTGTTCAAATTTATGTTGATGATATAATCTTTAGTTCCAAGAACGAATACTTATGCAAAGAATTTGAAGAAGTAATGATGGCTGAATTTGAGATGAGTGCCATGGGAGAGATGATATTCTTTCTCGGATTACAGGTCGATGAGACACCACAGAGGATATTTCTACATTAGACCAAGTATGTAGGCAATATTCATAGTCGGTTTGATATGGAAAGTGCTTCCGCAGCTAGGACTCCACTTGCTACAAACCATGATATAGCGCCCGACGAGAATGGTGATCTAGTGGATGCTACCATGTACCGAAGCATGATTGGATCTCTCATGTATCTCACTACCTCCCGAACTGACATCATGTACGCAACGTGTCTCTGCTCAAGATATCAGCAAAACCGAAAGTCAACCATCTAATTGGAGTCAAAAGGATACTTTGTTATCTGAAGGGTACCGCAACACTCGGTTTGTGGTATCCTCATGATGATGATTTCGAGCATACAACATATAGTGACTCGGATTATGGCGGTAGCAAAATGACCTCTACACAAAAGCCTTTGATAAACCACATTTTCTATATCTGTTAGAGGTCAACGGCGTTAAAAAGAAAAGTGATGTGATTTTCGATCATGATAGTACTTAGTCCGACAAGTATAATTCATTGTTACTTTTATGTTATATTTTATTTTCTTTTATTTTATTTCTTTGCTTATTAAAATTCTAAACGTAAAAATTTTATGGTTTTAGAGTTTTAATGGTAGAATAGGTTAAGTTAGAATTAAATATAGTTGTTTTAATTTCAGTACATAAAAAAAACGAGGGAGGAGGACAGGCAAGTTGAAAGAAATGAGATCGTATCTGTGATACTTATTCAATGACTATGGAGAATGATAGTACACAAGAACAAATAGTTTGGGACTTTAAAAGAAGAAATTGTTTAAAATGCAAAATTCGAAGTATAAGTCTGAGAAGTCCAAGCAACATAAATGGAAAAATGATAGTAAAACTAGCTACTACTAAGGTAACACGGAGAAAGTAGACCTAAAGGTTGCTAGACCATAGATGATGTGTCGGTAGATTGAACACAATAGATAATTATACCTCGTTGGTGACTTCAAGTTCAAACTAAGTTGTTTAACAAGTTGTGGGTTATCATCTTATCCCTGGTTAACACAATCAATAATGTTCCAATAAGGGGGACGAACAAACTAAACTCCACAAATTTGTGTGGATGACCCTAAAATGAGCAAAGCACATGATGAAAAATCCAAAAAGCAATCAAGAAAATAACCTATGTTGTTGGTGCGATCTGTGCAAAAAGAATAAAATTGCTCAAATAAGAAGATAGGTTGTGTGCCTCTCTGCTGCGCGATGGCACTGACCTGAGGATAAGCATAACCTAAATATTCTAGAATTGATTGTTGATTGCGGCACTCTGTTGTGCGGTGGTACTGTCCTGAGGCTTAGCATCTCATTGAAACCTCTAGAATAGTTTCTTCATGCATACTACCCATAGACCGCTCAAAAATCTCCTGAGGAATGTGGATTACCATATAAGCATGGGATCCACAAATGCTTGTTGAAATAATTAAACCTTAAATCATTACCAATCCGTGTCAAAAGTCTGTGTATGGATTTAAAAGGACAAGTATATGGACAATCATCATGGTTGTAACTCTTGAATGTCAACACCACTGTGTGCCTCTTGTTGCACTAGTATGATTTCCTAGACTTGATAATGACTCTCGATAAAAACAAGAATCTAGCATCGAAAGGTTCTTGTAACATGTCCCGAATGATTTGATTTACCTGTATGATTCCATAATGAATCATTCCACTTATGGTTAAAATAACTTCAAGTTGCTTGTTCAAGAAATAAATCTATTAGATATCTATCTTAGGATTTCCACCTCACACAAATATTACAAAAATATGGTTTTTGTTTTGTCTTTTAGTTCTAGTAGTTTCATTTGTTTAAATTTTGTCAATTTAGTTGTTCAACGTCGAACTATGCATTGGAATTCTGTCTGGAATTTAATCAACAAAAAGGGTCACATCTGAGGTGAGCAAACGGGTTTCCTAATGTTAAAAGGATCACGTCTGAGGTGACCAAATGTTCTCAAAGTTCAAATGGTCATGTTTGTGATTATAGAATGCTCGAAATGTTTTATCCATAGTTAAAACAGTTAAGTGTCAAATGGTCATAAAGTCAAAATCATAAGTATGAGGCCATTCACACCACTAGACCATGCGTATGGACCAGCCATACGATTGGACCATCCGTATGAGCCCATTCGCACGACTAGACCATGAGTAGGACCAGCCATATGATTGGACCATCCGTATTAGCGCAATTACATGACAAAACCACACACAAGGACCAAACATGCAATTGGACCATCAGCATGAGTAATCTCACACGATTGGTTCACAAAATGAACCAATCGCATGAATGGAGGTGACCGAATGACACAGTCACACAACTGACATCTAGTCGCACGACTGAAGGTGACCGACTGTGCTAGTCGCACGATTGATCCTCAGTCGCACCAATCAAGTATGCGACTGCGCTCAGTTGCACGACTGAAGAAAACCCTAGTATAAAAGGAGGGGGAGTCGGTCGTAGTGTTTCATCACTCCCATATCGCCCCCAAATTGCACGACTCTACCGTTACTCTGCCTGATGTTCTTTTGACCATTCTAGACTAAAAATTGTTGTGTTCTGACAATACGAGTGATTATACAGGTAAAGTGCGGTGCAATGCATTCAAATGTCCATTGATTTGTGCCCTAAATGATTGAATTTAAGCCCTAAACAGAACCGAGACTTAGTTTGCCTAAGAAACTAATAAAACTAAGTACATTGTGAAATTAAAGGTTATTAGGTGTTATATCAGTCATTTGCGAGACTAATGAACCAAACCACGACGTCTAACATTAAGTTTTGCTCAAAATTTGAATTTAAATTGAACAAACAGTCTGTCATGCGAATGGACACCCTGATGAACTTCAATCACATGATTGATCTGGCCAAATGGCTCAATCGCATGACTGTACCATTCGTATGATTTCAGTCGCACGACTGGGGTAACCGCATGGGATAACGTACGATTGATCCCAGTCGCATGCTCAGTCTTACGTAAGAGCTCAATCGCATGACTAAATCTCAGTCGCACAGTTCATTCGCACGCAGAACATAAAACTTCAAGTTCAAATGAATCAAATTGTTACTCATTGACACACACTAACATTTATTTGCATGTATAAAAGATGGCTAGTTGTTCGACTATGAGCACGAAGCACAACATCTGTGCTCATCTAGATCCGACCTCCCGGAACGCAGCTCACTTCTTGGTCATTATTACTTTCCTATGGAGATTGAGGATCTTCTGTGCCATATCCACTCCATGCGCACAAAACTGCTCAGTTCAGCAGGCCTTCTAGGAAGGCAAGGTTGTCGACATGACCTCAGAGCCCCACCGTATCCAGGGCTCTATCTTTGGTGAGGCTATAGAGATCACTGAGGACGATCTTAGGACAGTATTAGAGTTTGGGGACGATGCTGACTACCCTACCCGATTACACCCACTAACGGTACGAGGCTGTTTTTTGCGGGCCAAATACTCGGAGGATATCACCGCAGGTGCGCTCAACAAGAACAACATGTGCTCCCAATTTAAGTACTTGGCCCATGTGCTGCTCAAGTGCATTGCCTCCAGGAAGGGAGTGTTAGGACCTGGTATTTAACCGAAATACCTAGAGATTAACGTGTAAACCAGATCAAATAATGCGGAATCCTATTTGATTGGCGATCCAATCAGTGAGAACACACGAAGAATCAATCAAGAATTGAAACTAACGTTAGAAATCGATTGGGAATCGATCTAATGTGTTCTATGAACTTGGAGAACGAATTGGGAGGTTTCTGGATGGCTAGGGTACTCCTCGAATTGTAATTGATCGAGAGTCCCCTTTTTCACGAATTGAGTTGTATTTATAGGTTGTATTATTCAATCGTGCGACTGAACCATTAGTCTGGTTCAGTCGTGCGATTGAACCATGCGGTTGATTCATTCGTACAACTGAGTGTTCAGTCATGCGACTGAGCTAGTCTTATGTTACACTCGTACGACTGATCCAGTCTCCTGGTTCAGTCGTGCGACTGAGTCAATCGTGTGAAGTTAGTCATGCGTATGGTTCATTCGCATGAGCCATTCGCATGAGAAATTTATTATGTTAATTTGAATGTATTGTGTTTTAATTAATAAACATTATGTGTAATCATTCAAGCAATCACTAACCTAATTAACCAATTCAATGTCGACACATTAATGAAACATTAAACATTATAACTAACAAACTATCAATATCATTTCATTAATCATACCAAACAAGATCTATTACATCACATATCATGATCTAGGGACATACATGTATCAACAAACTCCCCCTTGGACCTAGATCTCTCTAATGTCTTGTTTTCTTCATTACCTCCTCCTATATTTCTTGTACTTGTCCTCTTTTGTGACTCCCGTGAATATCAAACGCAAAGCAAAGTCTTATGACATTTTGGAACTGGAGGGCCTGTACAATATCTTGCGTATCATAGAACAGTGGCCACTTGTAAAGTGTATAGACATCCTTTTCCGACAAGTTGGTAAGCACATCGGGTCGAATACTCTGATTGTATCCATTGGCCCTCTTTATTTAGGACTATGACCGCTTCTGCTGTTCTCCAATCGTAGTACCACCACTTAAAGTGTGGTGTGAAATCCTTTGTCATTCCCGAAGTGGGATTCTTGACATTGTGCGCGGAGGATGCCACTTCAACACTATCTTTGGTTTTCCAGTAATGGCATCCATCTCAGACCTTCTAATATACCTTGTAGGTTGTTGAGGTCTGAAGTTAATCCACCTGGTGTGGTACTCTTTCTTTAGGGCAGCCTCAAACCAGCCTGACATCTTTCTCGGGTCAGCCAACAGCTTCAATTTGGCTAGCTGTTTGAGCTCAAAACCTGGTAGAGTCTTTAGATCATGTGGAAATCTAAAGTACTCTATGCCCTTCTCCCTCTTAACGGCATAAACGTTAAGATCATCAAAATATGCCCATGCTATAATCCTGCCTGACACCTTAAGATGTTTCTTGACTCTGTAGAGCTTGGTGTAGGCATCCCTCTTCGGTGCAGCACGTTGGGCTCTAACTTCTTTAAAACATGCAGCCCATTCAGCCTTACGAATATCAACATCATCCTTTGAGGCTTGGGCCATTCCCTCTGTCTTCTCTGACTCTTGCTCCATTTTGTCTAACACCTCAAATGTATCACCGACAGGGATTCACCCAGATTGGGAACCACATTGCCCTCATTGTCAGCATACTGAGGATAGTGCTCTGCAGTGACATCTTCTATCTCTATTTCATCAACGTCATTTAGCTCGTCATCACAGGTAGCATTACATGTCGGAGCATCTTTCACTATTTCATCAGGATTGAGCTTGAAAATTTCTGCCAGTTGCTCGTTTGATAGACCGTGAATTATTTCCCCTTCTTCAGGGTATAACTCACTGACCTTCTGACAATCCCTTGCAGATCAAGAACCATTATGAGTTGAGACTTGACCTGCTGAAGGGGAGCAATATCAAACTCATCTCTTTTGTAATTTGGATCTGTTTGATTTACACATTTCACACTCAAATCATTAGTAATTATCAAACAAATGCATTAACTAATATAAACATTTATACATGGTTTTTCAATACAGAATACAAAAGTAAATAAATACATAAACATCTACTATTACTTTTACCTGAAGCAGAAGCTGGCAGATCTTGTCTTTCTTTGATCTTTTCTCTTGCCCTGGAGCTGAGACAGATTCAACTGCTTCTCCTCCGTCAGTATCATCATCTTCGTGCCATTCTTCAGTTTTCTCTTCGTCAGTTTCACTCTCATCATCATCATCATGTCTTCATCATCATCATCATTTCTGTCCCCATCCCTATCTTTAATGGCTCCTCCTTCGATCCTTTCAGCTTTAGCAAAATGGTCTTTTTAGCCTTTTCCAACTCCTCTATTCTCTCCCTGAGGTGACGCTTTGAGCTTGGAGAAGGGCTATCTTGTTGCTCTGGGCAGTCATCTGTCGGCCTGCCTTTCTATCACTTGAGCCTGCTCTGCAATTTGTGAGTTTGTGCAGCAGTCAGGTCAGTAAGCTGGCGGATTGGGAGGCCTTTTCCCTCATCGGCAGCCAGCAACGCATTACCATTCTGTTTAGTGCCGACAACTGTTCTTCTACCGCAACTGTAGGTAGAGGTGATCTGTAAGTGAATGAGGGATAGGCTAGGGCTCAGGTTGGTGGCTAGTGGTGGTGGTGTTGGCTGTGGTGAATATCAGGTCAGGTCGGGGTGATAATGCTGGTGAGTGAGGGGGTGAATGATGTAGTGGTGGCTGGGATCTGTATTGTCGTGGTCGGTCTGGTGGTGTCTGTGGTTGCTGTGGGGGTTGTGGTGGCTATGGTGGTGGATGGTGTGTCTAAAGAGGTGGTAGTGGTGGTGGTAGTGGCTGTAGTGGTTGAGGTAGTAGTGATGAAAGTCAAACGGCGCTTCTTCTTTGGTTTCTGCCCATGGGGTTAAGCCATCCGTTTTCTCCCCTTCCCTTCGAGGTGATGCTCCCTCCTACCCTGCCGATTGACCCTGGAGCATAGGTCGGGTCGGTCTCTGTCTTTCCAGAGTCTCTTGGGTGCTCACCAACCACCCGAAGCCCATGTACTGTGGGAACCACTTTTCTTCCCACAGTCCTAATGAGGGCTCCTCATCAGACTCTTCTTCTCTACTTCTGTCTCAAGGACAAAATCATGATGAAACCCACTGATTCGGTAACTTCTGCAGCCGGGGCGGATGTTGGAGGCACGACATCAGACGTAGTGCCTCCTGTGGAACAGGCATATTGTCTCCGGCACCCCCACTATCATCATCATCTGAATCATCAGTGGGTAGGACATTGGCTCCACGTCGGAGTCCTATCCTCGTGACGCCATTGGCATCTCCCCGTGCCATATCACTTTCATCTGCTAAATGGCCATCAGCCTCTTTGCCTGGGGCTTCACTTGCTTGCCCCGGTACACCACCATCCTACCCAAAGTAGTGTCATCCATAAGTTCCACCATCAGAATGACCATCGCAAGGTTCAATCGGCGATTGGAGTTCATTCGAACGACCAATCGCTTGCCCCACTGTTCGATCGCCTGTGGGTCGAATCTTGACCAATTTAGTCCTTTAACAGTGTTTAATGGTCCATTAGACTCGCCTACTTGTCACTAATAACCTATTAAACTTAATTTTAACATTTTGCTTAGTTTACGGAGGTGATTAGGTCAATTCACAGTTCGGTTCTTGATTCAATCGAGTGTCTCTTATGTAGGTTCTTTAATCTTCTGATTTTGGTAAGATTCAAGAGTAATGTACCTGTAAAATCATCACTCGAATGTAGAAACTCAACAACAATGTAAATAGGACCTGTAGTAATTTTTGGCAGAGTAACGGGAAGAATGCGATTGGGTGCGATTTTGGTGTGATGAGGAACATGCGATCGACTGAGGCCTTAAATGCTCAAATTAAGTTCAATCGGCCGACTGGCCTCATTCGCTCAGTTCATTCGGGCGACTGAGTCTCAGTCGTATGATTGGCCTAGTCAACGCATTCAGTCGGCCTACTGAGTCTCAGTAGGTCGACTTCCTCATTCGGTCTCTTCATTACATCTTCAGTTGACCGACTGAGCCTTAGTCGGTCGACTGCTTCATTCTCCCCCTCTATTCGGTCGAATGGATCATTCTCATGCCCATTCGGCGATTGGGAGCCATTCGCATAGTTGGTCCATAACCATGATCCAATCGTGCGAATGGGTCACACTTAGTGAGTTACAGTCATTTTGAACATTTTACTTTTAAGACCCTTTTAACTTTTGACAATAACATGATAAGCTCTTAACCAAATCAGTCACCTCAGACGTGACTCTTTTAAAACACGTTGTCACCTCTGACGTGACTCTTTAAACTTTGAAAAACATGTGGCCATCTCAGACATGACCCTTTTAGGTGAGTTAATTCCATTTCATTTTCCTGATGGAGTCCGACAAACACACACACTAAAAGATTAAACTCGAAACTGAAACTAAATACACAAATAAAATTTGTTTGGACTTTTTGTGAGGGATAAAACCCTAAGATGGAAATCTACGGGATTTGATTCCGGAATCGAAAGCTTCAACTTAGATTGACCACACCTGGACCAATTCAATTTTGGAATCATACAGGAACATCAATCATTTGGGACTGTTATCAAACTCTTTCGATGCTCAATTCTTGGTGTTCATCCAGAGTCATCAGCAGCCTTAGGGAATCATACTGGAACTCTTAGATTACCACATTGATTTGAACTTTCAAGAATTGCAGCCACAATGATTGTCAATATGTTTGTCCACTAAATCCATACACAGACTCTTGACTCAAACCGGTGATTGTTTTGGTTATTAATTCAACGAACATTTGTGGATCCCACACTATATGGTAATCAACATCCCTCAGGAGCTTTTGAGCGGTCTACGGGTATTGTTACAACAAGAGACTATTCTTAGATCTTCATAGAGAAACCAGTCCTCAGGTCAGTGCCATCGCACAGCAAAGAGGCGGCAAACAACAATGAATTCTAGAATATCTAGGTTATGCTTATCCTCAGGTCAGTGCCATCGCACAGCAGAGAGGCACACAACCTATCTCCTTGTTAGAGCAGCTTTTATTTTGCACCAAATGCACCAACAACATAGGTCATTAGCTTGATAGCATTTTTTTTCTTTTTTTTTTTTCGTGCTTTGCTCTATTTATGGTCAACCGCACACATTTGTGGTGTTTACATGCTCATTACCCCTTATTGGAATATTATTGATTGTGTTAACCAGTGATAAGATGGAAGCCCACAGTCAGTTGAACAGTTTAGTTTGATCTTGAGATCACAGTCCGGTTAATCATCTATTGTGTTGAATCTACCGACATATTAATTGTTGTCTAGCAACCTCTAGGTCTACTCTCATTGTGTTACCTTAGGAGTTACCAGTTTTTCTACCATCTTCCCTTTTATATTGCTTACACTACACAGACTTGTTCCCGTGTACTATCATATTCCAAAGGGTTTGAATCGGTATCACAGATACGATCTACCTTGTATCAGCTTTCCACTCCTTCTCCCTAGGTTTCCTTTTCTTTTCGTTTTTATTTATTTTTTTTTTTTAATGTTGCTTGCTGACTTATTCTCCCCCTAAAATACTAAAATCAACTGGTTTAATTATTTTAGGATTTTAATAAAACAACAGAATAACATGAGTTTAATTTAAACAGACTAAAATAAACAAATAAAATAAAATAAACAAGAAAAATTAACTAAACTACATCAGACTACACATGATCATCATGAGGAATAACATCACTTCTCTTTTTAACGTTGTTGACCTCTAGCAGATATTGAAAACGTGGTTTATCAAAGGTTTTAGTATAGAGGTCAGCGCGTTGAAAATCAGTATTATTTTTACCACATCAATTAAGTTCTTTTCGAAACAATCTCGTATGAAGTGATATTTAATACCGATATGTTTGGTCTTAGGATGTTGGATCGGATTTTTAGTTACTGCAATTGCAGCAGAGTTATCTACAAAAATAGGAGTAGAATGGAATGTTAAACCGTAATCCCGCATTTACTGTTGAATCCAGATGATTTGTGAACAGCAACTTGCAGCAATAACATATTCGGCTTCACAGGTTGACATGCAACGATGTCTGCTTCTTACACTGCCGGTAATTAATCTTCTCCCAAAGAATTGACACCCTGCTGATGTAGACTTGTAGTTCATCTTGCATCCTCCGTAGTCCGAGTCACTATACGCCGTGAGCTCAAAATCATCATCATGAGGATACCACAACCGTAGTGTGGGTGTACCCTTTAGATAGCGAAAAATCCTTTTGACCCCGATCAGATGATTGACCTTAGGTTTAGCCTGATATCTAGAACATAAACATGTCGCATACATGATATCAGGTCTAGAGGCAGTGAGATACATGAGGGATCCAATCATTCCTCGATACATCGTGGCATCCACCAGATCTCCATTTTCATCAGGGGCTATGTCGTGATTCGTAGCCAGTGGAGTACCTGCAGCAGATGCATTCTCCATGTCAAAGCGATTAAGAATGTCGCTTACGTACTGGTCTGATGTAGAAAGATCCATTTGGTGTTTGATCCACCTATAGCCCGAGAAAGAACTTCATCTCCCCCATAGCACTCATCTCAAACTCTTTCTGCATAACTGTTTCAAATTCTTTGCATAACTCTTCGTTCTTTGAACCAAAAATTATGTCATCAACATAGATTTGTACGAGCAGTAGGTGCCATCTTTTTCTTTAATGAACAGCGTGCAGTCAATGACTCCCCTGCGAAAGCCGTGTTTCACAAGATGAGTCGAGAGTTTCTCATACCAGCTCTTGGAGCTTGATGAAGCCCGTATAAAGCCTTGTCGAGCTTGTAGACTCTATCCGATGATAAGGATCTTCAAATCCCTCAGGTTGACTGACATAAATTGTTTCTCTAATTTCCCCATGAAGAAATGCACTCTTCACATCTAATTGATAGACTTTATCTTCATGTACGATGCATAGGCAAGGAAGATACGATGGCTTCCATCCTTGCCACGGGTGCAAACACCTCACTGTAATCAATTCCCTCGACTTGGCGAAATTCCTGAACAACCAGTCGAGCCTTGTTCCTGATGATGACCCCTTGGTCATCTTTCTGCATTTTAAAACCCATTTGGTGCCAATGACCTTAGCACCTTTAGGTCTATCAACCAGAGACCATACACCTAACTTCTTGAACTGAAGAAGTTCTTCTTGCATTACACTCACCCATGCTCATCATTTAGTTCTTCACTGACATATTTTGGCTCAACCTGTGAGACAAAACACTGATAGGCACCATAATGAATATATCCCTTTTTCATAATAGAGGCATAATCAGCTGAGTACAGCTGATTTCGGGTTTGTACTCCTGATCGCACATCCCCAATGAAATTGTCTAAGGGATGATAAATGTTTAGACGTGATCCTGGAGTAGTAGGAACAACTACCTCAGAGCCAAGATGATGAACATTTGGTTCTTCATCTGAGGTAGTTGGAGTTTGAGGCTCTGATGTTGAAGGTGTACCACTGGTAGATGCTTGTGGACTTTCAGGAACTGGAACCTGTTCCTCCCGACTGTTCTGGTTAGCTTCTTCAGCTTCCTTTTCAGAGGTGGTTTCACTGTCGTCGATTACTCCCCCTGAATGAGTAGATGATTCTCCATGTGAGCTAGATGTTGGTGGATTCAAGCTATCATACATCATTCGTGTAGCTACTTCGTCATTCGAGGGAGATAGAGGAATGTGGAAGGACTTGAAGAATCCATCATAGTCAAAGAAGTAGGCGGGTCCTTTGCCAGTAAGTGGTGTGGTGAATCGTTGAACATCAACATTACACCAAACTTCTCCTAGACCTGTTGAGTTATTGTAAACTCGCTTGTTAGGTATGTTGTATCCTAGAAAGATGCCTTCATCTGCCTTCTAGTTGAATTTACCTTCTTGTGTCTTCTTCAGAAGTGTGCACGCGCCCCAAATGGTTCGAGATACTCCAAGTTCGGTTTGCGTCTTTGTAGTAGCTCGTAACATGTTTTTCCGTGGCGCTTGACTATCAGGACTCGATTCAGTGTATAACATGCATTGCCACTACCTCATTCCAGAATTGGATAGGCAGTTTCGAGTCTGCCAGCATAGTCTGTGCTGTCTCTATCAAGTGCTGTTCTTTCTCTTAGCAACGCCATTCATCTGAGGTGTGTAAGCAGAAGTGAATTGTTGCACAATCCCCTTTTCCTTGCAGTATTCCTCCATCCAATGGTTCTTGAATTCCGTTCCGTTGTCTGAGCGTACTTGTCTAACTTTCAGCTTGTAGAGATATTCCAGTGTGGTTACTAACTCCTTGAATGATTCAAATGTTTCTGATTTGGATTTCAAAAACATTACCCAAGTGAACCTTGAGTAGTCATCGGTGACCACAAAACAGTACAAGTCGCCTGCAATGCTTTTTGTACTGACTGGACCGAACAGATCCATGTGAAGAAGTTCAAGAGGAAGTTCTATTGAATTAACTTTCTTTTCCTTATGAGACTTCTTTGTCTATTTACCTTTCTTGCAAGCTATACATAAATCAGGAAGCTGAAAGTTCTTGACATTTACACCTCCACCCAGATCCTTCTGAATCAAGTGATCATCTTCCTTTGACTGATGTGTCCATTCTCCTATGCCAGGATGGAGTCTTTTTCAGTAGCTTTGGATAGAAAACACTGAACCTCATGATCCATTGTAGAAGCTGTTGACAGATCCAAGACATAAAGATCTTTATATCTTGAAGCAGTCATCAAACTTGGTCCTCTGGATCACGTAGTCTTTCTTCAGTACATAACACCTCTTGTTGTCGAAGATTGAAGATCATGTTAGGTTGGACTCACTTAAGTATAGATGTTTACTTTACATTGTAATAGGACTTTTGTTAGTTTCATTTTGTATTTTGTTTGTAATTAGCAGTTTTGGCAGTCCAGCGAAACTGTGAGCGAATCTCTACATTCGCTCATAGTTTGCTGTTTTGGTTTACCCGGCGAACTGTGTTCTGCCGGCGAAACTATAGTTCGGCATGACAGTTTTGCTGGTAGCGAAACTGTCAGCGAATCTATGACTGCTATATATACTATTGTCATTTTACTTTGTACGAGAGCTTGCAAAACCTAATCGTGGAATTCTGTTGCAAGCTACCATTTCTAAGCAGTACTTCATTGAAATACAATTGTGCTTGTTGTTATTGAGTGAGTTTGTTCATTGAGTACCAATTATGTCTTGATTCATCATATTCACTTCCCATTGTTGTTATTTGGATTGTGTGTTTGATATTGATCAATTATCCTATCAATTGTACTGTTCATCGATTACATGGACCAACAAAGATGACTTTAAATTCCTTATCACATATTTGAGAAACAGAGAAGTTGTTTTGATGTTGCTGAACATAGTTCACCCTATCAAACTTAACTTTCTGATTTCCAACTTCTCCTGAGCTGTGATATATCCTCCCTTGTTTCCAGCAAACGAAACATGCCCTCCTTTTATTTGTTTGACATTTGATAAAAGGGCTTGTTTCCTGTCATGTGCCTGGATGCACCGCTCTCTACTATCCACGTGTTAGTTTCAACACTGTATTGAACAACCTGCACATACAAGGTAAAGGATTAGTTTAGGTTAGGAACCCAAGCTTTTACTGGCTTGGGTTTCCCAGAGGCATCATACATCAGAAATTCAACCCATTGGCCCTTAGAAGGTGAGGGTAGCTCAGGTTCCTTCTTGTCATCATTATCAGCCACAGAGGTTGACTTCTCTTTCCATAAGCCAGATTTGTGCAATGCCTGTTTGTGATAAACAGTCGAGTGGCTAACGGATTGAACTTTCTGTTCACTAGTTCGTGTAGGTGGAGTTAAAGAGCTCCTCTTAGAATCCCTAGGTTTTGAGTCCTGAAGTGCATCTTCTTCCTAGTGTCTGATAATAAGGACAGTGGGAAGCAATGTGTCCACATTCTCCACAGTTGTAGCACGCCCTGCTATTAACTTTATGATTAAAACCTCTTTGTGGAGACGTGTGTGACACTCTAGTAACATCACTCACTTTAGGTTTTGACTCTGGTTCTTTTGATGTGTTTACTGGTTTAACAAAGTTAACTGATTTAACCTGTTTGACATCCTTTTCTTTTTGGTTAATTGGTCTTTGACTTGAAGTATGTGAAAGATTATCCTTAAAAGCCCTTTTAGGTTCTGATTTGACTTTGTTAGAACCTGACTTTAAGTTAACCTTTTCAAATTTCTTTTCCAGATTAACACAAGGCAATTTACCCTTTGCCTTTGAAGTGATCTCCTTTTGTTTGTTTCCAATGTCAATAGATGAACATAAGGAATCTGGATCACTAACAAGAGGAGTAGACACTACATGATCCTTGATGGAATTACTACTTAAGGTCTAGTTATAGTGTTCATAAAGTCTCAGGTGGTGGCGGAACCACTTTATAACCCCAGTCCCTCCCCGTTGTTCCTTTCTTTCACTAAGTGTTGGACTATGTGCGACGAACTAGTCCAACTATGCAGTTTCTGTTTTAGTGAATTTACTTCTACTTCTAGAACTGCCTTTTATTTCTTAGTGTCTTCTAGGGAGTTTAGATAATACCTAATGTCATTAGCTTCATTAAAGGCAACTACTTCGGTTTCCCTAAGCTGTTTAGTCAAAAGGTCTATCTTTTCTTTATAACTGAGCTCGTTTTGTTTTAGTACCCTATTAGCCTCAGTGCATAGATGCAAATCTTTTATCAAGTTATCATTATGATCTAATAACCTAGCAAATTTAGCATCTATGCTATTCCTAAAGGCGTCACTATCAGAACAAGCATGATTATTAAACATCGTGTCAGTAGTACTTACCTTAGCAGATTCAGAAGCGTTTGCCATCAATGCAGTATCAGATGATTCTGATTCTTTTGCTTATGTCTTTGACATGGTAGTCTCCACTTTTGGCTTGTAACTGACCTCGGTTGCAGTTGGTTCTTCACTATGTGACATTGCTATCTCAACTGCTAGATCTCCTTCACTAGTGGAATCACTGTCAATATATTCTACATTTGCAATGTTTGATTCCCCTAGTGAGACAAACCTAAATCTCCAATCCTGTCCTTCATCATCATGAGCAGTCAAGGCTTTTGAGTCCTTGTTTGACGAAGTAGAACTGGTAGTTGGTATGTCTAGACGAGTGAAGGATGAGAACGGGTTCCCGTTCCCAGTCTTCTTTGGCTTCACACATTCTCTCTTGAAGTGCCCCTTTTCACCACAGTTAAAGCAGGTCACTTTACTCTTGTCGAAGCCAAAGGTGGTATCCTTAGTAGCAACCAAGTTCTGTCCAGTCTTTTTCACAAACTTCTTCGCCCTCCGGATAGCACTTGCTAAGGCCCACATTATAGCCATTCTCTCAAGCTCCATTTTTTCCACCTGCTCGTAGTCCTCGTCTGCCAGATGGCAGTTTCCAATCTTTCCAGCAACAAGTTCATCATAGGAATGGACCATTGCTGCTAATAGATCCATGTGCTCTCGAGCTACTTCCACAGTCACATTACCGAGGTTCTCGGTCTTCAGTCTAGTAGCATTTGCTTCAGATCCAATGTATTGGGTACAAGAACACCCTGACATTTCTGAACCTGAAGAAGGTGCATGTGTAGGACTCGATGAGCTAGACACAAATGCAGTCTGGAGGGGTGCTCCAGATGTCTTAGCTTGAGGAGTGGCATTGTATAAAGCTGGATTTTGATTGTACGTAGACTTCTGAGCTCTGTACTTCATTCTAAGTGATTCTTCTCGTAACTTAAGAATGAAGTCATTAATATCCAGTTTTGACAGCATTCCATTCTGTCTAAGATTAGACACGAATGAAACCCATTTTTCAGGCAATCCGTCTGCAAAATTATTAACTTTCTCTTCCATGGTAGTAGCCACCCCATGTGTATGCAGTTCACTCATCAGATGGTAGAATCTATCTATAACATCGTCCAAACTCTCGTTTCCCATCGATGAGAAGTTGTCGAATTCCTTCTTTTACTCCTTAGCCTTGATTGCCTTCAACGAGGCATTCCTGTCGTACCTCTTTTCTAGCTCATCCCATAGTTTCTTGGACTGCTTATTCTCTGAGTACCGGTGGAATATCTCTTTAGGGATAGACTGTGTAATCAATGCATAGACCCTCTTCTCTGCATTATATTTGACTTTCTGCGCGTCTGTCATCCCTCCTAAGGTTAAATTTACTCCATCGGCTCCCACCGTGTACTATATCCAATCTCGATGGCCTCCCATAGATTCGGATCCACTCCATTGAGGTAGATCTCAAAACGTTGTTTCCAGTGTGGAAACTCATCTAACGTTAAAAGCTTTGGTGGTTTATTATGATTACCCACCTCACTCTCAAGTAGCAGCAGGTTCTGGATCCTAGAGTCCTTCCCAGCAGTAAAGGCTGACATTTGATCTTCCATTGTAAATAACTTTAGGTCTAATAAGCAATTTTCACTCGGCCGACTGAAGGGTGCGAATGGACTAGGCGTGCGTATGAACACTCAGTCATGAGTATGAACTCTACGACTGGTTCAATCGTGCGGCTGAACTAAGTGATTAGCTCAGTCGTGCTAATGAATCTGATGCGTATGAACCGTGCAACCGAACGGTTCAATCGTACGAATGGAGATACGACTATGTCCAATCGTGCGACTGAGCAATGCGAATGAGTCCAGTCATGCGAATGGCTCGCTCGTGCGACTGAAGCTGCTGTTATGCGAAAATTTCTAAGTTAAACGTGTTTAGCCGTAAAAATTCGAACTTTCGCAAGGTTGAATTGCCTAAGTCCATAGAAACTAAACTTTGATGAGCAGGGAACGTCGAAGATCACTTTTGACACAAAAGATTGCGTTTTTAGTGAAAAACACAAACTTTTTATCAATCTTGATTGAATCACACGTAATCAAGAGCCAAAGCTCTGATACCACTTGTTAGGACCTGGTATTTGACCGAATACCTAGACATTAACGTGTAAACCAGATCAAATAGTGCGGAATCCTATTTGATTAGCGATCCAATCAGTGAGAACACACGAAGAATCAATCAAGAATTGAAACTAACGTTAGAAATCGATTGGGAATCGATCTAATGTGTTCTATGAACTTGGAGAAAGAATGGGGAGGTTTCTGGACGGCTAGGGTACTCCTGGAATCGTAATTGATCGAGAGTCCCCTTTTTCACGAATTGAGTTGTATTTATAGGTTGGTATTATTCAATCGTGCGACTGAACCATTAGTCTGGTTCAGTCGTGCGATTGAACCATGCGGTTGATTCATTCGTACGACTGAGTGTTCAGTCGTGCGACTGCGCCCGTCTTATGTTACAATCGTACCACTGATCCATTCTCCTGGTTCAGTCGTGCGACTGAGTCAATCGTGTGAAGTTATTCATGCGTATGGTTCATTCACATGAGCCATTCGCATGAGAACTTTATTATGTTAAGTTTGAATGTATTGTGTATTAATTAATAAACATTATGTGTAATCATTCAAGCAATCACTAACCTAATTAACCAATTCAATGTCGACACATTAATGAAACATTAAACATTATAACTAACAAACTATCAATATCATTTCATTAATCATACCAAACAAGATCTATTACATCACATATCATGATCTAGGGACATACATGTAACAACAGGGAGGTATAGGATCGGGTTTTTCACAGAAACACATGGATTTCTCTCAAACTCACTTATAGAAACACTCAATTCAGATGAAGTAAAGTCTTTCACAAGAGTTGATAATAATATAATAAGTAGTGAATGAACATATAGAAATAAATTTTCAAGGCACTTGTATATATTATTTATCAACTCAAGATATTACAAGACTCTTACAAGCATGATATATGAGTTACAGTGAGAGACTATATATACTAGATCCTACAACCGGATATACTTTGATACCAGCTAGAAACCTAAGACTAAAGCATATACTACAATGCTAAAGTTAAGTTATCTTAGATAAAGTATTATCTAAGATATGGTAGTCATGACATGTCCATGACTTACCTTTTGTCACCAACTAAAGATGGAAACTGTACTAACATAAAAGGTAAACAGTGGATTAAAGTATGGTCAACTGCATGGCTTTTGAGAAAACGCCATGCAATATCTCAGAGATTTGCAGCGGAGTGTCAGGAAGGCCATACTTATGTCCACTGGATAATAGCAGTGTTTTCCGAAGGTAAGTTGGCTTCGGAAGAACAAGTTCTTCCGAACCCAATTATACTTCGGAAGAGGCTTCTATACTTCCGAGGCTTTAGGACTTGTGTACTTTGGAAGTTGACTTCAGATCTTTCTTTCTAAGTCTTGAACTTCGGAAGTAGGTTCTTTTTCTTCGAAGTTGGAACTTTTCCTTCGGAGTTAGCTTTACACTTTGTCTTCGGAAGATCTCCTTTTTCCTTCGGAAGTTCCACACTTGGCTTTGGAATCCTTTATTTGTTGCACCAAAATCTTCTATGTGACTTGGTTTTGGTTGCACCAACCTTTCTAGATCCAACAGGAGGCATTGATCCTATGTGGCGTTGGTGCTGAACCATCCGTTCAGCTTCTCCAGGATGATCTTCACCTACCTAGTACATTGAGGCGAAGGGCAAGGAGGATTTTGCATGTACCCTCGCTTCATGTAGAAGATTATAGACCAAAACCTCCCTTCACCGCCAAAGGTGAAGGAGGACGCCATGGTGCTCGAGGTGATGGACGATACCACCTTGGGCAGGATGAAGGTGTACAGGGGGAAGCAGCTGAAACCCTCTGTCCGGCGGCTGTTCGGGCATCTGGCCTGTGAGGACTACGTGGCACCGTCATGAAGGAAGTGACACCACGATGATAGTAATTCAGATACTGAGCAGTTTGTGCTCCCCGCTGATGAGTCAGATGATAATAACAATGGTGATGGTGGAACTCTAGCCCTACTTCATCTAGGGCCACCACCACAAATGTTACACCTCCACTACCCACTCATGGAGATGCTACCACAGCTAGTTTCCATTAGGATTTATGTCCTCCTGAGGAGGAGGATGAGGAGCCACTGACTCGTATGGTGGGCAGCAAGGTTCTTGCCACTTAAAGAGACTATGACTAATCCTACCTACACCCCAGCTCGGTCCAACATTCAAGGGGGAGCATCCTGCTCAAGGAGTTCGAGGAAAAAGAGGATGGCTCAGCCCCACGGGATGAAGCCCAAGAGATGGAGGTACACGATGATCACAACCTCTTCCCCCGCTGCCACCACTTCCACCACCACTACCACTACGTCACCCACCACCACTACTACTGCACCACCAACCATTTCCACCACACCACTTACAACTACCTCAGCCACCACCACTACTACCACTACACCCACTCAAATACCACCACCCATTTTCACCACTTCTACCATTACCACCACCAGCCACCAAGCAAGACCGTCATTCTACCTATCATTCCCCACAGGATCATCTCTACCTCCTAGTGGGGTAAGGAATAGCTGTCAGCACTAAATCATATGATGCTGAAGCTGTTGGCAGCTAATGATGAGAAGACTGCTCAGCTACGACAACTAGTGGAGCTAACTACAGCCTAATCACAGCAGATCTCCCAACAGGCTCAGGAAATTGGCCAACTCAAGGAGCATAAAGTCCAATCAGTAGAGAAGATTGAGGAGTTGGAGACATCTAATAGGTCTATCATGCTCAAGCTAATGGGATCAAAAAATGAGCCTCTGAAGATCAGAGAAGATGATAATGATAATCAGGATAAGGATGATGAGGATGTTGATGAGGATGAGACTGACTAAGGAAGTGATGAATGAAAGGATGAGGATGATAAGGATGATAAGGAGGAAGGAGGCGATGCGGCTGCATCAGAAGCCATACATGCTAGAGAAAGACGCTCCAAGAAGTCACATGATCAGGGAGCCTCGTCCTCGGCCCTGACTGAAGAAGAGCACATGATTCAAGATAAAAGTAATGTGTAGACGTTTATGTACTCTAAATCTTGTGTAATTGAATCATATATTAAACTTATGTACTTAATGTTTATATATATATTTTATATTTTACTTTCTTGATTATTGACCAATGATTGATGTGTTAAATGTTTAAATCAAGCAGATCAACCATCTCAGCAAGACCAGTACGATGCTGCTCCCTTATAGCAAATCAAGTCTCAATTCACTATGCTACTTGATTTTCAAGGGATTGTCAAGATTTTTGTGAGTTATACTCCTGAAGAAGGAGAACTAACTCAAGGCACTTGTATATATTATTTCTCAACTCAAGATATTGCAAGACTCTTACAAGCATGATATATGAGTTACAGTGAGAGACTATATATACTAGATCCTACAACCGGATATACTTTGATACCAGCTAGAAACCTAAGACTAAAGCATATACTACAATGCTAAAGTTAAGTTATCTTAGATAAAGTATTATCTAAGATATGGTAGTCATGACATGTCCATGACTTACCTTTTGTCACCAACTAAAGATGGCAACTGTACTAACATAAAAGGTAAACAGTGGATTAAAGTATGGTCAACTGCATGGCTTTTGAGAAAACGCCATGCAGTATCTCAGAGATTTGCAGCGGAGTGTTAGGAAGGCCATACTTATGTCCACTGGATAATAGCAGCATTTTCCGAAGGTAAGTTGGCTTCGGAAGAACAAATTCTTACGAACCCAATTATACTTCGGAAGAGGCTTCTATACTTCCGAGGCTTTAGGACTTCTATACTTCGGAAGTTGATTTCAGATCTTTCTTTCTAAGTCTTGAACTTCGGAAGTAGGTTCTTTTTCTTCGGAAGTTGGAACTTTTCCTTCGGAAGTAAGCTTTACACTTTGTCTTCGGAAGATCTCCTTTTTCCTTCGGAAGTTCCACACTTGGCTTTGGAAGTACTTTATTTGTTGCACCAAAATCTTCTATGTGACTTGGTTTTGGTTGCACCAGCCTTTCTAGATCCAACAGGAGGCATTGATCCTTGTGGCGTTGGTGCTGAACCATCCGTTCAGCTTCTCCAGGATGATCTTCACCTACCTAGTACATTGAGGCGAAGGGCAAGGAGGATTTTGCATGTACCCTCGCTTCATGTAGAAGATTATAGACCAAAACCTCCCTTCACCGCCAAAGGTGAAGGAGGACGCCATGGTGCTCGAGGTGATGGACGATACCACCTGGGCAGGATGAACGTGTACAGGGGAAGCAGCTGAAACCCTCTGTCTGGCGGCTGTTCGGGCATCTGGCCTATGAGGACTACGTGGCACCGTCATGAAGGAAGTGACACCACGATGATAGTAATTCAGATACTGAGCAGTTTGTGCTCCCCCCGCTGATGAGTCAGATGATAATAACAATGGTGATGGTGGAACTCTAGCCCTACT
This sequence comes from Flaveria trinervia, assembly GCA_025506515.1. Taxonomy (NCBI): domain Eukaryota; kingdom Viridiplantae; phylum Streptophyta; class Magnoliopsida; order Asterales; family Asteraceae; genus Flaveria; species Flaveria trinervia. Next base: position 33,305,822 of record CM046446.1, read on the forward strand.
TCATCTAGGGCCACCACCACAAATGTTACACCTCCACAACCCACTCATGGAGATGCTACCACAGCTAGTTTCGATCAGGATTTATGTCCTCCTGAGGAGGAGGATGAGGAGCCACTGACTCGTATGGTGGGCAGCAAGGTTGTTGCCACTTAAAAGACTATGACTAATCCTACCTACACCCCAGCTTGGTCCAACATTCAAGGGGGAGCATCCGGCTCGAGGAGTTCGAGGAAAAAGAGGATGGCTCAGCCCACGGGATGAAGCCCAAGAGATGGAGGTACACGATGATCACAACCTCTTCCCCCGCTGCCACCACTTCCACCACCACTACCACTACGTCACCCACCACCACTACTACTTGCACCACAACCATTTCCACCACACCACTTACAACTACCTCAGCCACCACCACTACTACCACTACACCATTCAAATACCACCACCCATTTTCACCACTTCTACCATTACCACCACCAGCCACCAAGCAAGACCGTCATTCTACCTATCATTCCCCACAGGATCCTCTACCTCCTAGTGGGGTAAGGAATAGCTGTCAGCACTAAATCATATGATGCTGAAGCTGTTGGCAGCTAATGATGAGAAGACTGCTCAGCTATGAAACTAGTGGAGCTAACTACAGCCTAATCACAGCAGATCTCCCAACAGGCTCAGGAAATTGCCCAACTCAAGGAGCATAAAGTCCAATCAGTAGAGAAGATTGAGGAGTTGGAGACATCTAATAGGTCTATCATGCTCAAGCTAATGGATCAAAAAATGAGCCTCTGAGATCAGAGAAGATGATAATGATGATGAGGATAAGGATGATGAGGATGTTGATGAGGATGAGACTGACTAAGGAAGTGATGAATGAAAGGATGAGGATGATAAGGATGATAAGGAGGAAGGAGGCGATGCGGCTGCATCAGAAGCCATACATGCTAGAGAAAGACGCTCCAAGAAGTCACATGATCAGGGAGCCTCGTCCTCGGCCCCGACTGAAGAAGAGCACATGATTCAAGATAAAAGTAATGTGTAGACGTTTATGTACTCTAAATATTGTGTAATTGAATCATATATTAATATGTACTTAATGTTTATATATATTTTATATTTTACTTTCTTGATTATTGACCAATGATTGATGTGTAAATGTTTAAATCAAGCAGATCAACCATCTCAGCAAGACCAGTACGATGCTGCTCCCTTATAGCAAATCAAGTCTCAATTCACTATGCTACTTGATTTTCAAGGGATTGTCAAGATTTTTGTGAGTTATACTCCTGAAGAAGGAGAACTAATTCACGACCTTACACATGACCAACTGGCGGAGATGTTCCGGTTGAATCTGGATGAAATAGTCAAAGATTCCCCTACTGTTGACGTGGCTAGTGACGACGAGCTTAATGATTTGGACGAGATAGAGATTGAAGACATCACCGTGGAGCATTATCCAGAGTATGCTGACAAAGAGGGAAATGTAGTCCCCAATCTGGGTGACACTCTTCTCAATGATAGGTTTAAGAAACTGGATCAGATGGAGCAAGAGTTAGAGAAGAATCCGGATCAAGCCCAAGCCTCAGACGCTGATGTCTACATCAAAAAGGCTTAATGGGAAGCTTGTTTTACATAGATCCGACCCCAACGCACTGCTCCAAAACCAAATGCCTACACCAAGCTCTACAAAGTGAAGAAGCATCTAAAGGTGTTAGGAAAGATTATAGTGTGGGCATATTTTGAGGATCTAAATGTATATGCTATCAATAGGGTGAAGGGAATCGAGTACTTCAGATTCCCACATGATCTAAAGACTCTCCTTGGTTTTGAGCTCAACCAGCTGGCCAAACTGAAGTTGCTATATGCTAATCCAAGGCAATGTCAGGCTGTTTTGAGGCTACATTACAAAAAGAGTACCACACCAGGTGGGTGAACTTCAAACCTCAACAACTGACAAGGTATATCAGAAGGTCTGAACTTGATGCCATTACTAGAAAATGAAAGATAGTGCTGAAGTAGAGTCCTCCACACAGGATGTCAAGAATCATTTTAAAGGAAATGCCAAGGACTTCACTCCACAATTTAAGTGGTGGTACGATGACCGAAGAACAAGTGTTGTTGTTATAATCTTGCAAAAAGAGGGCAACATGGATAGCTAACTAACTTGTCGGCTAATGATGTATACACATTGTACAAGTGGCCACTGTTTTATGATTCACAAGACATTGTACAAGCCCTCCAATTCGAAAACATTATAAGGCTATGTTTCGCATTTGAGATACACGCTGGAGCTACAAGAGAGGAGAAGTACAAGATTTTTTAATAGTTCAATTAGAATGTTAGACAATAGAGTAAACTAGGTCCAAGGTGGTGTTTATAGATACATGTGTACCTAGTTTAGGAGCTCAAATGTAAAATGTCTTTCATGTCTTACAGATATGTACCAGAATGGGTATGAATGAAATGTAATGTGTTTGTGATGCTTATAGTGTATAATATTTCATTGATTATTGCGTGATAACACATATTGAACTAACTATATAGGTTTGTGGTTGTTTAAAAAGTTCATAGTCAATAATGATTGAGAAATGTGCTTAAACTTAATCGTGTGAAGCTCTCATGCGAATGGACCATACGCATGAATACTTCATGCTAATGAACCAGTCGCATGACTGGACTAGGAGACTGGATCAGTCACACGAGTGTAACATGAGATTCACTCAGTCGCACAATTGGACCTTTAGTCATGCGGATAGACCAACCGCATGCTATTGTCGCACGACTGAACCAGTATTCAGTCGGACGAATGGAAAACGTAACCTATAAATACCACTTACTTCATGGAAAAACGTAATAATCTTCTAACCGTTATTGCCTTTAGATTATGGATTTCTAGGGAGTTCATAAGAGTAGAGTACTCTATGAAGAATTGCACCAACCCTGAAAGCCTTTTCACGATAGACGTGTTCCCGTCACTATCATATTTCCAAGCAATAAATTTCTAATCAGTCTTGCCTTTTGGAGTAGAAACACCTCTAATCATCTCTATAGTGGTTAACCCTTCTTGAAGTTTCAATTATGAAGGTTGTGCAAACCACTCACGATATCTATGTTCAACAAGTGCCAAAGAGTCGTCGTCTTTGTGGGTGAGCTGCATGTCTTGTGCTGACACTCGGGTCCTTGGCTTTTTACTAGTAATCTCCTCCTCCAGTTTCTTCAGCGTCACTTTCTTTTCATTATTCAACTCAAGGATGAAAGCCCTTAGGGAATTACTCTTCATATTGCTGAGCTTTCTTTTTATGAATACTTGACCAGACACATAGTCCTTCATTTCCTTATTAGTCATGTTGTAGGGATCATGATACACTGATTTAGGAGTGGAAGTCTACTTTCTCTTAGAGAATGACTTGAACATTAGAGCTTTGGGAGAAAGATTTTTTCCATACTTAGTCTCGTATGTAGGGTCCAATAGCTAACTTTTCTTCCTTTGCCTTCATTCCCTCATATGTCATCCCAAATAACTCATCAGGGTCAGATCCATAGTTGATTAAGAACATTGTTTTCACCATTAGGTCAATTGTTTGTGCTTTGTCAACCATCTCGTGTACTGAGGTCTCCTCCTTCATAGGGCTTTCATGAGCTATTGGTTCATCAAACACATAGCCACCGTCTATCTCTCCTTCTTCCAGATCAACAAATTCAGCCTTCTTTTTCAATTCAGCTTCAGACTTTCAATGTTCTTCGAGGAATACGGTTGCAAGGCTTCAAGGGTCATCCTTTTTCTTTTTCTGAATTGGTTCTTTTTCAACCATTGGTCTTTTCCTTTTTGTCTTCTCTGGTAAGTATTTCCTCCTTTTGCTATATGTTTGCACCCTTGGGCCATAGGACGTTTCAGCCATTTTTGCTTCTTTAGGAACTTTTTCAGCCTTTGATTTTTCTTTTTCATGACTGCAATAGCAGTTTCTTCTCTCTTTAGTTTTTCTTCAGATAGTTTTCTACTCAACTCTTTCTGTTCATCAGTTAAAGATACAACAGACACTATTTACATACTCAATTCCTTCTCAATTGGGACAGGAGATTGAGGAATGACTACATAGTTTTCTACTCAACTCTCTCTGTTCATCAATCAAAGATATAGCAGACACTATTTGCATACTCAATTCCTTCTCAATTGGGACAGGAGATTGAGGAATGACTACAATTGTAGATCTAGGATAATCACACTTGAATCAAATCATGAAGAATTAGATCAAATTATGATAATCACAATCAAAACCCCTTTGATCTTCAATTAGATTGCAAATACTATGTTTTCAAATAATCCCTCAATCTATTGGTCATACTACCTTTAACTAACACTAATGACAGTTAACCTATTTATAGTCAAAACTAATATTCACTAATTGCACTTAACTCCCTAGACTTAGGCTAATTAATACAAAAATACATGTTAAGCATAAAAATGACTAAATACAAGATAAAATTTATTTTGTTCACACGAAATATATTTATTACAATATAACTCCTAGTCATCTAAATCCTCAACGTCTCGTATCGATTCCTTGTCTCGAACGTGTCGGGTTTGACTTTTGCGTTGACTTGGATCGTGACATTGACTTTTGTTGACTTTGACTGTGTTGATGATATAGACTATCTTGTACAGCTCGAACAATACTCCCCCTTAGTCTATCATTATCAACGTCTTCAAACAAAATCAGCACCGACAAGTCAACATTAGAGATATCTTCAAATTGAAGCTTTCTGAATTCGATGAATAATCTTCCCCTATTTATATGCTCCTCCTTTTCGAGTGCATAATTTGTAAAGATATTGGAACAACTTTCCACAATCTCTAATCTCAAGTGCTTAAAAAGATGAAGGAGGAGGATTCCTAGCTCGGTATCTTCTTCAAACTTGAGGAACAGGTTCTCTAATCGGGTACACTTATCAACTGATGATCGGTCATCACTTACAACAAATATCTTAAACACATTCACAAACACAATCTTGACATTTCTAATTAGATCATTTCATTTTAACAAAATAAGCCCGTGTTATTTGTGTTTGAAAAACCAGCGAACCCGTGTTCGTTTGTGCGCAATTTCTATGAAATGCATGAAAAATGATAAATTTGTAACAAGTTAATATGGAAGACCTAAAAGAAATTGAAATGAAATTTTGTTATATATATATATTTTTTATTATATATATTTAATATAACATTTTTTTATCTATCATTATATTTTTTTTGTTTTTTTTAAACCGAGAACTGAATCGATCATGATATCATATCCTCAAGACATACATTAGCACAAAGATGAATTTAAACATCAACAAGCAATGAGATCACACTCATAACTGAATCTAATCATAGTCTTTGATTGATTTTGAAATTCTCAAACTATTCAATAACGATTGCGGATATGGTTGGCCACTTAAACCCGCCATATCTTTTCTAACAGGTAGAAGATGATTCGTTAAGGTTCGATTAAATGCTTTAGAATGCTAGGACCCCACAATTATTTGGAAAAAACCCTCACCCAACCTCAGGATTTCTTGAATTTTTTAACGATCTTTACAGAGCAAGGCTTGTGCATTAGTGTGCAAGAGATTATCCACAGAATATTGCATTCTATGATGAATTCATCGTTTTAGATGAGTGACACAACTTAGACTTAAATGGTGAGAGCTCCAGGTCTATACTCACATATAACAAAGGAGATGACCATTTAAACATGTGCCAATGAGAGCTCCACGTCAGTTCTATCGTACAACAGAGGAGATCATCAGTCCCGGTCAGTACTGCCGTACAACAAAGGAGATTAGCACAAACACAAGACACATAAATACACCAATCAAGGCATAAAGATATGACTTTTATGATATGTATCATGGCAGGTGAAAGATCAATTCTCAATCCAATTTTTGTCTTGACTCAGTTTTCGTGCACGTCAAAATGATTGTGTAAATCCAGACGTCCTTAAAGATATATTTTAATTTAAATCATAATGTTGTTGTCTACTTTGTTCTTCAGGCTGAGTGTACCAAGCATATCATTAAAGAATCTGTTTCTTTTTCTATTATTTGCAATTAAAAATAAGATATGAGTCAAATAACAACATGAGTTACTATCATTTCTCATTTTAAAACACAAGTCATGCAAGGACGAGCAATTCAAGAAGATATACAATTATTTCTCAATCATCTCGAATCAAGTTCTCATTCTCTTTTCATTTTTATTTACTTATACTACCCCCCTAAATTTTTATTTTTCCAAACTTATTTTTTATTTTTTTATATTTTTATAAAACTATCCAAAATAAAAATTTATCAAAGAAGGTCTTCCAAACTACACTGATTATCAAGATAAGAAATGAATTATTAAGAAATATACAGTGATTGTGAAGTGAGAACTGTGATAATGCAGATAAAAATCAGGATTGTGGATATAATACCATGACCCTAACCTGTTTGTTCCGCCTCAAATTTGAATTAGGAACAATCTCTGTGAGTAAACCAGATTACTATCAGTCCTCCTGAATTGTTCCTACACTCATAAAGAAATTAGTTAGAAAGGGGAACCCAGACCATCGTAGTCCTGGAATTTCCTTTTTCATCAATATAAGAACCTGCTTCTGCATACAACCACTTAAACAAACAGGGATATCTGTATCCTTCTTTTTAATTTGCCAAATTTGTTTTGGTTCAATTAATTTTGATTTGAATGAATTAAATTTGGAAACCATTTTCTGTTTAAGAGCAGAAGAAAAATAATTTGGTTTTGAACCTTTGGTCATTTTCATCTTTGAATCATACAAAACCAGCTTCACATTAAAAGGTTTAGATGGAGGGTTTTTCATCCAGCCATTCAAAGATTTATGCTTCTTACTAGTTGAACTAGAAAAGCAACTTGTGTTGCGTTTACCATCTCGAACATTCTTTGTAGACTTACATCTGGAGAAGCAATTCGTTTTGCCTTTACCATCTATAGCAAGCCTTTGAGGACATTTCTTTACCACATGACCTTCTTTCCCGCACTCAAAACAAACCTTGAAAGGCTTTTGATGCTCTGTAGTCCCGTCTTTTGTAGGTAGTGGTGAGGATGGTTTTGAGCTTATAGCAGATTCTTGCTTGTTCTGAAGTTTTTCGTGCTGAACAGTGAATGAGATCTTTTATGATTGACTAGCTTGGTTTGCAGTGGGAGATAAGATTCGTATAGGTCATGATTCAGCTTTTGGAAGCTTTAGAAACTTGACAATATCACGAGATATCATGATGTGTGAAGAACCAACACGCACCTCTGAGACTGTATCATCATCTGAGCTTATCGAGTCTCGTATACATAGGTCTTTCTCCAATGGATCTTGATTGACACCTTTTATTGTGTCAGCTTTGATTATAGAATTCTGATTGCTTGATGATTTGATCATTGTTCCTTCTTTAACTAACCTGACAGGAACAAACGAAGGAATATTACCTGTTTTGAATTTGTTAAAGAAGGTTGGAGAAACAACTGATAATGATGTTGGAGCATTACAAGTGGAATCATCATTAGTCTTCTTATCAAACATCTGCTTGAGGAATCCCAAACCTACAAGAGGATCCTACACATCTCTAACCTCTTTAAGATTAACTCTACTTAAGCTGCATTTAAACGATTAGTTTCTGTAGCTTCAATCAAATCGTTTGTTGAATAAGGTCTTGTTAGGAACAGTGATCTAAGTTTGATTGATTAGAGAGTATAACAGTGGAATTCTAACAATGAATTAGCCAATTCACAAGAACGAAACAATATTCAATGAAGAACAAAGACGGTTATAGATAGAGAGAATTTCTGCAAATATATTTCATTCAATATTCGCTTTCGTGGTAACAGAATGTCACAATTACAAATTAGGTCGACACCTCTTATATAAGAGATGTGACGTCTGCTGATGTCACTTGATAGTGACATCTAACAGAATTATTCCAACTGAAACACAACTACTGAAGATGTCAAAACAACTGACATCTCCTTACAAAAATACTAAGTGTTATCAGTTATTATAACTACTGAAAATCATAAAACTACTGAAACTACGACTGAAGAACAAACTCTTAAGTCGTTTTACAAAACTACTGAAAGTAAAAACATAAAACTACTGATACCACAACTACTGAAGAAGTACTCTTCAGCTGTTATGACAAACTACTGAAACTTCAGTACTTGATCTTCAGACTTGAACTTTAGACGTTTCATCAGCTGATGACTTCAGTAGATATCATCAGCTGATGTCTTCAGTCTTTGTCTTCAGACTTTGTACACCAGTTGTTGATCTTCAGCACTTGTAAACTCTTCAGCTGTTGTACTTCAGTACTTTGGACATCAGCTTCAGCACTTGTGTTCTTCAGCTGTTCAGCTTCAGCACTTGTGTTCTTTAGCTGTTCAGCTTCAGCACTTGTGTTCTTCAGCTGTTGAGCTTCAGCACTTTAGTCTTCAGCTGTTGAAGTCTTCAGCACTTGATCTTCAGCTGTTGGAGTTTTCAGCACTTGTCGAACTGCTGATGAAGCCTTCAGCAGTTGTTGTGATATCATGTGGGACTTAGAGGTTTTCTGATCTTGGCTCATTGGTTCTTTTGGTCCAACAAACTCCCCCTGAACCAATGCATCCAAAACCTCTAATTTATTTATTTTCCCACTTATTGTTGGCAAAAAGGTTGGTCTTTTTCCTTCTTGATCAGTAGAGAAGATGACCCATATAAGCTCCGGCCTGGGAAGAAATCTCAAATATTTGTTTGGCAAGATATGAATGGGAACTCTGTTTTGGGGAACTGGACATAGAATCCCATTCATGAGATCTACTTCCCGTGTATAAGCCTGTAGGATTCTCTGGTGTATGCTCTGAGAAACATGATTTGTTCTTCCATGGTCAGGTTCTCGGCTTCACCATCAAACAATCCTTCTCGCCCATACAGCTCTGAGATGTACTTGGCCTGTTTGCCATTTTTGAGCTCAACTGTTGTAATCTGGCTGTATGCAAACTCATCAGGATGAGTCCCTTCAAGTAACAGACTGAGCTCATTTTGTTTGAAGTTCTCAAGCCTGTTGTAGACTAACCCCTTTTTAATAATTCTGTTCTCTAACATCTTTTGGGGTGGTTGTTTAGTCTCATAGGCCTTCTTGAAGTCTTCGACAATCTCCTAGGGTGATACTACAAGAGCCACTGTGATCTCTTCATCTACGATCCTTTTGACTTGGCCCTTGTAACTCGAAGGAATGTCTTTCTTTACAATCCTGTGAGCCACCCTAGGATCAGGCCATACTCTCACCTTTTCCTTCTGATATTGAAATGTGTTGGCAAGAGTGTACAACCTCAGAGCTTCTTTCTTCATACTAATAATTGATGAAGAAGCAGCATAAGTTTTGTCAATGCTTTTCAGCATTTCATCATCATGAAGCTTTTGCTGCTGCTCTTCTTCATTCTTTACTTTCACAGCATCCATCTGTGAGGTGGGAGTGATGGGCATGGGTTTGGCTTTCGCCAATGTTAGAACTGCAGATAGAGGCAGCCTATCTTCTTCCACCTCATCCTCTTCTTCTTCTTCTTCTAGCCTCAACACCCTTCTCTTCTTCTTCTTAGGTGCATAATCGGCTGTTGGTTTAGATGGTAAGGGAGTTGGTTTTGTGGGTTGAGGAAGTTTGGATTTGGGCTTTGAGATTGGTTTGGAGATTTGAGGGGTAGGCTGTTTTTGAGTGGGTGAAAGGGAAGGTTGTTCCAGCATTTTGGTTGTGAGTTTAGCTTTTGTAAGTCTTGCCATTTCAACCTTTTTCCAGCCCCAGCCTCATCAAGGGATTCAATGATAATCCCCTTATGGTATTGCTCACACAGATTCTGGTGGCTATAACCAGAATACTGTCTCTGGTCCATGCACGAATCTCCATGAAAGATCTTCCTAAGTATTTGGCAATGAAACAAATCATGATCTCCAATCTCTCCTTTTCCAGTACATCATACCCAGCCCATCTGGTCTGAATCTCCTCCACTTCCAACTTCCTGATCTCACTATCTAATGTGGCTGTATCGAAACCTTGCTTGAAGAGTTGCTCAATGATTTAATCCATGGATCGGCTGTGTGTGTCATCTGCATCTTTTACCAGCTCTTCCAAGGATTTTTCTTCAGCAGTAGGTTGATCATCAGCACTTTTCTTTCTTTTGTATGTGATCAGTTGTTGTTGCTTTTCTTTTTCCAACTTCTGGGTTTTCTCTTGTGCCTTTTCTTTCACTGCAGTACTCTCCCCCTTTTTGGATGCATTGGAGACAGGGGTTTGTACCTCAGAAAGTTTCTTGAGCACAACATTATCAATCAGTGGTTGTAGAGTTGAGGAAATCCTCTCATCAATGGCTTTAGTAACAATTTCATTGATGATGGGAGTGATGAGAGGTATGGATTGTTGGAATACAGCAACCATCTGCTCTAGGGGGTTCTGTCCCGGAGAGATAGTGCCAAAAAGCAGAAGCTTGAGGCTCTGTGAAGTGAGAGGGTAAAGTGTTTGGGGAACCTTCAACTGAAGGTGCCATCTGTGGGTTGGTGGAGGCAGATGGTCTTTGGTCCTTAGAAGTTTTGGCAAGCAGCTTTTTGAGTCTGCTCACCTCCTCCTCCAGGATGGTGTTTTGGGCGATTACATCGTAAAAGAAGCCCAGGTCATCATCAGTAGATACTGAATCACCTGACCTCCTCATAGGATCAGGATGAACATGCACTGAGTGTAGCTCATTTGTAGCATGTGCCCCTTTGTCTTGGTACTGGGGACTTCCTGCCTCAAGACTATGTCCGTCATCAGCAGTTGCCTCTGGTAAGGTCTTAGTAATGGTACCAACTACAACCTTATCATATGCTGACGCAGGAGAAGTGGCAGCCTCACCAGAAGTTCCAATCTCCATGGCTACACTAGGAGAGGGAACATTGTAACCCCTATGCTGTGGGTTCTCAGCTGCACTTTGGTCCTCCCCCTCAATGGTAGAGGTGTTCCTAGTAGTAATTGGTATCTGGGGAGGGGGTGAGGAGTGCAATTGAGTCAGCACTTGTGCAACAAGCAATGTAGGGCTTTGGGGGGCGGTTGCATGGGGTGATGGGGTAGAAGCAGTGTGCACCTGGGGAGGAAGGTGCTCTTCAATGGCAATCTCCTCAAGTGAGGAAGATCCCAGATGTGTGGGTACCCCTTGTGTGGTTGCTGCAGGCTCCTGTTGAGAGGAATCCTGAGCGGCTATGGCTAGAAGAGTCCTGATATCCACTAGGGGGTTATAACTAGTGGATATAGCCTGCGTTTGTGTTGCAGGGGCATCCTCAGGGGACTCATTTCCCTGAGTAGCCTTTTTGGTTTTCTTCTTGGTGGGTTTGGTGGGGACTTTTGCTTTGGAGGTGGTGGGTGGGGGTTTCCTGCTGCGTGGGTTTGCGCAGCTTCGCAACCAGTTTGAGTGATTGGTCAGAGTTGTGCCGGGAGTATACTTCAGGCAAAACAGCCGTAGCAGGGACTCCCAGGCCAACAAGTCCCTCAGCTTGAAGCTTGTTTGTAATTATGGCTATTATGAACCGCGGATATAATATCCAACGGTTAGCAGTTTGTTTTTGGGCCATATCCTTGAGCTCTGAAAATAATATTTCTGAAAAATTTAAAGGTTGTTGCTCAAGAACGGAATACATTACCTGCTGCCACTTTGTAGACATTTGATCCCAAGACGAAGTCTTAGGAGCCAAACAAACATTTACCATGTGAAAGATTAGACGTTCTGCGTCATGGAAATGTTTCTTCGGTATGGTGGAGACACTAAGGTTTCCCTGATATCGATGATGGGCAAAGGATAAATCAGTTGTGCCTTTTGGATATCCAGCAGGAGAAATGGCATCATCCAGGTGTAGAGTTTGACGAAGTATTTCAGGAGTGATGACCACTTCGTGGTTGTTGACGACCGATCCGGAGAGACGTTGTGTTGTTCTCCCCAGTGGTGAGGGTGACGTTCATCCAAAACTAGTTAAGGCATTCGGCATGAAGGATTGGATTGAGAAGAAAGGCCGTTTTGTATGGGGACTGAACCATAAGATCAATAGCATTATCGAACTTAGCCCAGACTGGCGATTTGTTGAGGTAAGCAACACAGTTGTGTCGCGGTTTGAGTTGCATGGACGCCATTTAGGAGAGAGAAGTTTTGGAGAAATGAACGTTAGGTTTGAAGAAGATGAAGCTCTGAAGGATTAGGTCAGGGATATTTATAGGGTACGAGTTAGAAAATGACTGAAGGATTTGGTGTTAGTCATCAGTAGTTTTAAACGAATGTTGACATGGTATTACCCTTTCAGACGTTGAAACAGCTGAAGTCGTGGTTTTAGACATCAGTAGTTAGAAAACTACTAAAAGTCACGGTTTTGACTTCCGATGATGAAACAACTAAGGACTTGGTGTTTGTCATCAGTAGTTGTGAAAACTACTGAAGACAGTGGTTTTGTCATCAGTTGTTGTAAACAGCTGAAGACTTGGTATTAGTCATCAGTAGTTATAAAACTACTGAAGACATGGTTTTGCTTCAGTTGTTTAGAATGAAACAGCAGTTGTAGAAACAACTGAAGAGAAAGTTCTCTTGAGTAGTTTTCGTCAATTCATAGTCTTTCAGCTGTTTCATACTGTCCTCAACACTTATCAGACTTTGCATCTGCTTTTCAGGTGTTTCATAGGACGTCAGTACTTATCTATTTGTACTGATTTTAGTAGTTGTAACTACATCAGTAGTTGTAACTACATCAGTAGTTTGGAACAGATAAAGTACAGTACATGTGAGGCATTTACCCGTCAGTAGTTATAAAACTACTGAAGGTGAAAGGACTCATCAGTACTTATATGTGACATGGTTACCAATGATCACCGGTAATTATTACTGAAATCATTAGTAGTTGTCACTTATTCTAGCTGCAGCATACCAAGCCTTAACACTAGGTTTTTGAAAAGTTGAACTATCCACAGGCTTAGTAAAAAATGTCTGCAAGCTCATCAGCACTAGGCACAAACTTAGGATCAATCAGACCTTTTTCAAAATCTGATCGCTATTTGTTTGGTCCTAGAGTGCTGGACAGGGTTCTGGATAAAGCACAGAACTGAAGCATTATCCATTAATAATGGAGTCTTAGTCTCATGCAGTAGAACCCTGAATTTATCATAAGGAACAGTTAGGTTTTGAAGCCCAAACCTTTTCGGTTTTGGGTCTGTTTTTTATCAACATATTTAACCATAACTTGTTTCTCATGATTAACAGCTGAAGAAGAAGATGGTGCTGAGATGGATCCTTGGATTTGGACTTGGAATGCCTTCTCAGTGGTTGATCACATTTGCATCTAGTTGGTTAATTCTCCCTAAAAAATGCTGAACTATCATAACAAGTTGTGTCTGATTTGTTGCCAAAGCTTTCAGCTCTTGTGACATATTAGTACTTGTGTTTGATGAGTTCCTGTGATCCACCATTTCCTTTTGAGCAACCTCAGCTGTTGCCTGTTTAACCGCTTCCTTTTTGGATTTCTTTATGGACTTAAGGGTTACAGGATTTGATGTTGCTGATACAAATGTGGCTTCAAACTCAGTTTTCATTTTATCCATTTTCTCTTTAATTTCCTCTTTATGTTTTAGTTTGGATCCTCTTTTGTACGAGCAATCATCTGTAAGATGATTGAACAAACCACATACTTCACATGGTTTCTTCTTCATCTGATGTTGATCATCAACTAAAGAGGGTGAAGCAACTGAAGACTTGTTCTTCAGTGCTTTGGAAGCATTGTTTGCTTTCTTGACTACCTCTTTAGTAGTCTTCAAACTCTTTCTACTGACAGTTTTCTTCTTTTCAGTACTAGCAGTAGTTAGAGTTTGAACTTCAGGTGTTAAATCCTGCTCTCTAGTCCTTTCAGGACTTTCAGAATTAACTCCTGAGTTGATCAACTCATTGATCATGTGAGTGTCAGCATTGGAGCCAACAACATCAGCTGATAGGTTCTGAGAGGGCTTGGTGCTGACTTCTACTTCTGATTGTGCTGTATCAGAAAGTAGATCACATGATGAGATGGATTGGTTATTACTCTCACCATCAGATTCTACCTCTGCTCTTGGAGTAAAATCTGTAGGTGGAGCAGTGTGATTGTAACCAATGCCAAACTTCACATTGGAAGCAGATTGCTTACTAAGAAGCATTTCAAAACCTTTGCATGATTGTACCCATCTATCACACTCTACCTGGGTAACTGCAAGGGTTTCTTTGAGATCTTTATACTTCTCTAGAAGTATCTCTTCTCTAGCCTTATCATCAGTTATTTGGCATTTAAGTTTGTAAATCTCATCATTCTTATCATTAAGCACAGACTCAAATTCAGCTTTGCTTTTGGAAATTATTTGTTCTAGCTCAATGTTCTTGTTGATTAAAGCTACATTTGCTTCTCTAATAGATGCAAATGCTGCTATGCATGTTTCAGAACATAATTTGGCTTTTGCCTCAGAGGATACCTGTGATACCTTTGATGTACAGGCATTAGTGGATGAAGTATCAGCAGAATCCAAAGCCATAAGACCTAGATTTCCAAAGGGACTTTCACCACCATGTTGACCAGCACCTGAGAACAGTTGTTCATGACCAGACAAGTCATCTAGTAACCTGCCCCAGTCAACAACTCCTGGGGTGAAGAAGCTGTGTTGTTGAGGTTGAGTTTGTTGATGACATTGGGAAGGTTGTGGTTCAGGCAATGCTTGTGGTTTTTGTGCAATTGGAGCTTGAACAGGATTTGGTTGAGGCATATAATAGCAGGGATAAGGATATGACATTGGACCCTAGGGAACAAAATATGCAGGAGATACAGGGTGTGAATGATGACCAGAACCAGCAGGATGTTGCCCTCTGTTTTGTTGACTATTGCTTGGAAAAGTCACAAAGGGTGCAGAGGAGTTAGATCCAGTTGATCTACACTCTCTTGCAAAGTGTCACAGCCTTTGGCATTTGTGACACCTCAACTTACTCTTGTCAAAACCAACTTTGGTTTTGCCAGAGAGTCCAGGAAATTTCCTGCCAGTTCTCTTGTAGAATTTCTGAGATCTGATATTAACTAAGGCCATTTGGCTTAGAATATCCATCGCTTCTAAATCATCATCAGCAATTCCTTTCAAATCATCCATAATGAAGCATAGATTGTCACTATTACTGCCAGAATGACTCGTAATACCAACAAATGCATGATCAGAACTATTTGAAGAGAAATCAATATGCTCATCATAAATGCTTTCAGATGCAACATATTCTGACTCATGACCAACCAAGGCAGTATTCCCTGGTACAAAGTCATCAGTGAGCTTTCCTGATGAGGACAGTTTCCTCTTCTGCTCTATCTCTCTTTCGAATGTAAGCAGTTTCCCATGAAGTTGGGTGAGAGATAGGCCATCCAAATTTGCACTGGAGCGTAGGACAATAGTGTATGTGTCCCATCTCTCAGGCAGTGATCTGAGGAACCTGTTGTTCATCTGGCTATTGGTGTATTCCTGTTTCACCATTTTCAGCTCAGATATCAAGGAGGAAAAACGCTCAAACTGTTGAGTCAGTGTCTCACCTTTTCTATGAGAGAATGTCTCATATTGTTGGGCAAGGATTTCTCTATTGTTTGCTAAGACCTCATCCGTGCCACCGAATTGTTCCTTCAGGGCATTCCAGAGATCATGAGCAGTTTCATGATGCATAAGCCCTGAATAGATTTCATTAGGCAGTGCCATGGCGAGAATTCCATGGGCTTTAGCATCAATCTCAAATAGTTTCTGATCTTCATCAGAGTATTGTTCCTTCTTCTTCGGAACCATTTGATTGGTTTCCGGATTGTTCACCATAGGCTTATGTGGTCCATGTACCACAGATGTCCAACAACCTGAACTGTTAACAGACAGGTGATGAAGCATTCTTCGTTGCCATATGTTATACTCGGTCCTAACCAGCATCGGAGGCTTGGTTGAGGAACCGGTATTGTGAGGATCATTAGAAGGAGTAGTCATCTCAGATTCAATCAAATTCAATTAAGCTAAAACAGATTTAAAACAAAACACAACAACCAATTGAACCAAGAGAGATCTCAAAATAAATGAACGAAAGCGACAGAAATTCAATAATCTATAACCAGTTCTTGCGAATATGCTAATTCAATCAAACACAGATAACAATTAGCAGTTTTAATGATCAATTGTTAGATCGATCAATGATTAACCTGCTCTGATACCACTTGTTAGGATGAGTGATCTAAGTTTGATTGATTAGAGAGTATAACAACGGAATTCTAACAATGAATTAGCCAATTCACAAGAACGAAACGATATTCAATGAAGAACAAAGACGGTTATAGATAGAGAGAATTTCTGCAAATATATTTCATTCAATATTCGCTTTCGTGGTAACAGAATGTCACAATTACAAATTAGGTCGACACCTCTTATATAAGAGATGTGACGTCTGCTGATGTCACTTGATAGTGACATCTAACAGAGTTATTCCAACTGAAACACAACTACTGAAGATGTCAAAACAGCTGACATCTCCTTACAAAAATACTAAGTGTTATCAGTTATTATAACTACTGAAAATCATAAAACTACTGAAACTACGACTGAAGAACAAGCTCTTCAGTCGTTTTACAAAACTACTGAAAGTAAAAACATAAAACTACTCATATCACAACTACTGAAGAAGTACTCTTCAGCTGTTGTGACAAACTACTGAAACTTCAGTACTTGATCTTCAGACTTGAACTTCAGACGTTTCATCAGCTGATGACTTCAGTAGATATCATCAGCTGATGTCTTCAGTCTTTGTCTTCAGACTTTGTACACCAGTTGTTGATCTTCAGCACTTGTAAACTCTTCAGCTGTTGCACTTCAGTACTTTGGACATCAGCTTCAGCACTTGTGTTCTTTAGCTGTTCAGCTTTAGCACTTGTGTTCTTCAGCTGTTCAGCTTCAGTACTTGTGTTCTTTAGCTGTTGAGCTTCAGCACTTTAGTCTTCAGCTGTTGAAGTCTTCAGCACTTGATCTTTAGCTGTTGGAGTTTTCAGCACTTGTCGAACTGATGATGAAGCCTTCAGCAGTTGTTGTGATATCCTGTGGGACTTAGAGGTTTTCTGATCTTGGCTCATTGGTTCTTTTGGTCCAACAGGTCTGGAGATTGGTGAATAACATAAAGTAGAAGGAGGTGGAACTGAATTAAATTCAGTTTCACAATCAGATTTATATCCAATCCCATGTTTTACCCGTGCCCCTTGTTGTTTAGCAATAAGCTCATCCTTTTTCATGTGTGAAAGGGTCCATTTATCAAGCTTCATTTGAAGCTTCGTTGTTTCAAGTTGACCTAAAACAACCCTTTCTCTCAAAATATTATGTTCAACATTACACTCCAAAATGGTTATTCTTAAAATATAATTTTCGGCCAATGCTTCATTAAGTTTCCTTGAAAAAGCAATTTCATTATTCTTTAATTCCTAATTGATTATTTTTAATTCTTTTTCATTTTCCAATAACAATCTGTTTGCCTTATAAATCCCCAATGATCGGATTTTGCAAGATGAAGAATACATATCTTGAACATTCTCATAATGAAGATCCATGATAGTTCGTTCTACAGTTAAACACTTCTCATAGTTGCAAACCCTTGTAATTTTTTGTTTTTCCTCTTCTTGAACCTTGAGCATCTGGCCAGATTCTTTCCTTCTTTTATCAGATTTTCCAGCCTTATCATCACCAGTTTTCACACACTTTGGTTTACTGTCATTGTCAATGCTTAGACTTCATTATTTTCTTCGATTCTAGCAGTGGAATTCAAATCAGTTTTTAGTAATTTCATCTTTTCAATCATCATGGCTTTGTAATCAAGTATGCTTGTTACATAAGAAACAAGTTCAGTATTAACCGTGTTGGTTTGATATAGGAACACGGCTTGTTGAAATTTGCTTCTTTGGATATCCAGCTCGACAGATTTTAGTTTGTTGATCATATCTATAAGTTTTGTGTCGACATAACCTCTTTCTTGCTTCATCATTATAACTTGATGATTCCATGTAGACGGAAGAGAGTCTACAATCCTTTGAATTTGTTCATGATTACTCAGATCAGGAACATGCTTCTTTAGATTATTTGCCACCTTTAAAAAGCGATCAATCAGATCTGACATTTTTTCTTTCTTCATACCTACGAAAGAGTCAAATCGACTTTCTGCTATTGTGAGATTATCTGATTTAAAGTCTTCTGAATATGACATTATTTTAAAAATTTAGAACAATTAAACGATCCAAAAATATTTTTCCCGAAAATTGTAAAATAGTTATCCCCCGAGATAAATATTGTTTTTAAATTTCACGCTAGACAATCTTCCCAAAAATTGTAAAATATTTCATGTTTAACATTCAAGTTTCGCTGAAGAAATGATAATTTCACCGAAATTACTGTTTTGCAGAGCCAGTTTTGTTGTGAACTCTAGTTTCGCTGTGAACTCTAGTTTCGCTGAGGCGATAGTAGGTTCGGTAGAAATTTTAGCAGCAGTTTTGCTAGCCAAACGCCTAAAACAACTTAGTTTCACCGACAAGTTCGCACGAAACAAGCTTGAACTTTCGTTCAATGATACTTTCAAAACAAGCACTTTTACACTTTCGTTCAATGAAACTAGTTTCGCAGGATAGCAGAAAACAACTTCAATGAGGATAAACCATGTAGTTTTGCGGGAAGAACTCGTAGTTTCCCTGGATGAACTGATAATTTTGCTGAATGAAGCTAAAAAGCTTTTTCAACACGAAATCAAACTGAAATAATCAAAAACTCAATGGATTTGAGATCTGATGATTAATAGAGCTTCCCTAACCAACAACTCAGTGGGTTTGACTTTTGCCTTGACTTTGACCGTGACGTTGACATTTGTTGACTTTGAATGTGTTGATAATATAGACTATCTTGTATAGCTCCAACAAGAGGTTTAATCATATCACTGAATTCTGCCACTTTAGTGTAAGTCTCATATGCTTTCTTTGCATAAATCACCATCTTTGGGCTTGATTCATCATGTCTTTATTCACTTGTTTCTTCTAAATTTTCAACCTTAGAGAATCTCATCTTCTAAGCTAGAGGGGAATCATCACTACTCTCTCTAGATGAACTTTCAACACTATCTTCTTTATCACTCTCTCTTTTTCTTTTGTCTTCTCTTTTCTCAACCATATCATCTTTCTTCATTTCAGCTTCAGCTACTCTTTTGATTATTACAAGTAGTTCTATCTCTGATACTCTATTGTTTAGGCTTTCTATCTGATTCTTCAAGTCTATGATAATGTCACATTGCTCTTCAATCACTCCTTCTTATTCTTCCATGGAAATGGTGTGGATGTCTAAAGTGTCAACAAGACCACTTATATCATCCTTTGACTATTGGTGACCAACCTTTAATCTTTCTGTATCCTTTTTCTTTCCTTTCTTTTTAGTCTCATAGTTCTCTTTCATCTCTTTCAACTACTTTTCTAGAAGCCTGTCTTTAATAATACTAGATCTTCTATTAAATAGTCTTTCCATCTTGGCTACTTTTTGTAGAAATCAACTAATCCTTCTCATTAGGCTTGTTGACTCCTCATTCAACATAACTTTCTGATGGAGCAGCTTCAGAAGCAACTTGCCTTACATGCATGTGTCTTGGGTCATCCTCCTCATCACATGATGATTTGGATTTTTCTAAAGAGCTGGTGGAATCACCGCACTTAACAAGCTTAGTAGTAACAACAGATGTTTGAGCAGGTTGTTGGACCCTTAAAAGGATCATACATGCCAACTAAATAGGTGATTTGATGATTGTTCTGCTGAAAACCCTTAAGTCCAAGAAGAAATGTGGATGAAGAATCTGCTAAGAAGAATAAAGTATTGTCTCCCGCATTTGTCAAATGCGGAAGGCATAAAACAAATACGGACAAGTATTCGTTCTTCCGCATTGACAAATGCGAAAGACCAAGAATGAATGCTCACTACTACTTACTCTTCCGCATTGACTAATGCGGAAGAAAAAGTAAATGAGGACAAGACTTTGCTCATCCGCATTGACAAATGCGGATGACCGAACAAATAAACACAAGTATTTGTTCATCCGTATTAACCAATGCGGATGACCGAACAAATACACACAAGTATTTGTTCATCCGTATTAACCAATGCGGATGACCAACATACTAGTGTGGTTGATCAAGTGATGAAATGCTCATCAAGTTAACTCCGTATTTGTCAATGCAGATGAATAAGAAAAGATACAAATGAAGACTTAGACTAGTTCTGATGTAATAGGTCAAGGGTAGTTTAGTAATTTTGTAAAAGGCATCTTGTCTGCCTATAAATAGAATAGATACCTTGTACATGAGGTGATGGCTGATAAATAGAGAATTTTTGTTGTAATTATTCTCTGTAATTTATCAGCTTTCATATATCAATACAAAAGCATTTATGAGTATTGTTCCTGCATTGAGTGTTCTTTGATTGTTTGTTTCCGCCACTCAATCATTGACTTGGTTACCATATTCGATTCACAATAAGAATTTTACTCTTACTCAACCCCGGTCAATTGGTATGAGAGCTTTGGCTCTTGATTCTATTTCAGGTCTACGAAAGAATTGAATAAAATTCGATTGATCTAGTAATCGAGTTGCTTGTAGAGTATATCATATTCTCTATTTAGTAAACAGCAGAAACTACTCTTGTCAACACATACTCATCAAAATAGTCACAACACGAAGAAACTCAAAATCATCACACATCTGTTTCTGAATTCCGTTGGAACTGTTTGGACTAAGTTGGACTAATCAATCCTAAAATCATCTAAATCTATATTATACCAGTTAAACACATAGTTAAAATGGATTCTAACAGCTACTCAAAACTTGGTCATACACCTAAACCTCCAATGCTTAAACATAAATCTGAGTTTAAACAGTGGAAAATCAGGTTTAGGAATTACATCACAGGTGTAGATCCTGATTTCTGGATATCAATATGCAAGGGGCCACACATCTCTGTTACTCTGTCTACAGATCAAGCTGCAATATACACAACTGCTAGAATACCCATTAAAGATCTTACCTTAGATGTAGAAGACTACAAGAAAATCAAGATAGACCTTAAAGCCTACTTAATTCTGACTCAAGCACCCAAGATGGATGCGCTGAAAAGACTGGAGAAGTATGGAACTGCAAAAGCTATGTGGGATGCACTCAAAATCATGTGTGAAGGAAGCAGTGAAGTGGCTAAAATCAACAAAGACAAGCTTCTTAATCAGTATGAAACATTTCACCACACCAAGGGAGAATCAATCTCTAAGCAACTGCACAGATTTGTACAATTAGTAAATGACTTGGAAATCATCGGAGTCATTTACAAAATTAAAAAATTAAACAAAAAGATGCTTCACAGTCTCCTTGAAAGCTAGAAACAGAATGTAACCATGCTGAAAAATACTCTTGATCCTGAGAGTACTACTCTAGACATCATGATAGCCAAAATTGAAGCTTTAGAACATGATGAAAGAAGCAAAAATCTTGGTGGACCTAGAGTGATTGAGGCTTACAAATATCAATGAGAATATCATTTTGTGGAAAATGCAGAATCTTCACAACATCAATCACCTCCCAAACATTGAGGAAAACTTGGCTGTATAATCCGTAGGGGGAGTATTGTTGGACCCTTAAAAGGATCATACACGCCAACTCAATGGGTGATTTAATGATTGTTCTGCTGAAATGCCTTAATTACAAGAAAAATATGGATGAAGAATCTGCTAAGAAGAATAAAGTATTGTCTCCCACATTTGTCAAATGCGGAAGGCATAAAACAAATACGGACAAGTATTTGTTCTTCTGCATTGACAAATGCGGAAGACCAAGAATGAATGTGGACTACTACTTACTCCTCCGCATTGACTAATGCGGAAGACAAAGTAAATGCGGACAAGACTTTGCTCATCCGCATTGACAAATGCGGATGAGCGAACAAATGTGCACAAGTATTTGTCATCCGCATTAACCAATGCTCATGACCAACATACTAATGCAGTTGATCAAGTGAAGAAATGCTCATCAAGTTAACTCATCCGTATTTGTCAATGCGGATGAACAAGAAAAGATACGGATGAAGACTTAGACTAGTTCTGATGTAATAGGTTAGGGTTAGTTTAGACATTTTGTAAAAGGCATCTTGTCTGCTTATAAATAGAATAGATACCTCGTACATGAGGTGATGGCTAATAGATAGAGAATTTTTGCTGTATTTATTTTTTGTAATTTATCAACTTTAATATATCAATAGAAAAGCATTTATGAGTATTGTTCCTGCATTGAATGTTCTTTGATTGTTTGTTTCCGCCACTCAATCATTGACTTGGTTACCATATTGGATTCATAGTAAGAATATTACTCTTACTCAGCCCCAGTCATAGGTGATATGGGTGATTGATGGATTGGAGATATATGTGGAGAAATGATGGGTTGTGATTGTGGTGATGGGATTGGTGTTATTAGGGGTAATGGTATTGGTGTTGTTTGAGGTGATGGTAGTGGTGTGGGCATAAATGGTGAGGCCTTATCAACATCATGAACAGAAGGTCTAGTGTAACGATCACCCCCTACATTCACTTGGGTTGACACTGCCTCTCTCCTTCAACCCTTTTGGTAACTTGTTCATTAACAGTTTGCTAATCATGAGCAGTTGGTCCTCTTGTTGATTTGGCTCATCAACAAGAGCCTTTTGTTTTTCAACATGTTCTTCTAGATTAATCTATTGAAGCATCTAGAGCAACAAAGGAGAGTGGGATCCACTATAAAAGCTCCTAGGATCTCTCTTTTTGATAAATTTGTAAGACCTAGCATCATAATGAGGAAAATCCATCACAAGACCTTTAGGTACAATGTCTGTGAAAGTTTCATTGATGAGATATTGTAAGAACGTTGGATATATTACGAACATATGTCTTCTCCCTTCCTGTATGTTAGAAACCAGACTATTAAACACATAGGCAGACATGTTGAATG
The DNA here is from genome assembly GCA_025506515.1 of Flaveria trinervia. NCBI lineage: Eukaryota > Viridiplantae > Streptophyta > Magnoliopsida > Asterales > Asteraceae > Flaveria > Flaveria trinervia. Next base: position 33,328,888 of record CM046446.1, read on the forward strand.
GTGTGTTAGTGCACAAAGCACATATGGCAGAAGATGTGATTACTGCAATGTCATTCCATCCAATCTTCTTCTTTGATAGAAAATGTTGGTAGAGATGAATCAGGAACCTCCATTGTAAGTCAACTAATCCCTTCCCAATCTTTTTGCCTTCAAATACTCCCTCATATCCAATATAGGTAAAGAAAGAAGTGATATCATCATCTTCAAGCTCTATGGGAGTGTTGGCATCATCACCAAACTATAAACACTATCTCACAGCTTGCATGAGCCACTCTAGTAGTGGAAATGAATCTAATCATGTCTCTAAGACCTTTAGCCTCAGGTACAGCATGGTCAAGATAACCACTGACATTATGGAGCTTGCTCCGGGTGAGGTTTGCCATGTACCCTGCAATAGAGGCATATGATTTAGATTATTTGATAGTACTTATCGGATTGTAAAGCATACATCAAGCAAGTTTATCAGTTTCACTTTTGATGGTCAAAATTGACTGTTTGAAGGTATTGTTGAATAGGAATCATTCCTAAGCTTGATGTTATCATGAAGAATCACTTATTATATTTTTTTCATGTTTGGAGAGATCATATTTATTGCTTTTAACCTCTTTTTAACAATTAGATTCAAGATTTGATTTCAACATTTTCAACAATTGTTATATTCTATTCATACGATGAACATGTTTTTGAAATTCACTTGTTGATTGTTATTATTTTTAGTTAACATGTTCGTTGTGGTCTAAAATGATCAATATTCCTTAAATCAAGTCTGATATTGAGTTTCCTTTCTTGTCCTAGGGTTATATGTTCATCATTATATTAGAAGTCCAACATTTTTAGGTCACAAAGTTGAAAGAGTTTCACCTTTTGTTTGATACTAATGTTGTAGTGAATCGAAAATGAGGACAATAAGATAAAATGAATCATAGAACACAGGTTTGGAAATAGTGATGATGATTGATGAAGAAAAGTGAGTTTCGCTCGTCAGACTTTAAAGTCTCTAAAATTTGAAATGTATTAAATGACCTTTTGAAATGGATTTAAATAGTCAAATAATGGCTTTGACAAAGTTTTACAAGTTTTAGAACAAATGCGGTTAAATTTTAAATTCATTGTAGCAAATGCGGAAGAGTTTTGTTCATCGGCATTTGTGTACTATTAAAATGCAGAAGTGAAAAACTTGAAAATATTTGTTCACTGTAGCAAATGCGGTTGAACAAAGTTCATTTGACCATTTGTTTACTATTACAAATGCGGCTGTACAAAGATAGTTCACATTTGTTCACTGTAACAAATGCGGTAGAGTAAGTTTCCTTTATTCATATTTTCTTCAACCCATGCGGCTGAACAATCAAGTTGTCCGCATTTCTTGACCATCACATCATCATGACAGAAGACATTAAGCACTTTTATTCATTTTTGATATATATAAAAAGTGTTGATGTCCCACATTCATGAAATTCGGATGAGTAAAACTAAATGCACTAACGAAAAATGTCTTCCGCATTAGCAAATGGGGTAGAACACTTTTGTCCGCATAGGTTTTTAACACTCCAAACCTTTTATGGATGCTTGTTTGACACAAATGCGGTGGAATAAACTTGTCTGCATTAGTTTCACTTTGTTATAAATGACATAAATAGTTACTCGCACCGGTTATATGCATGGGTTACCTTCACCCGCATTAAGCAATGCACTTAGCCACAATAAATTTTGAACTTAATCAAAACTTAATGTTTCTGAAGAGAAATTACCATTTTGACTTTTCTTGTTATGAATAACTATCTTTGATTGAGTTGTGTCTTATGAAGTAGTTGGCTATTGTTAGGGTTGTTATTTCTTGCTTGGATTGACTTGTATATCAGAAGTGATACAAGTTTCCAATTGTTTGACTGGTCTTGGAATTCTTATGCTTCTATGAATCTGCAAAGCTGAGATACTATGGTATAACTTCTACACCAACACAGACAATTTTTTTATTTGTTTTGAAGTTTTTAAAAAGTAATTTAAGAAAGTAAATGTTTATGCAAACTAATCAAAATTTTAAATTGCTCCCCATAAAGTTTTTATCCTTATCTAGATAGAAAATCTAAAGATTTAAAACTTTTGAATGTGAAATATTTCTCATGTTTTTGTTTTCTGGTTTACCCATGAAGAGAAACTATACCTTTTGTTAGGATCATATCAATCTTTCATTACACATGTGCGCTCTGAGGTTTAGTAAAATAGACATGTTTATGAACTTATTGATTAAAGGTATGTTTGTGTAACGCCCAGAATAAAGTCGAAATAATGGGCTTAGCCAAGATTATTTATAGAAAATAAGCGGGTAATGGAGTATGAACCGAGTAGGCCTTGTTGGATATGTGTTTGGCGAGTTTAAGGTCCTTAGAACGCATGGTGTATATAAACGGATAAGCTTGAGCAGCTCTCATTTACAACTCAACACCCTAATTTTAGACAAATAGTGTAGAGTATGAAAGTGGAGAGAATTGATGATTCAAGGCTCGGTTTATCACGGGATTAAAGATCAGTGTTCGTGGGCATCCAAACAACAAGAAAACACCAAGAATCTAGGTAAGAAACATCAATTAATCATTCATTTTGATGTAAACCTGGATTCTAGGGCTTGGGGTTTTTATAAGTGGCAAAGATTCGCCCAAAAGTCACGTTTTTGTGTAAGAAAACTTGTAAGATGCTAAGATACAACTTATTGGGTGATAAACAAATGTTTTGGATGTAGAAGATTGAAGTTTTGGGTCAAAAATCGGTTGGTTTGTAATTTTTAGCCCGTTCTACGAAACTGGGTGTTAATCCAGCAAAATTATGTATTCGTCAAGCGAAACTGTGGGTCTTCATGCGAAACTATAGTTTCACAGGTAGTTTCACAGACATGATTATCCAACAAAAATTGGGCGAAACTCATAGCGAAACTAGCAGCGAAGATGCCAGCGTAAGTGCTAGCGAAGATGCCGGCGAAAGTAGCAGCGAAACTGCTGGCGAAACTGCTGGCGAAACTGCTGGCGAAACTGCTGGCGAAACTGCTGGCGAAACTGCTGATCTGTCAACGAAATAGTAGCGAAATTAGGTAGAAATTAATTATTTTGAGTGTTAACTTATCTGCAGGTTGTGCAGTGCAACCCTTGATTTGAAAGCTTGATTAAGAAGCTACTCATCGAGTCCAGGTGAGTCCTAGATTCCCTATTTAAAGATATTAAACCTGTTTGGGGCTGGAAATGCATACTAAATATACGTTTTAGATGCCCTAGATTTAAAAGGTTTGAACGGGAAGATCGATTTTTCTATAAGGAAATGTGTTATATAAAATGTTGGACCTTATATGCCCGAGACACATAGAAGATTGATGTGGTTAGTACGTTATGATCCAAGTGGGTCATACCTAATAACAAGCTATACAAAGACTAATAAATGTTTGTTTGTTGTTGAGATCATACAAATAAACATTGACACCAATTTAGAATATGAGTTTTCTAAAACATTGCTTTGTAATAGAACAATATATATGGATAGTTTGTTCATGAGATTTTATTTGTTTCATTATTTAAGTTGGTTAAATAATAACAAATAAAAGTGTGTTAATGATATAAAATTAAAATAGGTTTTAATTTTTTAAATAAAGGATGAAAGAGTACAAATTATTAAATGTTTGAAAATGGGGGGAAAACCCATTTTGGAACTAGATTTGGCCGCCCCATGGTAGGGTCTTGATGAGTCTTTTAGTCTTGGTTCTGTCAAGATTTTACACTCTCTTGCACTCTTCCATCTCTCCTCTCTCAAAGACACACCTTCTCTCACACACACAAGCAATACAACCTCCCAAAACAAGGCTGATTTTCGGATTAATAAGCTGAAAAGGGCTGATATTTTCGGGTTTTTGGAGGTGCTAAAGAAAAGTTATCTTTGATGTTGCATCCTAAGAAGCAAGGTTTTTGAAGAGCTTGTGGGTATCACTACTTGATGCCTCCTCCTTTGAAGGCTAGACACATTCAAGAACATCATCATCTACATCTTTTCATCTACAACATCTTGTTCTAGAAAGGTTGATTCTATGAACACCCTATGGTTGTTTTGTTATGTTTGATAGCATATTTTTTCACATACATTTTGATCCTTATTCTTGGGTTTTGTTTATGTTTTGAAGTGGCAAAATTTTCAGATTGATAACCATATGTTAAAAGATATATTCTGCGGCGTTTTTATAGTTTAAATGGTTAAACTAGTCAGTGTTTCATGTGACAAAACCCAACAATGGCATCTAGAGCCGGTTATGTGGAATATGGGCTTCAAAAGGTCTTAAAAAGTTCGTTTTCATGGGCTTTTTCAACCCATTAGGGGCTGTTTTGTTGTGGGTATATGAATCTCTTGTGTTTCAAGGTTTATTCTTGCATGCTTTAGTGTAAACCTTGAAAGATTTACATCAAATGGTTGATTGTGTTGTTTGGACAAACCTTAAAATTTGAGTTCATGTTTGCTGAAATTTTAGGGCTGAAATAAGGGATTCATTATTGTTCTTGGATCTTATATATATTTCAAATTATGGTTCATAACGTAGCCTTGGCCCTTTGGTTTTGGTTTTGGTTGATTGTTGTATGTCATGTTGGTTTTGATTCTTGTAAGGGTTGTAGTTTTGTGTTTTGTATTTGGGTTGTAATTTATTTATTCATTTGGTTATGTAATAAATAGATTAGGTGCATTTCTTTTATTAGAAAATTTGTGTTAGGTTGTAAAAGAAGATGCACAAGATGAAGACTCAAAGATGGACACAAAAGACATGGACACCTGAAGCTTTTGGGTGCGGATTCAAGTGGGAGTTCATGGACACATTTTGATGTGTCATCTATACCCTTAGGAAAGACCTTATGACAAAACTTGTGATGGCAAACAAGTGTGGTAAACTTAGTGGCTATGGTTATGCACTCATGTTGTATGTTTATGCTTGTTTGGATGTTTGTTGTTTGATTGATTGTTTGTTATTTGGTTATGCATAACAAACTCGTTAACAAACTTAACAAGCTAAAAATTTGATGGTTCTTAATCATTAAATGGTTAATAAAAGGTTATTAAAAGGATTAATGGTTTTAATAAAAGAGTGTTTATTGAAAGTGAACCATAGGGTACCTTGTATTTGAAAACACGCAAATATAAGGTATATAGAGTTTTCTAAACTAAGATTATGGAAACTTAAACCTTTTAAAAAATAAACAAGTTTCACACCATCCTTTTGCAGAACACTTGAGTCATTTGGAAACTCTTAATTGGATAAAGGTCACCTAACCATTTTGAGGAAACTTGTGACTTGAGGTGGGGATACCATACTTGTGGGATAAAGGTCACCTAACCATTTATGTTGGAAAACTCACATGTGTGTGCAAGTAGGGTAACTTGATTTGCAAACCATGTTAAATGGATCACCTGCAATATGGTTTACAAAGGTGTTGATGGGAAAAACATGCTGACTATACATATGATGTTTTAAAGTCGATCCCATACCCTAGAAGTTGCAAAGGTTCGCAATTGTCAAAACGTTGACTACCTTGTTAATTTAAATAAAGGAATAAAGGTCACCTAACCACTATTTAAATGTAATGTTGGATTTTAGATTTTAATATTATGTAAGACATTTAAAAGGGGTTTTAATTATTAAAATATGAAAAATATCAAAATAAAAAATTGAACTTTGTTGTATTTTGTAGATGGCCACCAACAATAATGATAACAATGAAATCTCGACCGCTCACTCACTATCACTAAGGACCATTCTCCAAAAGGAGCGTCTAAACCATAATAACTTTATTGATTGGTTTCGAAACTTGAGAATCGTTCTCAAGCAAGAGAAACGATCATACATATTAGACGATCCGATTCCTGATCAACCTAGTTACAATGATGAGGAGGCCTATAATAATTGGGTGAAATACACTAAGGACTCGGTCCAAGTGTCTTTCCTTACGTTGGCAATTATGACTCCAGATCTCCAAAAGGAGTATGAACATCATGGAGCATACGACATGATAACCAGTTAAAGGAAACGTTCTAACAACAAGCACGGGTTGAGCGCTTCGAAACGGTTCGAGCACTCCATGCATGTCGTATGGATGACACCCAATCTATTTCATCTTATGTACTTAAGATAAAAAGCCACATCGACCACCTCGAAAGGCTGAATTGTCCCGTCTCGAAAGAGTTGGCTACGGATTTGATCCTCAACTCTTTGTCAAAATGGTTTCACAACTTTGTCATGAACTATAACATGAACGGGTGGGACAAGAACATAAGTGAGCTTCACTCTATGCTCAAAACTACCGAGGCGGCCATGGGTAAAAGGGTTTTACCCATTCTCACCATCAATGAAGGTGGGAACAAGAAGAGGCCTCACCCCACACCCAAGGCAAATGTTGCCAAGGGTAAAGGGCACGTTAAGGGAAAGGGAAAGGGAGTGGTAAGAGCACCACCACCAAAACCAGCGGAGAAGAAGCAAAAGGTCACTTTGAATGACCCATGCTTTAAGTGTGGGGAGATTGGACATTGGGCAAGAAATTACCTAGTCCATCTCAAAGAGTTGCAAGCTAAGAGGGATGTGGGGCAAACCTCAGGTACAATTTTCATGATTCATATTGATCTAAATTTAATATCCCCTAACACATGGGTATTGGATACCAGATGTGGAACTCATATTTGCAACTTATTGCAGGGGTTCAAAAGAAGTAAGGACTTCAAGAAAGGGGACGTAAGCCTCTACATGGGGAATGGGGCAAAGGTTCAAGTTGAAGGCCGAGGGGACTACATCTTGAAGCTTCCAAATGGTTTGGAAGCAATTTTGAACAATGTTTTGTATGCTCCAAGTTTTACTAGGAACATTATTTCTATTGCCCAATTAAGACAATATGGTTGTATTTTGTCATTTATTGAGAATAATATTCATGTTTCTTTAAATGGCACATTTTATTTTAAAGCTATTCTTGTTAATGGTATTTATGAATTGGTTCGTGAAAACACATTATATGATAGCTCGTTATACCAACCCACCACTAAGAAACTAAAATTGGATTGAATGGTACCTATCTTTGGCATTGATGTCTTGGTCATATAAACAAGAAGCGCATACAAACACTTCAAAAGAATGGTCTTTTAAAGGCAAATGAATATGATTCATTCGATGTATGTGAATCATTTTTAGAAGGTAAAATGACTAAGGCACCGTTTAGTGGCAAGTCCGAACAAGCAAAAGATTTATTAGGTCTCATTCATTCGGATGTATGTGGTCCTTTTAAGCCAATGACTACGTACCATGAAAGATACTTCATTACCTTTACCGATGACTATAGTCGATATGGTTATGTGTACTTGTTAAGACACAAAGATGAAGCTTTTGAAATGTTCAAAATCTTCCAAAATGAAGTTGAAAATCAACTCAACAAGAAAATAAAAATTCTCCTAACCGATAGAGGAGGTGAATACCTGAGTGATTCCTTTAGAGCCCAACTTAGAAGTTGTGGTATTGTTTCACAACTATCTCCACATGGAACACCACAACATAATAGTGTGTTTGAGAGGAGAAATCGAACTGTATTAGATATGGTTCGATCTATCATGGCTAGAAGCTCACTGCCTCTATCATTTTGGGGTTTTGTTTTGCTCTCTGCAGCGCGTAGTTTGAATATGGCTCCAACCAAGAAAGTTGAAATGACACCTTTTGAAATATGGCATGGAAGGGTTCCATCACTGTCACATTTAAAGGAATGGGGTTGTGAGGCTGATGTTAAGACTCCCACCTCAAACAAGCTAGCAAGTCGTTCCACTAAGTGTATCTTCATTGGATAACCCAGAGATTCTAAGGGATCTTATTTCTATGATCCATTGGAACAAAATGAGTTTGTTGCCAAGAAGGCTGAGTTCTTAGAAGCTAAGTTCCTTACCAAAGGAACTAGCAGTAGAACTATGGATCTTGAGGAGGATCAAGAACCACAAATCGATACACATTTGGTTGATACTAGCACTCAACACGAGGATGTTAAGAATGATCAAGTGTTTGATCAAAGTACACAGAACGTTTCCAGATCTGGTAGCATTAGTAATCCACCTGAAAGATATGGATTTTTCGTACATGGATGCTATGTGGTAGATTCCGATGAACCAACCACCTATCATGATGCAATGTCCAATTTGGATTGTGACAAATGGCTTGAATCCATGAACGTTGAGATGCAATCCATGTATGACAACCAAGTGTGGGACTTGGTTGAACCACCTCTTAACTCCATCATAGTTAGAAGTAAGTGGGTTTTCAAGAAGAAAACTGATATGCATGGAAAGTTAGATACTTATAAAGATAGACTTGTAGCAAAAGGTTTCACTCAAACTCAAGAGGTTGATTACGATGAGACCTTCTCACCAGTTGCAATGCCAAAGTCTATTAGGATATTATTTGCGATAACTACTCATTATGATTATGAGATTGGTAAATGGATGTCAAAACCGCTTTTCAGGAAGATGTCTATATGGTTCAGCCCAAAGGTTTTGTCAACTCTAAAAATCCTAACAAAGTATGCAAGTTAAAGAAATCAATCTATGGATTGAAGCAAGCATCAAGAAGCTGGAATCACCATTTTGATGAAGAAATAACCAAATTTGGGTTCATCAAAAATGCTCATAAAGCATGTGTATATAAGAAGGCTAGTGGGAGCATCACCATTTTCTTAGTATTGTATGTCGATGACATCCTACCATTTGGAAATGACATTCCAACCATGGAAGGTGTAAAAGGCTGGCTTGGAAGCTGTTTCTCCATTAAGGATCTTGGTGAAGCCGCCTATATTTTAGGAATAAAGATCTATAGGGATAGATCAAGGCGGTTGATAGGTTCGAATCAAAGTGCATACATTGATAAGATCTTGAAAAGGTTCAAGATGGAAAATTCTAAGAAAGGTACCGTACCTATTCAAAGAGGAACGACATTGAGTAAGACTAAATTTCCTAGCTCAAAGGATAAGCAAGACAAAATGAAGGGAATTCCGTATGCGTCTGCTATAGGATCCATCATGTATGCAATGATATGCACTAGATCGGATGTGTCATGCGCTTTGAGCATGACAAGCCGATACCAACAAAATCCTGGAAGCAGTCATTGGATGGTTCTTAAGAACATACTAAAGTACCTAAGAAGGACTAACGATATGTTCCTAATCTATGGATCTGGTGAGGAAGAACTCGTAGTAGTGGGTTACACGGATGTGAGTTTCCAAACTGATCGAGATAATTCACAATCATAATCGGGGCACATTTTCATCATGAAAGGAGGAGCAATCTCTTAGAAGAGCTCTAAGCAAGATGTGGTGGCATTATTAACTACAGAGTCCGAATACATTGCCGCTTCATTACCTGCTCCGGAAGCTGCATGGTTAAAGAAGTTCATTGCTGATCTAGGGATGGTCCCTTGCATTCAGGACCCCCTAGAAATTCTTTGTGATAACGAGGGTGCGATTGCTCAAATCAAGGAACCCCGTGCACATCAAAAGACAAGGCACATTGAACAAAGATTCAACTACATAAGGGATGAAGTTGAAAAGGGAAAGATATGTATTTGCAAAGTTCACACAGATCAAAACTTTGCTGATCCACTCACGAAGCTTCTTGAAAAGGCGAAGCATGAAAGTCATGCTTGTGCCATGGGGCTTCAATATTCCAGGACTTGATCTTTAATTTCTGTAATAAGATATTGTAACCCTTTTATTACTTGAGTGAATTATTCAGTTATAATGATTCAACTAATATTCTTGTTTTGCATGTTTAAGATCCATGAGTAAATTATTTACTCAGAATGTCTGTAGTTGTTCTTGCTTATGGGAACAAGTATGAACGTAATGCTATTATGAACTTGGATTGGTAGATATTCATATGGATGAATTTAGAGCAAAAGGTTGCAGCCAAAATTCATAGGTATTTGTGGGATGCAAATATTGGATGGACCTGCATCTCAAATATCACTACATGGAATCTTCCTGATTGATCATAAGTAATTTTGAGTAAAGGAGAACATCATTTGCTATCCTCTAACCTGAGATACATATTGGGTCTTGATATTTACCGAACATTATACTTTGACTTAGTTCTTCGCTATTCTGAAACATGGTAGTACATAAGTCTGAGTTCAGGTATGATATAAGGTAATTGTGAGAGACGTATGTTGTCAAGATGGGATTTGTCCCTCTTATTTGTTGAGAGTAAAATGTCTAATGACTGATAAAGTTAAATCAATGGAGAATGATCACTCTGTGTCTCTTGCATTTAACATGACATCTGCGACAAAAGGATAGATGATTGATGCACCTAAAGCATTTCAAGTATGGTACTTGAAGGGGATGATGTTATTGAATGGCACTTAGTCATACGTATTAAGGGTAGTAAACCGTGGTTAGGCGGTATTTACTGCTTGCATCAATCTTTTATGAGTCTTGTGCAGGTGGGAGATTGTTGGACCTTATATGCCCAAGACACATACAAGATTGATGTGGTTAGTACGTTATGATCTAAGTCGGGTCATACCCAACAACAAGCTATACAAACACCAATAAATGTTTGTTTGTTGATGAGATCATACAAACAAACATTAACACCAATTTAGAAAATAGGTTTTCTAAAAACATTGCTTTGTAATAGAACAACATTATATGTATAGTTTGTTCATGATATTTTATTTGTTTCTTTATTTAAGTTAGTGAAATCATAACAAATAAAAGTGTGTTAATGATATAAAATTAAAATAGGTTTTAATTTTATAAATTAAGGGATGAAAGAGTACAAATTAATAAAAGTTTCAAAGTGGGGGGAAAACCCATTTTGGAACTAGATTCGGCTGCCCCATGGTGGGGTCTTGATGAGTCTTTTAGTCTTGGTTCTTTCAAGATTTTACACTCTCTTGCACTCTTCCATCTCTCCTCTCTCAAAGACACACCTTCTCTCTCACACACAAGTAATAGAACCTCCAAAAACAAGGCTGATTTCCGAATTAATAAGCTGATGAGGGCTGATATTTTCTGGTTTTAGGGGAGCTAAAGAAGAGTTATCTTTGGTGTTGCATCCTAACATGCATGGTGTTTGAAGAGCTTGTGGGTATCACTACTTGAGGCCTCCTCCTTTGAGGCTAGTCACATTCAAGAACATCGTCATCTACCTCTTTTCATCTACAACATCTTGTTCTAGAAAGGTTGATTCTATGAACAACCCTATGGTTGTTTTGTTATGTTTGATAGCATATTATTTCATATACATTTTGATCCTTATTCTTGGGTTTTATTTATGTCTTAAAGTGGCAAAATTTTCAGATTGATAATCGTATGTTAAAACATATAGTCCGGTGAGTTTTTATAGTTTAAATAGTTAAACTAGTTAGTGTTTCATGTGACAAAACCCAACATAAAAGTGTGAATTTTTTTCGAGCTGACCTGCTAGCGCGACCTAGCTAGGGGTGTTGCCCCTAGGACCCCGCTTTCATGGACTGCCGCCCCCAAACCCCCTCCGTCCCATGGAGGATCGGTTATGTTTTACCATGACTTGTTCTTGTTGTCCATGAGCATGTGTATATATATGGATGATGTATGATATTTATGATGATGTGTGATGGGGTATGTAATGTTTATTCCGGGCCTTACGTGTTATGATTATGAAATGTACATGAAGTATTATCTAATGTAAAGCAGAAGCTAATGATAATGATAAGTGGAACGTAAAGTAAGATGAATGCATGCATTAATGAACGAAGGAATGTAAAAAAAGTCTTGCAAGCAATGTATGGAGGTTCACACCCAATGAAGGGTGTTAGCTAAATGGTGTGTGGGTTAGCTACCTTGGAAGGATGTACACTGGGGTCTTGTCGGGTACCCCGGTACTGTGGTCAGCCACCGGGCACAATGTATGGCAGTATTTATAGATTTCGGCCAGTACCTGCTTTATGCATGATGGTGGGGTGAAGCACATCGCATTGGTCTGGGTGATAGTAAATAATAATGATGTATGTACGGAATGAACGATACGAAAGAAAAGGAATGAATGATGATAATGAATGATAACGAGTAACGTGCGATAAATGATGATGAAGATAATAATAAGATTATCTATTGTATGTATGATGTATGAGCACATATGGAAGTAAAGAACGGTTTTTAATAGAAAGTAAATTATTTTAATTATAAAACTAGAACTCAGTCAGCAACGTTGACTTTTATATATATTCCAGTTGCAGGTGATTGTTGCTGAGGATAGCACAGGGCAGCTACTCGACATTTTATTGGGATGACATCCATTTGTACAATTATGATGTTTTTGTGATGTAATGAAAATGATAATGTTTTGTAAGTATTAACAATGATGTATTATTTTGCAAAAGCAGTCATTAACATATGAAACGGTATTAAAATTTTCTGCTGTGATGTTTGTTACCTAGATGTAAATGTATTTTATATGTTTTATGTGTGATAATTGTCCAACTGTGAGCATCCCCGGATTGGGCCCTTACAAGTTGGTATCAGAGTTAAAGTTTAAGTGATATGGGTAAAATCTTCAATAGAAACCTAAACATAAACGGAGAATAGGACAAAAGGGAGGGATGCTAGCCTGAGTAGCTGCGTGCCATCAAGGTATTTTCATAATGTTAACCGATATTACGTGTGCATGTTATTTGGTTTTTGTGTTATTAGTTGATTTAGATACCAATTTAGTCAGGGTAGGAAATGCTTGGGGTATGAAGAATAAAGTAAGTGGCTAATCACAACTAGCCACTATAATTAGGTACTTACTATACTTGACATAAACTGAGCTATTACCTTGAATGGCCATGATGGTGTTTAAATCTTATAGCGTCCTTAGAAGATGGCTGGCGGTAGATCTTCTAAGCCTTCATGTGGTGGAGGTCGTGATGGACATGGTGCTAAACCACATGTCATGAGAAGAAGGCCTAGAGCTGAAGAGGTGGTTCATGAAGAACCCAAAACCCCTTGTCCGGAGGCTGGGGACGAGATTTCTTATTGAGAGCCTTAGTGAAGGAAGTTGTTGTTAAGGAGGTGCATCAGGTCATTCAGACAATCCTACGTCTCTGGTGACGGAAGTGATAAAGGCTGTGTGTGAAGAAGAAAGAAAGGAGAGTAATAGGTCCTTGGGAGGACGGGAACGACCGAAAACTAAGACAGTTCTCTCTGATGATGAGGAGGATGAAGAAGAGTCTGTGCAGGAGGCAACACGAGGCTGCAACTACCGAACATTTCAATAATTCAAGCCCTAACCTTCGATGGTAATGGTACTACTGCCGTTGTTCACTGATGGATGAGAGCGAAGGAGGTGGTACTTGATATTAGCGAGTGCTGAGAAGACCAGAAGGTGAAAATTGCTACCCACTCGTTTATGGACTCAGCTCTGTGATGGTGGGACAAAATTGTCCAAGCCGAGTGTAGTCTGGTGATTGGAAGAATGAGGTGATCTGAGTTGAAGAAGCTGGTGATTGAGGAGTTCTGTCCTCATAGAGAGATGGATAAAGTGGAAAGAGAGTTCCTGTAGCCGAAGGCGGGAATAATGACACATCAGCAATACACCATGAAGTTTAATGAGATGGCACGGCTGGTGCCGGATCAAGTGACGCCTCTATCACGAAATATTAAGAGGTAGATTCAGGGCTTGCCAGCGGATATCCATTGGCACATGATGTTAGGATCGTGTATTGAACGAAATACTAACTAATATACTTGTATACCGAATCAAATAGTGCGGAATCCTATTTGATTGGCCATCCAATCAGTGAGAACGCACGTAGAAAAAGTTATGGATTGAATCTAAACATTAAGAATGATTGGTGATCGATCTAGTGCAATCTATGAACTTGGAATAGGTTCTTAGAGGTCTCTAGACGGCTAGGGTACGATTTAGTATGTAGGTTTTCGAAGTGTTATGTTTTTCAACGATTTAAGTAGTATTTATAGGTTAGGTTTCTCATTCGGGCAACTGAACCATTAGCATGGTTCAGTCGTGCGATTGAGTCATGCGGTTGATCCATTTGCACGACTGAGTGTTCTGTCATGCGACTAAGTCAATTTCATGTTACAATCATGTGACTGATCCATCTCCTGGTTTAGTCATGTGACTGGTTCATTAGCATGAAGTTGTTCATGCGTGTGGTCAATTAGCATGGGCCAATCGCATGAGAACTTCATAAGATTATGTTTGAATATGTTTCACAATCATTATTTGACTTAGTTCTATTCAAACAACCACAAACCTATATAATTAGTTCAATAAGCGTTATTACATACCAAGCAATGGACTATTCAACATTATAAGCACAACCACACATTGTATTTCATTAAGTACCCAATCAATTACCTATGTGTAAGACAATAAAGACATTTTACATTAAGATCAGAAACTAGGTGTACATGTATCTACAAACTCCCCCTTGGACCTACTTTCATCTACTGTCTTACGCTCTTCATAAGCTCCTCATACTTCTTGTACTTCTCCTCTCTTATATCTCCTGAATGTATTTAAAAACAAAGCAGAGCCGTATCACATTCTAGAATTGTAGAGCTTGTACAATATCCTGCGAGTCATAGAACAGTAGCCTCTTGTTTAAGGTGTAAACATCATCAGATGACAAGTTAGCGAGCCACATGGGATCAAACACCCTGATAGTTTCCATATTACCACTTATGTTCAAAATTATGACTGCCTCGCCAGTTCTCCAATCATAGTACCACCACTTGAAGTGTGGAGTGAAGTCTTGTGGCATTTCCTGTAAGGGATTCGAGACATCGTGTGCGGAGGACTCCACTTCAGCACTATTTTTGGCTTCCCAGTTTGGCATCAACTTCAGATCTCCTGATATACCTCGTTGGTTGTTGAAGCTTTAAGTTGACTCAACGGGTGTGTACTCCCTCTTTAACGCTGCTTCAAACCAGCCTAATATCATACGAGGGTCAGCATATAGCAATTTCAATTTTGCTAGCTAGTTGAGCTCAAAACATGGAAGTGTCTTCAGATCCTGTGGGAATCTAAAGTACTCGATCCCTTTCCCTCTTTTAACAGCATAGACGTTAAGATCTTCAAAATAGGCCCACACTATAATTTTGCCTGACACCTTGTTATGCTTCTTCACTTTATTGAGTTTGGTGTAGACATTTGACTTTGGAGCACTGTGTTGGGCTCTATTTTCTGCAAAACATGCTGCCCATTCAGCCTTTCTGATATTGACGTCGACGTTTGAGGCTTGGGCCTTGTCTTCCTTATTTTCCGACTCTTGCTACATTTTATCCATAGTTTCCAAAGTATCACTAACAAGGGAGTCACCAAAATTGGGGACTACATTTCCCTCCTTGTCAGCGTACTCTGGATAATGTTGAGGAGTGACATCTTCAATCTCGATTTCAGTGACATCATTAAGCTCATCATCACTGTCAATGTCCACCATAGGAGCATCCTTTTCTATCTCATCAAGATTCAGTGTAAACATCTCAGCAAGTTGCTCATCAGTAACGTCATGGATTATTTCTCCTTCTTCAGGAGTGTAACTGATAAACCTTTTGACTATCCCTGTAGATCAAGTATCATTGTGAGTTGAGACTTGATCTATTTAAAAGGAGCAACGTCATACTCATCTTGCTGTGATGTGTGATCTGCTTGATTTAAACATATAAACATATCATGCATTAGTAATAACCAAATTAGTGAACATTAAAAATATACATAGACATTAATTACTTTAGTTTGATACAATATTCAAATACACATGATTTTAAATAACATAAACAACTATGCATTACTCTTGTCTTGAATCATGTGTTCCTCTGCTAATGGGACTGATGCAGAGGCACCTTTGTCTTGAGCTTTCTTGGTCCTCCTTTCACTTGCTGATGTGGCAAATGTAGCAGTTGTATCTCCTTCTCCTTCATCATGGTCATCACCTGCATCAACATCATCTCCTCCCTCTGTATCATCACCTTGATCGTCACCATCATCATCATCATCACTGTCATCATCATCACCATCATCTCCATCTCCTTATTCGATCTTTAGTGGCTCATCTTTGGATCCTTTGAGCCTCAACACGAGCTTCTTGTTCTGAGCCTCTAAGTCCTGTATCCTCTGTACAGAGGATGTCTGCATCTCTCTCAGCTTTCAGATCTCATGGCTCTATGACTTAATCCTCTAGGCTTGGGAGGCATTAAGTTCCATCAATTGATTAAGCTGAGCAGTTATCTGGTCATCCGTCGCTAGTAGCTTCAGTACTAACAGGTTTAGGTTAGCTAGTGGCTCCTCCAACACAACAGATGGGTAAGAGGATCCAGAAGCAGGTGGGGCCTATGATGACGTCCCGGCTCCATGAGTGGTGGTGGTAGTGGTGGATGTAGAAAAGATGGGTGGTGGGACTTGTGTAGATGGTGAGGTAGTCATGACGGGTGGAGTGGTAGTGGTGATGGTAGGTAGAGTGATGGTAGTGGTGGTAGTAGGTGGAGTGGTGGTAGTGGTTGTAGTAGTGGTGGTGGTGATAAACATCATCCTCCTCCTCTTCTTCTGCATCCCATGGGGCTGAGCCATCCGTTTCTTCCTCGAACCCTTCAAGGTGGATGCTCCCCCTAGGACGTTGGGCTGATCTGGGGTGTAGTTGGATCAGTCATAGTCTCCCTAAACCCTCCTGGGCGTTCACCAGCCGCCCAAATCCCTCGCTCGATGGAAACAACCTTTCTGCCCACCGTTCGAGTCAGCGGCTCCTCATCCAACTCCTCCTCCTCATCAGGTTGGAAGTCCTGATAGAAACCTACCGCCTCTATCCCACCTTGGGGGGATTCTGGAGATGCTATATGAGCAGTGGGGGCCACAATTGAGTGGGCCATGCATCTCCACCATCACCGCTATGATTGTCGTCGAAATGATCGTCCGGGAGGACAAGTTACTCAACATCAGAATCACTGTCTCCGTGGCGCCATTTACGCCTCGCTGGCGCCACATAATCCTCCTCGGCCAGATGCCCGAACAATCTCCTCACAGTGGGCTTAACCTGCTTCCCTCTGTAAACCTTCATATGACCTAGTGTGGTGTCATCCATCAACTCAAGGATTACAACGTCCTCCTTTTCCTTAGGCAGCGACGGTAGTTTCTGATCGATAATCATCTGGATCAATCGAGGGTACATGCAAAACCCCTCCTCCCCTTCCCCTCATTGATCTCCACTAGATAGGTGAAAATCATCTTAGAGAAGCTGAACGGGAGGTTCAGCACCAACTCCGCGTAAGCGTTCTGAATCTGATCTGATAGCTTGTCGAACCCTCCCTTCCGAGAAGCTATATACTTCAGCAACACGTGGGCGAGGTACTTGAACTGAGGGCACATGTTGCTGTTGTTGAGCAACCCTGCTTGATGTCCCCACAGTAGTTAGCTCGCATGAAACCTCCTCGAACAGTAAGGGGGTGTAATCGAGTGGGACAGTCAGCATCATCCCAGAACTCTAGAACCGTCCAAAATCATCCTCTATGATCTTTATAGCGTCTCCAAATATCGAGCTCTTGATGCGATGGGGCTCTCAGGATCTGTCTACCATAGCGCTTTCCGAGAAAGCATGTTCGACATAGCGGTATGGTGTGCACGAAGTCGAGATGGCACGGAAGATCCTCAATCTTCGTAGAAAGGTGATAATGCCAGAGAAGTCTGCAGCATTCCATGAGGTCAGATCTAGATGAGCACAGATGTTTTGCTTGGTGCTCATAGTCCAACGACTAGCCATTTGTTACAACCATGCAGACAACGTTAGTGTCCTTCAATGAGTAATATTTTGATTATTTGAACTTGAAATTTTATGTTATGTCATGCGAATGAAACTATGCGACTGAGATCTATTTGTGCGAATGAGCTATGCGACTGAGATCTAGTCGTGCGAGTGACCTCATACGTACGACTAAACAAGCGACTAGGCTCAGACGTATGCTATCTCATGCGTTGTAAGGCCCCGTTCCCGGGACGTTTACAGCTGGTGATTCATCGCATGTAAAACATATACTTTACATTTATTCATCAAAACATTGCAACGGAAAACATAAAACAAATGACATTTCATTTCATCATAAAAACTTTTTCAAAATAATGCATCGTTTGTCGGCTACAAAATTACATTGTTGTATTACATCATAAAAACTTTAAATAAATGGATGCCGTCCAAAAGAGCTGAGTAGCCGCCTCGAGCCATCCTTAGCAATGTTTACCTGCCAACTGAAAACATACATAAAATTCTTATTTATTTCCTTTCAAAGTTCATGCTGAACATTTCATCCGTTCGCGATGATACATCATACGTACATATAGATAATATCATCATTTTCTTCCATTACGTTCGTTAACCTTCGTTCATTCATTACATCTAGTGACATGTACGTTACCCCGAACATTGTGCACGAAGCGGTTACTGGGCCTGAGGTCTTTCATAGACCCCGAACATTGTGAACGAAGCTGACTCCAGTACCTAGGGCAAGTACATTCACCATTCATCTTTGCTTTTTCATTCCGGATCAGTGCCATATGCTATACCCCGAACATTGTGCCCAAAGCTAGTTATTGGGCCTAAGGTCTTTCATAGACCCTGAATATTATGCACGAAGCTGACTCCAGTACCTCGGGCAAAGGTCAAGGATCGCATACATATGGTCAATCACAAGGATTGGACCCTAGTGTGGATCCTTTGGGGTAGCTAACCCGCACACAGTTGAGCTCACACTCTTCATTGGGTGTGGATCTCCATACATTTGCTTGCAAGACTTTTTATGTTCATTCATTCGTTAATGCATGCTCTCTTACCTTGAATTCTTGAATCCGAGAGTGTTCTCTGCTCTCTGTCTCTAAAACCGATAAAAATGGTGAAGTGAGGTGAGGGTGGGCGTCTATACTCCCTTTACATCAACTTTTGAAAGTTTTGTCCTCTTTGGACACTTTTAGTCCCTCCACTTGGACTTTATTGCCTTTCTTGCTTTTAATCTTTATATCTTTACTTTTAAAAATAACCGAGTGTTACAAGTCCACCCCCCTTATATAGGTTTCATCCCCGAAACCTGTTATTCCTCGAACATATAAGGATAATGCTGCCTCATCTCCTCCTTAGTTTCCCGTGTAGACTCGAATCCCTTCGTGTGGTTCCACTGTACACGCACAAGAGGAACCACTTTATATCTCAGACTCTTCTCTTTACGATCGATGATTGCCACTCGTTGCTCCACATAATTGAGCCTTTCATCAACTTCAATGTCCTCCAATGGAACAATCATGTCTTCATCAGCTAAGCACTTCCTCAATGAGATACATGGAATGTCGGGTGAATTCCACTTAGCTCATCTAGCAACTCCAATCTATAGGCCACCTCCCATACTCGAGCAATGATTCGAAAAGGTCCTATGTATCTCGGGCTTAACTTACCTCGTTTTCTGAATCGGATGATCTCTTCCAAGGTGAGACCTTCAACATAACCCGGTCACCCACCTGGAACTCAATTGGTCTACGTCGTCTATCGGTATACGACTTCTGTCTATCTTTGGCTGCCTTCATGAAGGCTTTGATCCTCTCAACTTCTCAGTGGTAGCCTCGATTACCTCGACGGTTCCCAACTCTTTCTCACCAATGTCACCCCAACAACGGGTGTTTTGCATCTCCTACCATATAGCATCTCATATGGTGGCATACCGATATTGGCATGATAGCAGTTGTTGTATGAGAATTTGGCTAACGGTAAGTGGTCATCCCAACTTCCCCCGAAATCAATCACACATGACCAAAGCATGTCTTCCAATGTCTGAATGGTCCTTTCCGACTGACCATCAGTTTGGGGATGATAAGCCGTGCTAATATGTAACGTCGTCCCCATGGCATAGTGGAATTTCTTCCAGAATTTGGAGATAAACCGGGTGTCACGATCAGACACAATGGACACCGATACACCATGACGAGTTACAATCTCCTTGATGAACAGGTCAGCCAACCTCTCAGATGAATATGTCTCGCGAATCGGTAGAAAGTGGGCACTCTTTGTTACACTGTCCACAATCACCCATATGGCATCATACCCTTTTAGAGTACGTGGCAACTTTGTAATGAAATCCATGGTGATGTGCTCACACTTCCATTCCGGTATATCCAAAGGTTGGATCTTCCCATACGGCTTTTGATGTTCGGCCTTCACTTCCAAGAAAGTAAGGCACTTACTCACATACTCCGCCATGTCACGTTTCATACCCGGCCACCAATAATCTTTCTTCATGTCTTGATACATCTTTGTGGAACCAGGATGAATGGAGTATCGAGTCTTGTGAGCTTCATCCAAAATCCTCACACGTAGATTCCCGAAACAAGGAATCCATATCCCTCCAAATCGAGTTTTAACACCAAGCGTGTTCTCACCCAATTCTCCAACCAGACCTCTCATTCTTTTAGAGTTTAGATGTTCTTCTTTTAATGCCTTATCCTGAAACTCCTTGACTTGCTTCATTACATCAGAGGTCATGATCAGTTGGTATGCTTTCACCCGAATCGGCTCGGCCTCTCCTTCCGGCTAAGATCATCGGCCACCACGTTGGCTTTGCCCGTATGGTAATGGATTTTGCAATCATAATCCTTTATAAGCTCCAACCGTCGCCTCTGCCTCATGTCTAGATCTTTTTGCTCAAAGAAGTACTTTAAGCTCTTGTGGTCGGTGAAGATGGTGCACTTCGTTCCATACAGATAGTGCCTCCAAATCTTTAGTGCAAAGAACACGGCTGCTAGCTCCAAGTCATGAGTAGGGTAGTTGACCTCATGAACTTTCAATTGTCGAGATGCATGGCTATAACCTTCCCTCTCTACATTAATACACACCCCAACCCCGAGTAAGAAGCATCTAAGTATACTACCAAATCCTCGCTTCCTTCGGGTAACGACAAGACAGGAGCTTGAGTCAACCTTACCTTTAATTCCTCAAACGCCTGTTCTTGGGCTTGACCCCATATAAACCTTACATCCTTTCAGGTCAACTTGGAGGTGGAGAAGAGATCTTGGAAAAGTCTTGGATGAATCTTCTGTAGTAGGCCGCCAAACCCTAGAAACTACGAATCTCAGATGGCGTCTTTGGGGACTTCCATTGCATCACCGCCTCTAGCTTAGCCGGGTCCACCATAATCTCGTCGGGATTCACCACATGACCCAAGAACTGAACTTCACACAACCAAAGCGCACACTTCGAGAATTTTGCATACAACTTCTCCCTTCTTAAGGTCTTTAACACCTCCCGAATGTGATCGGCATGCTCCTCCTTGATTTTTGAATAAATCAGGATATTGTCAATAAACACAATCCCTGATTTATCTAACATTGGCCGACACACTCCATTCATCAAATCCATAAAAGCAGCTCGCGCATTGGTCAAACCAAACGACATAACGAGGAACTCATAGTGACCGTAGCGCGTGTGAAAGCTGTTTTAGGGATGTCCTGCTCCTTCACTTTTAGCTGTTGGTAACTAAATCGAAGATCTATCCTCGAAAACCAACTGGCACCTTGCAGCTATTCAAATAGATCGTCTATTCTTGGTAGGGGGTATAGGTTTTTCACCGTCAACTTGTTCAACTCTTGATAGTCAATACACATCCTCATACTACCGTCTTTCTTCTTCACAAATAATACCAGAGCACCCCATGGAGAGATACTCGGTCTAATGAACTGAACCCTTATCCATCAGTTCTTGCAACTGCTCCATTAACTCTTTAATCTCAGTCGGAGCCAACCGGTACGGTGCCTTGGCAACGGGTTGAGCACCGGGTATCATGTCAATTTGGAACTCAACCTCGCGATCTGGTGGCACACCGGGTAAGTCCTCCGGGAATACGTCCGGAAAGTCACACACAACTAGTAATCCGATAGTTGTGGTGTTCGCGTGTCCACGTCCTTTATGTAGGCCAAGTAGGCACTACATCGACGCCTCATGCACTTCCCCGCCACTGCCATTGAAATCACTTTCGGGATCATCGTGAGTCGATCGCCATAAACCGTCACCTTATCCCCGTCAGGTGCTGTCAATCGGATCATCTTCTTAAGACACACAATATTGGCTTCATAGGTTGCTAACCAGTCTATCCCTAGTACTACGTCAAATCCACCTTGGGGTATCACGTGTAACCTAGCAGCAAACCTATGGCCTTCTAGTTCTATGGCACAGTCCTCTATCACCTTAATAATTCTAGTGGACTTACCAATAGCAGTTTCTACATCGAATGGCGCACCAATACATCTACTCTTATTGGGAAACTTAGCACCAAAGGCAGCAGAAATGAAACTCCTATAGCACTAGAATCAAACAACACAGATGCAAGAGTTTGGTTTACTACAAACATACCTCACACCACGTCGGGGTCTGTCCTAGCCTCTTCCCGAGTCATCGTGAAAGCTCGAGCACTTGCCATCTGCCCTTTGCTTCCAGCTTTCTTCACCCCGAAACACTCGGCCCTTGGCTTCTTACACTCCCTACTCATGTGACCACTTCCCCCACAGTTAAAACACTTCACACCTACACATTCTCTAGCCATATGACCAGGCTTCCCACACTTGAAACAAATATTCAACCCCCATCTACACTCGCCACCGTGCTCCTTCCTGCATTTGCCACACTTCTCCACCCCAGCACCAGTTGTGACCACACGTTGGTCACCTACCGTCGCCACCTTATGTTTGGAGCGGCTCTACCGTGTCCAAACCATTTCCCATTCCAGTTTCTCCCATCCCTACTCGTCTTCTTCTCCTCATCCACTACCACCTCATGCTCATCATATAGTCTACCAGCCAAATCAACCACCGACCTAAAAGTGCTCGGCCGGGCGGGATCATATGCCTACGGATATCCGTCGGCAGCCCCTGGATATCTCTTCATATTTTGTGACACTGGTGTCACCTGATCAGGCACCAGTCATGCCATTTCATTGAACCTTGTAGTGTACTCTTGATGTGTCATAGTTCCCGCTTCCAGTTGCAGATACTCTCTCTCGACTTTGTCCATTTCCCGGTGAGGACAAAACTCCTCGATCACCAACTTCTTCAACTCCGACCATCTCATTCTCCCGATCGCCAGACTACCCTCGGGTTAGACTATATTGTCCCACCAGCACAGAGCCAAGTCTACGAATGAGTGGGTAGTGAACTTAACCTTCTGGTCTTCTCGGCACTCGCTGATGTCATGTACAGCCTCCATTTCCCTCACCGACCGATGAGCAGCAACGGTAGTGACGTTTCAATCGAAGGTACGGGGTTTGCATCTCGTAAACACCCTGATGTTGCAGCCTCGGGTCTCTTCCGGAGCCGGCTCCTCTTCCTCGTCCTCATCATCGGACAGAACCGTCTCAGTCTCGGGCTGTCTTCTTTCGCCCGTAGGTCCACTCCTTTCCTTTCTCTCTCCCTCTCTAACTTCTTTTATCACTTCGGTCACCATAGACGGTAGGATCGTCTACATGACTTGGTGCACTTCTTCCACAACCGCCTCCTTCAATAAGGCTCTCTGGTTAGCACTCTCATCTCCGCCCTCCGGATGAGGGGTTTCTAGTTCCTCATGAACCACCTTTTTGGCCGTAGGCCTTCCCCTTGTTACCCGTGGTTCGGCACCATGTGACCCCCACGTGAAGCTTTAGACAATCTACTACCAGCCATCTAGTAACACCCTGAAAGATTCAAACAACAACATGGTCATTCAAGGGAACAACTCAGTTTACGTCAAGTATAGTAAGTCCCAAATTACAGTGGCTAGTTGTGAGTAGCCACTTACTTTACTCTTCATACCCCGAGCACTACCTGTCTGACTACATCAGTATTAAATCTACATACAACACATACCACATACCATGCACATATAAACCGGTTAACATTACGAAAATACCTGATGGCACGCAGCTAATCAGATTGGCATCCCATTCCCATTCCATCCCATTCATAGTTTAAGTTAAGGTTTATTCTAAAAATTTACCTATTTCACTTAAACTTTGCCTCTGATACCAACTTGTAAGGCCCCGTCCCTGGGACGCTTACAGCTGGTGATTCATCGCATGTAAAACATATACTTTACATTTATTCATCAAAACATTACAGTGGAAAACATAAAACAAATGGCATTTCATTTCATCATAAAAAATTTTGGAAAATAATGCATCGTTTGTCGCTTACAAAATTACATTGTTGTATTACATCACAAAAGCTTTAAATAAATGGATGGCGTCCAAAAGATCTGAGTAGCCGCCTCGAGCCATCCTCACCAATGTTTACCTGCCAACTAAAAATGTATAAAAGTCAGCGTTGCTGAGTGAGTTCTAGTTTTATAATAAATATACATAGCATCGTTATTTATTTCCTTTCAAAGTTCATACTGAACGTTTCATCCGTTCGCGATCATTCATCGTACGTACATACAGATAATATCATTATTATCTTCCATTACGTTCGTTAACCTTCGTTCATTCATTACATCTAGTGACATGAACGTTACCCCAACGACTGTACACCAAGCTGGTTACTAGGCCTGAGGTCTTTCATAGACCCCAACATTGTGCACGAAGCTGACTCCAGCACCTAGGGCAAGTATATTCACCATTCATCTTTTCTTTTTCATTCCGGATCAGTGCCATATGCTAACCCCGAACATTGTGCACGAAGCTGGTTACTGGGCGTGAGGTCCTTCATAGACCTCAAACATTATGACGAAGTTTACTCCAGTACCTGGGGCAAGCGGCAAGGATCCCATACATATGGTCAATCACAAGGATTGGACCCCAGTGTGTATCCTTCTGGGGTAGCTAACCGGCACACAATTGAGCTAACACCCTTCATTGGGTGTGGACCAACATACATTTGCTTGCAAGAATTTTTACGTTAATTCATTCGTTAATGCATGCATTCATTCATCATGTTCCTCTTTCATTATCTTTCATTTTACGTTACATAATATTTTCGGTTCATTCATTAACATAACACGTAAAGCCATGGAAAGATAAAAATTCATCATTATAGGAACAACATAACATATCATTCATACATCATCATACAAGGCATCATTCATACGTAACATGCATAATCATACAACATCATCATCATCATCATCATCATAAATCACAATGCATAACATGCCCCTCATATGATCTATGACCCCAAAAGTCAACTTATATAGTCCTCGGGAATTTCCCAAGTCAAAGCCTACCTTACACATTTTCCCCAAAATCATAAAAAATATTCTAAGTCCTAGGCGCATGGGCACTATTCAGGTGCATGGACACTATTCAGGTGCATGGGGAACACTTAGGCGCATGGGCCACATTCAAGCGCATGAGCACTATGCAGGCGCATGGGAAAACACTAGTCAATCCAGCCCAGTTTTGGGCGCATGGGTACTATTTAGGCGCATGAGCCGCTTGGGCGCATGTGCCACTTAGGCGCGTGAGCACTATTGGGGCGCATGAGCACTATTGGGGCCCTTGCCCTACGCTTTGTCATCTGACCAACATTTCTAGGCGCATGAGCCACTATTCACATGTAATTCTTACTATGGAAATTTCAGGCGTATGAACACTTATCTAGGCGCATGAGTAAAACATGTTTCTAGGATATTTTCAATCCTAATCATCAGACCCATCGGCTCTAAGCATAATGTGGCTATTCTAACATGAGTAGCGTATAAACCATCAAGAACCAACATCCCAACATACACCATACATACGGGTATTCACACATAAACTTGTAAAAATCATTTTAATGTGTTTCCAGCCCCAAAGGTAGTTTAAAACATGTAAAAACCAGGGTCTAGAACTCACCTGGTGCAACTTGGGTGTTCTTCCATTTAACCCCCTTGCAAAGAGTTCAAAAAACCTAGAAACAACATCCAAACACACACACACCAAGCACAAACACAACCCATAAGCATACAAGCACATAACCGGAATAAAAGCCAACATAAAAACACAAACACCTTGAATTCTTACCTTGAATTCACTTTCTTTATTCCTCTTATTCTTTAATCCGAGAGTGTTCTCTACTCTCTCTCTCTCTAAAATGAAGAAAAATGGTGAAGTGAGGTGAGGGTGGGCGGCCATACTCCCTTTACACCAACTTTTGAAAGTTTTGTCCTTTTTGGACACTTTTAGTCCCTCCACTTGGACTTTATTGCCTTCTTGCTTTTATTCTTTATATCTTGACTTTTAAAAATAACCGGGTGTTACATGCGTTTACACCTGTCGTGTGACTGAACGCATACGCATGGTTCAGTTGCGGGCTTTAGCCATCCCTCGCTCAGTCGTGCGACTGAAGTTCATCAGGTTGTCCATTCGCATGACATACTGACTGTTCAATTCAAAATCAAATTTGAGCAAATGTTATGTTAGATGTCACGGTTTGGCTCATTAGGCTCGCATTTGACCGACAGAACACCTAATAACCATTAATTTCAAAGTGCACTTAGTTTACTTAGTTTCTTAGTTAGACTAAGTCTCGGTTCTTTTTAGGGTTCAATTCAGTCAAATTTGGGCATGAATCCATTGACATTTTCATGGATTGCACCGCACTTACCTGTATAGTAACCACAAATCATCAATATGCAATAATCAATGGTCTAGAATGATCAAATGAAATAGGGCAGAGTAACGGTGCTTGATGCGATTTAGGGGCGATTTGGGAGTGATGAATGACTCCAATCGACTCCCCATCTTTTTATAGTAGGGTTTCATTCAGTCGTGGAACTGAGCCCAGTCGCATAGTTGATTCATGCCACTGAAGATCAGTCGTTCGACTAGCACAGTCAGTCACCTTCAGTCATGCGACTAGAAGTCAATCGCGTGACTATGTCATTCGATCACCTTCATCCATGCGATTGGCACATTTTGGACATCCAATCGTGTGATTTTATCCATGCTAATGGTCCAATCGCATGTATGTCCTATACGTGTGGGTGAATCATGCGATTTGGTCATTCGTATCATCCAATCGTACGACTGGTCCATACTCATGGTCCAGTCGTGCGAATGGATCATACTCATGATTTTGACTTTATGACCATTCAAAACTTCTATCTTTTGATTAAACATTATGAGTATTTGATCATCTCAGACATGATCATTTTAATTTTGACAACCTTTGATCACCTCAGACGGGATCCTTTTAAAACATTTGTCACCTCAAACGTGACTCATTCACATTTGAAAGTTGTGTGGTCACCTCGGGCGTGACCTTTTTAGGTGAGTAAATCCTCGATTGATTCCAAGGCATATTCCGATGTTTAACAAACTAAATTGACTAATATTAAAAAAATAAAACAACTAAAAGCTGAAATACGAAACTAAACTTCTTTTTGTGGTTATGTGTGAGATGTAAATCCTAAGATGGAAATCCAATAGATTGTAAGGCCCCGTCCCGGGATTCTCACAGCTGGTATATCATCGCACATAAAACATATACTTTACATTTAATCATTCATAAAACACTGCAACGGAAGTCTAAAGAAATAACTTTTCATATCATTACAAATGCTTTTGCAAGTTAATACAAGCGTTCATTTCGAAACATCATTCGTTCGCATTTTAATGCTAAAAAATTAACAAAAGAATGCCATTCAACATGCCAAGTAGCTGCTCCATGCCATCCTCAACAATGCTTACCTGCCAACTGGAAAATGCATAAAAGTCAGCATTGCTGAGTGACTTTTAGTTAATAAAAAAACATACCTTTTCCTTCATTTAAAACTGTTCATTTCTATTGCATGTGATCATACATCATACATACATATAGATAATATCATTATTATCTTCATCATTCTTTCGTTCATACGTTCATTCATTCATTCATTACTTCCAGTGACATGTACATTACCCTGAACATTGTGCACGAAGAGAGTAACTGGGCCTGAGGTCTTTCATAGACCTCGAACATTATATAGGAAGCTGACTCCAGGACCGAGGGTAAGTACATTCACCATTTATCTTTTCTCTTTCAATCCGGATTAATGCCATATGCTATACCCCAAACATTGTGCATGAAGCGGGTAACTGGGCCTGAGGTTTTTTTCATAGACCTCAAACATTGTGCATGAAGCTGACTCTAGTACCTGGGGCAAGCGGCAAGGATCCCATTCATATGGTCAATCCCAAAGATTGGACCCCAATGTTATCCTTTGGGGTAGCTAACCCGCAAACCATTGAGCTAACACCTACATAGGGTGTCACCTCCATACATTTCCTTGCAAGCCTTTCTTACATTCATTCATTCATTAATGTATGCATTCATCATCATGTTCCCCTTTCATTATCTTTCACTTTACATTACATAATACTTCGTTCATTCATTATCATAGTACGTAAAGTCAGGGGAAAGATAAACATACATCATCATAAGGAACACAAACATATGATTCATACATTATCGTGCAGGGTATCATACATACATAACATACATTATGTATAACCATGCAACATAATCATCATGCATAAACATCAAGCACATAACATTACATGCCCTCATACCATTTATGACCTCAAAAGTCAACGTACATAACCCCGGGAATCTCCTAAGTCAAAGCCTCATTACTCCTTTTTCTCCCAAAAAGTCAGAATTTCTCTAAGTGTTCATCCGCATTGACCCTATTACTCATCCGCATTTAATTGCTTCAACCGCATTAACCTTAATTTTTCATCCGCATTTGATGGCCTCATCCGCATTAACCCTTAATTGTTAATTCGCATTTGATGGCCTCATCTGCATTAACCCTTAATTGTTCATCCGCATTTAATGGCCACATCCGCATTAACCCTTAATTGTTCATCCGCATTTAGTGGCCTCATCCGCATCAACCCTTATTTTTCATCCGCATTTAGCGGCCTTATCCGCATTACACTTCCAAACACTTAGGCAGATGTAAAGTTTAACATGCGAGCCTAAAATCATCACGTTCGATTTCAACTCACCATTGATCATGTTCTAAGCTTAAATCCTACCCTCTAAGCCTTAGAAACATCATCGTACATCAGCAAACATGAACATAATCACATCATAACATCAAAAATCATTATACATGCATACAAGCATACGGGTCCGAAACCCAATTTAGCGAAAACATACATTCATGCATATCCAACCCCAAAATCAGTGAAAAACCAGTAAAAGAGGGGTCCTAGAACTCACCTTTGCAGCTTTTGAGTATGGCTTCTTCCAAACTCATTTGCAAATTGAATTCAACCGCTTAGAAACCCACTAAAACATACCCGAACACATACAAACACATAAGCATAAACCCGAGGATAAGACCAGTCAAGAACACCATAAAATCATGTACATAAGCACTGTCCCGAGCTACATCATAGAAATGTTAATAGGAATTCATCTAGGAGTAGATAGAATCAATTGGTTAATAATTTCATTTATACAAAGACAAACTGTCCTAAACCCAAAGTTGTTCAAACTTGGGTTTCTATTTTAGTGGGTTAATCTGGTCTTTGACATCATTGTAGGAAACATCCACTATAGTTGTAAATAGTGTATGGAATGTTAACAGTGGATGCTCCAGGCACATGACAGGGCTAAAGGACTTATTGACCAATTATCAAATAATCAATGGAGGATACGTCATATTTGCTAGCGACAAGAAAAAAGGGAAATGGTTGGCCAAAGGGAGGTTCCAACGGCTCTCTTACTTAAGAGAAAGTTAACTTTGTACCTAAACTCATTTTTAATCTATTGAGTGTCTGTTAGATTTGTGATAAAGACATTCCAATATTGCTTATGTCTAATGAATGTCTCTTTCTATAATCTGAGATTGATATTCAAGAATAGATGATCTTGATGCGGGCTCCAAGAAAGAATGACACATATTTGCTTGACATGGGTTTAAAGGAGTCAACATCTACTATCACTTCTCTTTTGTCGAAAGCCTCCACTTCTGAGCATTTCCTATGGCATCGTAGATTGGGCCACATCAATTTCAAAAATATTAACAAATTAGTTAAAGCCAATATTGTTAGGGGATTACCTTTAAAGGAATTTTCTATGGTTGAAAAATGTATGGCATGTGCCAAAGGAAAACATCATACGAAACCATATAAACCAAAAATTGAAAATAGCACATCTAATCTCCTTGAGTTGTTAAATACTAATTTGTTTGGAGAGGCTACTAAGGACCTACAAAAGTTAATTCTTTCAATTGCAATGATAAGCAAGAGGAAGGTTTTGGCGATTAGAAGTGATAATGGTATCGAATTCCGAAATCAGATCTTTGACTCTTCCTGTGCTAGTAAGGGAATTCTGAGACAGTTCAGTGCTGCGAGAACTCCTTAACAGAATGTTGTTGCTAAAAGAAAGAATCACACTCTCATCGAATTTGCATGTACGATGTTGATTGAATCCTCTTTACCCATTATCTTTTGAGCAGAGGTGGGGAATTGTGCTTCATATGTTCTGAACAGGGTGTTGATAGTCAATGACGAATCAAGACACCTTATGAACTTTTTCATAAGAGAAAGCCTTTGATTGACTTTTTTTGACCATTTGGTTGCTAATGCACTTCAATATTCGATCTGAACCAGCATGGTTCGTTGACTCCGATACAGTGTTCAACTCTTTTAATCTTCCGGTATTTGATGATGATTTGTCCATCTCCAATATCTACACAAATATCATTCCTTCCACTCCATTACCAGTCATTCCTCAAGCCCCTCCCCATACATCATCAAACGATGTTACATCAGTTGACATTGCATCATTATGATCATATTTTTCTATTCCAGCTCTAGCTGTTTCTCCATCTCCCCTCTTATCACCTACATCTAACTCATCTCAACCTGTACTACCCAATTCCTTAATTGACTTAATCTTACCATCTTCCTCACCTTCATCTACCCATCAACAACCTGCCAGCCAACCATCTTTGAATATATTACCCTGACGATAGATTTCGAAACTTTGAAAGATCATTTCCATGATAATTTCAATGGATCTATCAGTGATGGGGTTTGAATGCATAGTCAATCTGGTTTGATTAACGTCTGTGTATTCTCTTACTTTATATCCCAAATCATACCAAAAAATGTTCATGTAGCTCTTTAGGATCCCTGCTAGTTTGAATCGATGCAATTATATCTTTAACAGTTTAGGAAACTCAACGTGTGGACCCTGGTTGATCTTCTATTAAACAAATGCCCAATTGGAACGAAATGGGTGTTCAAGAATAAACCCGATGACTGTGGCATTGTTGTAAGGATTAAATCTCGATTTGTGGTTCAGGGCTTTGCTCAAGTGGAAGAAATAGACTACACGGAAGTCTTTGCTCTTGTAGTCAGTCCTGAAGATATTAGGATCTGTGAATCCGAGGATCACAATAAGGAATTATCATTGTTGATTTAAGAAAGTCAACATTTACAGAAACAACGTTAACTTCGTTTATTATATGTATTAATTTAAATATCAATAATGATTAAAGAATAAGATGAACACAATAGTCAGTCTTTTTGGTTGTTTTTCAGTTGTTTCATAGGACATCAGTACTTGTCTGTTTGAACTGATATTAGTAGTTATAACTACATCAGTAGTTGTGACTGTATCAGTTCTTGTAACAGAATCAGTACTTATTTATGATATGGTTACAAATGATCATCAGTACTTATTTACTGAGATCATCAGTAGTTATCAATTATTCTAGCTACAGCATACCAAGCCTTAACACTAGGTTTTGGAAATTCGAACTATCCAAAGGCTTAGTAAAAATGTCTGCAAGCTCATCAGCACTAGGCACAAACTTTGGATCAATAAGACCTTTTTCAAAACAGTCCCTAACAAAATGATGTCTGATCTCTATATGTTTGGTCCTAGAGTGCTGGACAGGATTCTTGACAATGCCAAGAGCTGAAGCACTGTACATTAATAATGGAGTCTTAGTCTCTGTAATGCCATAATCCAAAAGTTGGTTCTGAAGCTAGAGTACCTAAGAAGTACAGCTTGCAGTGGCAATGTACTTTGCTTCAGCAGTGGATGTAGCAACAGATGTTTGTTTCTTACTCTGCTAAGAAATCAAACAATTGCCTAGGAATTGACATCCACCAGAAGTTGACTTTCTGGTTAACTTACGCCCTGCATAGTCACTATCAGAAAAAGCAACCAATTTGCAAGAGTGTCCAGTGGAATACCATAAAGCTAGAGATTGTGTACCTTGCAGATATCTAAAGATCCTTTTGACTGCAATCAAGTGAGACACTTTAGGAGCAGCCTGAAATCTTGCACAAACACACGTTGCAAACATCATATCTGGTCTAGAAGTTGTTAAGTACATCAAGGACCCAATCATACATTTGTAAAGTGTTTCATCAATAGCTTTACCTTTCTGATCTGCATCCAGTTTTTGGTGTTGCACATGGGAGTAGAACAGGCTTACAATTTTGTAAGCCAAACTTATTCAAAAGATCTTTTGTATATTTAGACTGATGAATGAAAGTCCCATCAGCCTTTTGTTTGACATGCAATCCTAGAAAGAACTGTAATTCTCCCATTGCACTCATTTCAAACTTCTTATGCATTAAATTGGTAAAGTCATCACACAACTAGGAATTAGAGGATGCAAAAATAATATCATCAACATAAATTTGAACAAGTAGCTTATGCTGATCCACCTTCTTAATGAATAAAGTTTTATCTATGGAGCCTCTAGTGAAACTATTTTGAAGAAGAAAATTTGATAATGTCTCGTACCAGGCTCAAGGAGCTTGTTTCAACCCATAAAGAGCCTTATCAAGCTTCTATACCCAATCTGGATGTTTATTATCCTCAAAACCTGGTGGTTGACACACATAAACCTCTTCTTTTATTTTACAGGGGCAAAGGTCTCATCATAATCAATACCTTCTTCTTCTGAAAACCCCTGAACAACCAGTCTGGCCTTGTTCTTAACAATAAGCCCATTCTCATTTGTTTTGTTCCTAAACACCCATTTAGTGCCTATTGCACACTTACCTGGGGGTAGAGGAACCGGTTCCCACACTTGCTGTTTCTTGAACTGAAGTAGCTCAAGCTGCATGGCTTCCACCCATTCATTGTCTCTCAAAGCAACATGATAGTTCTCTGGCTCTTGCTAACTCATGAAGAGAGCATAGAAGCACAAGTTAGACATTTCACTTCTGGTTGAGACACCAGCATTGATACCACCAATGATTTGAGACATGGGGTGAGTCTTCAGTTCTTGGTGCACAATAAGATCAGTGCAAGTGTTTGTAGCCGGTTCAGCATCAGCAGATGTTGATTCAGATTCTTGAAACCACGTATTAGATGGCAAATCAAACGATGTAGAGGAATGAGAAATCTCATCAGCATTTGTTGTGGATGGAGCTACTGAAGCTACAGGAACATCAAGTTTAGCAGACTCAGGCAGTTAGTCACTGAACTTGAAAAGGTGAGTACTGATATCATCATCATCTTCAGTACCACCAGGTGGAAGAGTTGCTGCAGAAGATGATTTATCCACATGATCTGCAACAGCAGGAGTTTGATAAGGAGCATATTGCAGTATGTCCAAATCAAACAGCTCCACAGGGTTTTGTGGAATTTTACCCTTAGGAGATTCATTGAATTTCACATTCAAGGTTTCTTCAACTTTCTCTGTAAGCCTTGCATGTGGATGAATAACCTACAAAATACCCTGCATCCACCTTAGGATCAAATTTGTGTAGTTGACCCTTTGTGTTGAGAATGAAACAAGGACATCCAAAGGCTCTGAAGAATGAAATCAAAGGAGCCAAATGATATAGAGCTTCATATGGAGTCTTCATCAACCTCTCATTTACTAACACTCTATTCTGCACGTAGCAAGCTGTATTGACAGCTTCAGCCCAAAAGGTCAAAGGCAAACCAGAGTCAGCCAACATGGACCTTGCAGCTTCAGTTAATGTCCTGTTCTTTCTCTCCACTACTTCATTTTGTTCTGGAGTCCTTGGGATGCTAAACTGCCTTATGATTCCTTTTGAAAGATAAAAATCATCAAGTGTATGGTTTGTGAATTCAATACCATTATCACTCCTTATACACTTGACTGATAGGGAATACTATTTCTCAACATACAGCACAAAGTTTATAATCTTCTGAGCAATCTCATCCTTTGAATGTAGAAAGAAAGTCCATATGAATCTGGAGTAATCATCCATAATTACCAGACAGTATTTCTTCTTTGCCATCCTCATCACTCTCACAGGACCAAATAGATCCATGTGCAGTAACTCCAAGCAGGCAGTGGACTTAGGTTCTTCAATGGGAGGGAATGAGACTTTGTGCTGTTTTCCTTTCAAACAAGTAGTGTAGGCTTCATCACATTGGAACTCCTTTATTGATAAACCTCTCACTAAACGATTGTGGATCAGCTGTGTTGGAGCATATATAGTCATATATAGTGTGTCCGTCGCTTGTCGAATAGTCTAGGCTTAATGTTATACACCTGATATGTTGTAAATAGATGAAACTGGGTCACTCGCAGGAGCATATGCGAATGAGACTCAGTCGTACGACTGAGCCATGCTAATGGACCAGCCGTGCCACTAAGAGATGCGATTGGGACATTCGTAAGACTGAACAATAAGTATGGTCCAGTCGTACGATTGAACCATACGCATGGTCCAGTCGTACGATTGAACCATACGCATGGTCCAATAGCACGAATGGGCCCAGTCGCATCTAATATGGGCCGAGGCCTATATATATATACCAGTTTCAATGTGTAGAAGGAGGAGGGGAGAGGAAGTCTGCCCGGAGCCTAGGGCTGCCGGATGAGAGGGGAGATCATGCTCGATCTTCCCCTTGCCAAGAGTCTTGATTCTTATGCTGTAACGAGCTTGTAATCGTTCGGTTTTATCAATGAAACAATTCAATTATAGTTCGTGTTATTGTTTGAATTTTGGTTTGTGCTGTTTATCCTTGCATCAAGAACATGCTCGGATGTTTATCTATCCGAAGACAAACCGACTTAACAACTGGTATCAGAGCCAGGTTACTGCTGGAATGATCTAACAATCATTCTAGCAACCCGTGCTCTTGATTTCTGGATTGAATTTCTGATCTTGACGTTAAACCCACTTCGTGTTCTTCGTGTTTTGCTCAGATCTTGTTACGTGTGTTGCTTCTATGTTGAAATCGAATTCGAAACCACGTTCCTGTCACTCTTTCGAATCTAATGATGTCTACTTTATTTCGGTTCATGTTGAATTCGTCAGATTAGGGTTTTGGGCAGCCATGGCGGCTGCAGATCTGAAAATCTGCGTGCAGACCCGTTCATGCGACTGGGCCATGCGAATGGATCATTCGTACGACTGGGCCATGCGAATGGATCATTTGTACGACTGGACCAAGCGAATTAGCCATTCGTACGACTGGACCAGTCGTATGTTCAGTCGTGCGACTGGACTAGTCGTATGTTCAATCGCACGAATGAGCCATCTGCATTGACTCATTCGCATTTGTTCCAGACCAAAAAAAAAGAGTCTGGAACAGCTTCTTGCACAGAATTGAAGATGAGCAAAGAATATTCACCCAGAGGTTCGTTTGTCAAATAAGTTTGATGTGTACCCCATTATTCGTCAGATTTCCAAAATAGGTGAATGTAATTGGAACACGAAAGCGAGAAGAGAAGA
Source organism: Flaveria trinervia (assembly GCA_025506515.1). Classification (NCBI taxonomy): domain Eukaryota; kingdom Viridiplantae; phylum Streptophyta; class Magnoliopsida; order Asterales; family Asteraceae; genus Flaveria; species Flaveria trinervia. The sequence continues at coordinate 33,364,560 of CM046446.1, forward strand.
TGTCAGCAGTTGGTGCTGATTTTGTGGGGTAGTCAGGAGCATCTGACTACTTATAGGCCAATCAAGTATATTTATCCGCATAGAAGGGATTCTGCTTCTTAGGGGGAATCCTTGTATATAGAAAGTGAAGACGCAATGAGAAAGTGATGATGTGAACTGGTTTCCGATGATGAATCTTCGTGCATGCTGATTTGGTTGATATTGTCAGCTGTGGATTGGAACCTTCAACCTTTTGCCCAATACATCGTGTCAAGACGCAAGGAGAGCACAATGTCTATATATTGGGATATGCTGAATGTGAGGGGGATTTCTGCAGGTGGTGATGTTAATGAGGTTAGCCTGTGTGAAGATTGAAGCAATGGAAAACTATTCGTATCATTATCTGGAAAAATCAGTCATATGGGGAATCTTGCTGCTGTGATGGTGTTCTGCAAAGTAAACGAAAGCTATTGTGCTTAAATTCATTTTCAGGGATGTGGTAGTAACCTGACGGATCGGCAACGTTGGCTAATATGGTTTTCGTTTGATTCTATTGGCAACCAGAGCAAAGATTGACTGAACATTGTAAGAGGTGTTATCTACTATTCACAAGCAACGTACAAGGGGGAATTTGTTGGAGCATATATAGTCATATATAGTGTGCCCGTCGCTTGTCGAATAGTCTAGGCTTAATGTTATACACCTGATATGTTGTAAACACATGAAACTGGGTCACTCGCAAGAGCATATGCGAATGAGACTCAGTCGTACAACTGAGCCATGCTAATGGACTAGCCATGCCACTAAGAGATACGATTGGGACATTCGTAAGACTGAACCATAAGTATGGTCCAATCGTACGATTGAACCATACGCCTGGTCCAGTCGTACGATTGAACCATACGCATGGTCCACTCGCACGAATGGGCCCAGTCGCATCTAATATGGGCCGAGGCCTATATATATACCAGTTTCAATGTGTAGAAGCAGGAGGGGAGAGGAAGTCTGCCCAGAGCCTAGGGATGCCGGATGAGAGGGGAGATCATGCTCGATCTTCCACTTGCCAAGAGTCTTGATTCTTATGTTGTAACGAGCTTGTAATCGTTAGGTTTTATCAATGAAACCATTCAATTATAGTTCGTGTTATTGTTTGACTTTTGGTTTATGCTGTTTATCCTTCCGTCAAGAACATGCTCGGATGTTTATCGATCCGGAGACAAACCGACTTAACAACTGGTATCAGAGCAAGGTTACTGCTGGAATGATCTAACAATCATTCTAGCAACCCGAGCTCTTGATTTCTGGATTGAATTTCTGATCTTGACGTTAAACCCACTTCGTGTTCTTCCTGTTTTGCTCAGATCTTGTTACGTATGTTGCTTCTATGTTGAAATCGAATTCGAAACCACGTTCCTGTCACTCTATCGAATCTAATGATGTCTACTTTATTTCGGTTCATGTTGAATTCGTCAGATTAGGGTTTTGGGCAGCCCTGGCGGCTGCAGATCTGAAAATCTGCGTGCAGACCCGTTCATGCGACTGGGCCATGCGAATGGATCATTCGTACGACTGGGCCATGCGAATAGATCATTCGTACGACTGGACCATGCGAATTAGCCATTCGTACGACTGGACCAATCGTATGTTCAGTCGTGCGACTGGACTAGTCGTATGTTCAATCGCACGAATGAGCCATCCGCATTGACTCATTCGCATTTGTTCCAGACCAAAAAAAAAGAGTCTGGAACAGCTTCTTGCACGGATTTGAAGATGAGCAAAGAATATTCACCCAGAGGTTCGTTTGTCAAATAAGTTTGATGTGTACCCCACTATTCGTCAGATTTCCAGAATAGGTGAATGTAATTGGAACACGAAAGCGAGAAGAGAAGATGTCAGCAGTTGGTGCTGATTTTGTGGGGTAGTGAAGAGCATCTGACTACTTATAGGCCAATCAAGTAATATTTATCCGCATAGAAGGGATTCTGCTTCTTAGGGGGAATCCTTGTATATAGAAAGTGAAGACGCGATCAGAAAGTGATGATGTGAACTGGTTTCCGATGATGAATCTTCGTGCATGCTGATTTGGTTGATATTGTCAGCTGTGGATTGGAACCTTCAACCTTTTGCCCAATACATCGTGTCAAGACGCAAGGAGAGCACAATGTCTATATATTGGGATATGCTGAATGTGAGGGGGATTTCTGCAGGTGGTGATGTTAATGAGGTTAGCCTGTGTGAAGATTGAAGCAATGGAAAACTATTCGTATCATTATCTGGAAAAATCAGTCATATGGGGAATCTTGCTGCTGTGATGGTGTTCTGCAAAGTAAACGAAAGCTATTGTGCTTAAATTCATTTTCAGGGATGTGGTAGTAACCTGACGGATCGGCAACGTTGGCTAATATGGTATTCGTTTGATTCTATTGGCAACCAGAGCAAAGATTGACTGAAGATTGTAAGAGGTGTTATCTACTATTCACAAGCAACGTACAAGGGGGAATTTGTTGGAGCATATATAGTCATATATAGTGTGCTCGTCGCTTGTCGAATAGTCTAGGCTTAATGTTATACACCTGATATGTTGTAAACACATGAAACTGGGTCACTCGCAGGAGCATATGCGAATGAGACTCAGTCGTACAACTGAGCCATGCTAATGGACTAGCCATGCCACTAAGAGATGCGATTGGGACATTCGTAAGACTGAACCATAAGTATGGTCCAATCGTACGATTGAACCATACGCATGGTCCAGTCGTACGATTGAACCATACGCATGGTCCACTCGCACGAATGGGCCCAGTCGCATCTAATATGGGCCGAGGCCTATATATATACCAGTTTCAATGTGTAGAAGCAGGAGGGGAGAGGAAGTCTGCCCAGAGCCTAGGGCTGCCGGATGAGAGGGGAGATCATGCTCGATCTTCCCCTTGCCAAGAGTCTTGATTCTTATATTGTAACGAGCTTGTAATCGTTAGGTTTTATCAATGAAACCATTCAATTATAGTTTGTGTTATTGTTTGACTTTTGGTTTGTGCTGTTTATCCTTCCGTCAAGAACATGCTCGGATGTTTATCGATCCGGAGACAAACCTACTTAACAACTGGTATCAGAGCCAGGTTACTGCTGGAATGATCTAACAATCATTCTAGCAACCCGAGCTCTTGATTTCTGGATTGAATTTCTGATCTTGACGTTAAACCCACTTCGTGTTCTTCGTGTTTTGATCAGATCTTGTTACGTGTGTTGCTTCTATGTTGAAATTGAATTCGAAACCACGTTCCTGTCACTCTTTCGAATCTAATGATGTCTACTTTATTTCGGTTCATGTTGAATTCGTCAGATTAGGGTTTTGGGCAGCCCTGGCGGCTGCAGATCTGAAAATCTGCGTGCAGATCCGTTCATGCGACTGGGCCATGCGAATGGATCATTTGTACGACTGGGCCATGCGAATGGATCATTCGTACGACTGGACCATGCGAATTAGCCATTCGTACGACTGGACCAGTCGTATGTTCAGTCGTGCGACTGGACTAGTCGTATGTTCAATCGCACGAATGAGCCATCCGCATTGACTCATTCGCATTTGTTCCAGACCAAAAAAAAAGAGTCTGGAACAGCTTCTTGCACGGATTTGAAGATGAGCAAAGAATATTCACCCAGAGGTTCGTTTGTCAAATAAGTTTGATGTGTACCGCATTATTCGTCAGATTTCCAGAATAGGTGAATGTAATTGGAACACGAAAGCGAGAAGAGAAGATGTCAGCAGTTGGTGCTGATTTTGTGGGGTAGTCAGGAGCATCTGACTACTTATAGGCCAATCAAGTAATATTTATCCGCATAGAAGGGATTCTGCTTCTTACGGGGAATCCTTGTATATAGAAAGTGAAGACGCAATCAGAAAGTGATGATGTGAACTGGTTTCCGATGATGAATCTTCGTGCATGCTGATTTGGTTGATATTGTCAGCTGTGGATTGGAACCTTCAACCTTTTGCCCAATACATCGTGTCAAGACGCAAGGAGAGCACAATGTCTATATATTGGGATATGCTGAATGTGAGGGGGATTTCTGCAGGTGGTGATGTTAATGAGGTTAGCCTGTGTGAAGATTGAAGCAATGGAAAACTATTCGTATCATTATCTGGAAAAATCAGTCATATGGGGAATCTTGCTGCTGTGATGGTGTTCTGCAAAGTAAACGAAAGCTATTGTGCATAAATTCATTTTCAGGGATATGGTAGTAACCTGACGGATCGGCAACGTTGGCTAATATGGTTTTTGTTTGATTCTATTGGCAACCAGAGCAAAGATTGACTGAAGATTGTAAGAGGTGTTATCTACTATTCACAAGCAACGTACATGGGGGAATTTGTTGGAGCATATATAGTCATATATAGTGTGCCCGTCGCTTGTCGAATAGTCTAGGCTTAATGTTATACACCTGATATGTTGTAAACACATGAAACTGGGTCACTCGCAAGAGCATATGCGAATGAGACTCAGTCGTACAACTGAGCCATGCTAATGGACTAGCCGTGCGACTAACAGATGCGATTGGGACATTCGTAAGACTGGACCATAAGTATGGTCCAATCGTACGATTAAACCATACCCATGGTCCAGTCGTACGATTGAATCATACGCATGGTCCACTCGCACGAATGGGCCCAGTCGCATCTAATATGGGCCGAGGCCTATATATATACCAGTTTCAATGTGTAGAAGCAGGAGGGGAGAGGAAGTCTGCCCAGAGCCTAGGGCTGCCGGATGAGAGGGGAGATCATGCTTGATCTTCCCCTTGCCAAGAGTCTTGATTCTTATGTTGTAACGAGCTTGTAATCGTTAGGTTTTATCAATGAAACCATCCAATTATAGTTCGTATTATTGTTTGACTTTTGGTTTGTGCTGTTTATCCTTCCGTCAAGAACATGCTCGGATGTTTATCGATCCGGAGACAAACCGACTTAACAAGCTGATTCATGTTTCTAAGATTGACATGACCCAACCTTCTATGCCATAGTTCAGATTCCTGAAGAGAGGCTTTGGAGAGCAGGCATGGATGACCCTTCAAATCAATACTCTTTGACAAATCCAAGGCATACACTCTTTCGATCCTGTTGGCCTTCAGGAGAGTATGTTCATCCATTACCTTATCAATCAGCCAAAGAACATGGGAAGACAGAATCCTGCAGTTCTGGCTTGTGAAAAGTGCAACATGCCCTTTATCACACATCTGACTGACACTCAGCAGATTACACTTGAGATTCTCCACATGGTTGACATCATCAAACCGGATTTGTCCATTACACACATATCCTTTCCCATTGATGTAACCTCTGGCATCATTTCCAAATGAAACAAACCCCTTCTTTCCTTGAGAGTAGTCATTAAGAAGAGAACTGCTCCAAGTCATATGCATAGATCCTCCACTGTCCACATACCAGATGCTCCTTTGGCATGTTGAAGAACCCTGCATAAAAGAAAACTAGTTAGATTTTGAGACCCAAACCTTTTTGGTTTTGGGTCTGTTTTCATCAACAGATGCAACCATAACTTGTTTCTTATGATTAACAGCTCATGAAGAAGGAGATGGTACTGAAATGGATTCCTTGGATTTGGGCTTGGAATGCGTTTTCAGTGATTTGATCACAGGTGCATCTAGTTGGTTAACTCTCCCCAACCAATACTGAACCATCATAACAAGTTGTGTCTGATTTGTAGCCAAAGCTTTCAGCTCTTGTGACATATCAGTACTTGTGTTTGACGAGTTCCTGTGATCCACCATTTCCTCCTTAAAATTAACAGACTTAGTCTGATGTTTATCATGAGGATCACCATCAGCTGTTTTGTGATTAACCTTATCCTTCCTTTGGATCTGGTTGAAGGCTTCGTTTATCACAATGGAATGATTGCGGTACAAACTTGGTCTCAAACTCAGTTTTCATTTCATCCATCTGGATTTTAATGAGCTTATCTCTCTTGAGTTTGGAACCCTTTCTGTACCAACATTCATCAGAAAGATGATTGAATTTACCACATTTTTCACATGGCTTATTCTTCATCTTGGATTGATCAACTGCTGATGTGGAAACTACTGAAGGTGTGGTCTTCAGTACTTTCCTCTTTTCAGTACTTTTGTTCAGTACTGAAGAACCTGTAACAACTGAAGAGTTGTTCTTCAACTGTTCATTGTCAGATGTTGTTAATATATTTATTTCAGCTGATTTGAAATGCTTTTCAGTTGTTGTAACTTGCCCTTCAGTACTTAAGTTACTTTGAGGGACAACATCTGAAATACTCAGCTTCATGTGCTTATCAGTAGTTAACCCATCAGCCAATTGACTTGCTGAGGTATCAACCCTTATTTCATCTTGTGATTTTGGGAGATCACTTGAGGATGATGCACATGATGATGTGGTTTAGATATTGCTTTCACCTTCAGATTTTACTATTGGTTTTGGAGTAAAATCTGTTGGAGGTGCAATATGGTTGTAACCAATTCCAAACTTCACATTCGAAGCAGATTGCTTACTGTGAAGCATTTCAAATCCCTTGCCGGATGACACCAAGCGGTCACACTCAACCTGGGTAACTGCAAGTTTTTCTTTGAGTTCCTTATGGTTCTCAAGAATGACCTCTAGCTTAGCCTTTTCATCATTTAGTTGGCATTTAAGCTTATAAATCTCATCATCTTTGTCCTTAAGGACAGACTCATATTCAGCTTTTCTTTTGGAAATAGTTTGCTCAAGCTCTAGATTTTGATTAATTACAGCTACATTTGCTTTTATAATAGAGAAAAATGCATCTATGCAAGATTCAGAACAAAGCTTGGCCTTAGCCTCAGAGGATACCTTGGTTACCTGTGAGGAAGATGCATTGGAGCATGAACTCTCAGTAGAATCCAGGGCCATGAGAGCTAGATTCCCAAAAAGATGTTTACCACCATGTTGACTATCACTAGCAAATAATTGCTCAGTACCAGAGAGATCATCTGGTAAACTGCTCCAGTCAACATTACCAGGGGTGAAAAAGCTATGATAAGGTTGTGGTTGAGATGGTAGAGGCTCAGGTAATGCTTGTGGTTGTTGTGCAGTAGGAACTTGAACAGATTTGGCTGAGGCATGTAATAGCAGGGATACGGATATGACATTCGACCCTGAGGGACAAAATATGCAGGCGAAACAGGTTGTGAATGATGACCAGAACTAGCAGGATGTTGCCCCATGTTTTGTGGACTAGTGTTTGGAAAAGTCACAAAGGGTGCACAAGAGTTAGATCCAGATGTTCTACACTCTCTAGCAAAGTGTCCAAGGCTTTGGCATTTGTGACACTTCAACTTACTCTTGTCAAAACCAACTTTGGTTTTGCCAGAGAGTCCTGGAAATTTCCTGCCAGTCCTCTTGTAGAACTTCTGAGATCTGATATTAATCAAGGCCATTTGGCTCACAATATCCATTTCTTCTAGATCATCATCAACTATTCCTTTCAAATCATCCATGATAAAACATAATTGTCACTATTATAGCCTGAGTGACTATCAACACCAACAAATGCATGATCTGAACTATTTGAAGAGAAATCTATATGCTCATCATAATTACTTTCAGATGCAGCATATTCTGACTCATGACCAACCAAGGCACTGTTCCCTAGTACAAAGTCATCAGTGAGCTTTCCTGATGATGCCAGTTTCCTTTTTTACTCTATCTCTCTCTCAAATGTAAGCAGTTTCCCATGAAGTTGGGTGAGAGAGTTTATCCAGATTTGCACTGGAGCGTAGGACAATAGTGTATGTGTCCCATCTCTTAAGCAGTGATCTAAGGAATCTGTTGTTCATCTGGCTATTGGTATATTCATGTTTGACCATTTTTAGCTCAGAGATCAAACTGGAAAAACGCTCAAACTATTGAGTCAGTGTCTCACCCTTCCTATGAGAGAATATTTCATATTGTTGGGCAAGGATTTCTCTGTTGTTTGCTAAGACCTCATCAGTTCCACCGAATTGTTCCTTCAGTGCATTCCAGAGGTCATGAGTAGTTTCATGATTTATAAGCCCTGAATAGATTTCATTCGGCAATGCCATGGCCAGAATTCCATGGGCTTTAGCATCAATCTCAAATAGTTTCCGATCATCATCTGAGTATTGTTCCTTCTTCTTCGGAACCATTTGATTGGTTTCTGGATTGTTCACCATAGGCTTATGTGGACCATGTACCACCGATATCCAACAACCTGAACTATTAACAGACAGGTGATGAAGCATTCTTCGTTGCCATATGTTATACTCAGTCCTAACCAGCATCGGAGGCTTGGTTGAAGAACCGGTATTGTGAGGGTCATTAGAAGGAGTAGTCATTCTCAGATTCAACAAAAATCAATTAAGTTTTAATAGATTTAGAACAAAACGCAACAAACCAAATTGAACCAAGAGAAAACAAAAAGCAATAAAACGAAAGTAGTAGAAATTCAATTTAACTATAACCGATTCTTGCAAATATGCTAATTCAATCAAACATAGATATCGAATAGCAGTTTCAATGATCAATTGTTAGATCGATCAACGATTAACCGGCTCTGATACCAATTGTTAGCATCAGTGATCTACGTTTGATTGATTAGAGAGTATTGCAGCAGAAATCAAACAATGAATTAGACAATTCACAAGAATACAATTGATATTCAAAGTAAGAGAAAACGATTATAGAAAGAATTCTGCAAATCAAATATTTCATTCGATACGTGCTTTCGTGGTGGCAAAATGTCACACATACAATGAGGTCAATCATCCCTTATATAAGATATGTCGTGGTGGAACATTCCTTATATAGGAGATGTGACGTCTGCTGATGTCATTAGATAGTGACATCTAACAGAATTATTCAGACTACTGAAAGTTAACACAACTACTGAAGATGTCAAAACAGCTGACATCTTCTTACAAAAATACTAAGTGTTAACTATCACTACAACTACTGAAAAGAAACTACTGAAACTACAACGACTGAAGACATGCTCTTCAGTCGTTTTACAAATACTGAAACATAAAAGAAAACTACTGAAAGGAAACCATCACAACACTGAAGAATGCTACTTCAGCTGTTGATCTTCAGTACTTTAGTCTTCAGCTGTTGATCTTTAGACTTTGGTCTTCAGCTGTTGAAGTCTTCAGTACTTTAGTCTTTAGCTGTTGATCATCAGTACTTTAGTCTTCAGCTATTGATCTTCAGACTTTGGTCTTCAGCTGTTGAAGTCGTCAGTACCTTATCAAACAGCTGATCAGGTCTTCAGCAGTTGTTATGATGTCTGTGGGACTTAGAGGTTTTTCTGATCAGGCTCATTGGTTCTTTTGGTCCAACAACATCCCAACATTATAACTTCTTCTCTTGTATGCTTTAGCATGCAGGTTATCCATATCTTGAATCATGTGCACATGTAGACATAAGTCATTCTTTGCCCTTTCATCAGTTAGCTTTAGGAAGAATTTGTCACAAAGGTATGATGTATAGATTGGGTGAAACAATTTGATCTCCACTGGGTCAAAAATTCTTATCTTATCAGCTTTCTGCCCTTTAGCATTCCTCAGCAGCACTAGCTATTTTGTTTTCTCAAAATAACCCCATTCTGTTATCGAAGATGTATATTGATTTCCATTAAATCTTTTAATAGATGTTGCATTTCTGTTGCTCTATCCAACCCTTTTTAACATTTCATCATCTACAAGTGAAGAGGGTTTAGATGTTGTTCTTTTGATTCCTTTAATTCTCTTTCAGTGCTCAACATCCTTCTCCTAACCTCCTTGATCACAACATCTATGAATTTCATCTTTGTCTTTCCCACATACACAGAAAAATCTCTTCCCCTTGAATGGATCAGATAGTTAGACATGGTTAGTCTTTGCATATCTTTAATATCTCTCTTAGGAAGACTTAGTATTGCTTCTACATCATGGAAGTATTGGATTCTTCCAAATGTTTTTTAATGATTGCATAATCCCAGTCTGGATCATATTTCATGGCCATAATCCTATTTTCCTCCATAGAACTGGGAATTGTAATGTGGTCATATAACTCTATCCGTGTAGATTTTTGCTTAGTAATTTCTCTAACTGTTGTGCCTAGAGGCTACACTTTTCCAAGGATAACTTCCCTAGGCTCTCTTATTAGCTTATCTTTCCCTTTATGTTGATCTTTAGATATATTGAGTATAGGATGTGCAGGAGTTTGCTTTGTTGCTCAAGAGAAGAATTTGGAGTTTAGTTATGAATCTCACCCTTGTGTCATGCTCAAGAGCTATAACATGCTCCATTATTCTCCTTTGCTCACCAAATGATCTTTCCTTGAGTTCATAGCTTTTGTAGTTGTGACCCTGTAACCAGCATATCATATTTTATTTTGAGAGCTTAGCTATATCACAGTGACCTAACTCCTTGATTTTCTGAATTGATTGATAAGTTGTGATTATTTCATAGTTGCAGTTTGGGATGATGAAACGATCCACTTCAAACTCTTTCAGCACATCTTTCATTTCACTCATGGTCATCCTCTCTACCGTGTCATACGGAAATCCATGATTTATCATAGTCATAAACTTTGAGGATCCTGGCCTCTTTTCAAGTATGTCTCTAGTGGTGAGCATCACATCAGACATTTCTTCTTTCTATTCTTTGGTAGATTCAATCTTTGTGAGCTCATTACATTAATCATCACTTATTGTTTCAATGGAAGACATGGGCTTTAAGGATGAAAATTCAATAAAGTACTTCCTTTATCTTCTATATTGAATGGTTTGCTTTGAGATCTCAGAAGTTTCTTTTTATTGCTTTGTTGCAGGAGCAGCATGTGATTCCAGTACACATATTTTCTTCTTCAGCTCCTCAACCCCTTCTTTCATTTTTAGTAAAGCTTATTGAGCATAGAGAGTGTGAGTTACTTGATCAATTTTCAGTATCAACTTCTCATTCTCATCTCTCTCAAACTTTATTGATTCTTTGAGCTTTGATTCTTGTTGAAGAAGAGCATCAATCACTTCATTATTACATAACGCATCTTCCCTTAAACTTTTGATCCTTGACTCTAGCTGCATTAACAGATCATCCTTTTCTTTTATTATCCCTTTCAGCTCTTTAATTCTTTGCTTTTTGCAGTTAGACTTCACCACAAGCTATTGTATTCAGCCACCATATAGCCTTTACTCACTAGGATGTCATCATCACTTAGATCAGTTTCATTGTAAGCAATACATCGATATAGTTTACTTCTTCTTCTTCTTTCGGATGTTGAGCAGTAATCTCAGTATCATGTGCCACACTTGCTGAGCTAGTGCATGTCTCTACAGCTTGAATAGGTTTATCTTGATGAGGTTCTTGTTCAAGATTTATGCAGAGCACGAACGGTTCAGTTTGACTGAGGTAACTAGTTGTTGAGAGTTTGAGTGTGAATATGGAATGGTGTTGGCTTGAGCAATCAACTCAGTCTCACTCGAGTGAACTGAGTTAAGAGACTAAGTGACAAATAGGTTTAGTGAGCATACTCTCGCTTATTGATGAAAAGTGGAGAGATTGGCTGAGTGGTTTGACTTGCTGAAGAGTATGATATGGGTGATTGTGGTTGATCTTGTGATAGAGGGTGGATTAGAGAGGTTGGTTGGGTGATTTAGCTGGCAGGTGATTGTGATTGGGATGTTTCAGGTTGTTGGTTAATGGGTAATTGAAGAGGTGAAGATGATGCTTGTATTGAATCAGTAGATGAGCTCTCTTGAACTTCTTCCCATATTAATTCTTGAGGGATGTTTTCATTTGCATCTACCACATGAGCAAACATGGGAATGTCTCCTCCTTCATATTTCCCGGATATTTTATTCAGAACCAATCTACCTAGGTGTGCTTGAACAAACACATCTCCATCTATAGCAGGCCCAGGCAGATCAACATTGATGATCAGTTGCAAAAATGTTGGAAACATGTACATCTTGTCAATGCTTTGTACTTTGATGTGATCACATAAGCAGTTGAAGATGTACTTTGATTAGTTGTATGTTCTTCCCTTAAAGACACCAATAATGCCTCAAGAGATATGCCTTGAAAATCTGTCAAGTCCAGATATCATGTTTGAGATGCACTTAAGATAAGTGTGGCAGAGAAATCTATACGGCTTACAGAGTCTTCCTTTCTTTATCTCTCCCTTCTTGAAGTCACCATCACACCCCATCAGTAGAAAGACTATATCTATGTATTCATTCTTGACCACATCAGGGTTACCAACTTCTACATCTTCCAACTCTATAACTATTCTTATTGTCTGTTCATCCAGTCTCAATCTTCGATTCTTCACATCTGCCACAATAACCTGTCATCTTCATCAATTCGGACAGAGTTCCAGAAATTAGAAATGTATGATTGATGAGTCACTGTCTCTGATGATAAGGCATAGAACAACCTGGATCTTCTTATATATCGAATAATATCTTGGCATCCTTTCGAAACAGGGTCGTCAGGATTTAAGAAAGCAGACACATTGTGCTCTCTCACATATCGATTATCCATCTGTTCACAAGAATAAAGAAGATTTGGTTAGAATCACAATATAGATATGACAATGCGAACAATTGTGAGAATAACCAAGAATCAAAGGGCTCATTATTGAACATTACGAGATGTTTTACTTTGAATACAATGATATGATAACAGAGTTATGTGATTGTTTGATGTTTTGATTGAGAATTTTTGAATGTTTGAGAAAGGGGGAAAAGTTTGTTAAGGGCATTTTTCTAGGTCTGAAAATTTTTCTGAAAAAGTGAATAATGAATATTGAAGTCAAAGAATATCATTTATACCCTCTCAGACACATTAAATTTGTTTATTTAATGATGTGGGACCCTCAACAATTTAACTTATCCGCAGTTCTTAGTTCTTTGTGTTGGGTTTGTTGGACCTTAATCAAAGTAGTTTAACGATTTAAACTATGAAAACACAGCGGATTAAAACCTTAGTATGTTCATTTGTAATCTGAAAAATAAGGTTCATTTCATAACAACAACAAACCCAAGAACATAAGGATTATTTATATGTGTTTGAACTAGCTATGATGAAGAAATAAACAACCAAAACATAACATACAAAGTACCGTTTGTGGAGCGGCAGAAAAAAACGATTTTCAGTGAAGATGACGAGGTTGTTGAATAGCCAAAACACCAAGGATAGGTGTCCTCAAGCATCCATACCCACAAGCATCAAGCAAAGACCACTCTTGCTAGGATTTGCACACCAAAACTCAAAGAACAAGCTGCTGGAACACTTCCAACCGAGAATCCATCATGAAAATGGAGAGATTTTGTTCTTCTTTTCTTGAATGTGTGAGAGAGAATAAGAGGTAAAGAGTGTGTCTAGTTCTTGGAGAATGGTTAATTGAAAAACACAAATGGACCCCTCCCCATAAGTGGGCGGCCGAAAGTCCACAGAGAGGGGGTTTACCCACAAAACCAATCTCCAATTTTTGATAAACTAGTTGTTTTTATTAGTTATATAATTAACCTTTAAATTATATTACTCAGACACACTTTTATTATTTAGTGTTATTTAACTAAACAAAACAACATTACGAATAACATCCATCAACAAAATATCCTTATAAGTTGTTCAATCTCATATGCAACTTATTTAGAAAACCCATTTTAAAATTGGTGTAATTTTTTAATTGCATGATAATATCATCAATTAAATATTAATTGGTGTTTGCTAAGCTTGTTATTGGGTATGACCCGACTTAGATCATAACGTACTAACCACATCAATGTTCTATGTGTCTTCGGCATAAAGAATCCAACAATCTCCCACTTGCACAAGATACATAGAAGATTGATGCAAGCAGTAAATACCGCCTAACAACGGTTTACTACCCTTAATACGCATGACTTAAAGCCATTCAATAACATCATCCCCTTCATGTATCCAACTTGAAATGATTTAGGTGAATCAATCATTTATCCTTTTGTTTCAGATGTCATGTTAAATCCAAGGACATAGAATGATCATTCCTTGTTGATTTAACTTAATCAGGCCTTAGACATCTTGCTCTCAACAAATAAGTGGAAGAAATTCCATCTTGACTACATACGTTTTTCACAATCACCTCGTGTCACACCTGAACATAGCCTTATGTACTACCCATTTGAAGTATAACACCTGAACAAATTCCATCAGAGCAGTGAAGAACTAGCTCAAAGTGTAACATTTGGTGAATATCAAAACCATATGTATCTCAGGTCGGAGGATACCAAATGATATTCGCCTTTACTCAAATTACTTATGATCAATCTAGATGATTCCATGTAGTAAAATTGAGATGCGGGTCGGTCCAATATTTATATCCCACAAATATCTATGAACCTTGGCAGTAACCAATTGTTTTTATTCATTTCTTATGAATATCCACCAATCCATGTTCATAATAGTCTTACGTTCATATTTGTTCCCACAAACATGACCGACTATGGAAATTAGAATAATAAACATATTCATGGATGTATACATGCTAAAATGAATATAACTCAAAATATCACAAGTAAATAACGAGTTAAATATTACATTGTTTCAAACTTTTAATACTAAACAGATCAATTCTAGTCACTAGAATATCGAAGTCCTAAGGCACCAGTATAACTTTCATGCTTTGCCCTCTTAAGGAGCTTCGTGAGTGGATCCGCAATGTTTTGACCGGTGTGAACTATACGAATACATATTTTTCCCTTTTCAACTTCATCCTTTATGTACTTGAATTTCCGCTCAATATGCCTAGCCTTTTGAAGTGCATAGGGTACCTTGATTTATGCAATCGTACCCTCGTTATCACAAAAGGATTTCTAGGGGCCTTGAATGGTAGAGACCACCCTAGGTAGGCTATAAATTTCTTTATCCATGCAGCTACCTCAGCTGCTAATGATGCGGCTATGTATTCGGATTCTGTAAAGGCCAATGCTATCCCATTCATAATGAAGACATACCCCGATTGTGATCGAGAATCATCTCGATCGGTTTGGAAACTCGCATACATGTCACCTTTTACAACGAGTTCCTCTTCATCAGATCCGTATATTAGAAACATTTCCTTTGGCCTACTATGGTATTTCGATATACTTTTAACAACTATCCAATGGCTATTACCTGGATTATGCTAATATCTGCTTGTCATGCTTAACGCGCATGACACATCTAGTCTAGTGCATATCATCACATGATGGATCCTATAGCTGATGCATATGGGATGTCCTTCATTCGATCTTGCTCATCCTTAGAGCTAGGACATTGAGATCTAGTCAATATTGTCCCTCTTTGAATAAGTGCCATACCTTTCTTAGAGTTTTTCCATCTTGAACCTTTTCAAGAGTTTATTAATATATGCACTTTGATTTGAACCTATAAACCGCCTCGATCTATCCCTATAGATCTATATTCCCAAAATATAGGCAGCTTCACTGAGATTTTATGGAAAACATCCAAGCTAGGTTTTAACACCTTCCATGGTTAGAATATCATTTCCAAAAGGTAGTATGTCATCAACATACAATACTAAGAATGTTATTATGCTCCCACTAGCCTTTGTATATACACAAGCCTCGTCAGCGTTCTTGATGAAACCAATTTTTTTAGCTCTTCATCAAAACATTGATTCCAACTTCTCAATGCTAGATTTAATCCATAGACTGACTTCTTTAACTTGCATACCTTTTAGGATGTTGTGGATCGAGAAAACCATCAAGGCGAACCATATGGACAGTCTCTTCAAGATGTACATTAAGAAAAGCGATTTTGTCATTCATTTGTCAAATCTCATAGTCACAACATGAAGCTATAGAAAATAATATCCTAATTGACTTTAGCATTGCCACAGGCGAGAAAATTCATCATAATCAACCACTTGATTTTGAGTGAAACCTTTTGCTACAAGTCTTGTTTTGTAAGTATCCAAGTTTCCATGTATATCTATTTTCTTCTTTGAAACCCACTTGCATCCAATCGGTTTGGAGTTAAATGGAGGGTCAACCAATTCCCAAACTTATTGTCATACATGGATTGCATCTCAACGTTCATGGCATCTAGCCATTTGTCACAATCTGAATTGGACATCGCTTCATGGTATGTAGTTGGCTCATTGGACTCAACCACATTGCCTCCATTCATGAAGAATCCATATCTTTCAGGTGGAATGCCGACTCTACCAGATCTACAAACGTTTTTTGTGTATAGATCAACCTCTTGATCATCATCAACAACCTCTTGTTGATTGCTAGTGTCAACCAAACGTGTATCGGCTTGTGGATTTTGATCCTCATCAAATTCCACTATTCAAAGCTTTATTCCTTCCATAAAGAACTTAGTTTCCAAGAACTCATCCTTTCAAGCAATAATTACACATGCTCTGTTGAATCAAAGAAGTAGTATCCCATACAATCTTTGGGATATCCAACAAATATACACTTAGTGAATCTACTATCTTGGTCAGGGCCATATTCAAAATATGAGCCACGGAGAGCATTGCGAAACCCTAAAATGACAGAGGTATTGAGCTTATAGCCATCATAGATTGAACCATATCCAATAGGGTTCGATTTCTCCTTTCAGACACACCATTATGTTGTGGTGTTCCCGGTGGAGTAAGTTATGAGACGATCCCACAACCTTTTAGATGGTACTGAAAAGCATCACTAAGGTATTCACCTCCTCTATCTGAACAAAGAACTTTGAGAGTTTTATTCAGTTGATATTCTACTTCATTCTTGAAGACTTTGAACATTTCAAAAGCTTCATGTTTATGTTTCATCATGTACACATAAGCATAGCGACTATAATCATCGTAAAGGTAATGAAGTATCTTTAACCATTTCTAGTCATTGTCTTTAGAGGGCCACATACATCCGAATGTATAATACCTAATAAGTCTTTTGCCCTCTCGTTAGTGCCACTAAAGGGCGACATAGTCATCTTAACTTGTAAACAAGATTCACACTTGTCAAATGAAACATTTTCATTTGTTTTTCAAAAGACCATTCATTTGAGGTGTTTGAATCCAATTCTTGTTTATGTGACCAAGACGACAATTGGCAAGATAAGAATCACTTAAACCCATTTTAAGTTTCCTGGTGCTTGTTTGGTATAATCAGCTATTATAGGATGAATCATTATGAATTAATTCATAGATTCCATTAAAAGGCATAGCCTTGAAATAGATACATCATCCATACAAACATAAATACCATTGTAAACAAACATTAATTCATAATCACATTGTATTAAAAGGGAAATCATAATTATGTTCCTAGTCAAACTAGGAGCATACAAATTGTTTTTAAGAACAATTCCAAACTATTTGAAAGTTTCAAAATATTGTCTCCTTGGGCTTCGGCATCAACTTTTGCTCCGTTTCCCATGTAGAGACTTGTGTCTCCCTTCTTGATTTGCTTATTTCTTTTGAACCCCTGCAACAAATTGCAAATATTAGTTCCACATCTGGTATCCAATACCCATGTGTTTGAAAAAATAACATTTCAACCAATGTGAATTATGAAAGTTGTACCTGAGGTTTGCCCAGCATTCTTCTTGTTTCTCAAATCTTTGAGACAGGTTGGACAATTCCTTTTCCAATGTCCTATCTCTCCACACTCAAAGCATGGATCGTTCTTCGTTACCTTATGCTTCTTAAGCTTAGGTTTTGGACGTTTCGCTTTAGCCTATCCTTTCCCCTTTCCTTTTATGTACCCCTTTCCTTTTATGTACCCCTTTCCTTTAGCAACATTTGCCTTGGGATCGGGGAATGGCCTTTTCTTATTGCCTTCCTCATTGATCGAGGGAACAAGTAGAACCTTTCTACCCATCCCTACCTCAGCTGTTTTGAGCATTGCGTGAAGCTCACCGATGCTCTTGTCCCACCCGTTCATATTGTAATTCATTATGAACGTCTCAAACCTTTTAGTTAGGCCATTAAGGATGAAATTCGTGGCCAACTCCTTTGAGACGGGACAATTAAACCGCTCGAGGCGATCAACGTGGCTTTTCATTTTAAAAACATAAGATGACACCGATTGGGTTTCTTCCATGTGACACGCATGAAGCACTCGAACCGTTTCGAAGCACTCTACCTAGCTTGTTGAAGGAACATTTCGTTCAACTGGGTAATTATGTCATATGCCCCAAGATGCTCCAAGTCCTTTTGGAGTCCGAGAATCATAGTTGCCCAACATGAGGCTGGAAACCTGCATGGAATCCTCAGTGTATTGAAGCCAATCGTCACAGGCCTTAACATCCTCAAGGTGGGGTTGGTCAGGAATAGGATGGTCAAGGACATAGGCCCTCTTCTCTTTCTTGAGAACAATTCTCAAGTTTCGATACCAGTCCATAAGTTATTATGGTTAAGATGATCCCTTTCTAAGATGATTCTCAGTGATAGGGTAGGGACGGTCGGGGTGGTAGCATTATTGTTTGCGGCCATTACTACAAAATTACAAAGTTCATTTTAGTATTTCTGAAAAATTGCATTTTCATTATTAATACCCTTTACACGTCTGATAGACAATAATAATTAAAATCTAGAATCCAAAGTTACATTTAAATGATGGTTAGGGGACCTTTATCCCATATTTAAATTAACAAGGTAGTCAACATTTGGGAATTGCAACCTATTGCAACTTCTAGCTTTATGGGATTGGTTAAACATCTTACGTTTAGTCAGCATGTAAAATCCCAACAACACCATTGTACGCCATGCTTCGGTGACCCTATGCACATGCTTTCCAATTCAAGTCGTCCTACTTACGCACACGTGTGAGTTTACATATACAAGTGGTTAGGTGACCTTTCTCCCATAAGTATGTTAAGCCCACCTCAAACACACAAGTTCCCTAAATGTGGTAAGGTGAGCTTTATCCCACAATTAGTTCTCAAGTAATTTGAGTTTCGTGTAAAAAGATGGTGTTAACTTGTTTCCAAAGGGATTAAGTGTCCATTAATTCTACTTATGAAAACTCTATGTACCTTGTATTCACATGCTTTCAAATACATGATACCCTATGGTTCTCTTTCAATAAAACCTCTTTTATTTTGAAATCATTAATCCTTTTAATAACCTTTTTATTAGTCACTTAATTATTAGGAACCAAAAAATTCAGCTTGTTATGATAATTTGTTTAGATTGTTAAGCATATCCATATATCAAACAATCAACATAAAATGAATAATCAAACAAGCATATATCAAACAACCACATATGCATAACTATAGCCACTATGTTGACAAAACTTTTTTGCCATCACAAGTGTTGTCATTTGGTTTTTCCTAAGGGTTGAACACAACATAAAGACCCCCACTTGAACTTGCAATGCTTCAAGTCCTTCTCTTGTGTCTTCATCTTGTGCATCTTTTTTTACAAAATTTATATCCTAATACAAATTTTCTAATAAAATAAAACATAGTTAATCTATATTACATAACAAATGAATGAATAAATAAATTACATCCAAATACAAGCACAAAGAATAATTATTACAACCCATAAGATGAATACAACCAAAACAAAACATCCATTCAAAACCAAATCAACACAAGGTCAAGGCTAGGTTATGCACCAATATGAATCATCATATACAACATTCAAGAACCAAATAAATCCCCATATGACCCTAAATTTTCAGCGAAGATAAACCAAGAATTTAGGCTCTTTTGTCTAAACAAAATCATAATCAACCACTTGATATCTTTCTTTCAAGGTTTAATCACAAGCATGTTAGATATAATCTTGAAAGGTTGGGGATTTATAATCATCACCAACAAAAACAGCCCCTTTAGGTTGTTAAAGCCCCATAAAACCAATTTTACAAGTACAAATGAAACTAGTCATCCACATATCCGGCTCTGATACCAATGTTGGGTTGTTCGACCATATCAAGTAGTTTAACCATTTAAACTCTGAAAATGCAGCGGATTAAAACTTAGTATGTTCATTTGTAATCTGAAAACTAAGGTTCATTCGTAACAACAACAAACCCAAGAACATAAGGATCATTTTATGTGTTTGAACTAGCTATCAAGAAGAAATAAACAACCAAAACATAACATACAAAGTACCGTTTGTGGAGCTTCCGAAAAAACAATGTTCAGTGAAAATGATGAGGTTGTTGAACAGGCAAAACACCAAGGAAAGGTATCCTCAAGCATCCATACCCACAAGCATCAAGCAAAGACCACTCTTGCTAGGATTTGCACACCAAAACTCAAAGAACAAGCTGCTAGAACACTTCCATCCGAGAATCCATCATGAAATGGAGAGAATTTGTTCTTCTTTTTGTGCATGTGTGAGAGAGAATAAGAGGTGGGGAGTGTGTCTAGTTCTTGGAGAATGGTTAATTGAAAAACTCAAAAGGACCCCTCCCCATAAGGTGGCGGCCGAAAGTCCACAAAAGAGGGGGTTTTCCCCCCAAAACCAATCTCCAATTTTTGATAAACTAGTTCTTTTTATTACTTATATAATAAACCTTTTAATTATATAATTCATACACCCTTTTCTTATTTAATGTTCTTTAACTAAATTAAACAACATTACAAATAACATCCATGAACAAAATATCCTTATAAGTTGTTCAATCTCATATGCAACTTATTTAAAAAACCCATTCTCTAAATTGGTGTAATTGTTTAATTGCATGATCATATCATCAATTAAATATTAATTGGTGTTTGCTAAGCTTTTTATTGGGTATGACCCTACTTGGATCATAACGTACTAACCATATCAATGTTCAATGTGTCTTGGGCATAAAGAATCCAACACTTTGACACATAATCTATGGATTTCTTATATCATGTGCGGATGACTAAAAACTTCTGCTAATTAAGTATAACCTAAATTTTCAAATTAGATTATACTTTTTGAACTTGCTCATCCATAGTTTACCAATCTACGAATAGACAAAATTAATAAAGTTTCCACACTGTAGCTTTTGTTGATGCTTAAAATGGCATTGTGGCTTCTGCTGATGTTTTAAAAGCACTGTAAGAAACTTATTCTATTATATGATTCAAGTCCACTTCTTAGAACCATTTATTGCGTTTGGACCTTGTTGAATTTGTATTCATGACAATTGTGCACAAGAAAGTTTAAATTTTAAACATCATGAATCCAAGAGCTAAGGTGGTTCTTAGGTTCCAATTCTTTCAAATTGATAATGAAATTGACTAACTTATCTTCATGATTCTACTCCCCCCAAATTTTTGATTAACGATGACAAAATGCATTTATCATAAATTTCTAAGAATGTTATCATGAGGAATGTTGAAGTGTGTTGATGCACAAGCATATATATACACATATAATGGGATCATACTATAATACTATGCCTATTCCTGATAAGTTATTTATTATTATTATTATTGTTGAATTGATACATGAGCTTAGTTCTGATTGCAAGTATATTGTCCACTTAAATCCATACAAGAGTTAGTGTATCAACTATGCATGTTGTTTATCATGTTTTCATGTTGATTAGATAGTAAGTGTTGTGGGCCTCATATTCAAGTCACCTATAGTTGGCCCTCCCTTAGTGAGTCAAATCATCACTTTTTCACACTTAGAAACTATGTACTTTAAGTTATAAGTTCTATCTTGAGATGCATTTGACATCTCATTAATGCATTGATATGAAAGCTCTAGATTAATATACAGTTGATCACATAGGATTCTTTTGAGAGCTTAGATATGATCATCATGAGGTTACCAGGTCTTTACTCACGTAAAACTGAGGTGCCTTTAACCCAGGTCTTTGTTTACACAAAACAGAGGGATGATGATGATCATGATCTTTTCCTATTTGGATACTCATATATACAACATGGTCATCATACACCCAGGTTTTTGTTTACTCAAAACAGAGGGAGTATGATTTGCAAAGATAAATATTATAGAGTGTTGGTACATAGTGTGCTAGGACGAGTGATTTGATCACATCTGAATAAGACTCACTTTCTGTATCCTCAAAATGAAGTTTCCCACAAACAATCACATTGCATTATCTTTGGCATGCACTATGTGTAGTTTCCACTCGAGATGAACCTACTCACATATCAAGAAACTAGCTAAGATTGTAATGATATTTAGGAATTCAGGAATAAGCAAAGATATAGTGTACTATCATTTCCCAAGCATATGTCATGCTGAAGCATCATTACATGCTTTGGAAGATACTTCAGAAGTCTCTTCCGAGGGTAAATTGCTTTCGGAAGGAAATTTGTACTAAGACAAGCATTTATTTCGAAGGTAATTTATTTATTGCTATTTATAGACAAATGCTTTTCTTTGTTTGTTCAAAATGATTAATCTAAGTTAATCATGTCCAGAGACTCAATTATAAAATAAATCTAACCGAATCAATGTCAGGACCTGGTATTTGAACAAAATACCTAATGATTAATGTGTAAATCAAACCAAATAGTGCGGAATCCTATTTGATTGGCGATCCAATCAGTGAGAACGCATGTAGAATCAATAAAGTACTGAATCAAACGTTTAGAATCAATTAAGAATCGATCTACAGCGTTCTATGAACTTAGAGTATGAACTTCGAGGTTTCTGGACGGCTAGGGTACGTCTGGAATCAAAAATAGAATCAATTCTCTCGTTTTTCCACGAATTGGGTTGTACTTATAGGTTAGTATTGTTCATTCGTGTGACTGAAACATTAGTATGATTCAGTCGTGCGATTGAACCATACGACTGATTCATCCGCATAACTGAGTGTTCAGTCGTGCGACTGAGTCATTTGTATGAAGCTATTCATGCTTATGGACTATTTAGGTGCATGGACACTTAGTCGCATGGCCATTCAGACGCATGATCACAGTGGGACGCATGGTCCAGTCGGACGCATGAGAACTTCACATCACCAAGTTTGAGTGTATTTAACATTATAACATTATGTATGACACTTCAAACAGTCACAAACCTAATTAACCAATTCAACATCGACTCATTAATGAAATATTAAATGTCATAAATACCAGACAATCAATATCATTTCATTAATCATTCGAACCATTACATCAGAATTAGACAAACAAGATCTATTACAATCATAGCATGATCTAGGGACATATATGTACCAATAAACTCCCCCTTGGACCTAGATCTCTCTAATGTCTTCTTGTCTTCATTAGCTCTTTAAACTTCTTGTACTTATCCTCTTTTGTAACTCCTTCATGAATCTCAAATGCAAAACAGAGTCTTATAACATTTTGGAACTAGAGGGCTTGTACTATGTCCTGCGTATCATAGAACAGTGGCCACTTGTACAGAGTGTAGACATCATTTGCTGACAAGTTGGTGAGCCACATTGGGTCAAATACCCTGATGGTATCTATTTGGCCCTCTTTGTTTAGAACTATGACCGCTTCTCCTGTCCTCCAATCGTAGTACCACCACTTAAAGTGTGGAGTGAATTTCGGTGGGATTTCCCTGAGTGGGATTCTTGACATCGTGCGTGGAGGACTCCACTTCAACACTATATTTGGCTTTCTAGTAATGGCATCAACTTCAGATCTTCTGATGTATCTTCTAGGCTGTTAGGGTCTGAAGTTAACCCACCTGGTGTGTTACTCCTTTCTTAGGGCAGCATCAAACGAGCCTGACATCTTTCTTGTGTCAGCATACAACAACTTTAGTGTGGCCAGCTGGTTGAGCTCAAAACCTGGTAGAGTCTTTAGATCATGTGGAAATCTAAAATACTCTATGCCCTTCTCCCTCTTAACTGCATAAACGTTAAGGTCATCAAAATATGCCCATGCTATAATCCTTCCTGACACCTTATGATGTTTCTTGACTCTGTAGAGTTTGGTGTAGGCATCATGTTTAGGTGCAGCTCGTTGGGCTCTAACTTCTTCAAAACATGCAGCCCACTCAGCCTTTCGGATATCAACATCATCATTTGAGGCATGGGCCATTTCTTCTGTCTTCTTAGACTCCTACTCCATTTTATCTAACATCTCAAACGTATCACTGATAAGGGATTCACCCAGATTGGGGACCACATTTCCCTCATTGTCGGCATACGGAGGGTAGTGCTTTGCAGTGACATCTTCTATCTCTATTTCCTCAATGTGGTTGAGCTCTTCGTCACTTGTCGAGTTGCACGTTGGAGCATCCTTCACAATCTTATCGGGATTTAGCTTGAAGATCTCAGCTAGTTGCTCATTTGATAGATCGTGAATTATTTCCCCTACTTTAGGGGTATAACTCACCGACCTTGTGACGATCCATTGCAGATCAAGAATCATAGTTAGCTGATCTTGATTTGCTGAAGGGGAGCAACATCGAACTCATCCCTCTAATAGTTTGGATCTGTTTGATATAAACATGTAGTACATCAACCATTGGCTAATAATCAAAACAGAAAAGCATTAATCTTAGCATAACCATTAATACATAAGTTTAAATACATTATTCAAATACAAAAGTAATTAAATACATAGACATCTAATTATTACTTTTGTCTTGGATTACTGGGTCATCACTTGGTGGAGCAGAGGAGGAAGCTTGTTGGTCTTGATTCTTCTTAGACCTCCTTTCTTGACCTTGAGCAGAGGTAGATGCAGCTGCATCGCCTCCTTCTTCATCATCATCCTCATTCCTCTCCTCTGTCCTCTCATCCTCGATCCCCTGATCATCCTCAGTCTCATCATCATCATCTTCATCATCATCATCACCATCATCACCATCTCCCTCTTTAATCTTCAGAGGCTCATCTTTAGATCTCTTAAGTTTGAGTATGATGGTCTTCTTAGTATTCTCAATCTTCTTAGCAGAAGTGACTCTATGCTCTTATAGTTGGGCGATCTCGTGGCTCTGAGCAGCCATTTGTTGGGCTTGCTCCTCGATTAGCCGAGCCTGCTCCGAGATCTAGTGTGACTGCGTAGCTGTGAGATCTGCAAGCTGTCAGATCTGTGCAGTCTTCTCTTCATCAACAGCTAAAAGTCGCATCACCATACGGTTAGCGCTGAAAGCTGGTCCTCTACCCCAAATTGAGGTAGATGAGATCCATATACATGTGTGGGATGAGATGAGGGTCCGCTTGGTGGCTAGTAGTGGTGGTGGTGGCTATGGTGAAAATGGGGTTGGGTCTGTGAGATAATGGAGGTGATGTAGGAGTGATGATATGGTGGTGGTTGGCATATGTTCAGTGGTGGGAGGTGTGGTGGTGGTTGTTGTGGTGGCTGTGGTGGTGGATGGTGTGGATGTAGAAGGGGTAGTGGTGATGGCAGATGTAGTGGCTGTGGTGGAGAGGAAGGTCAGTCTTCTCCTCTTCTTTTCTGGTCGTGGGGCTGAGCCATCCGTTTCTTCCTTGATCCAGTCGAGGTGGATGCTCCCCCTAGAACACGGCTAGTAGACTCAGGAGCATAGCTAGGATCTGCAGTCATCTCTCCCAAATCCCTGGGGCATTCACCAACCGCCGGAGTCCATACTCTGTGGGAACAACCTTGCTTCCCACAGTCCTAGTCAATGGCTCCTCGTCTGACTCTTCTTCCTCTTCACCAGGTATAAAGTCCTCGTGGAACTCGGCTGACTCAGCTATGTCTCCCATGGGGGCAGATACTGGAGGTATAACTTCTGTAGTTGCGCCCTTCGGTGGAATGGGCACGTCATCTCCAGCATCCCCACCGTCATCATCATTAGAGTCATCGGCGGGTAGAGCAATCTGCTCAACATCAGAATCACTATCGTCGTGGCGCCACTTCCTCCTAGCTGGCACCACATAGTTTTCACGCGCCAGATGCCCAAACAATCTCCTGATAGGGGGTTTCACCTGCTTTCCCCTGTATACCTTCATCCGGCCCAAGGTGGTATCATCCATCACCTCAAGCACTACATCATCATCCTTCTCCTTTGGCAGGGAGGGGAGCTTCTGGTCCATGATCATTTGCATAAATCGGGGGTACATGCAGAAGCCCTCCTTCCCTTTCCCCTCAATGTTCTCCACCAAGTAGGTGAAGATCATCCTGGAGAAGCTAAATGGACGGTTCAGCACCAACGCAACAAAAGCGTTCTGGATCTGGTCAGACAACTCATCAAAGCCTCCCTTTCTAGATGCTATGCATTTCAACAATACGTGAGCAAGGTACTTGAGCTGGGGATAGAGGTTGCTTTTGTTGAGCACCCCAGCATTGATGTCCCCAGCGTACTTGGCTCGAAGAAAACATCCTCTGACAGTAAGGGGGTGTAATTCAGTGAGACAGTCAGTATCGTCCCCCAATTGTAACACGGTCCTTAGATCCTCCTCTGTGATAGCTATAGCCTCTCCAAAGATAGTACCTCTGATACAGTGAGGCTCAGGGGATCGATCAACAACCGCACCTTCCCAGAAGGCCTGCTGAATAGACCGATAAAGTGTACATGGAGCAGATATAGCGTGTGCAATCCTCGATCTCCTAAGGAAGGTTATAATGCCCGAGAAGTCTAAAGCATTTATGGATGTGAGATCCAGATGAACACAAATATATTGCTTCGTACTCATAGTCCAACGGCTGGCCATCTGTTACACAAGGAAAGTAAACATAGCACCCATTGGTTAAGAATGTCATGAAACACTCGGACTTGAACACAATTCTTTTTTGTCATGCGAATGAGGCTGTGCGACAGGGATTCAGTCGTGCGAATGACTCCATACATACTACTGAGTGTGCGACTAGACTCAAGCGCATGTAGCCTCATGCGGTTACACCAGTCGTGCGTCTGAACTCATATGCATAGTTCAGTCGTGCGGTTACGCTATTCGAACTCTTCAGTCGTTCGACTGAAGCTCATCAACTTGTCCATTCGCATGTCTTTCTGTCCGCTCAATTCAAATTCAATTTTTCACCAATTTTGAGTTTTAAACTTCGTGTTCTGGTTCCTTAGACTCGTAATTCATTCGTTTAACACCTAAAACCTTTAATTTCATTTGTTTACGTCCTTTAGTTAGGTTATTTTCGCACACAAGACACGTTTTTTCTAACGAATCCGATTGTCCAGATTTAGAGTTAAATTGAATGATTTGATAATGTTTCTGCACCACAAATTACCTCTAGAGTCAATGCAAATGGTCAGTATGTGAGAATCGAGGGTTTATAGTGATCAAACGAAATTTGGGCAGCGTAACGTTAGTCGTGCGATTTAGGGTAAATTTGAGAGTGGTGAGTCTCTGCGACCGACTCACTCTCTATTTATACTAACCCTAAATTCAATCATACGACTGGGCTCATACGCACGTTTCATTCAGGCGAATGTGCCTCAGTCGTGTGATTGATTCAGTCGCCCCTTACAGTCGTCTCATTCAGTCGTCCCACTAGAGTTCAGTCCTGCGACTTACCCATTCGTTCACTCTTAAACATCCGACTGGGTAATCGTATGGGCCATTCGGTTGAATGGTCCATACTTATGGTCCATTCGTACAAATGGATCCCATTTGTATGATAAGTCCATACTAAAGGTCCATTCGTGCGAATGGGTCATACTTATGAAATTTTCTGCATTTCTTACCATTTTACATTTAAACCCTTTTTAAACTATAGTATAAACATTATAATCATTTGATCATCTCAGACATGATCCTTTTAGGTGAGTGAATCCCATACTGATTTTCATGATATAGTCCAACGAACAAACAGACTAAAATGACTAACTAACTAGAAACTTAAACTAAATACAACAATAAACACTTGTTTTTGACTTTTTGTGAGAGATAAATCCTAAGATAGACATCTCCAGGATTTGGTTCCAGAATAGGCAGCTTCAATTAAGTTTGACCACACCTGGACCAATTCAATTTTGGAATCATATAGGCAAGTCAAATCATTTGGGACTAGTTATCAAAACCTTTTGATGCTCACTTCTTGGTTTTCATCCAGAGTCTGTAGCAATTTTAGGAAATTACACTCATACTATTAGATTCCCACATTGATTTGAACTTTCAAGAATTGCAGCCATAATGATTGTCAATATATCTGTCCTCTTAAATTCATACACAGACTTTAGACACAAACTGGTGATAGTTTTGGTTTAATTATTTTAACTAACATTTGTGGATCCCACACTTATATGGTAACCAACATTCCTCAGG
This sequence comes from Flaveria trinervia, assembly GCA_025506515.1. NCBI lineage: Eukaryota > Viridiplantae > Streptophyta > Magnoliopsida > Asterales > Asteraceae > Flaveria > Flaveria trinervia. The sequence goes on from CM046446.1 coordinate 33,392,666, forward strand.
AGCTTCTGAGCGGTCTACGGGTATTTTTAGAAGAAGAGACTATTCTTAGAGCTTTCACAGAGAAGCCAATCCTCAGGTCAGTGCCATCGCACAGCAGAGAGGCGGCAAACAACAATGAAGTCTAGAATATCTAGGTTATGCTTATCCTCAGGTCAGTGCCATCGCACAGCAGAGAGGCACACAACCTATCTTCTTGTTAAAGCAGCTAAATTTTCTTTTGTACACAATGCACCAACAACATATGTCATTAGCTTGATTGCATTTGTCTTTCATTTTTTCGTGCTTTGCTCTAATTTTGGTTATCCGCACACATTTGTGGCATTTACATGCTCATTACCCCTTATTGGAATATTGTTGATTGTGTTAACCAGTGATAAGATGGCAGCCCACCGTCAGTTGAACAACTTAGTTTGATCTTAAAATCACTAGTCAGGTCTACTCATCCATTGTGTTGAATCTACCGACATATCATTGTGGTCTAGCAACCTCTAGGTCTACTTTCTCTGTGTTACCTTAGTAGTTACCAGTTTTTCTATCATCTTCCCTTTTATATGGCTTAGACTACACAGACTTATACTTTGAATTTTGCATCTTTTCTAAATTAAATTTTAAAGTCCCTTTTCATTTGTTCCTGTGTACTATCATTGTCCAAAAGGTTTGAATCGGTATCACAAATACGATCTACCTATATCAGCTGTCTACTCCTTCTCCCTTGTTTTTTTTATAATGTTACTAGCTGACCTACTCTCCCCAAAAATTCTAAAATCATACTGGATTGAATTATTTTAGGATTTTAACAGACAGCTAAATAACATGAATTTAATTTAAACAGAATAAAATCAATAAGGAAAAATGAAAAAAAACGTAACTACAATGCATCGGACTACACATGATCATCATCAGGAATAACATCACTTTTCTTTTTGACGCCGTTGAACTCTAACAAATATAGAAAACGTGGTTTATCAAAGGCTTTTGTATAGAGGTCAGCGCGTTGAAAATCAGTATTAATTTTTACCACATCAATTAAGTTCTTTTCAAAACAGTCTCTTATGAAATGGTATTTAATACTGATGTGTTTGGTCTTTGGATGTTGTACTGGATTTTTAGTGACTACAATTGCAGCAGAGTTATCAACAAAGATAGGAGTAGAAGAAAACTTTAAACCGTAATCCCACATTTGCTGTTGAATCCAGATGATTTGTGAACAGCAACTTGCAGCAGCAACGTATTCGGCTTCACAGGTTGACAATGCAACCAAGGTCTGCTTCTTACACTGCCAGGTAACTAATCTCCTCCCAAAGAATTGACACCCTGCTCATCTAAACTTGTAGTTCATCTTGCAGCCCCCGTATTCCGAGTCACTATATGCCGTGAGCTCAAAGTCATCATCATGAGGATACCACAACCCAAGTGTGGGTGTACCCTTTAGATAACGAAATATCCTTTTGACCCCGATCAGATGGTTAACCTTCGGCTTAGCCTGATATCTAGAACATAAACATGTTGCATACATGATATCAGGTCTTGAGGCTGTGAGATACATGAGGGATCCAATCATTCTCGGTACATTATGGCATCTACCAGATCTCCATTTTCATCAGGTGCTATATCATGATTTGTAGCAAGTGGAGTCCCAGCTACAGAAGCATGCTCCATGTCAAACCAACAAAGAATGTCTCCCACATACTTGGTCTGATGTAGAAAGATCCCATTTGGTGTCTGATCCACCTGTTACCCAAGAAAGAATTTCATCTCCCCCATAGCACTCATTTCAAACTCTTTCTTCATAACTGCTTCAAACTCTTTGCATAATTCTTCATTCTTTGAACCGAAGATTATGTCATCGACATAGATTTGTACTAGCAGTAGGTCGCCATCTTTTTTTTTGATGAACAGTGTGCAGTCAATAACTCCCCTGTGAAAGCCGTGTTTCACAAGATGAGTTGAGAGTTTCTCATACCAGGCCCTAGGAGCTTGATGAAGCCCGTAGAAGGCCTTGTCGAGTTTGTAAACTCTGTCCCGATGATAAGGATCTTCAAATCCCTCAGGTTGACTGACATACACTGTCTCTCGAATTTCCCCATGAAGGAATGTACTCTTCACATCCAATTGATAGACTTTATGTTGATACATGTATGTCCCTAGATCATGATATGAAATGTTATAGATCTTGTTTATCTGATTCTGGTGTAATTTGATATGATTAATGAATGATATGGGGTGTTGTGATTTGTAATGATTAATATTTCATTAATAAGTTGATATTAAATTAATTAATTAGGTTAGTGATTGGTTGAATGTTTACATATAATGTTTACTAATTAATACATTCAAACTTAAAATAATGAAGTTATCATGCGAATGGCCCATGAAAATGGACCATAAGCATGAACACCTTCATACGAATGACTCAGTCGCACGACTGAACCAGGAGACCGGATCAGTCGTATGATTGTAATATAAGACTGGCTCAGTCGCACGACTGAACACTCAGTCGTGCGAATGAATCAACCGCATGGTTCAATCGCACGACTGAACCATACTAATGGTTTAGTCGCACGATTGAATAATACCAACATATAAATACAACTCAATTCGTAAAAAATAAGGACCTCGATCAATTGCGATTCCAGACGTACCTAGCCGTCTAGAAACCTCCCAATTCGTTCTCCAAGTTCATAGAACACATTAGATCGATTTCCAATTGATTTCTAACGTTAGTTTCATTCTTTATTGATTCTTCGTGTGTTCTCACTGATTGGATCGCCAATCAAATAGGATTCTGCACTATTTGATCTGGTATACACGCTAATCTCCAGGTATTTCGTTCAAATACCATGTCCTAACAAGTTGTATGAGAGCATTGGCTCTTGATTACGTGTGATTCAATCAAGATTGATAAAAAGTTTGTGTTTTTGCACTAAAAACGCAATCTTTTGTGTCAAAAGTGATCTTGGACGTTCCCTGCTCATCAAAGTTTGGTTTCTACGGACTTAGGCAATTAAACCTTGCGAAAGTTAAAATTTTTACGGCTAAAACACGTCTAACCTAGAAATTTTCGCATAACAACAGCTTCAGTCGCACGAGTGAGCCATTCGCACGACTGGACCTCATTCGCATTGCTCAAACGCACGATTGGACATAGTCGTATCTCTATTCGTACGATTGAACCGTTCGGTCGTACTGTTCACACACATCAGATTCATTCGCACGACTGAGCTAATCACTTAGACCAACCGCACGATTGAACCAGTCGTAGAGTTCATACGCACAACTAGTCCATTCTCACCCTTCAGTCGCCCTAGTGACAATTGTTTATTAGACTTAAAGTTATTCAAAATGGAAGATCAAATGTCAGCCTTTACTGCTGGGAAGGACTCTAGGATCCAGAACCTGCTGTTACTTGAGAGTGAGGTGGGTAATCATAATAAACCACCAAAGCTTTTAACGTTAGATGAGTTTCCCCACTGGAAACAACGTTTTGAGATCTACCTCAATGGAATGGATTCGAATCTGTGGGAAGCCATCGAGATTGGATATAGAACGCCGGTGGGAGTCGATGGAGTAAAGTTAACCTTAGGAGGGATGACAGACGCGCAGAAAGTGAAATATAATGCAGAGAAGAGGGTCTATGCATTGATTACACAGTATATCCTAAAGACATATTCCACCGGTACTCAGAGAATAAGCAGTCCAAGAAACTATGGGATGAGCTAGAAAAGAGGTACGACAGGAATGCCTCGTTGAAGGCAATCAAGGCTAAGGAGTTAAAGAAGGAATTCGACAACTTCTCATCGATGGGAAACGAGAGTTTGGACGATGTTATAGATAGATTCTACCATCTGATGAGTGAACTGCATACACATGGGGTGGCTACTACCATGGAAGAGAAAGTTACTAATTTTGCAGACGGATTGCTTGAAAAATGGGTTTCATTCGTGTCTAATCTTAGACAGAATGGAATGCTGGAAAAACTAGATATTAATGATTTCATTCTTAAGTTGCGAGAAGAATCACTTAGAATGAAGTACAGAGCTCAGAAGTATACGTACAATCAAAATCCAGCTTTATACAACACCACGCCTCAAGCTAAGACATCTGGAGCACCTCTCCAGACTGCATTTGTGTCTAGCTCATCGGGTCCTACACATGCACCTCCTTCAGGTTTAGAAACGCCAGGGTCTTCTTGTACCCAATACATTGGATCTGAAGCAAATGCTACTAGATTGAAGACCGAGAACCTCGGTAATGTGACTATGGAAGTAGCTCGAGAGCACATGGATCTTTTGGCAGCAGTGGTTCATTCTTATGATGAACTGGTTGCTGGGAAGATTGGAAACTGCCATTTGGCAGACGAGGACTACGAGCAGGTGGACGAAATGGAGCTTAAGAGAATGGATATAATGTGGGCTTTAGCCAGTGCTGTCCGGAGGGCAAAGAGGTTTGTAAAACAAACTGGACAGAACTTAGTAGCAACTAAGGACACCACATTCAGCTTTGACAAGAGCAAAGTGACCTGCTTCAACTGTGAAGAGAAGGGGCACTTCAAAAGAGAATGTGTCAAGCCTAAGAAGACGGGTAACGGGAACCCATTCTCGTCCTTCACTCGTCAAGACAAGCAAGCTACGAGTTCTACTTCATCAAACAAGGATCCAAAAGCCTTGACTGCTCATGATGATGAAGGACAGGATTGGAGCTTTAGGTTTGTCTCACCAGGGGAATCAAACATTGCAAGTGTAGAAGATATTGACATGATTCCGCTAGTGAAGGAGATCTAGCAGTTGAGATAGCGATGTCACATAGTGAAGAAGCAACTGCAACCGAGGTCAGTTACCAGCCTAAAGAGGATACTACCACGTCAGAGACAGAAAAGACACAATCACCAGAACTAGAGACATCTGATGCTGCATTGATGGCTAACTCTTCTGAATCAACTCAGGTAAGTACTACTGACCAAATGTTTAATAATCATGGTTGTTCTGATTGTGATACTTTTAGGAATAGCATAGATGAAAAATTTACTAGGTTATTAGATCATAATGATAACTTAGTAAAAGATTTGCAACTGTGCACTGAGGCTAATAGGGTACTAAAAAATGAGCATAGTTATAAAGAAAAGATAGACCTTTTGACTAAACAGCTTAGGGAAACCGAAGTAGTTGCATTTAACCAAGCTAATGAAATTAGGTACTATCTAAACTCCTTAGAAGACACTAAAAAGCAAAAGGCGGTTCTAGAAGTAGAAGTAAATTCATTAAAACAGAAACTGCATAGTTGGACTAGTTCTTCACACATAGTCCAACACTTAGTGACAGACAGGAACAACGGGGAGGGATTGGGTAACAAAGTGGTTCCACTACCATCTGAGACTTTAATGAACACTAAGACTAGACCAGTAAATAGTAATCCCATCAAGGATCATGTAGTGTTAATCTGGAAAAGGAATTGAAAAGGTTAACTTAAAGTCAGGGTCAAACAGAGTCAAATCAGAACCTAAAAGGGCTTTTAAGGATAATCTTTCACATACTTCAAGTAAAAGACAAATTAACCAAAAGAAAGGATGACAAACATGTTAAATCAGTTAATTTGGTTAAACTAGTGAAAACATCAAAAGAACGAGAGTCAAAACCTAAAGTGAGTGATGTTACTAGAGTGTCACACACGTCTCCACAAAGAAAGTTTAATCATAAAGTTGATAGCAGGACGTGCTACAACTATGGAGAATGTGGAAACATTGCTTCCTATTGTTCTTATTATCAGATGCCAAGGAAGAAGATTGAACTTCAGGACTCAAAACCTAGGTCTTCTAAAAGGAGCTCTTTAACTCCACCTAGAAGAACTAGTGAACAGAAGGTTCAACCCGTTAGCCAATCGACTGTTTATCACAAACAGGCATTGCACAAATCTGGCTTATGGAAAGAGAAGTCAATCTCTATGTCTGATAATGATGACAAGAAGGAACCTGAGCTACCCTCACCTTCTAAGGGTCAATGGGTTGAATTCTGATGTGTGATGCCTTTGGGAAACCCAAGCCAGTAAAGGCTTGGGTTCCTAACCTAAACTAATCCTTTACCTTGTATGTGCAGGTTGTTCAATATAGTGCTGAAACTAACATGTGGATTGTAGACAGCGGAGCATCCAGGCACATGACAGGAAACAGAGCTCTTTTATCAAATGCCAAGCAAATAAAAGGAGGGCATGTTTCGTTTGCTGGAAACAAGGGTGGCTATATCACAGCTCAGGGAGAAGTTGGAAATGAGAAAGTTAAGTTTGATAGGGTGAACTACGTCCAGCAACTTCAAAACAACTTACTCTCTGTTTCTCAAATATGTGATAAGGAATTAGTCATCTTCGACAAGAAGAAGTGTTACGTACGGAAGAAAGACTACGTGATCCCAGAGGACCAAGTTTTGATGACTGCTTCAAGATATAAAGATCTTTATGTCTTGGATCTGTCAACAGCTTCTACAATGGATCATGAGGTTTAGTGTTTTCTATCTAAAGCTACTGAAAAGGATTCCATTTCCTGGCAAAGGAGAATGGGACATATTAGTCAAAGGAAGATGAATCACTTGACTCAGAAGGATCTGGTGAGAGGAGTTAATGTTAAGAACTTTCAGCTTCCTGATTTTTGTGTAGCTTGCAAGAAAGGCAAGCAGACAAAGAAGTCTCATATGAAAAAGAAAGTTAATTCAATAGAACTTCCTCTTGAACTTCTTCACATGGACTGTTTGGTCCAATCAGTACAAAGAGCATTGCAGGCGACTTGTACTGTTTTGTGGTCACCGATGACTACTCAAGGTTCACTTGGGTAATGTTTCTAAAATCCCAATCAGAAACATTTGAATCATTCAAGGAGTTGGTAACCACACTGGAATCTCTCTACAAGCTGAAAGTTAGACAAGTACGCTCAGACAACGGAACGGAATTCAAGAACCAATGGATGGAGGAATACTGCAAGGAAAAGGGAATTGTGTATCAATTCACTTCTTCCTACACACCTCAGATGAATGGCGTTGCTGAGAGAAAGAACAGAAGCTTGATAGAGACAGCACGGACTATGCTGGCAGACTCGAAATTGCCTATCCAATTCTGGAATGAGGCAGTGGCGAATGTTTGTTCCTGATAGTCAAGCGCCACGGTAAAACATGTTACGAGCTACTACAAAGATGCAAACCGAACTTGGAGTATCTCGAACCTTTTGGGGCACCGTGCACACTTCTGAAGAAGACACAAGAAGGTAAATTCAGCAAGAAGGCAGATGAAGGCATCTTTCTAGGATACAACATACCGAACAAGCGAGTTTACAACAACTCAACGGGTCTAGTAGAAGTGTGGTGTAGTGTTGACATTCAGCGATTTACCACACCACCTACTGGCAAAGGACCCGCCTACTTCTTCGACTAGGGTGGATTCTTCAAGTCGTTCAACATTCCTCTCTCTCCCTCGGATGACGAGTTAGCTACACGAATGATGTATGATAGCTTGAATCCACAACATATAGCTCACCGGGAAAATCATCTACTTAGTCAGGGGGAGTAGTCGATGACAGTGACTCCTCCTCTGAAGATGAAGCTGAAAAAGATACCAGAACAGTCAGGAGGAACAGGTTCCAGTTCCTGAAAGCCCACAAGCATCTATCAGTGATACACCTTTGACTTCAGAGCCTCAAACTCCGACCACCTCAGATGCAGATCCAAATGCTCATAATCTTGGCTCTGAGGTAGCTGTTCCTACTACTCCAAGATCACGAGTAAACGTCTATCATCCCCTAAACAATGTCATTGGAGATGTCAGATCGGGAGTGCAAACCCGAAATCAGCTATACTCAGTTGATTACGCCTCAGTTATCGAAAGGGATATATTCATGATGGTGCTTATCGGTGTTTTGTCTCCCAGTTTGAGCCAAAATACATTAGTGATACACTAAATGATGAGGCGTGGGTGAGTGCCATGCAAGAAGAACTTCTTCAGTTCAAGAAGTTAGATGTATGGACTCTGGTTGATAGACCTAAAGGTGCTAAGGTCATTGGCACCAAATGGGTTTTAAAATGCAAGAAAGATGACCAAGGGGTCATTATCAGGAACAAGCTCGACTGGTGGTTTAGGGTTTTCGCCAAGTTAAGGAATTGATTACAATGAGGTGTTTGCACCCGTGGCAAGGATGGAAGCCATTCGTATCTTCCTTGCCTATGCATCGTACATGAAAATTAAAGTCTATCAATTAGATGTGAAGAGTGCATTTCTTCATGGTGAAATAAGAGAAACAGTGTATGTCAGTCAACCCGAGGGATTTGAAGATCCTTATCATCGGGATAGAGTCTACAAGCTCGACAAGGCTTTATACGGGCTTCATCAAGCTCCAAGGGATTGGTATGAAAAACTCTCGACTCACCTTGTGAAACACGACTTTCGTAGGGGAGTCATTGACTGCACGCTGTTCATTATGAAAAAGATGGCGACCTATGTTGATGACATAATTTTCGGTTCAAAGAACGAAGAGTTATGCAAAGAGTTTGAAGCAGTTATGAAGAAAGAGTTTGAGATGAGTGCTATGGGGAGATGAAGTTCTTTCTCGGGCTACAGGTGGATCAAACACCAAATGGGATCTTCCTACATCAGACCAAGTACGTAGGAGACATTCTCATCATTTTGACATGGAGAATGCTTCTTCTGCTGGGACTCCACTTGCTACAAATTACGATATAGCACCTCATGAAAATGGAGATCTTGTAGATGCCATGATGTACCGAGGAATGATTGGATCCCTCATGTATCTCACTGCCTCAAGACCTGATATCATGTATGCGACATGTTTATGTTCTAGATATCAGGCTAAACCCAAGGTCAATCATCTGATCGGGGTCAAAAGGATTTTTCGCTATCTAAAGGGTACACCCACACTTGGGTTGTGGTATCCTCATGATGATGACTTTGAGCTCACGGCGTATAGTGACTCGGATTACGGAGGCTGCAAGATGAACTACAAGTCTACATCAGCAGGGTGTCAATTCTTTGGGAGAAGATTAATTACGTGGCAGTGTAAGAAGCAGACATCGGTTGCATTGTCAACCTGTGAAGCTGAATATGTTGCTGCTGCAAGTTGCTATTGACAAATCATCTGGATTCAACAGCAAATGCGGGATTATGGTTTAACGTTCTGTTCTACTCCTATTTTTGTAGATAACTCTGCTGCTATTTCAGTAACTAAAAATCTGGTCCAACATCCTAAGACCAAACATATTGGTATTAAATATCATTTTATACGAGATTGTTTTCAAAAGAACTTAATTGATATGGTAAAAATTAATCTGATTTTCAACGCGCTGACCTCTATACTAAAGCTTTTGATAAACCACGTTTTCAATACTTGCTAGAGGTCAACGACATTAAAAAGCAAGTGAGGTTATTCTTGATGATGATCATGTATAGTCTCATGTAACTTATTTAATTTTTCATTTTATTTGAGTTTATTTGCTTAAATGAGTCTGTTTACAATTAAACTTATGTTATTTTTGCTATTTATTAAAATCCTAAAATAATGAAACCAGTTATGATTTTAGTATTTTAGGGGGAGAATAAGTCAGCAAGCAACATGAAAAAAAAACCAGGTAGAAGGGGTGGAAAGCTGATATAAGGTAGATCGTATCAGTGATACCGATTCAAACCCTTTGGAATATGATAGTACACAAGAACAAATCAAGAGGGAATTTGAAAAAGGTGCAAAAATTCAAAGTATAAGTCTATGTAGTCTAAGCAATATAAAAGGGAAGATGATAGAAAAACTGGTAACTCTTAAGGTAACACAAGGAGAGTAGACCTAGAGGTTGCTAGACCACAATAGATATGTCGGTAGATTCAACACAATAGATGATTAGACCTGAATGGTGATCTCAAGATCAAACTAAGTGGTTCAACTGACTGTGGGCTCCTATCTCATCACTGGTTAACAGAATCAACAATATTCCAATAAGGGGTAATGAGCATGTTAACGCCACTAATGTGTGCGGATGACCATAAATAGAGCAAAGCATGAAAAAATGAAAGAAAAATGCTATCAAGCCAATGACGTATGTTGTTGGTGCATTAGTGCAAAATAATATTAAGCTGCTCTAACAAGGAGATAGGTGGTGTGCCTCTCTGCTGTGCGATGGCAATGACCTGAGGATAAGCACAACCTAGATATTCTAGAATTCAGTGTTGTTTGCCGCCTCTCTGTTGTGCGATGGCACTGACCTGAGGACTGGCTTCTCTTTGAAAGCTCTAAGAATAGTCTCTCCTTGTAATAATACCCATAGACCGCTAAAAAGCTCCTGAGGAATGTTGATTACCATATAAGTGTGGGATCCAAAAAGGTTCGTTTAAATAGTTAAACCAAAAACAATCACCAGGTTGTGTCAAAAGTCTGTGTATGGATTTAAGTGGACAAACATATTGACAATCATTGTGGCTGCATTTCTTGAAGTTCAAATCAATGTGGTAATCTAAGAGTTCCAGTATGATTTCCTAAAGTTGCTAATGACTCTGGATGAACACCAAGAATTGAGCATCAAAAGATTTTGATAACAAGTCCCAAATGATTTGATGTGCCTGTATGATACCAAAATTGAATTGGTCCAGGTGTGGTCAATCTAAGTTGAAGCTTTCTATTCCGGAACCAAATCCCGTAGATTTCCACCTTAGGTTCTATCTCTCACAAAAAGCCAAAACAAAGTCTTAATTTTTAGTCTTTAGTTTAAGTTTCTAATTTAGCGAGTCGTTTTAGTTAATTTGTTTGTCGGACTACATCATCAAAATCGATAAGGGATCAACTCACTGAATGGGTCATGTGTGAGATGACCACATGAATTTTCAAGTTTAAAGCAGTCACGTCTGAGGTGACTAAATTGGTTAAAAATGATCATGTTTGAGATGATCAAAACTCATAATGTCTATTTCAAAAAGTTAAAATGTTCAAAATGGCAGAAAATCTACTAAGTGTGACCTATTCGCACGATTGGACCATGAATATGGACCAACCATGCGAATGGATCCCATTCGCACGACTGGACATTAAATTTAGCCAATCACCCGAATGGCGTTTAATAATGATCCTTTCGACCGAATGACAGGGTACGAATGAGTCAGTCGACCGACTGAGACTCAGTCGGCCAACTGAAAGCGACTGACTGGGCCAATCGCACGACTGAACCTCAGTCGCCCGAATGAACTGAGCGAATGAGGCCAGTCGGCCGATTGAAATTAGGTCAGTATTTAAAGGGCCTCAGTCGATCGCGTTTCACTCATCACTCCCAATCGCACCCAAATCGCTTTCTTTCCGTTACTCTGCCAAACATTTCTAGAGATCATGTTTTCACATTGCTATTGATCTTCTGACATTCGATTGACAAGTATACAGGTACATTGCTGTTAAATCTTAAAGAAATCAGAAGATCTTGAGTCAAATTTGTGTTATTCGAATGAAACATTAACCAGATTGAAAAATGTCCTAATAACCTACATAAACTTAGCAAAATGTTAAAATTAAGTTTAATAGGTCATTAGTGACAAGATGGCGAGTCTAATGGACCATTAAACCATGTTAAATTACTTGAATTAGGTCAAGATTCGAACCTCAGTCGATTGAACAGTGGTCATGCGATTGGTCGTTCGGATGAACTCCAATCGCACGATTGAATCTTGCGATTGGATCAATCGGCAGAATGAACCATGCGAATGAGTTCAGTCGGCCAACTGAACCAATCGCAGATTCAGTTAGCAAATTGAACTCAGTTGCATGTCTCATTCACCCGAACGAGCTCAGTCGCACGAAAGAACAAACGACTGACTCCAGTCGCATGATTCATTGGCACGAATGTATCGGATTGAATTTAAACTATACACCTTGAACTGAATTTTGAATGTATGACTTACAAATGGTTCTGTGTCTTGTGTTTCAGGTCAATGGCTGATAGATGGTCCATAAATCCAAAGCATAATATATGTGCTCATTTGGACCATACGACTCGGAATGGAGCCGAGTTTACAGAGATTTTTGCATTCCATCGACGCTCTCGGATACATAAAGCCATATCCACACAGTGTACTCCTTAGAGGTCGTTACATCAGGATTTCTGGGAAAATGCCTCCGTAGATCGTTCACATGAGCCTTACAGCATACGGAGCTCCATTCATGGTCATGACATTGAAATTACAGCAGCTGACATCCAGAGAGTACTTGATTTTGGGGATGATACTGATCAACCCACCAGACTACATCCATTTACAGTCAGAGTTGCTTCCTCAAGATTAAATATGCTGGGGACATCAACTCAGGTGTGCTCAACAAGAGCAACCTGTATCCCCAGCATAAATACTTGGCGCATGTGATCCTGAAGTGTATTGCTTCTCGAAGGGGTGGGTTTGATGACCTGTTAGACAAGATTCAGAATGCCTATGTGGCACTGGTGCTGAACCACCCCTTCAGCTTCTCAAGCATGATCTTATCGTATCTGGTGGAGAATCTGGAGGCCAAGGGGAAGGAGGGTTTTTGTATGTATCCCAGATTTCTGCAGCTGATCTTTAACCAGAAGCTGCCATTACTTCCCAAGGAGAAACATGATGCGGTTGCCGTAGAGGTTATGGATGACACGACTTTGGGTCGCATGAGAGTGTATCGGGGCAAGCAGGTAAAGCCCCAGGTAAAAAGGTTGATCGGCCATCTGGCAAAGGAACGATATGTGGCACCAGGTAGACACATATGGCGTCATGATGACAACGATTCAGATGATGAGAGGTTGTCGCTCCAGAGCATGATTCAGATGATGATGATAGTGGGGATGTTGGGGATGATATGCCTGCTCCAACGAGGGGCACAGCTTCAGATGTTATACCCCCAGTGTCTGCCCCAACAGGCGACATAGCTGAGTCTGCAGGCTTCCACCAGGACTTCATACCTGGTGAGGAGGAAGAAGAGTCAGATGAGGAGCCTTTGACGAGGACCGTGGGAAGCAAGGTTGTTCCCACCGAGTATGGACTCCGGTCGGTTGGTGAACACCCCAGGGATTCGGGAGAGACGACTGTAGATCCCAGCTATGCTCCTGAGTCTACTAGCCGTGTTCTAGGGGGAGCATCCACCTCGACTGGATCGAGGAAGAAACGAATGGCTCAGCCCCACAGCCAAAAGAAGAAGAGAAGAAGACTCACCTTCGTACCCACCATAGCCACTACATCTACCACCATCCCTACCACTTCTACAGCCACACCATCCACCACCACAGCCACCACAGCCGTCACAGCTACCACTACCACTACCACACCTTCCACCACTGTAAATATGCCAACCACCACCATATCTTTCACTCCTACATCACCTCCAATATCTCACAGACCCAACCCTATCTTTACCACAACCACCACCACCACTAGCCACCAATCAGGACCCTCATCTGATCCCGCACATATATATGGATCTCATCTACCTCAATTTGGGGTAGAGGACCAGATTTCAACGCAAAACCGTATAGTGATGCGACTGTTAGCTGCTGATAAAGAGAAGACTGCACAGATCCGACAGCTTGCAGATCTCACTGCTGTGCAGTCACATCAGATCTTGGAGCAGGATCGGCTAATCAAGGAGCAGGCCCAGCAAATGGCTACTCAGAGCCTCTAGATCGCCCAACTCAAAAAGCATAGAGTCACTTCTGCTAAGAAAATTGAAGAGTTGGAGAATGCTAAGAAGACCATCATGCTCAAACTTAAAGGATCTAAAGATGAGCCTCTGAAGATTAAAGAGGGAGATGGTGATGATAGTGATGATGATGATGTGCATGAAGATGAAGAGAGTGACGATGATGAAGAAGTAGAAAGAGGGGATGCACCTGCATCGGCCACTGCTACAGGTCAAGAGAACAGGACTAAGAACAGACAAGATCAATCAGCCTCTACCTATGCCCCTACAAGTGATAAAACCTTGATACAAGAAAAAAGTAGAGATTAGATGATTATGTATTTATCTTCTTTTTGTATTTGAATCATGTAATTGAACACAGTGTACTTAATGTTTATATTACTTTAATGCCTTTCTGTTTGATGAATTACTAATGATTTATGTGTGAAATGTTTAAATCAAACAAATCAAATTTACCAAAGAGATGAGTTTGACGTTGCTCCCCTTTAGCAGGTCAAGTCTCAGCTAACAATGATTCTTGATCTGTAAGGGATGGTCAGGAGTTCAGTGAATTATACCCGTGAAGAAGGGGAAATAATTCATGACTTATCAAATGAGCAACTCCCAGAGCTTTTCGAGCTAAATCCAGATGAAATAGTAAAAGATGCTCTGACATGCGATTTGACTAGTGACGAAGAGTTCAACGATGTTGATGATTTAGAGATCGAACATGTCACTGGCGAGGAGTACCCTCAGTATGCTGACAATGAGGGTAATGTGGTCCCCAATCTGGGTGAATCCTTTGTCAGCGATACTATTGAGGTGTTGAACAATATGGAGCAAGAAACAGAGAAAGCAAAAGACACAACCCAAGCCTTAAATGATGATGTTGACATTTGAAAGGCTGAGTGGGCTGCATGTTTTAAAGAAGTTAGAGCCCAACGTACTACCCCAAAGAAGGATTCCTACACCAAACTCTACAGAGTCAAGAAACATCATAAGGTGTCAGGTAGGATTATAGCATGGGCATATTTTGATGACCTTAACGTCTATGCAGTTAAGAGGGAGAAGGGCATAGAGTATTTTAGATTTCCACATGATCTAAAGACTCTACCAGGTTTTGAGCTCAACCAGCTGGCCAAACTAAAGCTTTTGTATACTGACTCGAGGAAGATGTCAGGCTGATTTGAGGCTGCCCTAAAGAAGGAGTACCACACTAGATGGGTTAACTTCAGACCCCAACGGCCTACGAGGTATGTGAGAAGGTCTAAGGTTGATGCCAGTACCGGCAAGCCTAAGATAGTGTTGAAGTGGAATCCTCCACGCACAATGTCGAGAATCCCACTCAGGGAAATGCCACAGGATTTCACTCCACATTTTAAGTGGTGGTACTATGATTGGAGAACAGTTGAAGCGGTCAGAGTCTTAAGCAAAGAGGGACAAATGGATACTATCAGGGTATTCGACCCGATGTGGCTTACAAACTTGTCGGAAAGTGATGTATATACGCTATACAAGTGGCCACTGTTCTATGATACACAAGATATTATACAAGCTCTTCAGTTCCAGAACGTTATACGACTCTGCTTCACGTTTGAGATTCACACGGGAGTCACAACAGAGGAGAAGTACAAGAAATACAAGGAGGTTATGTAGAAAACAACATATTAGAGAGATCTAGGTCCAAGGGGGAGTTTGTTGATACATGTATGCCCCTAGATCATGAGATGAAATGTAATAGATCTTGTTTATCTGATTCTGGTGTAATTTGATATGATTAATGAAATGATATTGGGTGTTTGTGATTTATAATGATTAATATTTCATTAATAAGTTGATATTAAATTAATTAATTAGGTTAGTGATTGGTTGAATGTTTACATATAATGTTTACTAATTAATACATTCAAACTTAAAATAATGAAGTTATCATGCGAATGGCCCATGCGAATGGACCATAAGCATGAACACCTTCATACGAATGACTCAGTCGCACGACTGAACCAGGAGACTGGATCAGTCGTATGATTGTAACATAAGATTGGCTCAGTCACATGACTGAACACTCAGTCATGCGAATGAATCAACCGCATGGTTCAATCGCACGACCGAACCATACTAATTGTTGAGTCTCACGATTGAATAATACCAACCTATAAATACAACTCAATTCGTAAAAAATAAGGACTCTCGATCAATTACGATTCCAGACGTACCTTAGCCGTCTAGAAACCTCCAATTCGTTCTCCAAGTTCATAGAACACATTAGATCGATTTCCAATCGATTTCTAACATTAGTTTCAATTCTTTATTGATTCTTCGTGTGTTCTCACTAATTGGATCGCCAATCAAATAGGATTCCGCACTATTTGATCTGGTATACACGCTAATCTCCTGGTATTTTGTTCAAATACCAAGTCCTAACACTTTAATCTTCATATACGATGCATAGGCAAGGAAGATACGGATGGCTTCCACCCTTGCCACTGGTGCAAACACTTCATTGTAGTCAATCCCCTCGACTTGGCAAAATCCCTGAACAACCAGTCGAGCCTTGTCCTGATAGTGACCCTTTGGTCATCCTTCTTGCATTTCAAGACCCATTTGGTGCCAATAACATTAGCAACTTTAGGTCTATCTACCAGAGTCCATACTCCTAACTTCTTGAATTGAAGAACTTCTTCTTGCATGGCACTCACCCATGCCTTATCGTTTAATGCATCACTTACGTATTTTGGCTCAAACTGCGAGACAAAACACCGATAAGCACCATCATGAATGTAACCCTTTTCCATAACAGATGCATAATCAACTGAGTACAGCTGATTTCGGGTTTGTAATCTTGATCTGACATCCCCAATGCCATTGTCCAAGGGATGATAGACGTTTAGACGTGATCCTGGAGTAGTAGGAAAAGCTACCTCAGAGCCAACATTATGAACATTTGGTTCTGCATCTGAGGTAGAAGGAGTTTGAGGTTCCGAGGTCGAACATGCATCACCGGTAGATGCTTGTGGACTTTAAGGAACTGAAACCTGTTGCTCCTGACTGTTCTGGTCATCTTTTTCAGCCTCATCTTCAATGGAGGAGTCACTGTCGTCGACGACATCCCCTGACTGAGTAGATGATTCTCCCTGTGAAGTCGATGATGTTGAATCAAGAGTTGGTGTATTCAAGGTATCATCCATCATCCGAGTAGCCAACTCATCATCAGAAGGAGAGATAGGATGTTGAAGGACTTAAAGAATCCATCATAGTCGAAAAAGTAGGCATGTCCTTTGCCAGTAGGTGGTGTGGTCTATCTCTGAACATCAACATTACACCACACTTCTACTAGACCTATTGAGTTGTTGTAAACTCTCTTGTTTGGTATGTTGTATCCTAGGAAGATTCCTTCATCAGCCTTCTCGCTGAATTTACCTTCTTGATCTTCTTCAGGAGTGTACACGGCGCGCCAAATGGTTCGAGATACTCGAGATTCGGTTTACGTCGTTGTAGTATCTCATAACATGTCTTTCCATGGTGCTTGACTATCAGAACTCGATTCAGTGTATAACACGCATTAGCCACTGCCTCATTCTAGAATTGGATAGGCAGTTTTGAGTCTGCTAGCATTGTCCGTGCTGTTTCTATCAAGCTTCTATTGTTTCTCTCAGCAACACCATTCATCTGAGGCGTCTATGCAGAAGTGTATTGATGCACAATTCCCTTTTCCTTGCAGTAATCCGCCATCCACTGATTCTTGAATTCAGTTCTGTTGTCTGAGCGTACTTGTCTCACCTTTAGCTTGTAGAGAGATTCCGGTGTGGTCACTAACTCCTTGAATGACTCAAATGTTTCTGATTTGGACTTTAGAAACATTACCCAAGAGAATCTTGAGTAGTCATCAGTAACCACAAAATAGTACAAGTCACCTGCAATGCTCTTTGTACTGACCGGGCCAGACAGATCCATGTGAAGAAGGTCAAGAGGAAGTTCAATTGAATGAACTTTCTTTTCCTTATGAGACTTCTTCGTCTGTTTGCCTTTTTCTTGCAGGCTACGCAAAACTCAAGAAGTTGGAAATTCTTGACATTAACTCCTCTCACAAGATCCTTCTGGATCAAGTGATTCATCTTCCATTGATTGATGTGACCCATTCTCCTATGCCAGGAGATGGAGTCCTTCTCAGTGGCTTTTGATAGAAAGCACTAAACTTCATGATCCGTTGTAGAAGCTGTTGAGAAATCCAAAACATAAAGGTCTTTATATCTTGAAGCTGTCATTAGCACTTGGTCCTCTGGAATCACGTAATCTTTTCTTAGGACGTAACACTTCTTGTTGTCGAATATGACTTTAAAACCTTTATCACAGATTTGGGAAACAGAAAGTAAATTGTTTTGAAGTTGCTGGACGTAGTTCACCCTATCAAACTTAACTTTCTGATTTCCAACTTCTCCCTGAGCTGTGATATAGCCTCCCTTGTTTCCCACAAACGAAACATGCCCTTCTTTTATCTGCTTTACATTTGATAAAAAAGCCCTATTTCCTGTCATGTGCCTGGATGCTCCGCTATCTACAATCCACGTGTTGGTTTCAGCACTGTAGTGAACACCGTGCACATACAAAGTAAAACCGTTAGTTTAGGTTAGGACCGAAGCCTTTACTGGCCTGGGTTTCCCAGAGGCATCACACATCATGAATTCCACCCATTGACCCTTAGAGAGTGAGGGTAGCTCAGGTTCCTTCTTGTCATCATTACCAGACACAGAGGATGACTTTTTTTCCATAATCCAGATTTGTGCAATGCCTGTTTGTGATAAACATTCGACTGGCTGACGGATTGAACATTAGGTTCGCTAGTTCTTCTAGGTGGAGTTAAAGAACTCCTCTTATAAGACCTAGGTTTTAAATTCTGAATTCAATCTTCTTCATAGGTGTCTGATAGTAAGGACAAAAGGAAGCAATGTGTCCACACTCTCCATAGTTATAGCACGACCTGGTATGAACTTTATGATTAAACTTTCTTTGTGGAGATGTGTGTGACACCCTAGTAACATCACTTAGTTTGGGTTTTAACTCTATGTTTTTTGATATTTTCTTCTGTTGAACAAAATTAATTGTCTTAACATTTGTAACATCTTTTTCCTTTTGGTTAAATGGTTTTTGACATGAAGCTTGTGAAAGATTAGCATTAGCCGTTCTTTTAGATTCAGATTTCACTTTGTTTGACCCAGACTTATATTAACCTTTTCAAATTCTTTTTCCTTATTAACGCAAAGCATTTTACTCTTTGCCTTTGAAGTGGCCTCGTTCTGTTTTGTTCCAGATTCAATTGATGAAGATGAGGTATCTGGATCACTAACAAGAGGGGTAGATACCACATAATCCTTGATGGGGTTGTTATTTATTGGTCTACTCTTCATGTTCATCAAGGTCTCAGGTGGTGGTGGAACCACTTTATAACCCAACCCCCCCCTCTCTGTTCTTTCTTTCTCTTACTAAGTGCTGGATAATATGTGATGAACTTGTCCAGCTGTGCAGTTTTTGCTTTACTGAGTTTACATCTACTTCTAAAACTGCCTTTTGTTTCTTAGTGTCTTCTAGGGTGTTAAGATAGTACCTAATATCATTAGCTTGGTTAAATGAAACTACTTCAGATTCCCTAAGCTGTTACTCAAAAGGTCTATCTTTTCTTTGTAACTATGCTCATTTTGTATTAAAACTCTATTAGCCTCAGTGCATAGTTGCAATTCTTTCACTAAGTTATCATTATGATCTAATAACCTAGCAAATTTATCATATATGCTATGTCTAAAAGTATCACAATTAAAACAAGCATGTTTTTTAAAGAATTTGTCAGTTGTACTTACCTGAGGAGATTCAGTAGAGTTAGCCATCATCGTAGCATTGGATGTCTCTGCTTCTGGTGATTCTTCCTTTGTTGTTGTTTCTTCAATATTTGACATTGCTATCTCAACTGCAATATCTCCTCACTCGCGGAGTCATCATCTAAGTCTTCTACACTTGCAATATTTGATTCCCCTGGACAGACAAACCGAAAGCTCCAGTCATGTCCTTCATCATCATGAGCAGTCAAGGCTTTTGGATCCTTGCTTGATGAAGTAGAGCTGCTGGCTTGCTTGTCATGATGAGTGAAGGATGAGAATGCATTCCCGTTCCCAGTCTTCTTTGGCTTCATACATTCTGTCTTGAAGTGCCCCTTTTCTCCACATTTAAAACAGGTCACTTTACTTTTGTCAAAGCCAAATGCGGTATCCTTAGTAGCAACCAAGTTTTTTCCGGTCTTATTCACAAACTTCTTCGCCCTCCGGACAGCACTAGCTAAGGCCCACATAATATCCATTCTTTCCAGCTCCAATTCATCCACCTGCTCGTAGTCCTCATCTGCCAGATGGCTGTTTCCAATCTTCCCAGCAACCAGTCCATCATAAGACTGAACCACTGCTGCCAAAAGATCCATGTGCTCTCGAGCTACTTCCTCAGACACATTACCGAGATTCTCAGTCTTTAGTCTAGTAGCATTTGCTTCAGTTCCATGGTGGTAGTAACACCATGTGTATGCATTTCACTCATCAGATGGTAGAATCTATCAATCACATCGTCCAAACTCTCGTTCCCCATCGATGAGAAGTTTTCAAATTCTTTCTTCGATTCCTTAGCTTTAATTGCCTTCAACGAAGCATTCCCGTCGTATCTCTTTTCCAGCTCATCCCATAATTTCTTAGCCTGTTTATTCTCCGAGTACTGGTGGAAAACATCTTTAGGAATAGACTGAGTAATCAATGCATAAACTCTCTTCTCTGAATTATACTTGACTTCTGAGCATCAGTCATTCCTCCCAAAGTAAGCTTTACCCGATCTACTCCCACCGGCATACTATATCCAATCTCGATAGCTTCCCACAAATTTGGATCCACTCCATTGAGGTAGATCTCGAAACATTTTTTCCAGTGGGGAAACTCATCTAACGTTAAAAGTTTTGGTGGTTTATTATGATTTCCCACCTCACTCTCAAGTAACAGTAGGTTCTGGATCCTTGAGTCCTTACCGACAGTAAACACTGACATCTGATCTTCCATCTCGATTAACTTTTATGAATGCTAACGAAACTGTCAAACCGGTGCGACTGGGTAAAGCGAATGGGCTATCCGTCCATATGAACTATACGATTGGTTCAATCGTGCGGTTGAACTGAGCGATTGGTTCAGTCGAGCGAATGAAGCTGAGGCGTATGAACACTGCGAACGGATGGTTCAGTCGTACTAATGGAGATGCGACTCAGTCCAATGGTGCGTCTGGTGTATGCGAATGAGTCCAGTCGTGCGAATGGCCCACTCGTATGACTGAAGCTGCTGTTTTGCGAGAATTTCTAGGTTAAATGTGTGTTAGCCGTAAAATTCGAAATTTCGTAAACCCTAATCGCCTAAGGCCGTAGAAACCGAAACTTGATGAGCAGGGAACGCCCAAGACACCTTTTGACACAAAACATTCCGTTTTTAGTGTAAAACACAACCTTTTATCAATCTTCATTGAATCACACGTAATCAAGAGCCAAAGCTCTGATACCACTTGTCAGGACCTGATATTTGAACAAAATACCTAATGATTAACGTGTAAACCAAACCAAATAGTGGGAATCCTATTTGATTGGCGATCCAATCAGTGAGAACACACGTAGAATCAATAAAGTATTTAATCAAACGTTTAGAATCGATTAAGAATCGATCTACAGCGTTCTATGAACTTGGAGTATCAACTTGGAGGTTTCTGGACTGCTAGGGTACGTCTGGAATCGAAAATAGAATCAATTCTCTCGTTTTTCCACGAATTGGTTGTATTTATAGGTTAGTATTGTTCATTCGTACAACTGAACCATTAGCATGATTCAGTCGTGCGATTGAACCATACGGTTGATTTATCTGCACGACTGAGTGTTCAGTCGTGCGACTGAGTCATTTGTACGAAGCTATTCATGCGTATGGACTATTTAGGCGCATGGACACTTAGTCGCATGGCCATTCGGACGCATGGTCCAGTCGGACGCATGAGAACTTCACTTCACCAAGTTTGAGTGGATTTAACATTATAACATTATGTATGACACTTCAAACAGTCACAAACCTAATTAACCAATTCAACATCGACTCATTAATGAAATATTAAATGTTATAAATACCAGACAAACAATATCATTTCATTAATCATTCGAACCATTACATCAGAATTAGACAAACAAGATCATTACATTCAAAACAGGATCTGGGGACATATATGTACCAACAATCAAAGGCTTTATTGACTAAATAAGCAAGCTGATTTGTTGTGTCCACTTTCACTAAGTAATCAAACCTTTTTATGAGCAATCTCACAAAAAATGATATCTTATTTCAATATGTTTTGTTTTACTATGTTGAACAGTATTAGCCATTATAAACATAGTAGCAGAATTGTCTATGTAGATTGAAGTTTGAAGGAAATTGTAAAAATAGTCAAGCAATTGGTTTTGCAACCAAAGGACTTGAGAGCAACCGGCTGAAGCCGCTATGTACTCAGCCTCAGTTGTAGATACAGATACATTGGTTTGCTTCTTGCACTACCATGATACTAATCATGGTCTCATGAATTGACATCCACCAGTGTGGATTTTCTGCTGTTGTTGCATCCACCATAGTCACTGTCTAAATATGAGTAGAGTGTGAAGTCACCATCATTTGGATACCAAAGACCAAGTCCTGGTTTTCCTTTGAGAAATCTCAATATACTTTTCACAACATTAGATGAGATTCTTTTGGATCAGATTGGTACCTAGCACAAACACACATAGCAAACATAATGTCAGGTCTACTCACAGCTAAATACATAAGAGATCCTATCATTGATCTATATAATCTTTGATTTATAGATTTTCCTAAGGGATGAGGTGCAATCTTTTCAATTGTTGAGGCCGGTGTTTTGCATGAAGATGCATCAGCATGATTGTATTTCTTTAATATTTGATGTATGTATTTTTCATGATTGATGAATATCCCATCTGTCTTTTGATGAACTTGAAGGCCAAGAAAGAAAGTTAATTCTCCCATTGAGGTCATTTGAAATTCTGATTTCATCAATTCTTCAAACTTACACATAATACCTTATTAGTTGACCCAAATATAATATCATCAACATTATATGAACGACCTAGAGATCTTGATGTTCTTGTTTGTGGAAGAGAGTAGGATGATGGTTCCCTTTTTGTATCCATGCTTGAGTAGGAAATATGAGAATGTTTCATACCACTTTCTTGGTGCTTGGTGACGACCATACAAGGCTTATCAAGTTTGTATACCCTGTGAGGGTAATGTGGATCTTCAAAACCAGGGGGTTGTGACAAATAAACTTCCACATCAATTTTCCCATATAGGAAGGCACATTTCACATCGATTTGATACACAGTGAACTTCTTATACCATGCATAAGCTAGCAACACTCTTATGGCTTCAATTCTTTCAACTGGTGCAAAAAATTCATCATAGTCTATTCCTACTTCTTGTGTGTATCCTTGAGCAATCAACCTTGCTTTATTTCTTACAATAGTCCTTTTATCATCCAATGTATTTTTGAAAAGCCATCTTGTTCCAATAGGATGTTGGCCTTCAAGTAAATTAACTAGAGTCCACACTATTGGACCAAAAGAACCAATGAGCCGGATCAGAACAAGCTTAAGTCCCACAGACGTCACAACAAGTGCTGAAGTCCACAACAGCTGAAGACAAAGTCTTAAGACACAAATGCTGAAGACAAAGTCTGAAGACACAAATGCTGAAGACAAAGTCTGAAGACACAAGTGCTGAAGACAAAGTCTGAAGACACAAGTGCTGAAGACAAAGTCTGAAGACACAAGTGCTGAAGACAAAGTCTGAAGACAAGTGCTGAAGACAAAGTCTGAAGACACAAGTGCTGAAGACAAAGTCTGAAGACAAGTGCTGAAGACCAAGTATCAGTCGTTGTCACAACAGCTGAAGAGGTCTTCTTCAGTAGTTGTGACGGTTTTCTTTCAGTAGTTTTATGTTTTTCTTTCAGTAGTCTTGTAAAACGACTGAAGAGCTTGTTCTTCAGTCGTTGTATTTCAGTAGTTTCGTATCAGTAGTTTTATGTTTTATACTTAGCACTATGATATGTTCTCAGTAGTTGTGAACATTTCAGTAGTTTGTTAAGTTTTAGTTATTTTTGTAACAATCTGCCAGATGTCACTATCCCGTGATATCAGCAGTGATTGGACTCTATATAAGGAGTGTCAACCTTATTATAATGTGAATGATTGAGAAGAAACATTTGATATTATTGAAACATTCCTTTTCACCGAAATATATTCTCTCTTTACAACCGTATTTGTTCTAATGCATACGAATATCAAATTCTTGCTATAATTTGTCTAATTCTTGTTCTTATTCCGCTCCGTTACACTCTAATCCATCAAACTTGAGATCACTGATCCTGTCAAATGGTATCAGAGCCTGTTCATCATTGATCGATCTAATAATTGATCATTGAAACT
This sequence comes from Flaveria trinervia, assembly GCA_025506515.1. Taxonomy (NCBI): domain Eukaryota; kingdom Viridiplantae; phylum Streptophyta; class Magnoliopsida; order Asterales; family Asteraceae; genus Flaveria; species Flaveria trinervia. The sequence goes on from CM046446.1 coordinate 33,416,857, forward strand.
ACTATCCAAGATCCAAGTTTGATTGAATTAGCATTTTTGCAAGAAACGGTTATAGAGATTGAATTTTCTGTGTTTTTGGTCATTCATCGTGAGATTGTATTCTTGGTTTTCATTGAGTCTGTTGTCGTCTGTGTAAAATCTTTTAAAAGCTTGATTTAAATTGTATTTGGACCTAAAATGACTACTCCTTCCAATGATCCACACAATACTGGTTCCTCAACCAAGCCTCCGATGCTGGTTAGGAATGAGTATAACATATGGCAACGACGAATGCTCCATCACCTGTCTGTTAACAGCTCAGGTTGTTGGACATCAGTGGTACATGGTCCACACAAGCATATGGTGAATAACCCGGAAACCAATCAAATGGTTCCGAAGAGGAGGGAGCAATACTCAGATGAGGATAAGAAATGTTTGAGATTGATGGCAAAGCCCATGGAATTCTGGCCATGGCACTGCCCAATGAAATCTATTCTGGGCTAATGCATTATGAAACTGCCCATGACCTCTGGAATGCCTTGAAAGAACAATTTGGAGGAACAGATGAGGTCTTGGCAAATAATAGAGAAATCCTTGCCCAACAATATGAGACATTCTCTCATAGGAAGGGTGAGTCACTCACTCAACAGTTTGAGCGGTCTCTTGTTTGACCTCTGAATAAAAATGGTCAAACATGAGTACACAACAGCCAGATGAATAACAGATTTCTCAGATCACTGCCTGAGAGATGGGACACATATACTATTGTCCTACGCTCCAGTGCAAATTTGGACAAACTATCTCTCACCCAACTCCATGGGAAATTGCTCACATTTGAGAGAGAGATAGAACAGAAACGAAAACTGTCATCATCTGGAAAGCTCACTGATGATTTTGTACCAGGAAACACTGCCTTGGTAAGTCATGAGTCAGAGTATGCAGGATTAGAATGCCACTATGATGAGCATATTGATTTCACCTCACACAATTCTAATCATGCCTTTTGAGTGTTGATTGTCATTCTGGTAATAATAGTGACAATCTATGCTTTATCATGGATGATTTGAAGGGCATTGCTGATGATGATTTAGAAGAGATGGATATTTTGAGCCAATGGCCTTGATCAATATCAGATCTCAGAAATTCTACAAGAGAACTAGCAGGAAATTTCCTAGCTCTCTGACAAAACCAAAGTCGGTTTTGACAAGAGCAAGTTGAAGTGTCACAAATGCCACAGACTTGGACACTTTGCAAGAGAGTGTAGGTCAACTGGATCTAACACTTCTGCACCCTTTTTGACTTTTCCAAATAACAATTCACAATTCAAAGGGCAACATTCTGCTGGTTCTAGTCATTCATTACACCCTTAATCTCCTGCATATTTTGTTCCTCAGGGTCAAATGCCATATCCTTATCCCTGCTATTATATGCCACGGTCAAATCAAGCTCAAGCTCCTATAGTACCACAATCTCATGCACTACCAGAACCTCAACCATCTCCATCTCAATCACAACCTCATCACAGCTTCTTCACACCTGGAGTCGTTGACTGGAGTAGCTTACCTGATAACTTGTCTCGTCACACTGAGCAATACTATGCTGGTGCTATTTAACATGGTGGTGAACACCCTTTTGGAAATCTTGCTCTCATGGCCCTGGAGTCTACTGAGGGTTCCTGTTCAAATGCATCATCTTCACAGGTAACTCAGGTATCTTCAGAGGCTAAAGCCAAGTTATGTTCTGAATCATGCATAGCTGCCTTTGTCTCTATTAGAGAGGCAAATGTAGCATTAATAAATCAAAAACTTGAGCTTGAGAAAACCATTTTCAAAAGAAAAGCTGAGTATGAGTCTGCTCTTAACAGTAAAAGTGATGAGATTTATAAGCTTAAATGCCAATTAAATGATGAAAGGCCAAGCTAGAGGTTATTCTGGAAGACCACAGGAGTCTCAAAGAAAAACTTGCAGTGACCCAAGTTGAGTGTGAACGCTGGGTCTCATCATGCAAGGGATTTGAAATGCTTCTTAGCAAGCAAACTGCTTGAAATGTGAAGTTTGGCATTGGTTACAACCATACTGCTCCACCAACAGACTTTACTCCTAACTCCATAGTTAAGTCTGAAAGTGAAAGCAATCTCCAAACCACATTAGTGTGAGTCATTCTCCAATGATAATCTAAGATCAGAGAATGAAACCAGTGTTAAGATCTCAACAAATAAATTGACTGATGGTCTAACTACTGAGACTCATATGAGCTGAGTACTTCAGATGTTGTTCCTCAATGTACCCCAAGTACTGAAAGAGACCCAACATCTGAAAAGAATTTCAAATCAGTTGAAATGCAAGGACTAACAACTGTTGAGAAATCCATCAAACAGTCTATTAGGACGGATGGAAAACAGTTGAATTACCAGTCTTCAGCTGTTACAAATCCTTTAGTACCTAGTACTGATAGGAGGAAAGTACTGAAGATCACACCTTCAGTACTTTCCACTTGAGCAGTAAAGATGTCCAAGATGAAGAATAAACCATGTGAAATTTGTGGTAAATTCAATCATCTATCTGATGAATGTTGGTACAAAAAGGGTTTAAAGCTCCAAAGGGATGAGCTCATTAAACTAGAAATAAATAAAATGAAAACTGAGTTTGAGACAAGTTTGTACCACAATCATCTCAACCTGATAAACCCAAGGCCTTACCAAATCCACAAGAAGGATGCGGTTTATCAGAAGACAAGGATATTGTTCCTCATGATAAACATAAGACTAAGTCTGTGAAGTCTAAGAAGGAGGAAATGGCGGGTCAAGGAACTCATCAAAAACAAGCTCTGGAGTGTCAAATGAACTGAAAGCTCGAGCTTCAAATCAGACACAACTTGTTATGATGGTTCAGCATCTGTTGGGGAGAGTTAACCAACTTGAAGCCCATGTGATCAAACCACTAGAGAGGAATTCAGGTCCAAATCCATTTCAGCACCATCTCCATCTTCATCAGCTGTTAATCATGCGAAACCAGCTATGGTTAAATCTGATGATAAAGTCAGTCCCAAAACCAAAAAGGTTTGGGTCTCTAAAGCTAACTAGTTTCTTATGATTGTGCAGGGTTCTTCAGCATGCCAAAGAAGCATCTGGTATGTGGACAGTGGAGGATCCATGCACATGACTGGGAGCAGCTCTGTTCTTCATGATTACTCTCAGGGAAAGAAGGGATTTGTCTCATTTGTAAATGATGCTAAAGGTTACATTATTGGAAAGGGATTTGTGTCTAATGGTGTTATTAGATTTGATGATGTCAACCATGTGGAGAATCTCAAATACAATCTGTTGAGTGTCAGTCAGATGTGTGACAAAGGACATGTTGCTCTTTTCACAAGCCAGAACTGTAGGATTCCGTCTTCCAAGGTTCGAGCCTGATTGACAAAGTACTGGATGATAATACTCTCCTGAAGGCTAACAGGAAAGAGGAAGTATATGCCTTGGATCTGTCAAAGAAAATTGAGTTGAGAGGCCATCCATGCTTATTCTCCAAGGCCTCTCTCCAAGAATCTAAACTGTGGCATAGAAGGCTGGGTCATGTTAATCTCAAAAACATGAATCAGCTGATCCACAAGAGTTTAGTGAGAGGTCTTCCAATAAAGGAGTTCAACTGTGATGAAATCTGCACTGCATGCTTAAAAGGGAAACAACATAAAGTTTCATTCCCAACCATAGAAGAATCCAAGTCTAATGCCTGCTTACAACTACTGCACATGGATCTTGTTGGTCCTATGAGGGTAATGAGTATGGAAAAGAAGAAATACTGTCTGGTAATTGTGGATGATTACTCTAGATATATATGGACCTTTTCTTGCATTCAAGGATGAGGCTACTCAGTCCATTATGAACTTTGTGTTACATGCTGAGAAGCAGTATTCCCTACCAGTTAAGTGTGTGAGGAGTGACAATGGTACTGAATTCAGAAACCACACTCTTGATGAGTTTTACTTGTCAAAGGGAATCAAGAGGTAGTATAGCATCCCAAGGACTCCAGAGCAAAATGGAGAAGTGGAGAGAAGAACAGGACCCTCATTGAAGCTGCAAGGTCCATGTTGATGATTCTGGTCTGCCACTGACCTTTTGGGCTGAAGCTGTCAATACAGCCTGCTATGTAGAGAATAGAGCCTTAGTAAATCAGAGGTTGATGAAAACTCTTATGAAGTTTTACATCATTTAGCCCCTTTGATTTCATTCTTTAGAGCATTTGGGTGTCCCTGTTACATTCTCAACAAAGGATCAACTCCAAAAGTTTGATTCTAAGGTGGATGCAGGTATTTTGTTGGGTATTCATCCACTTGCAAGGCTTATAGAGTATTCAACTGTCGACAAAGATAGTTGAAGAAACCTTGCATGTGAAGTTCAATTACCCCTAAGGATACAATTCCACAAACCCTGTGGAGTTGTTTGATCTGGACATTCTGCAATATGTTCCTTATCAACCACCTGTGTTGCAGATCATATGAATCCATCATCTTCTATAGCTAGTCATCCATCTGGTGTTACTGATGATGATGATGATATCAGTAATCACCTTTCAAGTTTAGTGATCAACTGCCTGATTCAGCTAGACCTGATGTTCCTGTAGCTTCAGCAGCACAATCCACAACAAATGCTGATGAGATTTCTACAACTTCAACTTCCTTTGAATTACCATCTACTCATTGGTTTCAAGGAAATGCTTCACCATCACATCTGTTGCTGCTGAGCCTGCTACAAACACTTGCATAGATCTGTTGTGTACCAAGATCTAAAGAATCACCCTATGTCTCAAATCCTTGGTGATATCAATGCTGGCATTTCAACAAGAAGTCAATTGTCAAATTTTTGCTTCTATGCTCTCTTCATTAGTCAGCAAGAGCCAAAGAACTATCACATTGCTTTAAGGGACAATGGATGGGTTGAAGCCATGCAGCTTGAGCTTCTTCAGTTCAAGAAACAGCAAGTGTGGGAACTGGTTCCTCTACCTCCAGGTAAGTGTGCAATAGGCACTAGATGGGTGTTTAGGAACAAAACTGATGAAAATGGGCTTATTGTTAAGAACAAGGCCAGACTGGTTGTACAGGGGTTTCACAAGAGGAAGGTATTGATTATAATGAAACCTTTGCCCTGTAGCCAGACTGGAAGCAATTCGATGTGTTTTAGCTTATGCTGCTTATCACAACCTTAAAGTTTTTCAAATGGATGTCAAAAGTGCATTTTTGTATGGGAAAATTAAAGAAGAGGTTTATGTATGTCAACCACCAGGTTTTGAGGACAATAAAATCCTAATTGGGTGTATAAGCTTGATAAGGCTCTCTATGGGTTGAGACAAGCTCCTAGAGCCTGGTATGAGACATTATCAAACTTTCTTCTAGAAAATAATTTCACTAGAGGCTCGATAGATAAGACTTTATTCATTAAGAAAGCTGGGCAGCATAATCTACTTGTTCAAATTTATATAGATGATATTATTTTTGCATCCTCTGATACACAGTTGTGTGATGCCTTTACAAAGTTGATGAAACAGAAGTTTGAAATGAGTGCCATGGGAGAATTATAGTACTTTCTGGGTTTGCAAATCAAACAAAAGGCTGATGGAATTTTCATTCATAAGTCCAAATACATAAAAGATCTTTTGGAAAAGTTTGATTTACAAAAGTCTAAGCCCTGTTCTACTCTCATGTGCAACACCACACAACTGGACACAGATCAGAAAGGTAAAGTGGTTGATGAAACACTTTACAGATGTATGATTGGGTCCTTGATGTACTTAACAGCTTCTAGACCAGATATTATGTTGCTACATGTGTTTGTGCTAGATTTCAGGCTGCACCTAAGGAGTCTCATTTGATTGTAGTCAAGAGGATCTTTAGATATTTGCAAGGCACTCCATCTCTAGGTTTATGGTATTCTACTAGACATTCTGGTAAATTAGTTGCTTTTTCTGACAGTGACTATGCAGGGTGTAAGTTGACAAGAAAGTCCACTTCTGGAGGATGCCAATTCTTAGGCAACTGCTTGATTTCTGGCAGAGTAAGAAGCAGACCTCAGTTGCTACATCAACTGCTGAAGCAGAGTACATTGCTGCTGCAAGCTGTACATCTTAGGTACTCTGGCTTCAAAACCAATTATTGGATTATGGCATAACAGAGACTAAGACCCCATTGTTAATGGACAGCTTTTCAGCTCTTTGTATTGTCAAGAATCTTGTCCAGCACTCTAGGACTAAACATATTGAAATCAGACACCATTTTATTAGAGTTGTTTTGAAAAAGTCTGATTGATCCAAATTTGTTCCTAGTGCTGATGAGCTTGCAGACATTTTCACTAAGCCCTTGGATAGCACAACTTTCCAACCTAGTGTTAAGGCTTGGTATGCTGCAGCTAGAATAACTGACAACTACTGGTGATCTCAGCTCACAAGTACTGATGATCATTAGTTTATTATTGTCATATATATAAGTACTGACGTTATTTTCTCTCCGGAAGTTTTCTTTAAACTACTAGAGCTTAACTCCCAGTACTCAAGTACTTTATTTGTTTAAACAATTGATGTAGTTACACAGCTGATGTAGGTACAACTACTGTTGTCAGAAATACAAATGCGTACTGATGTCCTATGAAACATCTGAAAACAGATGAAAACGTCTTTTGAGTACGTGTTGAGGACAATATGAAACAGCTGAAAAGCAATGAATTGACGACATACTGATGAGCCTTTTTGTCTTCAGTAGTTTCCAACTGCCGTTTCTTTCTAAACAACTGAAGCAAAACAATGTCTTCAGTAGTTTCACAACTACTGATGACTGACACCAAGTCTTCAGTTGTTTACAACAACTGATGGTAAAACAAAGTCTTGAGTAGTTTCCCCTACTGATGACTAATACCAGTCCTCAGTTGTTTCATCACCTGAAGTCAAAACTGTCTTCAGTAGTTTTATAACTACTAATGACTAAATCTTCAGTAGTTTTATAACTACTGATGACTAAATCAGAGACTTCAGCTATTTCAACGTCTAACGGTTAAAACCAAGTCTTCAGTTGTTTTATACAACTGCTGATCACACCAATACGGTCAGTCATTCCAAACCTCTGAAAGTTAATACCACGTCATCAGTAGTTTCAACAACTGATGACTAACACCAAAACCTTCAGTCGTTTTCTAACCCTACCCTTTAAATACCTTATCCCACCTTCAGAGTTTTTTTCTTCTCTTCTTCTAAATCCTAACGTTCAAAAACTCTATAACCTCTCTTCATCAACGGCGACCATGCAACTAAAACCTCGACAAAACTGTGTCGCACATCTCACAAAATCGCCATACTGGACCAAGTTTCACACCGCCATTGATTTAATGGTTCAGTCACCTTACAAAACGGCTTTTCTATTAAATACCACCATATATGCCGAATCTCTTAACCAATTCTGGACAAACATCACTCTTGTCTCTGAGGAGAATGACACAGAGTCTCTTCAATCGTTTGTCCATCGCCAAAAAGTGGTCGTTACTCCAGACAGTCTTCGCCAAACCCTCAATCTGGATGATGCCACTTTCCCAACTGGTTATCCAAAGGGCACAATCGATCAATCATTTGCCCAGCATGGATACCAGGGTAACCTGAGTGCATCTACCATATTGAAGAAACATTTCCAGGATGCCGAACGTCTCATCTTTCACCTGGTAAGTGTCTGCCTTGCCCCCAAGACTTCATCATGGGATCAAATGTCCACAGGTGGCAACAGGTAATGTACTCCATCATTGAGCAACAACCTTTAAATTTTCTGAAATACTATTTTTAGAGCTCAAGGATATGGCCCAAAAACAACTTGCTAAGCGTTGGATATTATATCCTCATTTCATAATGGCAATAATTGAAAACCAGCTTCAAACTGAGGGACTTGTTGGCCTGGGAGTCCCTGCTATGGCTGTATTGCCTGAAGTATACTCGCGACCAACTCTGACCAATCACTAAAAATGGCTGCCAAACTGCGCAAACCCACGCAGCTGGAACCCACACCACCACCTCAAAATCCAAACTCCCCACCAAACCCACTAAAAAGAAGACAAAAAAGGCTACTCAGGAAATAAGTCCCCTGAGGATGCCCCTGCAACACAAACGCAGGCTATATCCACTGGTTATAACCCCCTAGTGGATACAAGGACTTCACCAGCCACAGCCGTTCAGGATTCCTCTCAAAAGGAGCCTACAGCAACCAAAGAAGGGGTACCCACTAATCTGGGATCTTCCTCATTTTGGAGATTGCCATTGAAGAGCACCATTCTCCCCAGGTGCATACTGCTTTTACCCCATCTCCCACTGCAACCGCCCCACAAAGTCCTACTCTCATTATTGCGAACGTGCTGACTTAGCTACATGCCTCTCCTCCTCCCCAACAAACACCAACAAAGGGGAAAAACACAGCAATTGAGGAAGAGGATCAACATGCTTCAGACAGCCCCACACAAGGGTTTAACTGTTCTATCTCCTAGTGTGGATATGGAGACCAGAACATCTGGTGAGGCTGCCACCTCTTCTGAATCAGCACATGATCAGACTGAGGCTGGTAACATTGCTAAGACCTCACCAGAGGCAACAGCTGATGAAGGACACCGTCCTGAGGCTGGAAGTCCCAGTTCCAAGAAAAAGGGGCACATGCTAAAACTGGTCTACACCCAGTGCATGTACATCCTGCTACAAGCAGGAGGTCAGGTGATTCAGCATCTGCTGATGATACCTGGGCTTCTTTTATGATGTTCTGGCCCAGAACACAATTCTTGAGGAAGAAGTCAGTAGACTACAAAGACTACTTAACCAATTCTCTCAAAAAGCAAGTCCATCTGCCACCAACATAAACCCACAGATGGCACCTTCACCTGAAGGTCTCCCACACACTCAGCCACTCAAAACTTCCGAGCCACCAGCTTCTATTTCTCGCACTGCTATTCAGGGATAGAACCCCTCTAAGCAAACAACTGCTATCTTTCAGCAATCCCTACCTCTCATCACCCCAATGATCACAGACATTGTGATCAAAACCATGGATGAGAGGCTTCCCTCAATCATACAACCCCTGGCGGAGGAGATTGTGAGCACAAGGCTTTCTGCTACTCAAACCCTTGCAACCAATGCAACCAAAAAGGGGGAGAGTCAGTTAGTGAAAGCAAAGAGGAAGAGCATAGAGGGGAAGAAAGAAAAGGAGACTGAGAAGGAAGAGGAGTTTGTGAAGGGAGCTGACATTGATCAAGTGGGTGAAAGTCACAAAGACTTTCATGTCACATATAAGAAGAGGAAGTTGAAGAAAAGAAAAGAACTCGAACTCGATGAGATTATCAAAATGGCGGATGCTACACACAGTAAATCAATGGACTCCATTATTGATCAACTGTATAGACAGGGGTTCGATACTGCACAGCTTGACTCAGAGATTAGGAGACTTGAAGTTGAAGTAATTAACTCAAGATGGGCAAGTTATGATGCATTAGAAAGAGAAAGACTAGAGATCATGATCAGATTCATTGCAAAGTACCTTGGGAGATCATTGATCGAGATTAAGTCATGGACCAAGGACAATATCTTGGCAATAACCACCAAGATCTGTTCATCTGAAGCATACACTAAGGGATTGGTGATTGAAGCACTATATGAGGCAGGTGCTGGGAACAGAAAGGAACTAGCAAAACACTCAAAAGCCTCACTCACTACAAGAATGCTAGAACAACCTGCAAAACCTCCCACTTCAAAATCACCACTACCACAACCCACTAAACCAACTCCATTACCCTCAAAAGCAACAGCGATGATGCACCAAGAAGAAGAAGAGAAGGGTGTTGAGGCTAGAAGAAGAAGAAGAAGAGGATGATGAGGAAGAAGATAGGCTGCCTCTTTCCGCAGTCCTAACTTTGCCTAAAGCCAAACCTATGCCCATCACTCCCCCTCACAGATGGAAGCTGTGAGAGTAAAGATAGAAGAAGAACATCAACAAAAGCTTGATGATGAGATGCTAAAAAGCATAGACAAAACTTATGCTGCTTCTTCAACAATAATCAGTATGAAGAAAGAGGCTCTGAGATTGTACACCCTTGCTAACACATTTCAATATCAAAAGGAAAAGGTGAGAATATGGCCTGATCCTAGGGTGGCTCACAGAATTGTGAAGAAAGACATTCCTTCGAGATACAAGGGCCAAGTAAAATGGATCGTAGATGAAGAGATCACAGTGGTCCTTGTAGTATCACCCTGGGAAATTGTAGAAGATTTCAAGAAGGCCTATGAAACTAAACAACCACCCCAAAAGATGTTACAGAACAGAGTAATTAAAAAGGGGTTAGTGTACAAGAGGCTTGAGAACTTCAAACAAAATGACCTTAGTCTGTTACTTGAAGGGACTCACCCAGATGAGTTTGCATACAGACAGATCACAACAGTTGAGCTCAAAAATGGCAAACAGGCTAAGTACATTTCAGAGTTGTATGGGCGTGAAGGATTGTTTGATGGTGGAGCTGAAAATCATTCCATGGAAGAACAAATTATGTTGAGCATACACCAGAGAATCCTACAGGCTTATACATGGGAAGTAGATTTCATGGATAGGACCACAACCCTATATCTAGTTCCCCAAAGTCAGGGCTCTTATCCATACTATGCCAACCAAATTTCAGAAATCTATTCCCAGGCCAGTGCTTAATTGGGTCATCTTCTTAGCTGATCAAGAAGGAAAAAGACCAAACTCATTGCCAACAATAAGTGGGACCTGAATAAAATTAAGGTTTTGGCTGCATTGGTTCAGGGGGAGTTTGTTGGACCAAAAAAACTAATGAGCGGATCAGAAAAACCTTAAGTCCCACAGACGTCACAACAACTGCTGAAGTCCACAACAGCTGAAGACAAGTGCTGAAGACAAAGTCTGAAGACACAAGTGCTGAAGACAAAGTCTGAAGACACAAGTGCTGAAGACAAAGTCTGAAGACACAAGTGCTGAAGACAAAGTCTGAAGACAAGTGCTGAAGACCAAGTATTAGTCGTTGTCACAACAGCTGAAGAGGTCTTCCTCAGTAGTTGTGACGGTTTTCTTTTAGTAGTTTTATATTTTTTCCTTTCAGTAGTCTTGTAAAACGACTGAAGAGCTTGTTCTTCAGTCGTTGAAGTTTCAGTAGTTTCGTATCAGTAGTTTTATGTTTTATACTTAGCACTCTGATATGTTCTCAGTAGTTGTGAACATTTCAGTAGCTTGTTAAGTTTTAGTTATTTTTGTAACAAATCTGCCTGATGTCACTATCCCGTGATATCAGCAGTGATTGCACTCTATATAAGGAGTGTCAACCTTATTGTAATTGTGAATGATTGAGCAGAAACATTTGATATTATTGAAACATTCCTTTTCACAGAAATATATTCTCTCTTTACAACCGTATTTCTTCTTAATGCATACGAATATCAATTCTTGCTATAATTTGTCTAATTCTTGTTCTTATTCCGCTGCATTACACTCTAATCCATCAAACTTGAGATCACTGATCCTGTCACACACTTTTTTCTTTCTAAATTGTTAAAGCTCTTCTTACATAGCTTCAATCCAACTATTGTCTTTTAGTGCAGCAGTGATGTTTGGAGGAACCACTTGTGAAAGGAAGCAAGTGAAAGATAATGTTGACTATACCGCTTTGGCTTCTTGTAGTTCTTTTGTAGGGTTTGCAATGATGTTGTTGACTGGACGAGTCTTATGGTTTAAAATTGATGGAGTTGAGTCAACTGGAATGGATGATTCCAAGTTAGACATATCCATTGATGCAGACTAATCCAAACTAGATTGAGAGTTTAGGAAGTAGTCAAACTATTCAACATTTGGTGTTGATTGATCTTCCGTTGGTTGAATATTAGTAGCATCATGAGTATCTTCCGCAGGAGTTGTAGGGGCTTCTCCAAAAGCGTTTTGCTCTTTCGGAGAAGTTACAAGAGCTTCATTGGATAATAAGTGAGGATCTGAAACATTTCCAATGTTTGTTGCATTCACTTATGGGCATGGAATAGTTGCAGGCACAACATTCACATCTCCGGATGCATAGTGTATATGAGCTGGTGTAGTGTCAGCAACTGCTGATGAAGTGATTCCATGTGAGGATGTGTGAAGCCTTTGAGGATTAGCAGACAATGTCACTTCATTCACATTAGGTAGAACCAATGGATAGCATGTATTAGCAATTCCTACCTTGTTCAAATAACCGTTGTTAAATGACTCTGTTAAAGCATCTATATCAAACAACCATGATGATCCTTTAACTGATTTAGTAAATACAGATTCATCAAAAGATACATTAGGATTTTCTTCCACAATTTTATGTTGTGGAATATAAATCCTATAAGATTTAGATGTTGACGAATATACAACGAAGAAACCATCATAGGCTTTTTCTGAAAATTTTGCCAATGATTCTTTTATGTTTAAAATAGATACATGACACCCAAAAACTCTAAGATATCCTATGCATGGTTTTCTTTTAAATAAAAGCTCATAAGGAGTTTTGTTATGTTTTTTTTACAATTAGGTTCTGTTTTGAACTTTGCACGTAGTATTCACTACACAGTCCAAAAGGTGATAGGCAATTATGAGTGAGCTAGCATTGTTCTGGCTGCTTCAATAAGTTTTCTATTTCTTCTTTGTGCAACTCCATTCTGTTGTGGAGTTCTTGGTGCAATGAATTGCCTTGCTATACCTTTGGTCCTGTAAAAGGAATCCAAGTCAAAATTGACAAATTTAGTACCATTGTCACTCCTAAAAAAATTTACTTTTGCATCAACTGGTTTCTTAATCTTGATGACAAAGTCCATTAATGTTCCTGATGACCCTTTTGTTTTAAAAACAGACCCATGGAAATCTTGTGAAATCATCAACTATCACCTAACAATATTGTCTCTTTCCAATGCTCATCACATTGGTAGGACCAAGCAGATCCATGTGAAGCAATTTGAGTGGAGTAGTATTAGTATAGATAGTTTTGGATTTATGAGACACTCTATGTTATTTTCCATTGTAACAAGAAGAACAATGAGTTGAGCACTAAAACTCTTTCTTTGGCAATCCAATGACTAAGTCATTTTTCACCAATTTGTTCATTTTCTTCAAGTTAGAATGGACAAGCCTTCTATGCCATAATTGAGATTCAACTTCTAATGACTTAGATAGGAGGCAAGTTTCATGTCTTGTGAGTGAGGTGTTTTTCATGTCCAAAGCATAAGTGTTTCCTTTTTTTGATGCTTTAAGAAGTACACAATCTTCTGGAATAGAAAAACCTGGCTTAAAAATATAACAATTAGTGTTATCAAATAATGTGATATAATTTTGATCACAAATTTGAGACACACATAGTAAATTATACTATACATTTTCACAATAATTTACTTTCCCAATCTTATGCACACCATTTGTTCCCATTCCTTGGCCAACAATTTTACCTCCCTACTTATCCCCACCAAATGCCACATATGAAGCATTTTTATGCTTGAAGTCATGGAGAAGTGAACAATTTCCTATCATATGTGTCGAACAACCACAGTCAACATACCACTTGTTGTCAGCTCTCCAATATTGTTCCTGCATTCAGAAACAAATCAGTTAGCATTGACACCCCAAGCCTTGATGATCTTGGGTTTGCAAGTAGTGTCAAAAATAGTAAGTCCTTCATGAATAAGTTTTGAAGTTTCAATTTTAGTTTTGCTTGATTCATTTTAAGTTGTTTCAGGTGAGGATGATTCTGTTGAAGGAGATGTTGATAAACAAGGTTCTTGTTTCTCAATTTCTTCTTTATTCAACTTATTTTTGTTGGTTTCAGGCTTTGGTTTTGATAATGAATCTTGATTATTAAACGTTTCCATATCTTTTCTTTTCGAATGAGGTATATAAATTCCCTTTTCAAAATTATCAAAGAATGCATCATCAGCCTTCATTTCCTATTCAGTCAAATCCACCCTTTTATGAGGTGTTTTTGATTGCCCAAAAGTTGTTGTTTTCTTCAAAGTATGAACATCAGTGGCTTTTTTTTTTCATTTGAGGCTTTTGTTCTTGTTTAGACTTCTTTATTTTTGCATGCTTTTCAAATTCAGTAGATTGAGTTTGTGATTCAGCTTTATCTGATTGTTTTTTCCTTATGCCCTTTTCTTATACTTTTTGTTGAAATAACATTCGTGTGTTGAATGGCTATTTTTGTTGCAAATAGCGCAGTGTTTGTTGAAGTAACAGTCAGCTATCATGTGATTGTTCATACTGCAAATAGAACAATAACTACTGAACTAACAATTTTTAGTATTATGGTTTTTCATGTCACAACATTTGCAATACATCTCATCTCATTCTTTGTCAGAATCAGTCAATTTCTTCTTGTTTGCCAACTTTTGATGCTTTGAATCCTTTTTTAGTTTTGAAGTTGATTTTTCCTCTTCTAGCTTGTGGAGCTTTGGATTGTTTGTTGATGTCTTCCGCTTCCGTATATCATCTACTGAATCAACATAAACTTCTACTGAAGAGGTTTTTCTCTTCCGTAGATCTTGTACTGAAGAAAGGTTCTTCTTGAGCTAATGTTTAGCTAACAAACTTTTCTTTTCCTTTTCCACAGATGATTTGAGTCTTTTCTCAGTAGAGGCACACTTCTCATTTACTTCATTGGACGATTGTTGTTGCTGATTTAGTTCATGAAGACCTTCATTTATTTGATCTATTCTCTTGCAGATAGTCTTCAGCATGTTTCTTTGTTTAGGAGGGTATGGCAGCTTTGTTTCTTCAATCACTTTTGGAATATTTGTTTCAAAAACATATTCTTACCTTGTTTAGTAGATCATCATCATGTTCATCAGATCATCCAAGTCATCAATTCATCAAAGTCAAATTCTGAATACAATTGACTAATCTTGTCTGATTCACAAGACTAAGTTTCATTCACCTCAGATACATCTTTAATGATTTGTTGATTAGAACTTGTTTCTATATTGGATGCTTTGCACAAAATGATTTGACAAGCTATTGTCATTGATTCAGGCAAAAGAACATAATTATTGTTTATAGGAGGTGCCACTGCACTGTATGCCAACCCAGACATGTTCTTTGACTCAGTATGAGAATTTAATAATTTTTCATACTACTGATATAAAGTGGAAACTTCTGAAGTTTCACTATAGTTGATGCATGACCAACGATGGATTTAGTTATGGAAGTGGTCAGATGCTCAACTTGTGCTTTTAAACTGTAATTTTCAGAAACGAATTTATCTAAATCCTTTTGTAAAGAGATAATTTTATTTGATATAACTTAAGTTCTCTTACATGAGATTCATTAAAAATCATTGTTTCTTTAACATTATTAGCTAATTGTTGAGCATGGACTCTATATCGATAATACTTTATCTAAGATACCTTCACTTTAGGATTGTAGTATATGCTTTAGTCTTAGGTTTCTAACTAGTATTAAAGTATGTCCGCCTGTAGGATCTAGTATATATATTCTCTCATTGTAACTCATATATCATGCTTGTAAGAGTCTTGTAATATCTTGAGTTGAGAAGTAATATAATCAAGTGCTTTGAAAATTTATCTGTGTGTTCTCCTTTACTACTTATTATATTGTTATCAACTGTTGTAAAAGGCTTTACTTTATCTGAATTGAGTGTTTCTATAAGTGAGTTTCAGAGAAATCCAAGTGTTTAAGTGAGAAACCCGATCCTACAATTGGTATGAGAGCTTTTTAGGCTCTTGATTGTGAGATCTTACCATCCTAATCAACCTGTTTTTCACTCCTCCTTATACCTCACTCAAAATGGCCCTTAACAAATATGAAGTAGAGATGGGGTCAATGACCAAAGCACCCATCATCACCCCTGAAAACTTCAGGTCCTTGTGCAGATGAATGGAGGGATTCATCAGATATCAAGACAGGAAAATGTGGCAATCCATTGTCAATGGCCCGTATAAGCCAAAAGTAGCCGGTGGAAACGATGCCATGATCGAGAAAGTTGTTGAAGATTATTCTGATGAAGACAGGAAGAAGCTTGACATTGACAACAATGCCATGACTGTTCTCATGACTGCAATTCCAAACTCTATCATGGTGGGGTTTGAGCACTGCAAGTCTGCAAAGGACTTACCTATGAGGAGTCAGTTGAATCAGCGATTAATGCACAGGTAGACACTTCTGTTGTTTGCAATTCTGAACTTGTTGCTCTGAGCTCTTCCTCAACCAAGTGATTTACCATGTTCACAGCTTCTTCTATATCTGACATCGCTTGCCCAGCTCTAATCTCATCTTCACTAGCGGACCCATCATCTAGTGCTTCGACATAGGCTATGTTTGATTATCCAAAAGAAACAAATTGAAAGGACTATCTTGTCCTTCATCACATTGAGCGGTTAGTGCCTTAGTCGCTTTACTTGAAGACCTAGTTCCAATCACTTCTTTATCTAGACTGTTGAACGTAGGAAATGGGATACCATTTCCAGTTTTCTTGGGCTTCACACATTCACCTTTAAAATGCCCCTTTTCGCCATAGTTGAAGCAGGTGACCTTGGTTTTGTAAAAACCAATGGTCGTATCTTTCGTGGCTACTAGATTCTATCTCGTCTTCTTGATAATCTTTTTAGCTCGTCTAACTACACTTGCTAGAGCCCACATGATGTCCATTCCCTCCAGCTCGTTCTCGTCAACTTGCTCGTAGTCTACATCTGCAAGATGACAATTTCCAATCTTCCCAGCAACTAGACCGTCATATGATTAAACAACAGCCGCTAGAAGATCCATGTGCTCCTTTGCAACCTCCACCGTGATATTATCGAGATTCTTGGTCTTCAACTTCGTTTTTTTGCTTGAGGCTCTATGTATTGGGTACGTTATGACCCTAGCGTTTCTGGTCCTGAAGCGGTGGTTTGGGAAGGAGCTGCGGAACTGGACACGAAAGCTATTTGTAATGGTGCTACTAAACTTGTTGCAGACGAAACTGAGTTGTAAAGTGAAGGATTCTATACGTCGAATCATTTTTTCAACTTGTACTTCATCCGCAGTTCCTCCTCCCTTAACTTCAACATGAGGTCATTTATGCCTAACTTGGAAGAAAGTCATTCTGTCTTAGGTTGGACACAAATGAATCCCATTTTTCAGGCAAACCATCAACAAATCTTGACACTTTGTCTTCAATTGAGGTGGTTACGCCATGAGTGTGCAGCTCACTCATCAGATGATAAAATCTGCAATTATATTATCTAACCTCTCGTTTCCAATCGAAGAGAAGTTATCCAACTCCTTCTTGAGAGCCTTAGCCTTGAGTGCCTTTAACATCGCGTTTCCATCATATTTGTTCTGTAATGCCTTGCATAGCTTTTTGGCATGTTTGTTATCATAAAACTGGTGAAAGATGTCTTTCGAGATTGACTGAGTCAACAGGGCATAAAATTTCTTCTCAGTATTGAAAAGTATCTTCTTAGCCTCGCTCATTCTAACCAATGTCAACTTTACTCCATTTGCGTTGACTGGTACGGTGTAACTAGTCTCTATAGAACTCCAAAGATTGGGAGCCACTCCATTTAGGTAAATCTCGAACTGCTATATCCATTGTGGATAGTCATCTAAGGTTATAAGCTTCGGTGGTTTATTGTGATTTCCTATCTCATTCGTAAGAAGCAGAAGGTTCTGGATGCAGGAGTCCTTCGTGGCAGTAAACGCAGCAAACTCATATTCCATTTCTGTAAACTTTGTACTTGGAGAACAAGACAGCTTCAATCGTGCAAATGGACGATAAGTATGGATCACTCGTGCGAATGAAGGGTGCGAATGAATTCAATCGTGCGATTGGATTCAGTCGTGCGTATGAAATGGACGAATGGAAGAAAACGACTAGAGTTGTTCAGTCGTGCAAATGGGCAATGCGACCGATTTCAGTCGGGCGAATGGAGTGAACGAATGAGTTTAATCGTACAAAGGAGCTAGTCATGCGACTGAAGGATGTTGTTTTCGAAAAAATTGAATTTTTGACACTTAGACACAAAATACGATTTTCCCAAGAACCATAATCTACCGTAAGATGAAAAACTTAACTTTAATGCCTAAAAACGTTGAAAAAAAGTTTTTGACTCAAAAGAATGACTCTATTGAATGAAAACGATAATTTTAACACCAAACCTAATCGAATCAAACGCAAAATCAATAGCCAAAGCTCTGATACCACTTGTCAAGATCGTGTACGTATGGAATACATAAAGATTTTGCGTTTATACTAAATCAACGTTACCCCGATCGATATAAGAATAAACTAAATGTTAAGAATGAGTAGGAATCGATCAAGAACGATCTATGAACTTGGACTGGCTTTCTTGGACGTTCTGGACGGCTAGGGTTGGTGAAAATATCAAGTGTTCTTCAATGTTTTCCACGAATTAAGTGGTATTTATAGGTTATTGGTTTTCATTCGTACGACTGAACCATTAGCAAGGTTCAGTCGTGCGACTGAATCATGCGATTGAGTCATATGCATGACTGAAGGTTCAGTCGTGCGACTAAGCCAATCTTATATCTCAATCATATGACTGATCCAGTGTAAGGCCCCATTTCTAGGATGCTCACAGCTAGTCAACCATTGCACATCAAACATATAATTACATTTAACTTTCTTAAAACATCACAACGAAGCATTAAAATAATTTTTCTTTTCATTATAAACGCTTTTCAAGTTAATACAATCACTCATTACACATTTTCTTTTGTTCGCATTACAATGCAAAAACATTAACAAAAGAATGCCATCCAAAATTCCAAGTAGTTGCCTCGCGCTATCCTCAACAATGCTCACCTGCCAAATGAAAAATGCATAAAAGTCAGCGTTGCTAAGTGAGCTCTACTTTTAAAATAAAATATACTTTACTTTCATTAAAACCATTCTTTACTTTTGCATGTGATCACATATCATACGTACACATAAATAATATAATTTTTATCTTGATCATTCATTCGTTAACTTTTGTTCATTCATCGTACATCATTGTCGTTCACTTTCTTTACTTTCATTCACATCTATTCATACTTTCTTACTTTCATTCGTACGTTCATCATTACTTCATTTCATTCCATCAAAATCCATGAACTTTACCCCACTATCATGCATGAAGTGGGCACTAGGCCGGGGTCTATCATAGACCCCCTGTCATGACGCCCAGCAGCCTAGCCATAGTACCTAAGGGTAATCTCACGCGTACCATTGTCATGTGCTATACCCACTGTCATGCATAGAGCGGATACTGGGTCGAGGTCTATCATAGACCCCCGTCATGGCGCACAGCAGCCTAGCCATAGTATCTACGGTCAGCGACACACGTTATATACAAATGGTCAATCACAAAGAAAGACCCTGATGTGCATCCTTCTGGGGTAGCTAACCCACACACCGTTTGACTAACACCGTTCATTGGGCGTGTTCTCACCTACAAGGCTTGTAAGACCTTCTTTACTTTACATCATTCATTAATGCATGCATTTATTCATCATGTTCCTCTTTTCATTATCTTCCACTTTACATTACATAATACTTTCATTTCATTCATTAACATTCAATGCAAAGCAATGGGAACATAAACATACAATGTAAGGAACATCATCATACGCAGTCAACATCATCATACAGGGTATCATACATACATAACATACATCATACCCATCATGCATAAGCATCATACATATATCATACATACCATCATAACATCTATCACCTCAAAACTCAACTTACATAGCCCCTGTGAACATCACAAGTCAAATCCTGAATTTCACTTTTTCTCGAGAAAGTCAAAAACTATTCTAAGTGTTCATCCGCATTTCTCCAATACACATCTGCATTGACTTACTTAGTGGTCAATGCTCATCCGCATGAACTGTTCATCCGTATTTCTCCAATACTCATCTGCATTGACTTACTTAGTGGTCAATACTCATTCGCATGAACTTTTATCCTCATTTTTTCAATACGTATCCGCATTGACTAACTTAGTTCTCAATGCTCATCCGCATTAACTGTTCATCCATATTTCTCCGATACTCATCTGCATTGACTTACTTAGTGGTTAATGCTCATTTGCATTAACTGTTCATACGCATTTCTTTTGAACACTTGGGCTCAATCTAAAACCCAGACATATGAGCCCTAAACCTCAGATTTCAATTCTCAAACACCATCTATCATGTTCTAAGCTTAAATCATGCATTCTAAGCCTTAGAAGCATAACCATAACATCATCAAGCATGAGCATAGCCTACAATCACACCATATTCGTAACATACACACATTCAAACATATGGGTATAAAACCCATATTTATAAAAACATACATTCATGCATTTCCAGCCCCAAAATAGTTAAAAAGGTAAAAAGAGGGGTCTTATAATTCACCTTTGCAGCTCTTGAGTATGGCTTCTTCAAAAATCTGATAATTGTGTGGGTGTAGAAAGAGTGATGGGCGACCATCACCTTTTACACCCACTTTTTCAAACCTTTTGTCCTTTTGACACTTTTTACCCTTCAACTTGGGTAAAATATCTTTTATTTAGTTTTCTTCACCTTATTCTTTCTTTACTAACTAAAAAATACCCGGGTGTTACACCCAGTCCTCAAACAAGAGGAACCATTTTGGGTAATGTTGTCTCATCACTTCTTCAATCTCCCACGTAGAATTGGATCCCTTCATGTGCTTCCACTGTACACGCACAATACGAACCACTTTATTCCTCAGCCTCTTCTCTTTACGATCAATGATCGCCACTAATTGCTCCACATATTTGATCCGCTCATCTACCTCGATATCCTCTAGTGGTACAAACATATCTTGTCTGCTAAACATATCCTTAGATGAGATACATGGAATGCCGAGTGAATTCCACTTAACTCCTTTGGTACTTCTACTCTATAGGCCACCTCACTTACTCGTGTAATGATTTGGAAAAGGGCCTATGTACTTAGGGCTCAACTTGCCCTGATTTGTGAACCGAATGATGCCCTTCCAAGGTGAGACTTTCAGCATACTCTATCACCCACCTGTAACTCAATCGATCTACGTCATTTGTTAGCATACAACTTCATTCTATCTTTAGCTGCCTTCATGAAGGCTTTGATCCTTTCAAACTTCTCAGTCGTAGCCTCGATTACCTCGACTCTACCTAAGTCTTTCTGACCAATATCGCCCCAAGACACAAGTGTTTCGCATCTCCTACCATATAGCATCTCATAAGGGGGCATACCAATGTTGGCATGATAACTGTTGTTATGTGAGAACTCAGCTAACGGTAAGTGGTCATCTCAACTTCCTTTGAAATCAATGACGCATGTTTGAAGCATATCCTCTAGCGTCTGAATCGTCCTTTCTAACTGACCATTCGCTTGTGGAGGATAAGCCGTGCTAATGTGTAACCTCATCCCCATAGCATCGTGGAATTTCTTCCAAAATTTTGATGTAAACCGAGTGTCATGATGAGACACAATAGGCACCGGTACACCATGATGAGTTATATTTCTTTGATGAACTGATCTGCTAACCTCTCTGATGAATATGTCTCGCGGAGTGGTAGGAAGTGAGCACTCTTCGTCAAACGTCAACTATCATCCATGTGGCATCATACCCTTTCGAGGTACGTGGTAGCTTCGTAATGAAATCAGTGGTGATATGCTCCCACTTCCACTCTGGTATATCTAGAGGTTGGATCTTCCCATACCACTTTTGGTGCTCGACCTTTACATGTAAACAAGTAAGGCATTTACTTACACTCCACCACATCACGCTTCCTACCCGGCCACCAATAATCATTCTTGATGTCTTGGTTCATCTTTGTAGCACCAGGGTGAATAGAGTATTGAGACTTATGAGCTTCGTCGATAATCTTCATACGTAGATCCCCAAAACGAGGAATCCACATTCGTCCAAATCGAGTTATAACACTAAAGTGTATTTTCACCCAATTCCGCAATCAGACCTCTCATTCTCTCATAGATAAGATGATCTTCTTTTAATGCTTTATCTTGAAACTCTTTGACTTGCTTCATCACATCAGAGGTCAT
Source organism: Flaveria trinervia (assembly GCA_025506515.1). NCBI lineage: Eukaryota > Viridiplantae > Streptophyta > Magnoliopsida > Asterales > Asteraceae > Flaveria > Flaveria trinervia. Next base: position 33,438,913 of record CM046446.1, read on the forward strand.
GATCAACTGGGAAGCTTTCAACTGAATTGGTTCGGGTCTCCCCTTCCGGCTAAGGGCATCCGCCACCACATTGGCTTTGCCCAGATGGTAATGGATCTCGCAGTCATAATCCTTTATAAGCTCTAACCATCGTCTCTGCCTCATGTTCAGGTCCTTCTGCTCAAAGAAGTACTTCAACCTCTTGTGGTCAGTGAATATGGTGCAGTTTGTCTCGTAAAGATACTACCTCCAAATCTTTAACGCAAAGACCACGGTTGCTAACTCCAAGTCATGAGTAGGATATTAACCTCATGAACCTTCAACTATCGGGATGCATTGGCTATAACCTTTCATCTATGCATTAACACACACCCCAACCAGGAGTAGGAAGCATCAGAATAAACCACCAGATCTTCACTTCCATTGGGCAATGACAGAATAGGAGCTTGAGTCAATCTCGTCTTTAGCTCCTCGAATGCCTTGTCTTGAGCTTGACCTCATACAAACTTCACATCTTTCTGGGTCAACTTGGCTAACAGAGAAGCGATCTTAGAGAAGTCTTGAATGAACCTCCTGTAATAGCCCACCAAGCCCAAGAAACTATGAATCTCGGATGGCGTCTTTGGGGACTTCCAATGCATCACTGTTTCCACCTTTGCCGGGTCCACTATAATCCCCTCGGGATTCACCAAGTGACCTAAGAATTGAACATGGCGAAACCAAAATGCGCACTTGGAGAAATTGGCGTATAAATTCACCTTTCTCAACGTCTTCAGAACCTCCCGAATGTGACCGACATGCTCTATCTCGCTCTTCGAATAAATCAGGATATCACCGATAAACACAATCACTAATTTATCCAACATCGGCCCACACACTCGATTCATCAGATCCATAAAAACAGTTGGCGCGTTCGTTAAACCGAATGAAATAACGAGGAACTCGTAGTGACCATAACTGTTTTAGCTAATGGTAGCCAGATCAAAGATTTATCCTTGAAAACCAACTGGCACCTTGAAGCTAATTAAACAAATCATCAATCCTTGGTAACGGGTACCGATTCTTCACCATCATCTTGTTCAGCTCACGGTAGTCAATACACATCCTCATGAACCCGTCTTTCTTCTTCACAAACAGGACCGGAACACCCCAAGAGAGATAATTGGTCTCATAAACCCTTATCAAGAAACTCTTGCAACTGCACCATCAACTCCTTCATCTCAGTCGGAACCAGAGAATACGGTGCCTTGGCAATAGGTTGGGCACCCGGTATCAAGTAAATCTAGAACTAGATCTCATGGTCAGGTGGCACTCCTGGTAAGTGTTCTAGGAACAAGTCTGGAAGGTGACACACAATCGGTACATCAGATAGTTGTGGTGTTAGTGCATACATGTCCTTTACATAAGCCAAGTAGGCACTACATTCGTGCCTCATGCACTTTCCCGCCACGGCCATTGACATTACTTTGGGATCTTCATGACCGATCTCCATAACCCATCACCGAACTCTCGTCAGGCACTATCAAATGAATCATCTTCTTGTGACACACAATGTTCACCTCGTAGTCTGCTAACCAATCCATCCCAAGAACTACATCAAACCCATCTAATGTCATCATGAATGGTCTAACAGGAAATCTATGACCTTCTAATTCCACATCACAGGCTTCTATCACCTTAGAAATCTTGGTAGATTTACCTATGGTAGTTTCAACATGAAAGGGCACATCTATATTCTTACTACTAACAAAAAATTTAGCACAGAAAACAGCAAAAATGAAACTTTTACTAACACCAAAATCGAATAACACGGAGGCTAAAGTTTGGTTACGAGAAACGTTCGTGACACAACATTAGGGTCTATCCTAGCCTCCTCTTGCGTCATCATGAAAGCTCTAGCACTCGCCCTCGGTCCTTCATCTCCAGTCTTCTTCACCCCAGAACCCTCAGCCCTTGGCTTCTATAGTCTCTACTCATGTGGCCCTCCGCACCACAATTAAAACATTTGCCCGCATCACAGTCCTTTGCTATGTGTGCCATCCTCCCACACTTGAAGCACAAGTTTGATCCCAGCCTACATTCTCCAATATGCTCATTTCCACATTTGCCACACTTCTTCGACCCTGCACCAGAGGTGACCACACGGCAGTCATTTACCCGTGCCTTCTTGTTACTCGTCGGGACACTACCTCGACCAAACCTTTTCCCACTCCAATTCCAGTCGCCACCACCTTTCTAGTTACCTTTGGCCACCACCATGGTTCTCTTATCATACAACCTCCCTGCTAGATCAACCTCCGACAATATTATACCACTAGCATAAAGCTGAGTACACAAGAGGATGGGCAGTAAACTTCACTTTCTAATCCTCTCGGCACTAACTGATGTTCATAACAACTTCTATTTCTCTCACCCACTAGTGAGCAGCAACAACAATGCCATTACCATCAAAAGTAGGGGGCTTGCATCGTTGAAATGCCCCGTAGTTATAGCCTCATGTTGCCTCCGGCGTACGCTCTTCTTCTTCCTCTTCTTCTTCATCATTAGATAGAACCGTCTTAGTCTCGGGCTGTCTTCTTTTGCCTGTAGGTATACTTCTTTCCTTCCTCTCCCCCTCCCATACAGCTTTAATCACTTTAGTCACTATAGAAGTTAAGATTGTCTACATGACCTGATGAACTTTTTCAACAACCTCTTTTACTAAGGCTCTCAGATTGGCGCTCTCATCACCACCCACCGCATGAGGGTTCTCGGGTTCTTCATGAACTACCTTTTCGGTTCTAGGCCTTCCTCTCGTAACCCGTGGTTTAGCACCAGAACCTCCACCACATGAAGGTTTAGATGATCTACCACTAGCCATCCTCTAACACACACTGAAAGATTCAAACACTAACACGGTCATTCAAGGGAACAGCTTAGTTTATGTCAAGTATAGTAAGTCCCTATTGATTAGCCACTTACTTTACTCTTCATACCCCAAGCATTAACTATCCTCACTACATGAGTATCTAAATCTACAGACAACACATAAACCACATAACATGCGCACATAATACAAGATATCAATGAGAAAATACCTCATGGCACACAACAACTCGGATTGGCATCCTTTTCCCTTTCCGTCCCTTTTTCAGTTTAAGTTTAGGTTTATTTTGATAATTTACCCATCTCACTTTAACTTTTGGCTCTGATACCAAGTTGTAAGGCCCTATTTTTGGGACGCTCACAGCTGGTCAATCATTGCACATAAAACATATAATTACATTTAAATTTCATAAAACATCACAGCGGAACATTAAAATAACTTTCTTTTCATTATAAATGCTTTTGCAGGTTAATACATCCATTCATTACACACTTTCATTTATTCGCATTATACTGAAAAAACATTAACAAAAGAATGCCATCCAAAACACCAAGTAGCTACCCCGTGCCATCCTCAGCAATGCTCACCTGCCAACAAAATACATAAAAAGTCGGCGTTGCTCAGTGAGTTGTAGTTTTAAAATAAAACATACTTTACTTTCATTAAAACCGTTCTTTACTTTTGCATGTCATCACACATCATACGTACACATATATAATATCATTATTATCTTCATCATCCATTCGTTAACTTTCCTTCATTCATCGTACGTCATTATCATTCACTTTCGTTACTTTCATTCACATCCGTTCATACTTTCTTACTTTTATTCATACGTTCATTATTACTTCATTTCATTCCATCAAAATCCATGAATTTTACCCCACCGTCATGCATAAAGCAGGTACTGGGTCGGGGCCTATCATAGACCCCCCATCATGGCCCACAGCAACCTAGCCACAATAGCTAAGGGTAAATTAAGGCGTACCATTGCCATGTGCTATAACCACGGTCATGCGTAGAGCAGATACTGGCCGAGGCCTATCATTGACCCCCCGTCATGGCGCACAGTAGCCTGGCCTCAGTATCTAGGGTGTGTGACGAAGATTCTATACAAAAGGTCAATCACAAAGAAAGACCCCGATATGCATCCTCCTAGGGTAGCTAACCCACACACCATTGGACTAACACCCTTCATTAGTTGTGTTACCACATACAAGGCTTGGAAGACCTTCTTTTGCTTTCCATCGTTCGTTAATCCATGCATTCATTCATCATGTTCCTCTTTTCATTATCTTCAACTTTACGTTAAATAATACTTTCATTTCATTCATTAACATTCAACAAAGCCATGGGAAAATCAACATTCAATGTAAGGAACATCATCATACGAAGTCAACATCATCATACATGGTATCATACATACATAATATATATCATACCCATCATGCATAAGCATCATACATACATCATACATACATCATACATACCATCATAACATCTATGACGTCAAAAGTCAACTTACATAGCCCCCAGGAACATCCCAAGTCAAATCCTAAATTTCACTTCTTCTCCAGAAAGTCAAAAACTATTCTAAGTGTTCATCCGCATTTGCCTTTTTGTTCATCAACATTTCCTTAGTACTCATCCGCATTTCTCTTACTTAGTGGTCAATGCTCATCTGCATTAACTGTTCATCTGCATTTCACCAATACTCATCCGCATTGACTTACTTAGTGGTCAATACTCATCCGCATTAACTGTTCATCTGCATTTCTCCAATACTCAACCGCATTGACTTACTTAGTGGTCAATGCTCATCCGCATTAACTGTTCATCCATCTTTCTCTAATACTCATCCGCATTGACTTACTTAGTGGTCAATGCTCATCCGCATTAACTGTTCACCTGTATTTCTCCAATAATCATCCGCATTGACTTAGTTAGTGGTCAATACTCATCCGCATTAATTGTTAATCCGCATTTCTCCAATACTCATCCGCATTGACTTACTTAGTGGTCAATGCTCATCCACATTAACTGTTCAACTGTATTTCTCCAATACTCATTCGATTGACTTACTTAGTGGTCAATGTTCAACCATATTAACTGTTCATCCGCATTTCTTCTAAACACTTGGGCAGATTCTAAAAGTTAGACATATGTGCCCTAAACATCAGATTTTAGTTCTCAAACACCATCTATCATGTTCTAATCTTAAATCATGCATTCTAAGCTTTAGAAGCACAACCATATCATCATCAAGCATGAACATTGCCCACAATCACACCATACCCATAATATACACATATTCAACATATGGGTATAAAACCTAGATTTATAAAAACATATATTCATACATTTCCAGCCTCAAAATAATCAAAACAAGTAAAAAGAGAGGTCCTAGAACTCACCTTTGCATCTCTTGAGTATGGCTTCTTCCAAACTTGTCTGTAATTGAGTTCAACCGCCTAGAAACCCACTAAAAGCACACATAACTTTTTCAAACCTTTTGTCCTTTTGACGCTTTTTACCCTTCATCTTGATCTTTTCTTTCTTTTTCTTAACTTTATTCTTTCATTACTAACTAAAAAATACCCGGGGGTTACATCTTGGTTTAGTGGTGCCACTAGTCGGTAAGCATGATGTATTCATGCGTATCGTCCATGACTATTGGCCATTTGCATGAATACTCATCTGACTAGGTTGAACACATTACTTAATCATTATTGACTTAGAATTGTGTAGTACAATCTAAACCTATATCCTAAGTTCAAATACTTTAACACAATAATAATATTAAAACATCAACGACATATTATATTTCATTGAACCAATTATTACCTATGTTTAGACATGAAAGACTTTTACATTTAAGCTCATAAACTAAGTACACATGTGTCAACACACTTTCATCCTCAGAGATGGTTGTTTATCTACAGAAGATTTTTGGAAATATACTACTTGTAAGAAACGTATCTACGGAAGAATAAAATGTTCATCCGTAGATGTTTCTTACACTTGGTCAATTTCAAAAATTCACCAATTATAATGATTTACGTGCAAACATACATAAATCAACACACATATATGAGTTAACTAATACATTTAATGCATACATGATAATGAATTACAAGTATTCATTACAAATATTAATTCAAGTTCTAAGCCTATACAAAATGGACTAGATCTATTGGTCCTAGACCTAACAGGATCTTTGTGTCACACACCAGTTACAATCATTTCAAACTTTATCGGATGGATGTCGAATGCACATTTCTCTATGGATACATTCACCAAGAGATACACGTGTGTCAACCACGAGGTTTTGAGGATCCCGACTTTTCTAACCAAGTCTACAAACTTGATAAGTCCCTTTTATGGTCTTCATCAGGCTCCTCTGATCTGGTATGAGACTTTAACAAAGTATCTCTTAAACAATGGTATTTCTCATGGCACCATTGTTATGACATTATTCAAGAAAGAAGTGGATGGTGAGATGCTGATTGTCCAAGTCTATGTCGATGATATAATTTTTGTGTCCACTAATCTGAAGTTGTGTTGGGAGTTTGAGGAAGTCATGTGTGATCGCTTTGAAATGAGCATGATGGGGGAGATGGGATTTTTCCATGGGTTGCACGTTGAACAAAAGCCTGAGGGAATTCTCATTCATCATTAGAAGTATATTAAGGAAAATCTAAAGAAATTCAAGATGGATGATGCCTTTCTTGAACTAACCCCATTCAATGCTCAAACTTGCCTCGCTACTGATGAGAACGGAAACCTGTTGATTCTCATCCCGGCAGATCAATGATCGCTTCCCTTATATATCTTATATTCGGTCTTCCTCATATAGCCTTTGCTTAGGATATTGTGCCCGATACCACTCTCTTTCGAAAGAGTCTAATAAAAAGGATGTAAAATGAATCTTTCGTTATCTTAAAGGCTCTTCTCATTTAGGGCTTTGGTATCCTTATGGTGGGAATTTTGATTTATAAGCTTATTCTGATAATAAGTCTAATGGCTACAGGTTAAACAGAAGGTCGATTATAGGAGGTTGTCAATACTTAGGAAATTATATAGTATGATGGAAAAGCAAGAAACAAACCACCGTTTCACTTTCTATAAAAGAAGCAGAATACATTACACCTTCCAGTTGTTGCTCTCAAGTGCTCTAGATACAACATTAGATCATTGACTACGAGATCAACCTTCTCGATACACCATTGTTTTGTGACAATGAAGTTGCTATTTGCATTGCCAAGAATCCTATTCATCATTCTCATACCAAGCACATTGAATCATAGATTCATACAATTCATGATGCTCAGTAAAAGGATTTTAATGATATTATTCCCATTAACACAAGAAATCAAAAGGCTGATTTTTTCACTAAAACGTTTGATAAACCTCGTTCATATGAATTTATCTCTATGCTAGGATTAATATCATTTTAAACTTCTTTTTCTTAAAAATATTTTGATGTACATATTGTTTATCTCTCTTTTTTTATTTACTTTTTTGGAGTTACGTTCGCTGTATAGCTCTTTGTTGGAGGTGTACAAGATAGTCTATATTATCAACACAATCAAAGTCACCAATAGTCAACGTCACGGTCAAAGTCAATGCAAAAGTCAAACACGACACATTCGAGATGAGAAACTGAAACGAGACATTGAAGATTTAGATGACTATGAGTTTTATTGTGATAAGTATATTTTGTGTGAACAAAATATATTTTATCTTGTTTTTAGTCATTTTTATGTTTTATATGCAATTTCCGTTAATTAGCCTAATTCTAGGGGGTTAAGTTCAATTAGTGAATATTAGTCTAGACTATGAATAGGGTAGTTGCCATTAGTGATGAATGGTTGAATAACCAATTTATTGGGGGGTTTTCACTTTCTACAAATTATATGCAATCAATATAGATCAAAAGGGGTTTTATTGTGTTTATCATTATATTTATCTAATTCTTCATGATTTTATTCAAGTGTCATTAACCTAGGCTTACAATTTGGTATGAGAGCCATTTTAGATCAAATTCACTGAAGCTTTCAAAAATTTTAAAGAGAGAAGTTGAAGTTTTGGTTGTTTTTGTTCAATATCATGTTTTCATCAATTTCGGATCAAATTTGAGTCTTATTGATATGGAAATTGATTGATGTTTGCTTATTATTGGTTGGAAAAGCTCTGTTAATCATCATGTTTCAAATCCATTGAGATTTCGGTGATTTCAAATTGATTTCGTGTTAGAAAATATTTTGAGCTTCGTCCAGCGAAATTACCTATTCATCCAGCGAAACTGCATGTTCTTTGAGCGAAACTTTAAGTGTTTTACACTTTGTAGTTAATTTTAGCATCTCAGCGAAAGTAGTGATCTTAAACGAAAGTTGAACGGTGCTTGTGTGCATATTACAAGTGAAAATGACGTGGAAAGTATCTTTGAACGAATGTTCAAGCTTGTTTTGTGCGAATTTGTCGGTGAAACTAAGCAATCTAAAGCATTTGGCTAGCGAAACTACTGCCGAAATTTCTTGCGAAACTATATTTTTCTGCGAAACTAGGTCTGCGAAACCATAATTTCGGCGAAACTATCATTTCTTCAGCGAGATTAGAATGTTAAACATGACTTTTTCCCCTTAGTTGGGATTAATTGAGTTCATCCCAATAAAGAAAATTTCATCGATTTTAAAAGATTTATGAAAAAACAAGCTGAATTATTTCCCGAGGAATAATTATTTCACAATTTTTGTCTAGCGTGATATTTAAAACTAATATTTTACCAGGGGGAGAAATATTTCACAATTTTTGGGAAAAATATTTTTAGGGCGTTTAATTGTTCACAATTTTTAATAAATGTCATCTTCGGAATATTTTAAATCAGATAATCTTGTAATGGCACAAAGCCGGTTTGACTTCTTTGCAGGAACAAAGAAAGAAAAATTGTTAGATTTGATTAATCGATTCTTAAGATGGCAAATAATCTAAAGAATCATTTTCCCGATCTCATTAATCATGAACAAATTGAAACGCTTCTTGACTCTCTTCCATCTACATGGAATCATCGACTTCAAATGTTGAAGCAAGAAAGAGGTTATGTAGACACAAAAGTTATGGATATGATGAACAGACAAAAATCTCTCGAGCTGGATATCCAAATAAACGAATTTCAGCAAGCCGTGTTCCCACATCAAACCCACATGCATAATACTAATCGTGTTTCTTCTGTAACAAGCCTACTTGATTACAAGCCTACTTGATTACAAAACAAAGATGATTGAAAAGTTAAAGTTATTGAGAACTGATTCGGATTTAAATTCTAAATTCAGAGAAACTGATGAAGAGAATTGTGAAGCTTTGAGAGTCGACAATGAAAGTAAACTGGAGTATGTGAGAACCGATGATGATAAAGCTGGAAAAGGCCATAACAGAAAGAAAAAAATTGAGACTGACGAGATGCTAAAGGTAGCAAAACAGGAACAACACAAAATGACAAGGGTTTGCAACTGTGAAAAGAGCATAAGTGCAGAAGGAACTATCATGGGTCTTACTTATGAGTCTGTTAAGGATATGTGTTCTTCATCTTGCAAAATCAGATTATTTGGGATTTATAAGGCCAATATATTGTTAATGGAAAATGAAAAGGAGTTAAGAATAATCAATCAAGAATTTAAGAAAAATGAAATTGCTTTTTCAAGGAAACTTAGTGAAGCATTGGCTAAAAATGATCTTTTAAGAAAAACCATTTTGGAGCGTAACGTTGAAATCAATATTTTGAGAGAAAGGGCTGTTTTAGCTCAATTTGAAACAACTCAGCTTCAAACAAAGCTTGATAAATGGACCCTTTCAAACATGAAAAAGGATGAGCTTATTTTTAAACAACAAAGGGTGTGGGTAAAACATGGGATTGGATATAAATCTGATGATGAAGCTGTATTTTAATTCACTCCTTCTACTTTTTGTTATTCAGAAATCCCCGGACCTCATTCAACAAATGATTTGATTAAAGCTGCAGAACTAATTATTTAAATGCAAGTTTAAGCAATGTTAATCTTAAAGAGGTTAGAGATGTACAGGATTCTCTTCTAGGTTTGGGATTCCTCAGGCAAGGGTCTGATAAGAAGATTAATGACGATCACATGTTTGATGCTCCAACACCAATATCTATTTCTTCTCGAACTTTCTTGAACAAATTTAGATGAGGTAACATTCCTTCATTTGTTCCCGTCAGGATTGTCAAAGAAAGAACAGTTGTTGAATCATGTGTTATGAGAATCCTATAACCGAAGCCGACACAATAGGAGGTGTCAATCAAGATCCTTTGGAAGTAGATCTGTATATACGAGACTGGATAAGCTCAGATGATGAACCAAACACAGAGGAGCGTGTTGGTTGCTGATAGATCAAAATATCTCCTGACTTTGTCAAGTATTAAAAGCTTCCAAAAGCGAAATCAAGACCAATACAGATCTTTCTCCAATTGCAAAGCAACCCAATCAAATAGTGAAGATCTTAATCCCTGTTCAGCATTGCAAATGCCAAAACAAGCAAGAATCTGCTACAAGCTCAAAGCAATCCTTCTCCCCACCTGCACAACACGGGACTACAAAGAATCAAAAGCCTTTCAAGGCTTGTTTTGAGTGTGGAAAAGAAGGTCATGTGGTAAAGAAATGTCCACATAGGCTTGCTACGAATGGTTAAGGCAAAACGAATTGCTTCTCCAGCTATAAGTCTACAAAGAATGTTCGAGATGGTAAAGGCAACACAGGTTTCTTGTTTGGATCAAGAGGTAAAAAGCACACACCATTGAATGGTTGGATGAAAAACCCTCAATCCAAACCTTTTCATGTGAAGCTGGTTTCACATGATACAAAGATGAAAATAAGCAAAGGTTCAAAACCAAATTGTTTTCCTTCCGGTCTTAAACAGAAAATGATTTCCAAATTTAATTCATTGAAATACAAATTAATTGAACCAAAACAAATTTTGCAAATTAATAGGAAGGATACAAATATTTGCGATTGTTTGAATGGTTTTGTGCAGAAGCAGGTTTCTTATATTGATGAAAAAGAACTTCCAGGACTACGATGGCCTGGGATCCCCTTTCAAACTAATCTGTTAATGATTGTAGAAACAATTCAGGAGGACTGTTAATAATCCGGTTACTCACATGGATTGTTCATAATTCAAATTTGAGGCAGAACAATCAAGTTAAGGTCATGATATTTTATCCACACTTTGGATTTTTATCTACACAATCACATTTCTCACTTCACAATCACTGTATATTTCTTGAGAATTCATTTCTTGTCTTCATATCAGTGTAGTTTGGAAGACCTTATTTGATAAATTTTTATTTTTGTATACTTTTATAAAAAGGTTAAAAATAAATAAAAATTTAAAATAAATAAAAAAATAAATAAAAAGTTTGCAAAAATAAAAATTTAGGGGGAGAGTACAAGTAAATAAAAATGAAAAGAGAACTGGGAACTTAATTTGAGATTATTGAGAAATGATTGTATATCTTCTTGAAATGCTTGTTTTTGCATGAGTGATTTGTTGAATTTGTTGTTCGATAAAGAGTTGAATTTTTCGAATTGAAATTTCAAAAATTGATTGATTTGTTGTTGAAATTGAAGAAATTGGTATTAAGAAGAATGTTTATCGGCATAAAACTCGCTTAATTGAAAAGTTTCAATTGATTCATCAACATTTGAAGAATTCAGAAGATTTGAGTCTGTTATTTTCATATGAACATGATCAATGTGACGCATTAGGGTTGAAGTTTGCTGAAAAATTGTCCAAGTGTTAGGCGTTTGACTACTGTTTAGTCGCACCAACACTGTGTAGACATTTTCAGTTTAGACGTTTGACCACTGTTCGAGAGAGTCCAGACGTATCATTGTTGAGAAGTTTTGAACTGTTTAGACGTTTGACAACTGTGTAGGGCATCAACATTGTGTAGGCGCATCACTATTGTTTATACGTTTTACAACTGTTCAGGCGCATCAATTTTAGGCGTTTTGGAAAAATTTTCTAAGGCATTCCCTTAGACAACTCTCAACTTAAACGGATCACTGTTGAGGCATTTGAATGCTATTCAGACGTTTCAATCTGATACTTAGAATTTTTTTTATAGAAAATCTTTGAAAACTTTTTCAATTTTTTTTAAAATTCAAAATATAAGAAAACAAGAAAAATATAAGAATGGTGAAATCAGAAGATTCTGAAAACAGAGTTCCAAAACTTAAAAATAGAGCTGATTTCAAAAATTGGTCTCTTAGGCTATAACAACATTTTAATTCCATTGAAACTGGCCTTTGGAAATCTATAGAAAAAGGACCATACATTCCTATAATAACTAATGGACCTGACAGAGGGTTTGTACACTAAAGGTTCTCCAGAACCTTATCCAGAAGATGATCTTCAAGGAGATGATCTTAAAAGTGTTAAGAATGATATTAAAGCCTATTCATTGATGTGTAAACCACTACCTTTTGGAAGTTCTTACAAGGCTTGATGCATATCAAACTGGATATACACTATATAAAGCATTGAAGATCATTTGTGGAGGTAAGGAGATTCAAAATCTAAAGAAACAAAAGCTGAAAAGACAATTATAATTATTTCAACATTTGTCTGGAGAGACAATAAATCAGATGATGAACAGATTTGTTCAACTCATAACTGAGATGTCAACAGCTGGTATCAAACCTAATCTTGAATACTTAAATCTCAGACTACTCAATGCTTTACCATCATCATGGAAACAAACTGTAACTCTACTAAAGCATACTAAGAAGTTTCCAATGGATCTAGATCTTCTTATTGCAAAAATAGAATCAATGGAGATTGATGAAAGCTCAAGGAACAATGATAGAGCAACATCAATGTCTCAATATCAGTTTGTTGCTTCTCCTGCAACCACTATAGAGAATGCATTCATGGCAAAGAGTGAGAAAAGTCTTGAAGAAGAGGGAGATCTGTTTGTTGGAGTAGGATTTTTCACTGACTCATTATTTACTAGTGCACCTGCTTATACAACTCAGTCTCATTCTTAGTCTCCTCCTAAACCACAGTCCCAATCACCAAATATTCAAACAGAAACTTCTTCATCATCTAACTCTGCTAAATCTAGCAAAGTTGAAGATGTGATTAATATCCTATTTGAGAATGAAGAGTCCAAAACTACATTTATGGCCAGCTTTCAAGCATATCAAGGTAGCCATTTAACTCAACTCGATTTCGTTTTGTTGGATTTATTTGAGATGGATCCTGAAGATGTTGAAGAGATGGACCTGGACTGGCAGATGGTGATGATTGCCTACATGACTCAAAAACATTCTTATGTCAACAAGAAATACAAGCCAAGTGAAAACAAGACTATTGGATTTGACAAGTCAAAAGCTTGATGTTTTAATTGTAACAGTTATGGACACTTTCAAGAGAATGCAAAGCTCCAAGGAATAATAGAGGAAGTGCTCAATCAAGCTCAAGCAATCAAAGGTTTCAACAAGCTCGGAAGACTTTTCAAAAGCCTTATCAAAGTCTTCCTATGCCAGAGCTTAAAGATGAAACCAAATCATCTCATGAAACAAAGAAAGCACTAGTAGTCAGCATAAAAGATGGATATGATTGGAGTGCATATGCAGATCAGTTTACAAATGAATTAACATCAAGTTTGTTGGACCAAAAGAACCAATGAGCCGGATCAGAAAAACCTTAAGTCCCACAGACGTCACAACAACTGCTGAAGCCCACAACAGCTGAAGACAAAGTCTGAAGACACAAGTGCTGAAGACAAAGTCTGAAGACAAGTGCTGAAGACAAAGTCTGAAGACACAAGTGCTGAAGACAAAGTCTGAAGACAAGTGCTGAAGACCAAGTATCAGTCGTTGTCATAACAGCTGAAGAGGTCTTCTTCAGTAGTTGTGACGGTTTTCTTTCAGTAGTTTTATGTTTTCCTTTCTGTAGTTTTGTAAAACGACTGAAGAGCTTGTTCTTCAGTCGTTGTAGTTTTAGTAGTTTTGTATCGGTAGTTTTATGTTTTATACTTAGCACTCTGATATGTTCTCAGTAGTTGTGAACATTTCAGTAGTTTGTTAAGTTTTAGTTATTTTTGTAACAAATCTGCCAGATGTCACTATCCCGTGATATCAGGAGTGATTGCACTCTATATAAGGAGTGTCAACCTTATTGTAATAGTGAATGATTGAGCAGAAACATTTGATATTATTTAAACATTCCTTTTCATAGAAATATATTCTCTCTTTACAAACGTATTTGTTCATAATGCATACGAATATCAAATTCTTGCGATAATTTGTCTAATTCTTGTTCTTATTCCGCTGCGTTACACTCTAATCCATCAAACTTGAGATCACTGATCCTGTCAAATGGTTTCAGAGCCTGTTCATCATTGATCGATCTAATAATTGATCATTGAAACTTCTATCCAGGATCCAAGTTTGATTGAATTAGCATTTTTGCAAGAAACAGTTATAGAGATTGAATTTTCTATGTTTTTGGTCATTCATCCTGAGATTTATTCTTGGTTTTCATTGAGTCTGTTATGGTCTGTGTAAAATCTTTTAATAGCTTTGTTAGGATCAGTGATCTAAGTTTGATTGATTAGAGATTACAGCAGCAGAATTCTAACAATGAATTAGCCAATTCACAAGAACGAAACGATATTCAATGAAGAACAAAGACGGTTATAGATAGAGAGAATTCTGCAAATATATTTCATTCAATATTCGCTTTCGTGGTAATAGAATGTCACAATTACAATTAGGTTGACACCTCTGATATAAGAGATGTGACGTCTGCTGATGTCACTTGATAGTGACATCTAACAGAATTATTCCAACTGAAACACAACTACTGAAGATGTCAAAACAGCTGACATCTCCTTACAAAAATACTAAGTGTTATCAGTTATTATAACTACTGAAAAACATAAAACTACTGAAACTACAATGACTGAAGAACAAGCTCTTCAGTCGTTTTACAAAACTACTGAAATTAAAAACATAAAACTACTGAAACTACAATGACTGAAGAACAAGCTCTTCAGTCGTTTTACAAAACTACTGAAATTAAAAACATAAAACTACTGATATCACCACTACTGAAGAAGTACTCTTCAGCTGTTGTGACAAACTAGTGAAACTTCAGTACTTGGTCTTCAGACTTGAACTTCAGATGTTTCATCAGCTGATGACTTCAGTAGATATCATCAGCTGATGTCTTCAGTCTTTGTCTTCAGACTTTGTACACCAGTTGTTGATCTTCAGCACTTGTAGACTCTTCAGCTGTTGTACATCAGTACTTTGGTCTTCAGCTTCAGCACTTGTGTTCTTCAGCTGTTCAGCTTCAGTACTTGTGTTCTTCAGCTGTTGAACTTCAGCACTTTAGTCTTCAGCTGTTGAAGTCTTCAGCACTTGATCTTCAGCTGTTGGAGTTTTCAGCACTTGTCGAACTGCTGATGAAGCTTTCAACGGTTGTTGTGATATCATGTGGGACTTAGAGGTTTTCTGATCTTGGCTTATTGGTTCTTTTGGTCCAACAAGCTTGAATTAAATTGTATTTGGACCTAAAATGACTACTCCTTCCAATGATCCTCACAATATTGGTTCCTCAACCAAGCCACGATGCTGGTTAGGAATGAGTACAACATATGGCAACGACGAATGCTCCATCACCTGTCTGTTAACAGCTCAGGTTGTTGGACATCAGTGGTTCATGGTCCACACAAGCCTATGGTGAATAACCCGAAAACCAATCAAATGGTTCCGAAGAGGAGGGAGCAACACTCAGATGAGGATAAGAAATTGTTTGAGATTGATGCAAAAGCCCATGGAATTCTGGCCATGGCACTGCCAATGAAATCTATTCTGGGCTAATCCATTATGAAACTGCCCATGACCTCTGGAATGCCTTGAAATAACAATTTGGAGGAACAGATGAGGTCTTGGCAAATAATAGAGAAATCCTTGCCCAACAATATGAGACATTCTCTCATAGGAAGGGTGAGACACTGACTCAACAGTTTGAGCGGTTCTCTTGTTTGATCTCTGAATTAAAAATGGTCAAACATGAGTACACAAACAGCCAGATGAATAACAGATTTCTCAGATCACTGCCTGAGAGATGGGACACATATACTATTGTCCTACGCTCCAGTGCAAATTTGGACAAACTATCTCTCACCCAACCCATGGGAAATTGCTCACATTTGAGAGACAGATAGAACAGAAACGAAAACTGTCATCATCTGGAAAGCTCACTTATGATTTTGTACCAGGAAACACTGCCTTCGTAAGTCATGAGTCAGAGTATGCAGGATCAGAATGCCAATATGATGAGCATATTGATTTCACCTCAAACAATTCTAATCATGCCTTTGTGAGTGTTGATTGTCATTCTGGTAATAATAGTGACAATCTATGCTTTATCATGGATGATTTGAAGGGCATTGCTGATGATGATTTAGAAGAGATGGATATTTTGAGCCAAATGGCCTTGATCAATATCAGATCTCAGAATTCTACAAGAGAACTGGCAGGAAATTTCCTGGACTCTCTGACAAAACCAAAGTCGGTTTTGACAAGAGCAAGTTGAAGTGTCACAAATGCCACAGGCTTGGACACTTTGCAAGAGAGTGTAGATCAACTGGATCTAACACTTCTGCACCCTTTTTGACTTTTCCAAATAACAATTCACAATTCAAAGGGCAACACTCTGCTGGTTCTAGGCATTCATCATACCCCAATCTCGTGCATATTTTGTTCCTCAGGGTCAATTGCCATATCCTTATCCCTGCTATTATATGCCACAATCAAATCAAGTTCAAGCTCCTATAGTACCACAATCTCATGCACTACCAGAACCTCAACCATCTCCATCTCAATCACAACCTCATCACAGCTTCTTCACACCTCGAGTCGTTGACTGGAGTAGCTTACGTGATAACTTGTCTAGTCACACTGAGCAATACTATGCTGGTGCTAGTCAACATAGTAGTGAACACCCTTTTGGATATCTTGCTCTCATGGCCCTGGAGTCTACTGAGGGTTCCTGTTCAAATGCATTATCTTCACAGGTAACTCAGGTATCTTCAGAGGCTAAAGCCAAGTTATGTTCTGAATCATGCATAGCTGCCTTTGTCTCTATTAGAGAGGCAAATGTAGCATTAATAAATAAAAAACTTGAGCTTGAGAAAACCATTTTCAAAAGAAAAGCTGAGCATGAGTCTGCTCTTAACAGTAAAAGTGATGAGATTTATAAGCTTAAATGCCAATTAAATGATGAAAAGGCCAAGCTAGAGGTTATTCTGGAAGACCACAGGAGTCTCAAAGAAAAACTTGCACTGACCCAAGTTGAGTGCGAATGCTAGGTCTCATCATGCAAGGGATTTGAAATGTTTCTTAGCAAGCAAACTGCTTCAAATGTGAAGTTTGGCATTGGTTACAACCATACTGCTCCACCAACAGACTTTACTCCTAACTCCATAGGTAAGTCTGAAAGTGAAAGCAATCTCCAAACCACATTATCGTGTGAGTCATTCTCCAATGATAATCTAAGATCAGAGAATGAAACAGTGTTAAGATCTCAACAAATAAATTGACTGTTGGTCTAACTACTCAGACTCATATGAAGCTGAGTACTTCAGATGTTGTTCCTCAATGTACCTCAAGTACTGAAAGAGACCGAACATCTGAAAAGCATTTCAAATCAGTTGAAATACAAGGACTAACAACTGCTGAGGAATCCATCAAACAGTCTATCAGGACGGATGGAAAACAGTTGAATTACCAGTCTTTAGCTGTTACAAATCCTTTAGTACCTAGTACTGATAGGAGGAAAGTACTGAAGATCACACCTTAGTAGTTTCCACTTCAGCAATAAAGATGTCCAAGATGAAGAATAAACCATCTGAAATTTGTGGTAAATTCAATCATCTATATGATGAATGTTGGTTCAAAAAGGGTTTAAAGGTCCACAGGGATGAGCTCATTAAACTAGAAATAAATAAAATGAAAAGTGAGTTTGAGACCAAGTTTGTACCACAATCATCTCAACCTGATAAACCCAAGGCCTTACCCAAATCCACTAAGAAGGATGCGGTTTATCAGAAGACATTTGATATTTTTCCTCATGATAAACATAAGACTAAGTCTGTGAAGTCTAAGAAGGAGGAAATGGTGGGTCACAGGAACTCATCAAAAACAAGGTCTGGAGTGTCAAATGAACTGAAGCTCGAGCTTCAAATCAGACACAGCTTGTTATGATGGTTCAGCATCTATTGGGGAGAGTTAACCAACTTGAAACCCATGTGATCAAACCACTGGAGAGGAATTCCAGGCCCAAATCCATTTCAGCACCATCTCCATCTTCATCAGCTATTAATCATAAGAAACCAGCTATGGTTAAATCTGTTGATAAAGTCAGTCCTAAAACAAAAAGGTTTGGGTCCCAAAGCTAACTAGTTTCTTATGATTGTGCAGGGTTCTTCAGCATGCCAAAGAAGCATCTGGTATGTGGACAGTGGAGGATCCATGCACATGACTGGGAGCAGCTCTCTTCTTCATGATTACTCTCAGGGAAAGAAGGGATTTGTCTCATTTGGAAATGATGCTAAAGGTTACATCATTGGAAAGGGATTTGTGTCTAACGGAGATATTAGATTTGATGATGTCAACCATGTGGAGAATCTTAAATACAATCTGTTGAGTGTCAGTCAGATGTGTGACAAAGGACATGTTGCTCTTTTCACAAGCCAGAGCTGTAGGATTCTGTCTTCCAAGGTTCTGAGCCTGATTGACAAAGTACCGGATGATAACACTCTCCTGAAGGCTAACAGAATAGGAAGAGTATATGCCTTGGATCTGTCAAAGAAAATTGAGTTAAGAGGCCATCCATGCTTGTTCTCCAAGGCCTCTCTCCAAGAATCTAAACTGTGGCATAGAAGGCTGGGTCATGTTAATCTCAAAAACATGAATCAACTGATCCACAAGAGTTTAGTGAGAGGTCTTCCAAGAAAGGAGTTCAATTGTGATGAAATCTGCACTGCATGCTTAAAAGGGAAACAACATAAAGTTTCATTCCCACCATAGAAGAATCCAAGTCTAATGCCTGCTTACAACTACTGCACATGGATCTTTTTGGTCCTGTGAAGGTAATGAGTTTGGCAAAGAAGAAATACTGTCTGGTAATTGTGGATGATTACTCTAGATATGTATGGACCTCTTCTTGCATTCAAAGGATGAGGCTGCTCAGTCCATTATGAACTTTGTGTTACACGTTGAGAAGCAGTATTCCCTACCAGTTAAGTGTGTGAGGAGTGACAATGGTACTGAATTCAGAAACCACACTCTTGATGAGTTTTACTTATCAAAGGGAATCAAGAGCCAGTATAGCATCCAAGGACTCCAGAGCAAAATGGAGTAGTGGAGAGAAAGAACAGGACCCTCATTGAAGCTACAAGGTCCACGTTGGCTGATTCTGGTCTGTCACTAACCTTTTGGGCTGAAGCTATCAATACAGGGTATCAATACAGAATAGAGCCTTAGTAAATCAGAGGTTGATGAAAACTCCTTATGAAGTTTTACGTCATTTAGCCCCTTTGATTTCATTCTTTAGAGCATTTGGGTGTCCCTGTTACATTCTCAACACAAAGGATCAACTCCAAAAGTTTGATTCTAAGGTGGATGCAGGGTATTTTGTTGGGTATCATCCACTTGCAAGGCTTATAGAGTATTCAACTGTCGGACAAAGATAGTTGAAGAAACCTTGCATGTGAAGTTCAACGAATCCCCTAAGGATACAATTTCACAAAACCCTATGGAGTTGTTTGATCTGGACATTTTGCAATATGTTCCTTATCAACCACCTGCTGTTGTAGATCATATGAATCCATCATCTTCTATAGCTAGTCATCCATCTGGTGTTACTGATGATGATGATGATAATAGTAATCACCTTTTCAAGTTTAGTGATCAACTGCCTGATTCAGCTAGACCTGATGTTCCTGTAGCTTCAGTAGCACAATCCACAACAAATGCTGATGAGATTTCTACAACTTCAACTTCCTTTGAATTACCATCTACTGATTGGTTTCAAGGAAATGCTTCACCATCACCATCTGTTGCTGCTGAGCCTGCTACAAACACTTGCACAGATCTTATTGTGTATCAAGATCTGAAGAATCACCCTATGTCTCAAATCATTGGTGATATCAATGCTGGCGTTTCAACAAGAAGTCAATTGTCTAATTTCTGCTTTATGTTGTCTTCATTAGTCAGCAAGAGCCAAAGAACTATCACATTGCTTTAAGGGACAATTGATGGGTTGAAGCCATGTAGCTTGAGCTTCTTCAGTTCAAGAAACAGCAAGTGTGGGAACTGGTTCCTCTACCTCCAGGTAAGTGTGCAATAGGCACTAAATGGGTGTTTAGGAACAAAACTGATGAAAATGGGCTTATTGTTAAGAACAAGGCCAGACTGGTTGTACAGGGGTTTTCACATGAGGAAGGCATTGATTATAATGAAACCTTTGCCGCTGTAGCCAGACTGGAAGCAATTCGATTGTTTTTTAGCTTATGCTGCTTATCACAACCTTAAAGTTTTTCAAATGGATGTCAAAAGTGCATTTTTGTATGGGAAAATTAAACAAGAGCTTTATGTATGTCAACCACCAGGTTTTGAGGACAATAAACATCCTAATTGGGTGTATAAGCTTGATAAGGCTCTCTATGGGTTGAAACAAGCTCCTAGAGCCTGGTATGAGACATTATCAAACTTTCTTCTGGAAAATAATTCACTAGAGGCTCCATAGATAAGACTTTATTCATTAAGAAAGCTGGGCAGCATAATCTACTTGTTCAAATTTATGTAGATGATATTATTTTTGCATCCTCTGATCCACAGTTGTGTGATGCCTTTACAAAGTTGATGAAACAGAAGTTTGAAATGAGTGCCATGGGAGAATTACAGTTCTTTCTGGGTTTGCAAATCAAACAAAAGGCTCATGGAATTTTCATTCATCAGTCCAAATACACAAAAGATCTTTTGGAAAAGTTTGATTTACATTCTTCGCCAAATCTCAATCTGGATGATGCCACTTTCCCAACTGTTTATCCAAAGGGCACAATCGATCAATCATTTGCCCAGCATGGATACCAGGGTCACCTGAGTGCATCTACCATATTGAAGAAACATTTCCAGGATGCCGAACGTCTCATCTTTCACCTGGTAAATGTCTGCCTTGCCCCCACGACTTCATCATGGGATCAAATGTCCACAAGGTGGCAACAGGTAATGTACTCCATCCTTGAGCAACAACCTTTAAATTTTTCTGAAATACTATTTTTAGAGCTCAAGGATATGGCCCAAAAACAACTTGCTAACCATTGGATATTATATCCTCGGTTCATAATGGCCATAAGTGAAAACCAACTTCAAGCTGAGGGACTTGTTGGTCTGGGAGTCCCTGCTACGGCTGTATTGCCTGAAGTATACTCCCGGCACAACTCTGACCAATCACTAAAAATGGCTGCCAAGCTGCGCAAACCCACGCAGCTGGAACCCACAACCACCACCTCCAAATCCAAAGTCCCCACCAAACGCACTAAAAATAAGACAAAAAAGGCTACTTAGGGAAATGAGTCCCCTGAGGATGCCCCTGCAACACAAACGTAGGCTATATCCACTTGTTATAACCCCCTAGTGGATACAAGGACTTCACCAGCCACAGCCGCTCAGGATTCCTCTCAAAAGGAGCCTGCAGCAACCAAAGAAGGGGTACGCACTAATCTGGGATCTTCCTCATTTGAGGAGATTGCCATTGAAGAGCACCATTCTCCCCAGGTGCATACTGCGTTTACCCCATCTCCTACTGCAACCGCCCCACAAAGTCCTACTCTCATTATTGCAAACGTGCTGAATCAGCTGCATGTCTCTCCTCCTCCCCAACAAACACCAACAAAGGGGAAAACCACGGCAATTGAGGAAGAGGATCAACATGCTTCTGACAGCCCACAGCACGAGGGATTAACTATTCTATCTCCTTGTGTGGATATGGAGACCTGAACATCTGGTGAGGCTGCTACCTCTTCTGAATCAGCACATGATCAGACTGAGGCTGGTAACATAGCTAAGACCTCACTAGAGGCATCAGCTGATGAAGGACATCGCCCTGAGGCTGGAAGTCCCCAGTTCCAAGAAATAGGGGCACATGCTAAAACTGGTCTACACCCAGTGCATGTACATCCTGCTACAAGCAGGAGGTCAGGTGATTCAACATCTGCTAATGATGACCTTGGCTTCTTTTATGATGTTCTGGCCCAGAACACAATTCTTGAGGAAGAAGTTAGTAGACTACAAAGACTACTTAACCAATTCTCTCAAAAAGCAAGTCCATCTGCCACAACATAAACCCACAGATGGCACCTTCACCTGAAGGTCTCCCACACACTCAGCCACTCAAAACTTCCGAGGCACCAGCTTCTATTTCTGGCACTGCTTCTCAAGGACAGAACCCCTCTTAGCAAACAGCTGCTATCTTTCAACAATCCCTACCTCTCATCACCCCAATGATCACAGACATTGTGATCAAAACCATGGATGAGAGGTTTCCCTCAATCATACAACCCTTGGTAGAGGAGATTGTGAGCACAAGGCTTTTTGCTACTAAAACCCTTGCAACCAATGCAACCAAACAGGGGGAGAGTCAGTCAGTAAAAGCAAAGAGGAAGAGCATAGAGGGGAAGAAAGAAAAGGAGACTGAGTAGGAAAAGGAGTTTGTGAAGGGAGCTGACATTGATCAAGTGGGTGAAAGTCACAAAGACTTTCATGTCACATATAAGAAGAGAAAGGTTGAAGGAAAAGAAAAAGAACTCGAACTCGATGAGATGATCAAAATGGCGGATGCTACACACAGTAAATCAATGGACTCCATTATTGATCAACTGTATAGACAGGGGTTCGATACTGCACAGCTTGACTCAGAGATTAGGAGAGTTGAAGTTGAAGAAATTAACTCAAGATGGGCATGTTATGATGTATTAGAAAGAGAGAGACTAGAGATCATGATCAGATTCATTGCAAAGTACCTTGGGAGATCATTGATCGAGATTAAGTCATGGACCAGGGACAGTATCTTGGCAATAACCACCAAGATCTGTTCGTCTGAAGCATACACTAAGGGATTGGTGATTGAAGCACTAATTGAGGCAGGTGCTGGGAACAGAAAGGAACTAGCAAAACACTCAAAAGCCTCACTCACTACAAGAATGCTAGAACAACCTTCAAAACCTCCCACTTCAAAATCACCACTACCACAACCCTCTAAACCAACTCCTTTACCCTCAAAACCAACAGCCGATGATGCACCCAAGAAGAAGAAGAGAAGGGTGTTGAGGCTAGAAGAAGAAGAACAAGAGGATGATGAGGAAGAAGATAGGCTGCCTCTTTCTGCAGTCCTAACTTTGCCTAAAGCCAAACCTATGCCCATCACTCCCACCTCACAGATTGAAGCTGTGAGAGTAAAGATAGAAGAAGAACAGCAACAAAAGCTTCATGATGATGAGATGCTGAAAGGCATAGACAAAACTTATGCTGCTTCTTCATTAATAATCAGTATGAAGAAGGAAGCTCTGAGATTGTACACCCTTGCTAACACATTTCAATATCAAAAGGAAAAGGTGAGAATATGGCCTGATCCTTGGGTGGCTCACAGAATTGTGAAGAAAGACATTCCTTGAGATACAAGGGCCAAGTAAAAAGGATCGTAGATGAAGAGATCACAGTGGTCCTTGTAGTATCACCCTGGGAAATTGTAGAAGATTTCAAGAAGGCCTATGAAACTAAACAGCCACCCCAAAGATGTTAGAGAACAGTGTAATTAAAAAGGGGTTAGTCTACAAGAGGCTTGAGAACTTCAAACAAAATGAGCTCAGTTTGTTACTTGATGGAATCACCCAGATGAGTTTGCATACAGACATATCACAACAGTTGAGCTCAAAAATGGCAAACACGCTAATTACATTTCAGAGCTGTATGGGCGTGAAGGATTGTTTGATGGTGGAGCTGAAAATCTTACCATGGAAGAACAAATTATGTTTCTCAGAGCATACACCAGAGAATCGTACAGGCTTATACATGAGAAGTAGATTTCATGGATAGGACCACAGCCCTGTGTCCAGTTCCCCAAAGTCAGGGCTCCTATGCATACTATGCCAACCAAATTTCAGAAATCTATTCCGAGGCCAGTGCTTAATTGGGTCATCTTCTTAGCTGATCAAGAAGGAAAAAGACCAATCTTATTGCCACCAATAAGTGGGACCTCAATAAAGTTAAGGTTTTGGCTGCATTGGTTCAGGGGGAGTTTGTTGGACCAAAAGAACCAATGAGCCGGATCAGAAAAACCTTAAGTCCCACAGACGTCACAACAACTGCTGAAGTCCACAACAGCTGAAGACAAAAGTCTCAAGACACAAGTGCTGAAGACAAAGTATGAAGACAAGTGCTGAAGACAAAGTCTGAAGACACAAGTGCTGAAGACAAAGTCTGAAGACAAGTGCTGAAGACCAAGTATCAGTCGTTGTCACAACAGCTGAAGAGGTCTTCTTGAGTAGTTGTGACGGTTTTCTTTCAGTAGTTTTATGTTTTCCTTTCTGTAGTTTTGTAAAACGACTGAAGAGCTTGTTCTTCAGTCGTGGTAGTTTCAGTAGTTTCGTATCAGTAGTTTTATGTTTTGTACTTAGCACTGTGATATGTTCTCAGTAGTTGTGAACATTTTAGTAGTTTGTTAAGTTTTAGTTATTTTTGTAACAAATCTGCCAGATGTCACTATCCCGTGATATCAGTAGTGATTGCACTCTATATAAGGAGTGTCAACCTTATTGTAATAGTGAATGATTGAGTAGAAACATTTGATATTATTGAAACATTCCTTTTCATAGAAATATATTCTCTCTTTACAACCGTATTTGTTCATAATGCATACGAATATCAAATTCTTGCTATAATTTGTCTAATTCTTGTTCTTATTCCGCTGCGTTACACTCTAATCCATCAAACTTGAGATCACTGATCCTGTCAAAGTTTATCTCTTATTGCAGAAATTCATGAAGAAGATTGGTCAGAAAAGAATGACCCAAATGTGGAAAGTGATGAAGAGGAAGATGACTATGATTGGAGTGACAAGTCTGATCCTAAGGAGAATACATAGGAAGTAGCTCTAATGGCTCACTCTGATCAACCAAAGGTTAACTGTTCTACTTCAAAACCTGAAACCACAGTTCCAAAATTTCCTGAAATACCATGAGAAGTAAGAGAAAAACTTTGCACCAAATCATGTTATGAACATGTTAAACACTAAAGAAACTATTCATTCAAAATCTGTGAAAAGCTAAAACAAGAGGAATCTATGCATAACCAACTTAAATCTGATCATAAAACTGCAGATCAAAAGATTATCTCTCTTTAAACTTCATGGAACAAAACAATCAAAGATTTAGAAATTGTTACAAAACAACTAGAAGAGATGACCAAGAATCTTGAACAAGAGAAAATAGCACATGCTGCTACTCAAGTTGATCTGGCAAAAGTAAAGAGCTCAAAAATGATAGTAGAAAACTTATCAGTGAAAGAAAAGATAAACAAAAAGCAGAGTTAGGTTTCACTCATGAACCTAAGCCTGAATTTATCACAAACACACTGCCAGAGAACTTCAATACTCATGATCATTCACCTGAAAATAAAGCAAAACTTAAAGCCTTCCACATCAAAAATAAGAATGCACAAGAAGAAAAAGAAAATGTTCAAGTGTTTGTTGAAAAAGATCAAGAAAAAATCAAAAATGGTCATCCAATCAAGATAAAATCATATGAACCAAAACAACCAAAACAAAATATCTCTTCTCATCAAATTCATGATGTAATAGAAGAAGTGAGAGTTCAAAACAAGGATAAACAACAGATAGGAACATCAGAAGATTTAAACACCATCAATCTGAAATAATTTCAATCAGAAAAGGAATCTTCTTCTTATGATGTTCAATCTGAAAATAAACCAAGTTCTTCTAAATCAAAGAATCAAAGAAGAAGAAATAAATCTGCAAAAGCAACATCTGAATAAAACAAAAGTTCACAAAATTTGATTAAAATGACAAATCAATTATCAAAGCTTAAACCAATAAAATTTGTGTGAGCAAGTATGTTAAATATGAATTCTCTTCCAAATAATAAAGCAAATATTATGAACAAATCACACTCTGATCTAAAATCTAGTTCACACTCAAAGACTTCCGCAGTAGCAAAAAGATTTGTTACTAATACATTCAAGAAGGAAGTTCATGTTAATCAAATGAACAATAATCTGACACAAAATCAAAATGTGAAAAATGAAAGACAAGATTTTAACTATTTGACACCAAAATCACACATTATGTCATTGTCAAAAGTTAACAAAAAGTTGTTTTTAACTCCACAAAAGTACTGTGAAATTTGTGATATGAAAAATCACAATACTGCTGAGTGCTACTTCAACAAGTACTGTCACATATGTGACATGAGAAATCATTCGATAATATTTGATTGTTATTATAACAAATATTGTACTATTGTGATGAAAAGACTCACAACACTGCAAATTGTTACTTTAGAAATAGATCTCTCACTAGAAACTTTGCAAAATCACACATGAGCAAAGGATTTGTTAATCCACAATATTTGAGAAATCAAACTAATGGATTTCAAAGAATACCTAATGTAGGTTTGAGATCTTTTCCTAAGAACAATTATGTGAGCTCAAAACATAACAAGCAAGAACACTTCATACCAAGATCTGTAAGGATGACTAATAAAAATATTAGTCATCAATACATTTCAAAAAAATGATCAATCAAATGGTATGAATGTTCACAAAAATAAATCAAACAATTCTCAAAATAAAATTGGTAAATTCGTCAAAAACAAACCTGATTTGAATAATCTCCATTATAAACAATTTACAATGGTTGATAAATTTGGAAAGCCCAAGACCATCTCGGCTTGGGTAGATATCTCAACTTAACTTTCTTGTAGTGCAGGTACGCCCAAAAAGACCAATCAATACATGGTATTTGGATAGTGGGTGTAGTCGGCACATGACAGACAATACTGCCTTGCTACAAGACTTTAAGTCAAAAGATGGAACTCACGTAGCCTTTGATGGTGATGCTGGAGGAAAAATAACCAGAGAAGGAACAGTGTCCAATGGGATAATAAGCTTTGATAAAGTCAAGTTTTGTTCACAGTTGAACTTTAATCTATTAAGCGTATCTCAAATATGTGACAAATCATATTCTGTTCTACTTGATGATTCATTTTGTTATGTTTTGAAGCCAGGTTTCAAAATAAGCAAAGATTGGGTGATTGTTATAGCTGAGAGAGATAGAGATGTATTCAAATTGGATAGGTCTCAAGTTGATCCTTCAACTAAAACAACATGCCTAATTGCTAAGGCATCAAATGATGAAAGCCTGCTTTGGCATAGACGTCTTGGTCATTCAAATTTCAAAAACATGAACAAGCTTGTAGCAGGAAATCATGTAATTGGTCTTCCATCTAAGAAGTTTGCAACAAATGATCACTGCTCAGCATTTTTGAAGGGAAAGCAACACATAGCATCTTATAAGTCCAAGCTTATAAACTCAACATCCAAACCTCTTCAGATGTTACATATGGACCTTTTGGACCAACAAACGTTAAGAGTATTGGACGAAAATCATATTGTTTTGTTATCATTGATGACTACACAAGATTTTCATGGGTTTTCTTTGTTTATGCCAAATCTCAAAGAGCTGATT
Source organism: Flaveria trinervia (assembly GCA_025506515.1). Taxonomy (NCBI): domain Eukaryota; kingdom Viridiplantae; phylum Streptophyta; class Magnoliopsida; order Asterales; family Asteraceae; genus Flaveria; species Flaveria trinervia. The sequence goes on from CM046446.1 coordinate 33,466,613, forward strand.
TACTAAAAGAATTTATCATTAAAGTTGAAAATCAATTAGAATCTAAAGTGAAAATAATAAGATGTGATAATGGTACGGAATTCAAAAATGCTAACATTGAAATGTTTTGTACACATAAAGGGATAGCTCATCAGTTCAGTGCTACTAGAACTTATAAGATGCTATGTGTTGCTACTTTGATACATGAGTTTTCCAATTTGAATCAAACAAATCTAGATGTTAATGTTCAATGTGATGAGATTCCTATATTTCGTATTCACAAGAATCATCCAATTTCTCAGATTATTGGTTCATTGAATGACAGAACAACAAGGAGTAAATCAGAACAAGCAAACGTATGCTTATACTCTTGTTTTCTTTCTCAAATCGTTCCTAAAAATGTTACCGAAGCATTAAAGGACAATCGTTGGATAGAAGCCATTCAAGAAGAATTACTTCAACTCCGCAAACAAGAAGTGTGGAATTTGGTAGATCTACCTGAAGGAGAAAATGCATAAATTTGGCAAACAAGAAAATCCATTGAGTATAGATAGTATTTGAATATATAAACGTAAGTTTTTGATTCAAATATATAAATTTTGGGTTAAATCAGTGCATTGTTATAGTCGGTTGAATGCTATTTGGGCGTTCGAACCCTATATAATCCAAGTTTAATCTCATCAAATGAGTATCATATCAAAAATTGATACTGGATTATTGATAAGTACTCATTTTCGAGTACAGTGATGTATTGTTTTTGATCTTAAAGTGAAAATGTTTTGTTGATGTTGAACTCAGTCGGTTTTCCATAGCCGAAGAAGAAGATGAACAGTCTGTCTTAATTTTGAATAAAAATAAAAATAAAAAAAAGTTAAAAATAAAAAATAAAAAAAATTCAAATAAATAAATAAAATTTTAATCAATTTAAAACTGAAAATTCATATGTAGAAATAGAATTCATTAATCAATATTCAATTTTCTCGTTATACTTTCTTTGTGTTTGCAGATGGCAGAATTAAAATTTGAGCCAAAGCATAATGTGGCTGCTTTTCTAAATGATAAAAATAGAGAAGCAATTGGATATGAAGAAATTATCAGATTTCTGCTCAGAACAAAGTATGTATATGCTATGTGTGCAAGACCAATGATCAATGGAAGAATGATTAAGAGATTACAGAGAACTGCCCATGTTGAAAGAGATGATGAAGGAAACAAAGTGCTAAGAGCTTTTATTACAACAGAAAAAATGCTTGAAGTATCTGAAGAAGCAATTAGAATAGCTCTAAGACTTGGTGACAATGATCCTAAAGACTTATCAAAGTATTCTTTCAATGAATGTAGAGAGGTTTTCCTACAAATGGGTCATCCAGATCATTTTCCCAAAAAGCAATTTTTCAGAGCTAGAGTGTTTAAGCATTAGAAGCTTTGATGCTATATCTTTCAACATTGCTGTCTAAAAGAAGTGCTGGTTTGGATTAATTCCATGTAGACATTGCATCTCCTATTATAGCCTCATCCACAAACAGAATATTCAATATGTCTAAGTGGATAATGAATGCTTTCATTTTTAATATTGAAAGAGGAGTAAGGCATAAATACTTGATGTACCCAAGATTTCTCCAACTACTCATTAATGAAGCAAATCAAGATTTGTATGGTGAAGAATTTAATGGTGAAAAGATACAGTTAGAGCACATGTCAGATTCTATTTACAAAAGACTGGCAATGATCACTGGTGCTCCAAACATTCCAGTATTTGATCATATGAGAAATGTATCAATGGATGAAGTTGATATTAATCAGCGACACTTTCATCTAACTGAAGAAGAACCAATAGATCCAAATGATCTAATTGAGGATGTAGAAGATGATGAAGAAAGTGAGGATGATGTTTCTGAAAGCTCATCAAGTGAAGAAACTGATGTCAATGATGATGATGATGTAAATGATGATGCCACTGAATCACATCAAGAAGAATCTGAAGAAAGAAATGCACAAGATACTCGAGATGAACCACATCCTATGAATGAAGAAAATGTTGATGTCATTCATGAGGAAGCTATACAAGAAATGGATTCTCAAAATCAAACATTTGATTCTGAGTTTATGAATGACATTTTATTCAATCTAGTATCTGAATTTGATGCAAATGAAGGAGTAGAAGGAATTTTTGTTAGTATGTCACACAATGTGTCTATACAAACAAAGGAAATAGTTGACATTGAAGAGATTGTCAGATTGAAAGAAGAAAATTTGAGCAAAGAGAAAGATATTGAAGAGTTGAAAGTGGAGAATAAAATAATGAAGAGATAAACATATCTCTTGAAAAAGAAATCTAAAAGCTTAAGGATGAAAACTTAAAGATGACTGAAGAAAATGCCTTAAAAGATGAAAAGATTGTAAGGTTTGCCAAAGATAAAGAAGATGTAATGAAGAACTTTGAAGTTATGATCAAAGATTATGATATTCTTGAGGAGAAATTCAAGAAATTAACTAAACAAAATGAAAATCTCAAAGCTGAATTGCTAAATGAAAAAGAAGCTCAGAAGTCTATCTCACCAGCACATGTGATAAGTACTAAGATACATGTTGATGAAAATCTTGAGCAAATAAAAGACAAAAGAAAAATGAATGAAGTAGAAGATAAAATTCAAACTGATTCTTCTTCTAAGCTTCAAAGAACTAAAGAATCCGTTGAAGAACAAAATGTTCAAGAACAGATTGATGCTTTATACAATATTGAGGAAGTATACAATGATGATTGGTACGATGAAGTTCTTGATAATGAAGATATTGATGAAACTCAATTTGTATCACACTTCTCTTCACAAGAACATACTCAAGAACAAGATGAGGTACCACAAGACTTTGAAGAAAGATACAATTATCTTGTGAAGATGAAATATAATCGAGTGTATTTGGATGGACTGACTGTTTCTCACATTAACGATGAATATGAGAAATGTATCTATGCAGACTCAGTTGCTTCAATAGATCCAAATGAGATTGTTGTTGAGCATGGTGAATGGACATGATCAAAAGAAATAATAAATGTAGAAGAACTATCTAGTTCTGAGTTGTACCATACTGATCCAGATGATATGAGTATTCCAGCTCTAAGATCATGGTTGCAATCTAGAAACTACCCTTGGAGGAAGCTAAAGAGATTACAATCTGTATCTCTGAGGAATCTTGTCAGAAGTTTTCAAGAGACTGAGAAACAAATGAAGAAAATGATAGTACTTGATACAGATAATCCTTAGTATCTTGAAATAACAAAGACAACAAGAATGTTAAAGCCTCAGGAGATCAAACAAATGTCAAGATTTGATGATGCTCATGCTCACCGAAAAGAGTTGATTGAAATGTTTGTTGACCGAGAAAGACAAAGTTACAAAGCATCAACTGAACAAAGGCATATTCTTGATAGTTCCAGAACACTAGAGACTTGGTAAGAAACGTATTGCAAAAAGGACAATCAGTTGCTCAACTGCTGAATGCTATGATTGATCCATATTTTACCAATCAAGTAAGATTATTGCATGGAAGTATGATGAAGTATTCGATGCATTTTTGATAAAGAGAGTAAATGCTGTGTGTGATGTATATCACTTTTACTCTAGTATCATAAAACTTCCAGTGCAAGATTTAAAAGAACTGAATAGATTACCTCTAATCAATCCTTTTGATTCAAAACGTGGCAAGATGTTTGTAGAATTATTAAGAAGAGGATTAGATAGATCAAGTAATTTTCTTAGGACAAGATGTGATCAAGAAGATAAAGAGTACTTTGTAACTCTGAAGAAAATCAAAAAGCTCAAGGGAGTACATTCAGATAAGGAACATTCTATGATTGAATTTTGTGACAAATATTTTGAGAAAGTTATAACTCATTGTCTGAAAGTGATAGATTGTAATTAAAACTCAAAGCCAATTCTCAGATGGTTTTATAACAACTAAGACATTTGAGCTTAAGTTGGTCCGAAATCTAGAAAGATGGGATGAGGACATGATTACTTTATTTGTAGTTTTTGAGCTAAAGCTATTACATCCGAGCTATATCTCATTTTTGCCTGTACAACAATTTGAGAAAGTATCTCCTGAAATAGCAGAGCAAGATAAGAAATAATTCATTTCCATTATTAATATGATGAATGCTGCCATGGAAAGAATATCTCTGAGAAAGGCTCTTGCTTATGCCAACATAGTCAAGAAAGATATTAAAGATATTGAATTCATGAGAATATCAAGGAAAGAGTGTTAGAAGTATACTCAATGGAAAGTAACAAGCCTATTGACTTATACGCTAATATTGATATTTCATGTCTTTCAAAAGACACGTTGGAAAGAATGAACAACATGAAGATTAAAACGAATGAAGCTAAACCCGAACAAGGCATTCTTGCAAGTAAATTCAAGTCTGCAATATCAAAAGCTTTGAAAGATGTCGAGATATAGAAACAGAAGCCAATGTTTAATGTTAAAGAAGAACCAGAAGATTACTTTGAATGATGAAGTCAAAGGTTGAAGATAAAGTTGAAGATAGAAAAGAAGAAAAAGCTTGAAGTTTTCGAAGACAGAAGACCATGTCAATCTTAGGGGGAGTATTGTTAAGTGCTCTAAGAAAGATTAACATGTTGTCTTTATTTGTCGTTTAATAGTTTGTAATAGCATAGGGACTATTTGTGTAATTTGTTAGTTCCTTTACTTTTTCTTTTCAGTATAAATAGCTTAGACTTGCATGTAGATAGAGACATTCGAACCTGCTTTCATACTTGTAATTGTCTTAGCTTGATATTAATGAAAACATGAATTTTGTTGATATCTTGTTTTGATTTGACTACTTTGTGCGAATTTCTTTGAATTGTGTTCATAAATCATCACAGATTGATTCATTTGATCCTATAAACTAACATATAGGTTTGTGGTTGTTTGAATAGATCTAAGTCAAATAATGATTGTGAAACATATTCAAACTTAATCATATGTAGTTCTCATGCGATTGGCCCATGCTAATCGACCATATGCATGAACAACTTCATGCTAATGAACCAATCGCACAACTAAACCAGGAGACTAGATCAGTCGCATGATTGTAACATGAGATTGACTCAGTCGCACGACTGAATACTCACTCATGCTAATGGATCACTCAGTCGTGCTAATGGTTGAGTCGCCCGAATGAGAAATCCTAAACTATTACCACTTAAATCATGAAAAAACATAACAGTTTGAAAACCTACGTACTAAATCATACCCTAGCAGTCCAGAGACCTCTAAGAACATGTTCCAAGTTCAAAGATCTCACTAGATCAATTATCAATCGTTCTTAACGTTTAAATTTAATCCACAATTGTTTCTACATGGGTTCTCCCTGATTGGATCGCCAATCAAATAGGACTCTGCACTATTTGACTTGGTATACACGTATATGAGTTAGTATTTCATCCAATACATGATCCTAACAAGTGGTATCAGAGCTTTGGCTCTTGATTTACGTGTGATTCAATCGTTTTGATAGACAAAAATTGTTTTTTCACTAAAAACGCAATCTTTTTATGTAAAATGGTGTCTTAAACGTTTCTAGTTCGTAAAGTTAACTTTTCCGGCATACGACAATTAGGGTTAGTAAAAATTTGAGTTTTTGCGTCCAAAATACCTTAAACCTACAAATTTTCAAGTTTCAGCTGCTTCAGTCGCATGATTGACTCAATCGCCCAACTGAATTCATACGCATCCCTCATATGCACGATTGGACTCATGCATACCTTCATTCGTACAACTGAATTGTCTAGTCGCATTGTTCATTCACTCCTATCCATACGCACGATTGATTCATCTGCATTGGTTAATTCGCAGGTTTGAGCCATCCGCATTGTTCAATCGCATGCTTAGCCCAATCGCACACCTCCATTCGCACAAGTAAAGTAGTTTTGTTCAAAAGTTTAAAGTTTATAGCAATGGAAGATCAGTATTCAGCGTCCACCGTAGGTTGGGATTCAAGGATCCAGAATCTATTGCTTCTGGTAAACGAAGTAAGGAATCACAACAAACCACCCAAGCTAATCACCTTAGATGATTACCCACAGTGGAAGCAACAATTTGAGATCTATTTAAATGGAGTAGATCCAAATCTATGGGAGTCGATAGAAAAGGGGTATAGCATGCCTGTAGGAGCTGATGGAGTCAAACTTACATTAGGGGGCATGACTGAAGGACAAAAGGTTAAGTACAATGTTGAGAAGAAACTCTATGCGTTGCTCACTCAGTCAAATCCAAAGGACATTTCCCATCAATTTTCTAAAAACAAGCAAGCAAAGAAACTATGGGATGCATTGCAAAACAGATATGAGGGAAATCCATCGTTGAAAGCTCTGAAGGCCAAAGCGTTGAAGAAGGTGTTTGAAAACTTCTCGTCAATGGAAAGGAGAGCTTAGACGATGTTATTGATCGTTTCTACCATCTGATGAGTGAGCTGCACACTCATGGAGTTACTACGTATATGGAAGACAAAGTTTCAAACTTTGCAGATGCTTTGCTCGAGAAGTGGAGTTCATTTATCTCCAACCTCAGACAGAATGATATGCTCGTGCAGTTAGACATCAATTACTTCATTCTGAAACTGCGGGAGGAGGAGTTGAGAATGAGGTACAGGGCACAAAAGTCTACTTATGATCAGAACCCAGCCTTGTACAAGTCAACCCCTCAAGCCAAAATTTCTGGAGCTCCACTACAAACAACATTTATTTCGAGTTCCGCTGGTCCATCTCAAGCCTCTTCTTCAGGATCTAACACGTCAGGGCCGTCTGGTACCCAATACATTGCACCTGAAGCAAATGCTACGAAATTGAAGACGGAGAAACTCAAGAATGTGTCTGTTGAAGTAACAAAGGAACACATGGACCTCTTAGCAGCGGTAGTCTACTCTTATGACGGGCTAGTTGCTGGGAAAATTGGGAATTGCCATCTGGCAGATGAGGACTACGAGTAGTTTGACAAGATAGAACTGGAATGGATGGACATAATATGGGCCATAGCAAGTGTTGTTCGAAGAGCAAAGAAGTTTGTCAAGAAGACCGGACAGAATCTGATTGCCAGTAAGGACATAACTTTTGGTTTTGACAAATCAAAGGTTACCTGCTTCAAGTGTGTGGAAAAAGGGCACTTCAAACGTGAATGTGTGAAGCCCAAAAACACGGGAAATGGGAATCCATTCTCATCTTTCTCTCTTCAGGAGAAGCCCATAAATGGCCCTACTTCATCGAGCAAGGATCCTAAAGCCTTAACAGCTCATGATGACAAAGTACAAGATTGGAGCTTCCGGTTTGTGTCTCCGAGAGAATCCAACATTGCTAGTGTCGAGGACTTAGATGACGACAAAACAAGTGAGGGTGATATAGTAGTGGAGCTCGCGATGTCAAACAATGAAGAATCTGCAATAGTTGTTGATCACCTACCTTAAGAAAGGACAAGTACAACAAGTCCAGAATCACCAGAACCAGAGAAGTCAGACACTACTTTCATGGCAGATTCAACCACTCCCTCTGAGGTAAGTTCTACTACTCAACTATTCAATAAGCATACTTGTTCTGTTGTAATAAATTTAGGGAAAGCATTGATTTAAAATTTTCTAGGTTATTAGATCATAATGATAGCTTAGTAAAGGATTTACAACTATGCACTGAAGGAAATAGAGTCTTAAAACAAAATTAGCACAACTATAAAGAAAAGATAGAACTTTTGAACAACAGCTTAGGGAAACTGAAATTGTAGCCTTTAACCAAGCTAATGACGTTAAGTTCTATTTAAACTCCCTTGTAGACACTAAGAAACAAAAGGCAGTTTTAGAGGTAGAAGTAAATTCACTAAAACAAAAACTACATAGTTGGACAAGTTCATCCCACATTGTCCAACACTTAGTGAGAGAGCGTAATAATAGGGAGGGTTTGGGATATAAAGTGGTTCCACCACCACATGAGACCTTGATGAATGAAAAAAGTAACCCAATCAAGGACCATGTGGTGTCCACTCCTCTAGTAAGTGACCGAGATACCACATGTACATATAATGATTCTGGCACTAAACTAGAGGAGGCCACTTCAAAATCACAAGGTAAAATGCCTTTTGTCAATCTGGACAAACAATTTGAAAAGGTTAAAGTTAAGTCTGGTTCAACCAAGTCTAATTATGAACCCAAAAAGACCAAACAAATTAACCACCCACGTGCTTCATGTCTAAGTCCAAAGAAGCAAAAAGCTAAAGATGTTAAAAATGTTTAAACAATAAAATTTGTTAAACCAGATAACATCTAAACAAGAAATGACAAAACCCAAAGAATAAAGTCACTCGTATATCACATACTTCTCAACTGAAACAGGTAAATCGTCAAGTTGAAAAAGGATAATGCTACAACTGTGGACAGTATGGACACATTGCACCTTATTGTCCTTATTATCAGACGCCAAAGAAGAAGGTTGAACTTTACGACACTAAAGTATATTCTTCCAAAAGAAGATCCATGACTCCACCAAAAGGAGTCAGTGAACCTAAAGTTCAACCTATCAACCAGTCGTTCGTTTATCACAAACAGGCCTTGCATAAGACTGGCTTATGGAAAGAGAAATCTATCCATGAATCTGATAATGAGAACAAGAAGACCATAGATCTTCCCTCACCCTCAAAAGGTCAATGGGTGGAATTTATGTTGTGTGATGCCTCTGGGTCACCCAAGCCAGTTAAGGCTTGGGTCCCTAACCTCAACTAATCATTTCCATTGTATGTGCAGGGTGTTCGCTATAGTGCTAAAACAAACACTTGGATTGTAGATAGCGGAGAATCAAAGCACATGACTGGAAACCGGGCACTCCTATCAAACGTCAAACAAATTAAAGGAGGTCATGTTTCTTTTGCTGGAAACAAAGGAGGCTACATCACAAATCAAGAGGAGGTAGGGAACCAGAAAGTAAACTTTGATAAGGTAAACTACGTTCAACATCTTCAAAACAATTTACTTTCCGTGTCCCAAATTTGTGACAAAGGATATAAGTAGTTTTTGATAACAAAAAATGCTATGTCATGAAAATGGACTATCTGATTTCGGAGGAACAAGTATTTATGTATTGGATTTATCGAAGGCCTCCATAACGGATCATCAAGTACAGTGCTTCCTATCAAAAGCTACCGAGAATGGGATTCAATCTTCAGAATGATCTAGTGAGTAGAGTAAACGTCAAGAACTTCAAACTCCCGGATTTTTGTGTTGCTTGCAAGAAAGGAAAACAGACAAAGAAGTCTGATAAGGCAATGAAAATTAATTCTATAGAACTGCCTATTGATCTTCTTCACATGGATCTGTTTGGTCCAGTGAGTACAAGAAGCATCACAGGTGACTTCCACTGCTATGTAGTTATTGATAACTACTCAAGATTCTCTTGGGTGATGTTTCTAAAATCAGAGTCAGAAACTTTTTAGTCATTCAAGGAGTTAGTAACTACACTGGAGTCTCTCTACAAGCTGAAGGTAAGACAAATACGCACAGACAATGGAACCGAGTTCAAAAACCAATGGATGGAGGCTTTCTGCAAGGACAAGGGAATTGTGCACCAGTTCACTTCCGCCTAGACTCTTCAGATGAACGGGGTTACACAGAGAAAGAACCGCAGCTTAATAAAGACAACATGCAAAATGCTAGCAGACTTGAAACTGCCTATCCAATTTGCAATGAGGCGATAGCCAATGCGTGTTACACGTTAAATCGAGTTATGGTAGTAAAACATCATGGCAAGACGTGTTATGAGTTACTTCAATGACGAAAACCAAATCTGGAGTATCTCGAACTGTTTGGAGCACCATGCACGTTGCTAAAGAAAACTCAGGATGGGAAGTTTAGTGAGAAGTGTTGGACCAAAAGAACCAATGAGCCAGATTAGAAAAACCTTTAAGTCCCACAGACATCAAAACAACTAAAGTGGTCTACAAATTCTAAAGACAAATTTTGAAGACAAAGTCTGAAGACAAATTTTGAAGACAACAGCTGAAGACAAAGTCTAAAGACAAAGTCTGAAGACAAGGTCTGAAGACAAGGTCTGAAGACAAGGTCTGAAGACAAGGTCTGAAGACATGGTCTGAAGACAAGGTCTGAAGACAAGGTCTGAAGACAAGGTCTGAAGACAAGGTCTGAAGACAAGGTCTGAAGACAGGTCTGAAGACAAGGTCTGAAGACAAGGTCTGAAGACAAGGTCTGAAGACAAGGTCTGAAGACAAGGTCTGAAGACAAGGTCTGAAGACAAGGTCTGAAGACAAGGTCTGAATACAAGGTCTGAAGACAAGGTCTGAAGACAGGTCTGAAGACAAGGTCTGAAGACAAGGTCTGAAGACAAGGTCTGAAGACAAGGTCTGAAGACAAGGTCTGAAGACAGGTCTGAAGACAAGGTCTGAAGACAAGGTCTGAAGACAAGGTCTGAAGACAAGGTCTGAAGACAAGGTCTGAAGACAAGGTCTGAAGACAAGGTCTGAAGACAAGGTCTGAAGACAAGGTCTGAAGACAAGGTCTGAAGACAAGGTCTGAAGACAAGGTCTGAAGACAAGGTCTGAAGACAAGGTCTAAAGACAACAGCTGAAGACAACAGCTGAAGACAAAGTCTGAAGACAACAGCTGAAGACAAAGTCTGAAGACAAAGTTCTGAGAAGTTGTCATAACAGCTGAAGTAGTTCTCTTTAGTAGTTGTAATGGTTTACTTTTCAGTAGTTTCTAATTAGTAGTTTTATATTATGTAGAACATCTGAAGTTCTTACACTTCAGATGTTATAACTTCAGTAGTTGTAATGTTAGCTTGTACTTAGCTTTTTGTGAAGGTGTCCCAATTGTTGTGGACATCTTCAGTAGTTTAGTTTACTTTCAGTTGTTTGTATAAATCAGTTAGCTGTCACTATCAAGTGACGTCAGCTGATGTCACATTCCTTTATAAAAGGAATGTTGACCTAATTTCCTTGTAACCGAAGCGTGTGCATGAATGAAACATTCTCCTTGCAGAAAACTGTCTCTCTCTATAACTGTCACTATTTGATTGAATATTTATATTATTCTTGCTTAAATTTTGTCTAATTCTTGTGCTATTCCACTGTAAATCTTAATCTAATTGATCAAACTAGATCCCGATCCTTTCAAGAAGGCTAAAGAGGGCATCTTTCTAGGATACAATAAGAGAGTTTACAACAACTCAATGGGTCAAGTAGAGGTATGGTGTAACGTCGATGTTCAGAGATACACCACCCCTCTCGCTGGAAAATGACCTACTTTCTTTTTCGACTATGATGGATTCTTCAAGTCCTTCAACATCCCTTTCTCTACGTCTCATGACGAGTTAGCAGCCAAAATGATGTGAGATGTTCTAAACACACCATCTTAGGAATCTACATCATCTGGCTCACAAGGTGATTCATCTACCAACTTAGGGGGAGCACTCAAGGTAAGTGACTCTTCCTCTGACGATGAAGCCGTGGAGAATCATCAGGACACTCAGGAGCAATAGGTTCCTCCTACTTCAAGTCCACAAGCATCTGACATTGATGCCTCTGAGTCCTCGGAACCTCACACCCCTACTTCCTCAGATACTGAACTAAACGTTCATAATCTTGAGTCTGAGGTAGTAGTTCCCACCACTCCTGGATCATGCCTAAACATCTATCATCCTGTGGACAATGTCATTAGGGATGTCAGATCAGGAGTTCAGACAAGAAATCAGCTGTATTAAGCTGATTATGGCTCGGTAATGGAGAAAGGGTACCTTCACGATGGTCCTTATCGTTGTGTTGTGTCTCAGTTGGAGCCAAAATACGTTAGTGAAACCCTAAATGATGAGGCATGGGTAAGTATCATGCAAGAAAAACTTCTTCAGTTGAAGAAGTTAGGTGTATGGACACTGGTAGATAGACCTAAAGGTGCTAAGGTCATTGGCACCAAATGGGTCTTGAAATGTAAGAAAGATGACCAAGGTCAGGAACACGGCTCGGCTTGTAGTTCAAGGATTTCGACAAGTCGAGGGAATTGATTACAATGTAATTTTTGCACCTGTGGCGAGAATGGAAGCAATCCATATCTTCCTAGCCTATGCCTGTTACATGACGATTAAAGTCTATCAATTGGATGTAAAGAGTGCATTTCCTCATAGTGAAATCCGGGAAACAGTGTACGTCAGTCAACCTGAAGGATTTGAGGATCCATATCATCGGGACAAAGTTTACAAACTGGATAAGGCTCTCTCGGGCTTCATCAAGCCTCGAGAGCGTGGTATGAAAAACTCTCAACTCATTTTGTGAAACACGGATTTCATAGAGGTGTAATTGACTACACACTGTTCATCAAAAAGAAAGATGGTGATCTGCTGCTGGTTCAAATTTACGTTGATGACATAATCTTCGGTTCCAAGAACGAAGAATTATGTAAAGAATTTGAATCAGTGATGAAGGCAGAATTTGAAATGAGTGCCATGGGAGAGATGAAGTTCTTTCTCGGGTTACAGGTGGATCAAACACCAAAGGAGATGTTCCTACATTAGACCAAGTATGTCGGGGATATTCTCAGTCGGTTTGATATGGAGAATGCTTCCGCAGCTAGAACTCCACTTGCTACAAACCATGATGTAGCACCCGACAAGAATGGTGATCTGGTTGATGCCACCATGTACCGAGGAATGATTGAATCTCCCATGTACCTCACTGCCTCAAGACCTGATATCATGTATGCAATGTGTCTTTGTTCAAGATATGAGGCAAACCAAAAGTAAACCATCTTATCAGGTTCAAGAGGATATTCCGTTATCCGAAGGGTACACCAACACTTGGGTTATGGTATCCTCATGATGATGATTTTGAGCTTACCGCGTAGAGCAATTCGGATTATGGCGGCTGGAAGATGAATTACAAATCTACATCAGTAGGTTGTCAATTCTTTGGGAAAAGATTAGTCACGTGGTAGTGTAAGAAGCAGACATCAGCTTCGTTGTCAACTTGTGAAGTTAAGTATGTTGCTGCGGCAAGCTGCTGTTCTCAAATCATCTAGATTCAACAACAGATGCGGGACTACGGTTTGCAATTTTCTAACACCCTTATTTTTGTTGATAATTCTGCTGCAATAGCCGTTACTAAAAATTTTGTCCAACATCCTAAGCCCAAACACATCGGCATATAATATTACTTCATATGTGATTGCTTTGAAAAGAATCTAATCAATGTTGTTAAAATAAATACGGATTTTCAACCCGCTGACCTCTATACAAAAGCTTTTGATAAACCATGTTTTCTATATTTGTTAGAGGTCAACGGTGTTAAAAAGAAAAGTGAGATAATTCAAGAAGAACACCATGCTTAGTCCGGTGCCTATAGTCAAATTTTCTTTTATTTCCTTTATTTTAGTTTATTAAATTAAATTAATTTTATAATTGTTATTTCTTCGCCTATTAAAAATCCTAAAAATGCAATTCTTTTACGGTTTTAGAATTTTAGGAGGAGAATAGGTTAGGTCAGTAATAAAACAAATGAGGGAGGGGGACGGGCTAGCTGATAGAAATGAGACCGGCTCTGTGAAAGCGATTCAATGACTGTGGAAAATGATAGTACACAGGAACAAAACATTTGGGACTTTAAAATATTAATTGAATTAGATGCAACGTTTAAAGTATAAGTCTAAGGTGTCTGGGCAATATAAAAGAAAAATGAGAGTACACCGGCCTGAGGCTTGACTTCTCTGCTGTGCGATGGCACTGACCTGAGGTTAAGCATAACCTAGATATGCTAGAATTCGTTGTTATTTGCAGCCTCTCTGCTATGCGGTGGCACTGACCTGAGGCTTGACCTCAGGCTTGACTTCTCTTTGAAAGTTCTAAGAATAGTCTCTTCTTGTCAAAATACCCGTAGACCGCTCAAAAATCTCCTGAGTAATGTTGATTACCACATAAGCGTGAGATCCACAAATGTTTGTTGAAATTACATAACTTATTCTATCACCAATTTGTGTAAAAAGTCTGTGTATTGATTTAAGTGGTCAATTGTACTGAAAATCAGTGTGGCTGCAATTCTTGAAAATCCAAATCAACGTATGCACCTGGTAGTACCAGTATGATTCCCTAAAATTGCTAAATGATCCTCGATGAAAAGAAGAATCTAGCATCAAATGTTTTTGGAAACACGTCCTGAATGATTTGATTACTTGTATGATTCCGTAATGAATCGTTTCACTTACGGTCAAAATAACTTGAAGCCGCTTGTTAAATGGAATAAATCTGGTAGATTTCTATATTCGGATTTCCACTCCACACAAAAACACAGAAACAGTTTAGTTCTGTTAGTTAAATTTTATTTTGTTTAAATTTGTTTGAGTTAGCTTAGTTGTATCTGTCGGACTATAGCGTGGAATTCAATCTGGGATTCAATCACTTAAAAGGGTCACGTCTGAGGTGATCACACATGCTTTCAAATGTAAAATTAGTCACGTCTAAGGTGACAAATTGTTTTAAAAAGATCATGTCTGAGGTGATCAAAAAGTTTCCAAAATTAAAACGATCATGTCTGAGATGATCGAATGCTCAAAATGTTTAATCAATAGTTAAAGGGTGTAAAATGTCAAATGGTCATAAAGTCAAAATCCTGAGTATGACCCATTCGCACGACTAGGCCATGAGTATTGACCAATGGTACGATTAGCCCATACTTGTGCCCTAGACAACCGAATGGAGGATGAGTATGAACCATTCACACAAATGGCTTACAAGATTGAGCCAGTCGCCCGAATGGAGTTGATCGAATGAGTCAGTCACCGGACTGAAACCCAGTCGGCCGGCTGAATGTGATTGACAGAACCAATCGCACGACTGAGGTACAATCGCCAGAATGAATAGAGCGAATGGGTCCAGTCACCCGATAGAGATCAGATTTAGTACAAATAGGGCCATAGACGATCGCAGAAACTCATCACCCCATTCGCCCTAAAATCGCATAAAGTACCGTTACTCTGCCGAAATTTCTTCAGACCTCATTTGCCTACTTATTTCGACATTCTGACGTTCTGTGGTGATTATGTAGGTATAATACGGTGCTATTCAACAAAATATCAGTTGATTTGAGCCCTAAATCATGACTTTTGGCCCTAACCAAGACCCGAGACTGAAATTGGACAATAACCTAACTAAACTAAGTAAAACGTTGAAATCTAGGTTTTTAGATGATTAGTAGGTTGATTGCGAGTCTAATGAACCAAAACACGACGTCTAATTTGAAGAATTGGTCAAAATTTAAATTGCATTCAAACAGACAATAGGTCAGACGACTGGACACCCGGAGGAACTCCAATCGCACGACTAAGCTGGCCGAATGGATAATCCGAATGAGCTCAGTTGGCTGACTCAACCAATCGCAGGCTCAGTCACACGATTGAACTCAGTCGCATGTTCAGTCACCCAACTGTATTTAGTGGCCTATTAGGTCAACCGACTGAACTCAGTCGTATGGTTCACTCGCATGATTGAACCAGACTGATCTCAAACAGGTTAACTTGAACTGAACTTTGTTGTGTGGTGATCTAATGTGTATGTGTCTTGTGTTAAAAATTGTTGGCTGATAGGTGGTCCATCAACCCCAACCACAACATTTGTGCCCATTTAGTTGCCACAACTCGGAACAGTGCCGAGTTAGCGGGGATCATTGCATTCCTCAAGAGATCCCGGATTCACAGAGCTATATCCACACCGTGCACTCCCTATCGGTCAATACAGCAAGCCTTCTAGGAGGGGACATCGGTTGATCGTTCACAAGAGCCCTACAGCATCTGAAGTACCATTTTTGGGCATGATATCAAAGTGACTGCAGCGATATTCATAGAGTACTCGATCTAGGTGACGATGCAGATCACCCGACCAAGCTACACCCTCTAACAGTTAGAGGGTGCTTCCATAGGATGAAGTACGCTGGGGCCATAAACCCAAGTATGTTGAACAAAAGCAACGTGTGTCCCCAATTTAAGTACTTGGTGCATGTGATACTGAAGTGCATGGCGTCAAGGTGGGGTGGGTTTGATGACCTCTCAGACCAGATCCAAAATACCTACGTGGCCCTGGTACTCAACCACCCGTTTAGTTTCTCCAAAATGCCTTGCCCAAGGAGAGCTACGATGCTTAGTGTAATAACGCTTATTGAACTAACTATATAGGCTTGTGGTTGTTTGAATAGATCTAAGTCAAATTGAAACATATTCAAACATAATCATATGAAGTTCTCATGCGATTGGCCCATCCTAATGGACCATACGCATGAACAACTTCATGCTAATGAACCAGTCGCACGACTAAACCAGGAGACTGGTTCAGTCGCATGATTGTAACATGAGATTGACTTAGTCACACGACTGAACACTCAGTCGTGCGAATGGATCAACCGCATGACTCAATCGCACGACTGAACCATGCTAATGGTTCAGTAGCTCGAATGAGAAACCCTAACCTATAAATACCACTTAAATCGTGGAAAAATATAACACTTCAAAAACCTATGTACTAAATTGTACCGTAGCCGTCCAGAGACCTCTAAGAACCTGTTCCAAGTTCATAGATCGCACTAGATTGATTATAAATTATTCTTAACGTTTAGATTCAATCCACAATTGTATCTACGTGCGTTCTCACTCATTGGATCACCAATCAAATAGGATTCCGCACTATTTGACATGGTATACAGGTATATCACTTAGTGTTTCGTCTAATACACCATCCGAACAGACTGGGGGTTTTCACTTTCTACAAATTATATGCAATCAATATAGATCAAAAAGGGTTTTATTGTGTTTATCATTATTACTTTTGATCTAATTCTAGATGATTTGATTCAAGTGTGATTAACCTGGGCTTACACTCTTCTTCATCTTACACATAAAAAATATATAAAAAATAAAAAAAAATAATAATAATAATAAAATAAATTTATGTAAATAAATAAAAAAGTGATTGT
Organism: Flaveria trinervia; assembly: GCA_025506515.1. Lineage (NCBI taxonomy): Eukaryota > Viridiplantae > Streptophyta > Magnoliopsida > Asterales > Asteraceae > Flaveria > Flaveria trinervia. The sequence continues at coordinate 33,483,587 of CM046446.1, forward strand.
GATGTATAGCTAAAATAAGAAATTTCTACATCTTATTTATTCGTTGAAATTTCGGTGGAGAATATATATTAAATGTTCTTGTTTTCCTATACAAAATAAATTGAGAAGCCTAGACAATGTATAGGAGGTCAATGGTATTGTGTTGTCATTTGCTTGATAGGTTCAGCCTAAAAGCAAAAAAAGGACAGGACTCCTGTAGCTTAACTAATTGAACAATATACTTGATGACTCGGATAATCCCTTCACACTTTTGGCCTTCACAAAGTTTCTTGTACTTGTTAAAAAGGGATTGACAACATGATAGCTCTGCTTTGAGCAATGCTTTTCTAAAAGTATCTTTGTGTCTAGATCTTTGCATTATTGGGGTTTTAGGTCATTGAGTTCACTCTCGTGACTTTATATTATGATTAAGAGTTCTTGTTCTTTTGATTCTCGATTGTCTTTTATTTTCTCTTCGATTGTGAGTTTCGAACCAAGGACTTTAGTTTAATCTAGGTTTAATCAACTCTTAATGAACTATTTTGATTTGGACTCTTCAGGTTCTTCGTAGTTCTTGCTGTGACAGTAACGATAGTCAAGCGAAACTAAACGAAAGTTCAAAGGTTTTTTAGCAAAACTGTGTACTTATGCTATCCGAGCAAACATAATAGTTTCGCTAATCATAATTCTGTTTCACTAGATCGAAACTATAAATTCAATGTGACGAATCTACTGCTCTGTATTGCCGAAACTACCCCATAACTTCTCCCGAATTTACATTTTCGCTTTCCAAAACTAAGTTTTTATCCAACGAAACTACAAATTCGGCTAGCGATTTTATATTAATTAATTTTAATTTTTTCTCTTTTAATTGTCTTTCCTTTGTATTAATTTTAATATATCGTCCTAATGCGTTTCATCTGATTTTTTGGTAATATGGCTAACCTCAAATTTGATATGTGGAATAATATTACGGCTATCGTGGATGACTCTCATCCCAAAGCAGCCGGGTTTAGAGACCGCATTTGTTGGCTGCAGAGATCTCCAATTGCCTATGCGATCTCACATTCTTCTAACATTTATGACTTACACATTCGAGATTTCTACTCTACGACAGAGTATGACACAAGATCCAATACTCAAAGGATTATGGCTAGAGTGATGGAGAATGACGTGATTATTACTTTTGAGATTATATTAATGGTATTGAGACAGGACGAGGATACTAGAGAGAAGGTGATATTATCAGATGAGTAGTGTTTGATGCTTTTGGATGATGGAGATGAGGGTCCTTAGTTTGGCATGAGAAAGGAAATTAAAAATCCTTTCTCTCCAAGGAGTGGAGATATATAGCGCACATGTTTATTATGTGCTTAGATGACCGAAAAGGTGGATGAGACGGACTAAACATAGTCTAGGCTAAAGCAATGGTGATTTGTTGAAGACAGTAGAAGGCCAACATCGCAAGATTGATTTTTGACTGTATGGCTGAAAATGTCATGGCACTGATGCTAAATCAATATTTCAGATTCACTGAGCATAGATCTTAGGATTCATCATGTTCAGATCTTGAAATCAAAATTAAGATGGGTGGACGTGTGTGAATCATAAAACAAAGAGATGGATAATAATAATGTTATCATTTCATTGATGTTGATAAGAAAGTTACAATGAGAATCATAGATGGCTAGTGAAATCAAACCCACCCATAGGAGACGATTTCTCCTTGGATAGTGATTTACACCATGAGAAACACACACACAAAAGCCACACTTGCATAAATGCACTAGTGAGTCTATTTATACTAATATTACAACATGACCTCATTTTGACTTTCTGATTGTCTTGATGTTGACTTTGTCTTGTTGAATTGTCTTGTTTTGTAGTAATCAACTTGGTCTCTGAACTTGTACAATGCGATCTTCAGTTGGATGTAATTATGATTTGGTAAGCTTCAGTTTATTCCATTGTTGAATCTCAACAACTGAAGAAGGACAAGTGGTTGCTATACCCTACATTCATTCAGATGAATATAGATGATGTTGTTCCCAATATTCCAAGGCATGGATAGATCAAGAGATTGGTGAAGATAAGCACCCGTATATATGCAGACTGTTGTGTTATTAGACATGAATTTAGAGGGAAGATCATTCACATATAGGATGGAATTATATTAGGAGAGTTAATGAGTCTGAGGATAAAAGAACAGAAGAGACTAGACTAAAACAGACTCAAGCTGTCAAGAAGAGGAAGAGATAAATGAACGAGAAAGATTATGATTTTGAGGAGGAAGTTCATGAAATGGCAGAGGAAGCCAAAGCTAAGAAAGAGAAGAGATCTAAGAAGAAAAAATAAGTTGGATATACTAAGAGGAGAACCAAACATCAACATCAATCTTTCACTGAGCCCCCGAGGAGGGAGGAAAGAGTAGCTTTGGATGAGGTTGTGATCAGAAACCTCAGCTCTTCTCTTGCTAATGAATTGAGCATGATTAAGAACAAGCTTACTAATCAAGAACTGAGGGAAAGAAGAAAGGATGAGATGATTACAGGTATGACAAGCTTGATGATGGATTAGCAAAGATTGATAAAAAGACTGTTGACTGAGGTGAATGAACTAAAGAAACTTGCCAGCTTGCCTAATCAGGTAACTCGCCCTGAGTTAGATGATTTGTCTGACACCTCTAAATACCCATTTCTAAATGTGGGTACATCTTCTCGGGCAGGAAAGGGCACGTCTAGTGCTACAACTAAGGAGGCAGGGGTTCTGATGTAAGGCAGGAGGCTGAGAAAGAGAATGAGGAAGGAGGGAATATGAATGTAGAAAATGTGGAGCGGGTGTATGAAGCTATTTTGTGGATATAGGGATGGATATTGATGATATTGGCAAAGAAGAGATGTCCCCTAAACAAACTGAAGGTGTAGAGAAGTCTGTTGAGAAGGGACTGGTGGATGAAGAAGAAGATGATGAGTAGTTAGTCGATTATGACAAGGAGCCTGAATATTATGAAGTGCACGAAAGACCACTAACATATTTAGTCAAGAAGGGAGATGATGAGAATGATGTATTTGAGATGTTAAAGGACAATGGGTTTGTAAAAGAGAAGGTGATTGAAGACTAACTCCCCTTTTTCAAATTTTACAAGTGTTGAGTAAGAAAGAGGCGGACAAGAGGATCATGAGTTGGAAATGTAACCCCAGCCTCAGGATGTTTATGATCAAGAGGAGAGGGGGAGGGATTACATAAATTCATAAGAGGAAGGCATTCATGACCTTGCCAAAATGGAATTTAAGAAGATTGGCGGCACTGCCATTACTGAATGCTAATTTAAGTGAAAGAGCTATGTTGTTGGAGAAAGAAATATAGTATGGATTGAATGATGATTTTGAGTTGTTTGGTTTTATGAAGGCTGAACGTAAAAGTTAAACAAAGATAAAGACTTGGAGACTGGGAGACTGGTTATGGGAAGATCATGCTAAGGGTGAAACACCTAATAACAGTGAATAGGATAAGGTTGTCATATCCTCAACCCCCAAGATTACAACAGTTTGGAAAATGGTTCTATGACAAGAACACGGGGGAGGTAGTGATCAAAGTGAAAGTTGGAGTTGAATATAGCGTGTTTGACCTTATAGAGGTATTTACTTTTTGTAATGAAGATCTAAAGATTCTCTATAACAACTATATTAAAGTAGGGGTGGGCGAGGAGAGCAGAAAAGAAGCTAGTTTGTTCATGAATGTTGCTAATAAAGTAAGAGGAGTGAGAGAAAAAGTGAAAGAGTTGGCTTAAAAAGTAAGGGCAAAAGATGAGATAAGAATGGATGTGAAGGATCTCACCAAGAAATATTCTGAAGCTAGTGCACGTGTAGAAGTACATGATGATGCAACATCTAACCATGGAGAATCAATGGTTGAAGCTTCCAAGGATTATGCTGCAAGAAGTGGAAAAGAATCGTCAGTGTTAGGACCTGGAATTTCAATGAAATACCGAATGATTAACGTGTAAACTGAATCAAATAGTGCGGAATCCTATTTGATTGGCGATCCAATCAGTGAGAACGCAAGTAGAATCAATAAAGTATTGAATCAAACGTTAAGAATCAATTAGGAATCGATCTAAAGCGTTCTATGAACTTGGAGTATCAACTTGGAGGCTTCTGGACGGCTAGGGTACGTCTGGAGTCAAAATAGAATGAAAGCTCTAGTTGTTGGTCCATGTGATCGATGAACAGTATAATTGATAGGATAATTTGTTCAATATCAAACACACAATCCAAATAACAACAATTGAGAAGTGAATATGATGAATCAAGACATAATTGGTACTCAAATGAACAAACTCACTCAATAACAACAAGCACAATTGTATTTCAATGAAGTAACTGCTTAGAAAAGGTAGCTTGCAACAGAATTCACGATTAGGGTTTTGCAAGCCTACCGTACAAAGTGAAATGACAATAGTATATATAGCAGTCATAGATTCACTGACAGTTTCGCTACCAGCGAAACTGTCATGCCGAAACTATAGTTTCCCCGGCAGAACACAAGTTCGCCAGGTAACCAAAATAGCAAACTGTGAGCGAATGTATAGATTCGCTCACAGTTTCGCTGGACTGCCAAAACTACTAATTACAAACAAAATACAAAATGAAACTAACAAAACTCCTATTACAATGTAAAGTAAACATCTATACTAAAGTGAGTCCAACCTAACATGATCTTCAATACTCCCCTAGGTTGGACCTCACTATCTTCACTTCTCTTGATTTGACTCGTCGGCTCCGGTTTCCTCTGCTGCTGTTGGTCTTCTTCATCACCTCCCGCAACAACATCTTTAGAAGCTTCAGCCACTGATCCTCCAAGGTTAGTTCCTGCATCACCAGCTTCCTCAGAATGACCACTAGCTCTAGCAAACTACCTGGTCATGTCTTGAACATCCATGGCAAAGTCATCTTGTGCTCTCACCTTTTCAGCCAAACTCTTTACCTCCGCCCGTACTCCTCTTATTTGTTTGCCACATTCATAAACAAGCTTGCCTCTTTTCGTGTTTCCTCTCCTGCCCCAGCCTTAATATGATTTTCACAAAGAGTCAAGAGATCTTCATCACTGAAGCCGAATAATTCCATCGGGTCAAACACCCTAAACTCTTTTCCGTGTTTGGCTCTAATCACCACCTCGCCAGTGTTATTATCATAAAACCACTTTTCAAAGTCCTGTAAACTTTGGGGAAGAGGATCAGCCAATCTTACCCTGTTTACAGTCTTTGGTGGTTTGACTCTCAAAACAATCCTCCATTTGCCAGTCTCCCAGTCTTTATCTTTGTTTGATCTTTTTCGTTCAGCCTTCATGTATCCAAATGACTCAAAATTATCATTAAGTCCATTTTTAATTTCTTTCTCAAGAAATACTGCCTTTTCACTTAAATGAGCATTAATCAAAGGCAAAGTGGCCAACCGTCTCAGATCCCATTTGGGCAATGTCTTAAAAGCCTTCCTCTTGAGCATGTAGCTGATATTACCTCCTCTTCTTTTAATCATAAACATCTTTAAACTAGGATTATAACACCAACTTATTATCTTCTTGTCTGCCTCTTTCCTGCTTAAACCTTACATATTTTGAAACAAAGGAGTAAGTTCTTCAGCCTCCTTCTCCTTCACCAACCAGTCACTCTTATCCATCTCAAACACATCAGCTTCATCATCTCCCTTCTTAGCAACATACACCAGTGGTCTCTCATCTACTTCATAAAACTCTGGTTCAGAATCATAATCAACCAATTGCTCATCCTCCTCTTCTTCATTAATCAAACCTTTTCCTTTATCAGACATTCCCTCAGTGGTAGCAGTAACAACCACTTCTTCACGCACACTATCCTTATCAAAATCAAACTGTAGGTTAACAAACCCTGCTTCAATAATATCATCATCCTCATTTCTTCCAGCATCTTCTCTTGGGATCTCTGTTCCCCTGCTTCAGTATTAGCTGCTCCAGAAGTGCCCTCTCCTACCTTGGATGAAGTACCCACATTCAAGAATGATACTTAGATATATCAGTCATATCATCTAACTCAGATTGAGTTAGTTGACTGGGTAGGCCAGCAACAGCTTTCATCTGAGAATTTCTTCAAACAATCTCTTAATCAAATTATTCTGGTCAACCAACATCTTTTTCATTCCTTCAATTACCTCATCCTTCTGTTTTTCCCTAATCTCGTGATTCGTCAGTTTAGTCTTTATCATACTCAACTCATTGGCCAATGAAGTATTTAGACTACGAATAACATCCTCATCAAGACCAGCACTAGCCTCTTTCCTCGTTGTGAAACCCTCGTGTCGATGTTTTGATCTCCATTCAGGCTCAACAAAGTCAGTTTTCTTTTTAGATCTCCGTTCTTTCTCCACCCTTATCTCCTCTGCTTGTGCATCTATATCTTCTTCAAAATCATAATCTTTCTCTTTTGCATATCTCTTTCTCTTCTTAGCTGCATAAGCTTGTTGCACCCTTGTTTCCTCAGTCCTTTTGTTTTCAGACTCATCGACCCGTCTGATATAATTCCAGCGTTCTGGAGGGTACATATTTTCCCAGAGATTGGTGATTTTACCACTTAAATCATGGCAGATAGCACATCAATCAGCAAATATCCGAGGGTTCATCTGCACTAATCTCTTGACTTCACCATGTTTAGGAACATCAGGAGTAAGATCATCAATAATCATCTAATAAAGCGAGGATATAACAACCATTTATCCTTCTTCACAGCCATCACATTCTCTGCCATACACGCAAAGATCAGTCTAGCAATGTTTGCTTTCTCCCCTTTACAACATATCACCATAGCTTTGGCCCAGTCAAGATTAAGTCCATCGGATCCACCCTTACGGTGATCTAAGCACATAATAAAAACATGAGCTATATATCTCCATTCCTTAGATAAAAAAGACTTTTTAATCTCCTTCCTCAAACCAAAAGCTGGTCCCTCATACCCCATTTGTCTGAAAGCTTGGAATACTTCAGACTCCGTCATATCCACTTCATCACCAGTATCATCTTCTAGTCTAAGAATCCCCGACACGCTCTCAGCAGTAATAGTTATATCATGATCAATCACTCTAGCTGTGATTCTCTGTACATCTCCTCCAGTGTTGTATTCTAGCTGATCTCCAAAAATCTCTAATATTAAGATCATAGATAGTGGGTGAGTGTGAGATAGCATATGCAATGGGTGATCTCTGAAGCCATCTAATGCAGTCACGAAATCCGGCCGCCTTTGGAAGAGTATCGTCTAATATGGCAGTGATGTTATTCCTCTCATCAAACTTGAGATTCGCCATGATAACCTGAGAAGAACAACAAATAATTTGAATAAAAAATACTGAAAATAAGAAAATAAAACAAAAACAAAAGAAACAATCAATTTCGGCAAGCGAAACAATAGTTTCGCTCACTAAGACATGATAGTTTCGCTGAATCAAAGACAATTTCGACAAGAAAACAAACAGTTTCGACAAGCGAAGTATAATTTCGCTCATTGAAACTTGTTATTTTCGCAGAACAAAAATTAGTTTCGACAATATTAGAATGAATTAAAGTAGTTTCGCAATTAGTTTCACCAAATATTAATTTAGTTTCGCTATTACAAATTAGTTTCGCTACATAAGAAAATACAAGCGAAACTGTGTAAATTACAGATCAGTCATTGCGAAATTAGAGAAGATATGGCGAAACTATTAAGTTTGCTCGGACAGCATAACTTTACAGTTTCGCAGAAAAGATGTGAACTTTCGTTCAATTTCGCAGAGAAATTAGTAGTTTCCCTAATCGAACAGCGAAACCACCGAGAGACACAATCTAGATAACTTAAAATAGACTATTTAATCCAGATTAGAAAGTGAGTCAGTGTTCGAAACTCACATACGAAGTGAATCTCACGAAAAATCAGACCAAATCACAAACACAAGTCAAAATCGCCTTAAAAGTTACGGATAAACCCTAAAAGTGAAACTGAGCGATTGTGCGAAATTATGAGAGAAAATTCGCAAACATGACTTATATAGCAAATAGTTTCGCAGACAGCGAAACTATAAATTCGTCTTGCGAATTTACAGTTTCGCCCAGTGAAACTGTAATTTCGCTAGGAGTAACTGATTAACAACTTATTAGCCAACCTAGCGAAATTGCAGTTTCGCTTTGCGAAATTATTAGCGAAAGAATACTTTCGCACCTTTTATTTTATTATTTATTATATTATTTATATTATTTTTTATTTTATATTTATTTTATATTTTTTAAATTATAATACTTAAAGGAAGCACATCTAATAATGAGATCTAAAATAATCAGAGATCACATTCTCTAAATATTTTAGAACATAAAGATGATCAAAAAATCATCTACCAGTCATGAGATCATACTGAATACAAGATCTGATCACAATCTGCACAGAAACAACTGAAATTAGAACAAATCAATAACTATTGTTGATATAATTGTCCACTTAAACTCATGTCTTATCCTTTTTCGAACAACAGCTTATGATTCATTTAAGGTTCGATTAGATGCTTTAAAATGCAAGACCCCACAATCATTTGGTAAAAAACCCTCACCCAACCTCAGGATTTCTTGAATTATGAATCAATCTTCAAAGAACAAGGTTTGTGAATTAGTGTGCAAATGATTATCAACAGAATATTTTATTCTGAGAGAAATTCATCGAAAGATGATTTGACATAATTATATCAAAATGGTGAGAGCTCCAGATCTATACTCACGTATAACAGAGGAGATAACCATTTGAACATGTGCTGATGAGAGCTCCAGGTCAGTACTATCGTACAGCAAAGGAGATCATCACTCCAGGTCAGTACTCACGTACAGCAAGGAGATAAGCACAGACACAAGACATTTGACACTAAATATACCAGCAGAGGATGATGACAAAGCAAGCAAAATGAACAAAAGATTCATCTCAATCCAATTTTTGTCAGGACTCAGTTTTTGTGCAATCCAAAACGATTGAGTAAATCCAGACATTCTTAAGCATAAAGTTTAATTTAATCAAAAAGCTTTGTCAACTCATTCGTCAGGCAGAGTCTATCAAGCATATCGTTAAAGAATCTGATCCTTTCCTTTTTTTTAATGTGAAACAGAATCCAGTAACAGTTACTATCATTTCTCATAGAAGTACTGGTCATGTAAATAAAAATTTTAGAGAATATACAACCATTTCTCATCTTGTTAAATTCCAATCTCAGAATAATGATGTTACTCCCCCAAATTTTTATTTTCATATTTCGATATTATAAATGAATTTTCATTTTAAATAATTATTTTATATGTTTGTTATAATTTTTTTTAATAATGAAATAGAAAATGAAAATTTTTAAAAAGATATTAACCCAGGCATAGAAATCAATTCATAAAAACGAGGTTTATCAAATGTTTTTGTGAAAAGATCAGCTTTTTGATTTTTTATCGATGGGTATAATATTAATGAAACCCTTCTCTTGAGCATCACGAATAGCAGGATTCGTGTTTCAATATGCTTTGTGCGGGAATGATGAATGGGGTTTTTAGCAATTCCAATGACAGCCTCATTGTCACAGAATAAAGGTGTATGAAGGAAATTAATGCCATAATCAATCATTTGATGTTGGATCCAGAGAACTTGAGAGCAGCAGCTGGAGGCAGCAATATATTCAGCTTCCCCTGTAGAAAGAGAAACAGTAGTTTGTTTCTTGCTCTGCCAGGATACCACACAATTTCCCAAATATTGACAACCTCCAGACACAGATTTTCTGTTTAACCTGCAACCATTGGAATCACTATCAGAGTAAGCATGTAAATCAAAATTTCCACCATACGGATACCACAACCCGAGACGAGACGATCCTTTGAGATAAAAATATTCGTTTGACAGCTTTCTCATGAGATTCTTTTGGTGCCGACTGATATCTAGCACAGTAACCAACAGCGAAAGTGATATCAGGACGACTTGCAGTAAGATACACAGAGAGCCAATCATAGACCAAAAAAGATGAGGATCAACTGTTTTCCATTTTCATCCGGAGTTAGACATGTCTGAGCAGTAAAAGGAGTCATCTCAGTAGACGCATCATCCATCTTAAATTTCTTCAGAATATCTTTAATGTACTTTTCTTGATGAATAAGAATTCCTTCTTCTGTTGTTCAACTTGCAATCCAAGAAAGAAACACATTTCACCCATCATACTCATTTCAAACCTTTGGCTCTCACTTCTTCGAACTCTCTACACAATTGAGAGTTTGTAGATCCAAAAATAATATCATCGACATACACTTGAACAAAGATCATTTCACCATTCACCTCTCTTTTAAATAAGGTCATATCAATGGTACCACGAGAGTAACCATTGCTTAGAAGATATTGCGTAAGAGTCTCATACCAGATTCTGGGTGCTTGATGAAGACCATACAAAGATTTATCAAGTTTATACACTTTATCAGGAAAATCAGGATCTTCAAAGCCTGGTGGTTGACACACATATATCTCCTGATCAATGTCTCCGTAGAGAAAAGCACATTTCACATCCATCTGGTAAACTTTGAATTGTTTATGAGCAGCATGAGCAAGAAATATTCTGATTGCTTCAAGACGAGCAACTGGAGCAAAGACTTCTGTATAATCAATTCCTTCTTCTTGAGCAAAGCCTTGCACTACAAGTCTAGATTTGTTGCGCACCACCACACCCCGATCATCTGGTTTGTTCTTAAATACCCATTTTGTACCAATTGGATATTTGTTGGGAGGTAAATCAACTAAGGTCCAAACCTGAAGCTTTCTAAACTGTTGAAGTTCCAATTGCATAGATTCTACCCAACAAGGATCTTGTAGAGCAGCATGAACATTTTTTGGAACAATTGAGAAATAAAGCATGAGAAAAGATAAACATTAATCAGACCAGATTGACTTCGCGTGCGAACACCATCAGAACAATCCAATCACATTATCGAGCGGATGATCTTTCAAAGTTTTGTAATCACTTGAAGAAGGAAAGATAGTTGAAGAAGTATCAGCCATGTCCGGAGAAAGATTAGAGGAAGGTGTATCAATGACAGGTTGGAATCAGGTAAGTTAGGAGATGTAGGAGATAAAGAATCAGATAATGGAGCTTGATCAGGCATTGGAGACGATGAGATGACATCAGTTGAAACAACATCATTTACTAGCGGGATGGATGGAACAGACCATGGAGATGATGGAATAATATTCGTTTGAGTACTTGGAATTGATGTATCATCATCGAAAACTGGCAAATTAAATGAATTGAACACAGTATTGGAGTCAAAGAACCATGCAGGTTCATATTTCACTTCAGAAGGATTGGATTCTTGCCAATCAACATAGAATGACTCTTGAACAATACGTGTTCTCTTGTTATAAACTCGGTACGCCTTTTGTGAAGAAGAGTATCCAACAAAACACTCGTCGTCAGAAACACACCAAATTTTGTCTTTTGAGATTGAGTATTCAGATGAGTACAAGAACATCAAAATGGTCGAAAGAAATCAATTAGTGGCTTCCTCTTATGAAAAAGTTCATAAGGAGTCTTCACTTTATCTTTCACAATTAGCACCCTTTTTAGAACATAAGATGCACAATTAACAGCTTCAGCCCAGAAAATAATGGGTAATGAGGATTCTATCAACATTGTACGAGCAGCTTCCACAAGAGTGCGATTCTTTCTTTCTGCAATACCGTTCTGCTGGGGTGTTCTTGCAGCACTAAATTGTCTCACAATCCCTTTTTGAGCACAAAATGAATCAAGAATCTGATTTTAAATTCAGTGCCGTTGTCACTTCTTAATCCCATAACTCTTCTCTTACTGACTGATTCAATAGAAATGATTAATTTCTGCAATTCCTCTGTAACTTCACTTTTGTGTGCAAGAAACCTCACCCATGAATAACGTGAGAAATCATCTGTAACAACAAGACAAAAAGATTTTTTAGCAATTGATTTAACACTAATTGGCCCAAATAAATCAGTATGTAACAACTCAGGAGGACTTGATATGCTATTTAAAAGTTTGGGCTTATGAGGTTTCTTATGTTGTTTCCCTTTGGCACATGCCATGCACTTTTCAGTAACAGAAAAATCTTTTAAAGGAAGTCCTCTAACAAGATTGTTCTTGACTAATTTATTAATTATCTTAAAATTGACATGGCCTAAGCGACGATGCCACAAGAGTGACTCAGAGGTTGATGCTTTTGAGAGAAGACAAGTTGCAGTAGCCTTTGACTCATTTGAATTCATATCAAGAAGATATGTATCATGTTTCCTTGGAGCACGCATGAGAATTAAATCCTCCGGAATAGCTATCGCTGATTTTAAAAATAAACATTCGTTAGATTTAAATAGAACACGAATGTCTTTATCACAAATTTGAGAGACACTCAGAAGATTAAAAGCCAATTCAGGAACATGGTTGACTTTTTCTAGAGTAAGAGAACCATTGGTAACTTCTCCTTGTCCAATCATTTTTCCACCCTTCTTATTTCCAGCAAATGCCACATATCCTCCATCTATAATCCGATAATTGGTCAACAAATCCTTTAATCCCGTCATATGCTTGGAACATCCGCTATCAACATGCCACAGACTGTGTACAATCTTTGAAGAGGATCCCTGAAATGAATTAACAAATCATTTAGCCAGGAGCAATAGGGACCCAAGATTGAACAACTTTTGTTTTTAAAGAAGCAAATTTTTTACAAAAGAAATTATTAACTAATTTTGTCAATTTATTGCCAAAACAATTCCTATTAGAGGATCTTTGAATCAAAGGACAATTTTGATAAGATGATCCTCTTCACCACACCTGAAACAATGATGTTTGAATCTAGGTCGATGATGTGATGAGGTAAAAATAGGATCAATAATAATCTCCTCATCACATTCAGACAAACTAGAATCAACATCACTGAATGTCTCATACATCTCATGATGTTTTTGTTTATTTGAATCAGAGTTCTTCTTGTCAAAATCAAAACGTGATTCTTCTGACAAATGAGTAAAACTCGTACCATTGGTACCAGTGTCAGATAAAGACGAACTACATTTTTTTGATGATGTCATATTTAATGGTATGAAAGATGGAATAGGTAAAGAAAAGAACTTTTCGAAAGAATTAATTTTAAGTTGCTCAGTGTTTTAGGAGAAACATCAGATTCATTGCATTCATTACCAGAACAAAAATCATCACTATCATGATTTGAAGTACAAGATGAAATAGAACTATCAAGAGAACATGAGACATTCAAGTCTGTTACATTTGAACTAGAAACAAACACTGAATTTAAACTAGACTTATTATCTAAAACAGACTGCTGATTGTCAGGTGTACTAGAACTAGTGCATCCAAGCCCACTAGTTGGTCCATAGTCGTAGTCTTCACCAATGTACTTAGAGTTATTCCCGACTAAACCTGCAGACATACTGTCAGTATCTGATTTGATTAAATCATTAGAAGGATGAGGAACAGGCATAGGAGAATAACAGTATGTACTAGGGAGGATAAACCTGTACATTTTCATAACCCAAAATGTTTTAATTCTTGCTCCCCGTTGAGATTTACAAAGATCATCATGTTTCATTCCAGAAATAGTCCATTTATCTAACTTTGACTGAAGTTTGCTTGCTTCAAATTCAGCAAGAGCAACCGTTCAGTCAAAGTATTAACCTCTACATTTCTTTCCAAAACAATTCTTTTTAAATGATCAGTTTCTTTTAAAGCCTCATTTAATTTCACAAAATATTTTGATTCATTCATTTTAAGTTCATCATTAATTCGTTTTAAATTCTTTTCATTATCAATTAACAAACGATTAGCCTTATAAATCCCAAAAAGTCTAATTTTGCAAGCAGATGAACACATATCCTGTATTACCTCATAAGGAAGTCCCATTACCATCCTTTCGGCAGCTAAAGCTTTATCGCACATGCATGCTGGAGTACTTGATTTCCTTTCCTCAACAGTAGCGGCCGCATCATCCTTCTCTTTTCCTTTCGCAGCTTTTGAATTCCTTTCTTCATCTGAACCTGTAATATCCTCTTTCTACTCTCCATCTGCCTTCTCTTCTTTCTCCTTTACTGAAGATTCATTTGCTCCTTTGAATTCCTTGAACAGCACAAATCCATCTTTATCAACTTCCATCTCATCACTTTCCACAACCTCAGCAACTAACGCGTGATTTATTTCAGATCTTGTTTCTTCCACCTCCACACTCCAGTCAAAGTTTGAGATCAAAGCTGACTCCTTTTTGAATTTCCTTTTCCTTTTCTTTCTCTGCTGTCAATCTTGGTACTTCAGTGTTACTAGGATCTGTGACAATTGGTAATGGACATTCACGTTTAAAATGTCCCATTTTTTTACGGTTAAAGCACCTCAATTTTGACTTCTCAAATCTTAGTTTTGAGGTAGATGATTGACCACCAAAGTTCTTTTTTCCTGTTCTTTCCATGAATCTCCTGGCTCTTAAAGTTAACATCGCCATTTGCCATTGAATGTCAGTTTCTTCTAAATCATCAGGATCAACCTGATACATATCCTCCATAGTCATTCCTTTACCTTTCAATTCACCAGCAACAAGAGCTTCATAGCTCTGAACAAACATTCCAAAAAAAGCCATTGTTTCAGATGAAATTGAAGTTTCCGCATTCACCTTAGAATTTCCCAATTCTTTTCCAACATGATTACTACCACTCTAGAAATTACTTGTATTGCTCCGTCCTTGAATTGGATTTTGAATGTGAGAGTTTGCAGCGGATGACAACAAAGCAGCATTTTGAGAAAAAAGATGTGGGCATCATAGTCTGGTTAAATTATCTTCTTTTCATATCCAACTCAAAAGATTTCAACTTGTTAATGATATCCATCAGCTTATAATCTGTAAAACCTCTTTCTTGTTTGAGCATCCTCACTTGAAGACTCCACTGTGGTGGAAGAGAATCGAGAAGCCTGTTAACTTGTTCACTGTTGGAGAGTCTTTCATCATACTTCTTCAGAGTGCTTGAGACGGTTAAGAAACGATTTGTCAGATCTGTCAAACTTTCATTCTTGTATCCTACAAACGAAATGAACTCCTTTTCAGCTTGAATACTCTTGTCTTTCACCAGATCTGCATTCCCATCATAGAATTCACAGAGAGCATCATAAAGGGATTTAGCATTTTTATGCTCTGCAAAACGATTGTAGATATCTGGAGCCAAGCAGAGAGTTAGAGCACCAAAAGCTTTTTGATCACGATCAATCAGTTTCAAATCTCTTTCAGTATAAGAAGATGGGTCTTTGTTCTGAGAAACGACATCACCAACCGTAACCGTAGGTATATGAGGACCTGAAATAATCGTTTCCCATTGATTATGATCTGTGTAGAAAAGGAAAGCTTTGAGACATCTCTTCCAATCTTCAAAATTATCTCCATTAATGAGTCTTGGAGGTCTATTAGGAGCAACACTTTCAAGATCCGCAAGTGTAGGAGTAGTTAATTTCGACATGATAGTTTCGGCAGAAAAATTGATAATTTCGCTGACAAATTCGCTAACAAATTCGCTGAAAGAGGTGACTTGGCTAACAGTTTCGCTGAAACAATACTATCGCAGATACTTTCGCAAAAACAGACACTTTCGCTTGCAATTTCAGCAGCACTTTCACTTGAACAGAGACAACAATTGCTTAGTTTCGCTTCTAAATTCGCCGGAAACAAGCTTGAACTTTCGTTCAAAAATAGATTCGGCAGCAAATTTGCTTGATGATTGGTCAAAAACACTAATGAACTTTCGTTCAAGGGAATACTTTCGCTGAAACTCTAGAAAACAACTTTTGATCCAAAATAACTCATAATTTCGCTGAATGAAGATAACAGTTTCCCTGTAAGAACAGTAATTTCGCTGGTCGATCTCAAAACCCTTTTTCACCTCAAAATCAATCTGACATCATCCAAATCTCAATGAATTTGAGATCTGATGATTGTAGAATCTTCCTCAATCAAGAACAAGCATAATTCAATCAATTTCCATGCCAAAAACAGCTGATAATCCAATGAAAATTGATTGAAACTAGATATTGACCAAAACCACAAAAACTCAACAAATCAAGAGCACTAAGACTATGATACCATATAACACACAATCTAAATAACAACAATTGAGAAGTGAATATGATGAATCAAGACATAATTGGTACTCAAATGAACAAACTCACTCAATAACAACAAGCACAATTGTATTTCAATGAAGTAACTGCTTAAAAATGGTAGCTTGTAACAGAATTCCACGATTATGGTTTTGCAAGCTTACCGTACAAAGTGAAATGACAATAGTATATATAGCAGTCATAGATTCGCTGACCAGCGAAACTGTCATGCCGAAACTATAGTTTCGCCCAGCAGAACACAAGTTCGCCGGGTAAACCAAAACAGCAAACTGTGAGCGAATGTATAGATTCGCTCACAGTTTCGCTGGACTGCCAAAACTGCTAATTACAAACAAAATACAAAATGAAACTAACAAAAGTCCTATTACAATGGAAAGTAAACATCTATACTAAAGTGAGTCCAACCTAACATGATCTTCACTAGCTTTTCCACGAATTGGGTTGTATTTATAGGTAGTATTGCTCATTCGTGCGATTGAACCATTAGTATAGTTCAGTCGTGCAATTGAACCATGCGGTTGATTCATTCGCACGACTGAGTGTTCAGTTGTGCAGCTGAGCCAATCTTATGTTACAATCATACGACTGATCCAATCTCCTGGTTCAGTCGTGCGACTGAGTCATTCGTGTGAAGTTATCCAGCGTATGGTCCATTCGCATGGGCCATTCGTATGAGAACTTCATTTTGTAAAGTTTGAATGTATTAATTAATATAACATTATGTGTAACAATCAAACAACCACAAACCTAATTAACCAATTTAACATCGACTCATTACTCAAATATTATTAATCATTCCAAACATTATATCAGAATCAGACAAACAAGATCTATTACGTCATATCATGATCTAGGGACATACATCTATCAACAAACTCCCCTTGGACCTAGATCTCTCTAATGTCTTGTTTTCTTCATTACCTGCTCATACTTCTTGTACTTATCCTCTTTTGTGACTCCTGCATGAATCTCAAATGCAAAACAGGTCTTATGACATTCTGGAACTAGAGGGCTTGTACTGTATCCTGCGTATCTTAGAACAGTGGCCACTTGTATAGAGTGTAAACATCATTAGCTGACAAGTTGATAGGCCACATTGGGTCAAATACCCTGATATCATCCATTTGGACCTCTTTGTTTAGGACTATGACCGCTCTCCTGTCCTCCAATCATAGTACAACCACTTAAGTGTGGAGTGAAGTCCTGTGGCATTTCCCTGAGTGGGATTCTTGACATCATGCGCGGAGGACTCCACTTCAACACTATCTTTGGCCTTCCAGTAATGGCATTAACTTCAGACCTTCTAATGTACCTTGTAGGCTGTTGGGGTCTAAAGTTAACCTACCTAGTGTGGTACTCCTTCATTTGGGCAGCCTAAAACCAACCTGACATCTTTCTCGTGTCAGCATACAACAGCTTCAGTTTGGCCAGTTTGTTGAGCTTAAAACCTGGTAGAGTCTTTAGATCATGTGGAAATCTAAAGTACTCTATGCCCTTCTTTCTCTTCACTTCTAGATGTTAAGGTCCTCAAAATATGCCCATGCTATAATCCTGCCTGACACCTTATGATGTTTCTTGACTCTGTAGAGTTTGGTGTAGGCGTCCTGGTTAGGTGCAGCGCGTTGGGCTTTGACTTCTTCAAAACAGGCAGCCCACTCAGCCTTTCGGATATCAACATCATCATTTGAGGCTTGGTCCATTCCCTCTGTCTTGACTGACTCCTGCTCCATTTTGTCTAACACCTCAAACGTATCACTGACAAGGGATTCGCCCAGATTGGGGACCACATTTCCCTGATTGTCAGCATACTGAGGGTAGTGCTCTGCAGTGACATCTTCTATCTATATTTCATCAACGTTGTTGAGCTCTTCGTCACTTGTCGAGTCGCACGTTGGAGCATCCTTCATAATCTCATCAAGATTTAGCTTGAAGATCTCAGCTAGTTGCTCATTTGATAGATCGTGAATTATTTCCCCTTCTTCAGGGGTATAACTCACCGACCTTCTGACGATCCCTTGCAGATCAAGTATCATAGTTAGCTGAGTCTTGATCTGCTAAAGGGGAGCAACATCGAACTCATCCCTCTCATAGTTTGGATCTGTTTGATTAAACATGTAACACATCAACGAGTAGTAATAATCAAAATAGGAATGCATTAATATTTAATATAAACATCGAATACATAAGTTTAAATACATGATTCAAATACAAAAGTAATCAAATATATAGACATCTAATCATTACTTTTCTCTTGGATCACTGGATCATCGCTTGGTGGAGCAGAGGAGGAAGCTTGTTGGTCTTGTTTCTTCTTGGATCTCCTATCCTGACCTTGAGTAGAGGCAGATGCAGCTGCATCCCCTCCTTCTTCATCATCATCCTCATTCCTCTCCTCTGTCCTCTCATCCTCAGTAGCCTCATCATCCTCAGTCTCATCATCATCATCTTCATCATCATCCTTATCATCATCATCACCATCATTACGATCTCCCTCTTAATCTTCGAGGCTCATCTTTAGATCCCTTAAGCTTGAGCATGATGGTTTTCTTAGCATTCTCCAACTCCTCAATCTTCTTAGCACATATGACTCTATACTCTTGGAGTGAGCGATCTTGTGGCTCTAAGCAGCCATTTGCTAGGCCTGCTCCTCGATCAACCGAGCCTGCTCCAAGATCAGGTGTGACTGCGCAGCAGTGAGATCTGCAAGCTGACAGATCTGTGCAGTTTCTCTTCATCAGCAGCTAACAGACGCATCACCATCCGATTCACTGCAGAAAGTTGTTCCTCTACCCCAATTGGAGGTAGAGGAGATCCATATATATGTGCGAGATGGGATGAGGGTCCTGCTTGGTGGCTAGTGGTGGTGGTGGTGGCTGTGGTGAAGATGGGGTGGGTGTGTGAGATAGTGGAGGTGATGTAGGAGTGAGAGATATGGTGGTGGTTGGCATATGTACAGTGGTGGGAGGTGTGGTGGTGGTAGTGGTAGCTGTGGTGGTTGTGGTGGTGGATGGTGTGGCTGTAGTGGTGACGAAGGTGAGTCTTCTCTTCTTCTTCTTCTGGCTGTGGGGATGAGCCATCCTTTTCTCCTCGATCCAGTCGAGGTGGATGCTCCCCCTAGAACACGGCTAGCTGACTCAGGGGCATAGCTAGGATGTGCATTCGTCTCTCCCGAATCCCTGGGGTGTTCACCAACCACCTGGAGTCCGTACTCTGTGGGAACAACCTTGCTTCCCACAGTCCTCGTCAAGGGCTCCTCATCCGACTCTTCTTCCTCCTCACCAGGTATGAAGTCTTGGTGGAAACCCGCTGACTCAACTATGTCACCTGTTGGGGCAGATACTGGGGGTATAACATATGAAGCTGTGCCCCTCGGTGGAATAGGCATATCATCCCTAGCATCCCCACTGTCATTATCGTCTGAATCATGCTGTGGGAGCAATAGCCTCTCATCATCTGAATTGCTGTCATCATGATGCCACTTGCGTCTACCTGGCGCCACATATCTTTCATTGGCCAGATGGCCGATCAACCTCTTTACTTGGAGCTTTACCTGCTTGCCCCGATACACTCTCATGCGGCCCAAAGTCATGTCATCCATAATCTCTACGGCAACCGCATCATGGCTCTCCTTGGGAAGTAATGGCAGCTTCTCGTTGAAGATCAGCTGCAGAAATCTCGGGTACATACAAAAACCCTCCTTCCCCTTGGCCTCTAGATTCTCCACCAGATATGAGAAGATCATGCTCGAGAAGCTGAAGGGGTGGTTCAGCACCAGTGCCACATAGGCATTCTGAATCTGGTCTGACAGGTCATCAAACCCACCCCTCCTAGAAACAATACACTTCAGGATCACATGAGCGAAGTATTTATACTGGGGACACAGGTTGCTCTTGTTGAGCACACCTGAGTTATGTCCCCAGCGTACTTTATCCTGAGAAAGCAACCTCTGACTGTAAATGGATGTAGTCTGGTGGGGTGATCAGTATCATCCCCAAAATCAAATACTCTCTGGATGTCAGCTGCTGTAATCTCAATATCCTCACCATGAATGGAGCTCCGTATGCTGTAAGGCTCACGTGAACGATCTACAGAGGCATTCTCCCAGAAAGCCTGATGTAACGACCTGTAAGGGGTACACGGTGTGGATATGGCTTTATGTATGTGAGAACGTCGAAGGAAAGCAATAATCTCTGTAAGCTCGGCCCCATTCCGAGTCGTATGGTCCAAATGAGCACATATATTGTGCATTGGATTGATGGACCATCTTTCAGCCATTGACCTGAAACACAAGACATAGAACCATTAGAAAGTCATACATTCAAAATTCAGTTCAAGGTGTATAGTTTAAATTCAATCTGATTCATTCGTGCGAATGACTCATGCGACTGATGTCAGTCGGTTGTCCTTTCATGCGACTAAGCTCATTCGGGTGAATGAGACATGCGACTGAGTTCAATCTGTTGGCTGAGTCTGCGATTTGTTCAGTCAGCCGACTGAGTTCATTTGCATGGTGCATTCGACCGATTGACCCAATCGCAAGTTCAATTGTGCAATTGGAGTTCATCCGGACGACCAGTCGCTTGTCCTACTGTTCAGTCGCCTGTGGTTCGAATCTTGACCAAATCAAGTAATTTAACATGGTTTAATGGTCCATTAGACTCGCCATCTTGTCACTAATAACCTATTAAACTTAATTTTAACATTTTTCTTAGTTTATGTTTGTTATTAGGTCATTACAGTCTGGTTCTTCTTTCACTCGAATATCACAAATTTGGGTTCAATGTCTTATGATTTCGGTAAGCTTTCACTGCAATATACCTGTATAAACGTCAATGCACGTTAGAAGATCAATAAAGATGAAAAAAAAACAAGGTCGAGAGGAATTTTGGCAGAGTAACGGTACTTGGTGCGATTGAGGAGCGATTGAGGGTGATGAGTGAAATGCAATCGACTATGGCCCTTTAAATACTGAAGCTGAGTTCAATCGGCCGACTGGCCTCATTCGCTCAGTTCATTCGGGCGACTGAGGCTCAGCCGTGCGATTGGCCCAGTCAGTCACATTCAGTTGGCCGATTGAGTCTCAGTCGGTCGACTGACTCATTCCTGCGCTTTCATTCGCACCCTCACTTAACCGACTGAGTCTCAGTCGGTCGACTGACTCATTCGCACCCTTTTATTTGGTCGAATGGATCATTCCGATAAGCCATTCGGGTGAATGTCTCAATCTCCTGTCCAGTCGTGCGAATGGGATCCATTCACATGGTTGGTCCATGCTTATGATCCAGTCGTGTGAATGGGTTACACTTATGAACATTTAGCACTTAAACCCTTTTTACCTGTTCAAATTTACATTATGAGCATTTGATCATCTTAGACATGATCATTTTAACTTGAAAACCTTTTTGATCACCTCAGACGTGATGCTTTTAAAAAATTTAGTCACCTCCGACGTGACCCTTTTAGGTGAATAATCCCATACTGATTTTCATGATATAGTCCGATGAACAAACAAACTAAAATGGCTAACTAACTAGAAATTTAAACTAAATACAAAATTAAACTTGTTTTTGAATTTTTGTGAGAGATAAATCCTAAGGCAGCTTCAATTTAGTTTGACCACACTGGACCAATTCAATTTTGGAATCATACAGGCAAGTCAAATCATTTGGGACTTGTTATCAAAACCTTTTGATGCTCAATTCTTGGTTTTCGTCCAGAGTCGTTAGCAAATTTAGGAAATCACACTAGTACTATTAGATTCCCACATTGGTTTGAACTTTCAAGAATTGCAGCGATAAAGATTGTCAGTATATTTGTCCTCTTAAATCGATACACAGACTTTAGACACAAACTGCTGATAGTTTTAGGTT
The DNA here is from genome assembly GCA_025506515.1 of Flaveria trinervia. Classification (NCBI taxonomy): domain Eukaryota; kingdom Viridiplantae; phylum Streptophyta; class Magnoliopsida; order Asterales; family Asteraceae; genus Flaveria; species Flaveria trinervia. The sequence goes on from CM046446.1 coordinate 33,505,629, forward strand.
TAATTATTTCAACTAACATTTTGGATCCCAGACTTGTATGGTAATCAGCATTCCTCAGGAGCTTTTGAGCGGTCTACGGGTAGTTTTACTAGAAAAGACTATTCCTAGAGCTTTCAAAGTGAAGCCAATCCTCAGGTCAGTGCCATCGCACAACAGAGAGGCGGCAAACAACAATGAATTCTAGAATATCTAAGTTATGCTTATCCTTAGGTCAGTGCCATCCCATAGCAGAGTGGCACACAACCTGTCTTCTTGTTAGAGCAGCTAAATTTTTTTTTTGCACAGAATACACCACAACATATGTCATTAGCTGGATAGCATTTGTCTTCATTTTTTTTCATGCTTTGCTCTATTTATGGTCATCCGCACACATTTGTGGCATTTACAAGCTCATTACCCCTTATTGGAATATTGTTGATTGTGTTAACCAGTGAAAAGATGGCAGCCCACAGTCAGTTGAACAGCTTAGTTTGATCTTGAGATCACTATCAGGTCTAATAATCTATTGTGTTGAATCTACCAACATATCATTGTGGTCTAGCAACCTCTAAGTCTACTTTCTTTGTGTTACCTTAGTAGTTACCAGTTTTTCTATCATCTTCCCTTTTATATTGCTTAGACTACACAGACTTATACTTTGAATTTTGCATCTTTTCTAAATTAATATTTTAAAGTCCCATTTGATTTGTTACTGTGTACTATCATTTTCCAAAAGGTTTGAATCGGTATCATAGATAGGATCTACCTTATATCAGCTATCCATTCCTTCTCCCTCGTTTTTTTAATATTACTAGTTGACCTACTCTCCCCCTAAAATTCTAAAATCATACTGGATTTAATTATTTTAGGATTTTAACAGACAACTAAATAACATGAATTTAATTTAAACATAATAAAATAAATAAGGAAAAATAAAAAAATATATAACTACAATGCATTAGACTACACATGATCATCATCAGGAATAATATGACTATGTTTTTAACGCCGTTGACCTCTAACAGATTTAGAAAACGTTGTTTATCAAAGGCTTTTGTATAGAGGTCAGCGTGTTGAAAGTCGGTATTAATTTTTACGACATCGATTAAGTTCTTTTCAAAATAGTCTGTTATGAAATGGTATTTAATACTGATGTGTTTGGTCTTTGGATGTTGTACTAGATTTTTAGTTACTGCAATTGCAGCAGAGTTATCAACAAAGATAGGAGTAGAAGAAAACATTAAACTGTAATCCTGCAGTTTCTGTTGAATCCAGATGATTTGTGAACAGTAACTTGCAGCAGCAACGTATTCGGCTTCACAGGTTGACAACGCAACCGAGGTCTGCTTCTTACACTGCCAGGTAACTAATCTCCTCCAAAGAATTGACACCCTGCTGATGTAGACTTGTAGTTCATCTTGCAGCCCCCGTAATTCGAGTCACTATACGCCGTGAGCTCAAAGTCATCATCATGAGGATACCACAACCCAAGTGTGGGTGTACACTTCAGATAACAAAATATCCTTTTGACCCCAATGAGATGCTTAACCTTAGGCTTAGCCTGATATCTTGAACATAAACATGTAGCATACATGATATCAGTTATTAAGGGATCCAATCATTCCTCTGTACATTGTGGCATCTACCAGATCTCCATTTTCGTCAGGGGCTATATCATGATTTGTAGCAAGTGGAGTCCCAGCAGTAGAAGCATTCTCCATGTTAAACCGAATGAGAATGTCTCCACAAACATGGTCTGATGTAGAAAGATCCCATTTGGTGTCTGATCCACATATAACCCGAGAAAGAATTTCATCTCCCCCATAGCACTCATCTCAAACTCTTTCTTCATAACTGCTACAAACCCTTTGCATAATTCTTCGTTCTTTGAACTGAAGATTATGTCATCGACATAGATTTGTACTAGCAGTAGGTCTCCATCTTTTTCTTTGATGAACAGTGTGAAGTCAATGACTCCCCTTCGAAAGCCGTGTTTCACAAGATGAGTTGAGAGTTTCTCATACCAGGCCCTTGGAGCTTGATGAAGCCCGTATAAAGCCTTGTCGAGATTGTAAACTCTGTCCCGATGATAAGGACCTTCAAATCCCTCAGGTTGACTGACATACACAGTCTCTCGAATTTCCCCATGAAGAAATGCACTCTTCACATCTAATTGATAGACTTTAATCTTCATATACGATGCATAGGCAAGGAAGATATGGATGGCTTCCATCCTTGCCACGGGTGCAAATACTTCATTGTAGTCAATCCCCTCGACTTGGCGAAATCCCTGAACAGCCAGTCGAGCCTTGTTCCTGATAATGACCCCTTGGTCATCCTTCTTGCATTTCAAGACCCATTTGGTGCCAATGACCTTAGCACCTTTAGGTCTATCTACCAGAGTCCATACTCCTAACTTCTTGAACTGAAGAAGTTCTTCTTGCATGGCACTCACCCATGCCTCATCGTTTAGTGCATCATTGACGTATTTTGGCTCAAACTGCGAGACAAAACACCGATAAGCACCATCATGAATGTATCCCTTTTCCATAACAGAGGCATAATCAGCTGAGTAAAGCTGATTTCGGTTTGTACTCCTCATCTGACATCCCCAATGGCATTGTCTAAGGGAAGGTAGACGTGTAAACGTGATCCTGGATTAGTAGGAACAGCTACCTCAGAGCCAAGATTATGAACATTTAGTTCTGCATCTAAGGTAGAAGGAGTTTGAGGTTCCGAACTCAAAGGTGCATCACCGTTAGATGCTTGTGGACTTTCAGGAACTAGAACCTGTTCCTCTTGACTGTTATGGCTATCTTCTTCAGCTTCATCTTCAGAGGAGGAATCACTGTCGTCGACTATTCACCCTGATTGAGTAGATGATTCTCCCTGTGAATTCGATGATGTTGAATCAAGAGATGGTGTATTCAAGATATCATCCATCATTCGTGTAGCTAACTCATCATCAGAAGAAGAGATAGGGATGTTGAAGGACTTAAAGAATCCATCATAGTCGAAAAAGTAGGTGGGTCCTTTGCTAGTAGGTGGTGTGGTATATCTCTGAACATCAACATTACACCACACTTCTACTAGACCCATTGAGTTGTTGTAAACTCTCATGTTCGGTATGTTGTATCCTAAGAAGATTCCTTCATCAGCCTTCTTGCTGAATTTACTTTCTTGAGTCTTCTTCAGAAGTGTACACGGCGCGCCAAATGGTTCGAGATACTCCAGATTCGGTTTACGTCGTTGTAGTAGCTCGTAACATGTCTTTCCGTGGTGCTTGACTATCAGAACTCGATTCAGTGTATAACATGCATTAGCCACTGCCTTATTCCAGAATTGGATAGGCAGTTTCGAGTCTACCAACATTGTCCGTGCTATCTCTATCAAGCTTCTGTTCTTTCTCTTAGCAACACCATTCATCTGAGGCGTGTAGGCAGAAGAGAATTGATGCACAATTCCTTTTTCCTTGCAGTAAGCCTCCATCCACTGATTCTTGAATTCAGTCCCGTTGTCTGAGCGTACTTGTCTCACCTTCAGCTTGTAGAGAGATTCGAGTGTGGTTACTAACTCGTTGAATGACTCAAATGTTTCTGATTTGGACTTGAGACACATTACCCAAGAGAATCTTTTGTAGTCATCAGTAACCACAAAACAGTACAAGTCGCCTGCAATGCTCTTTGTACTGACTGGACCAAACAGATCCATGTGAAGAAGTTCAAGAGGAAGTTCTATTGAATGAACTTTCTTTTCCTTATCAGACTTCTTTGTGTGTTTGCCTTTCTTGCAAGCTACACAAAAATCCAGAAGTTGGAAATTCTTGACATTAACTCTTCTCACAAGATCCTTCTTGATCAGGTGATTCATCTTCCATTGATTGATGTGTCCCATTCTCCTATGCCAGGAGATGGAGTTCTTCTCAGTGGCTTTTGATAGAATGCACTAAACTTCATGATCCGTTGTAGAAGCTGTTGAGAGATCCAAAACATAAAGGTCTCATCTTGAAGCTGTCATCAGAACTTGGTCCTCCGGAATCACGTAGTCTTTCTTTAGGATGTAACACTTCTTGTTGTCGAATATGACTTTACACCCTTTATCATAGATTTGGGAAACAGAAAGTAAGTTGTTTTGAAGTTGTTGAACGTAGTTCACCTTATCAAACTTAACTTTCTGATTTCAACTTCACCCTGAGCTGTGATATAGCCTCCCTTGTTTCTAGCAAATGAAACATGCTCTCCTTTTATTTGGTTGACGTTTGATAAAAGAGCCATGTTTCGTGTCATGTGCCTGGATTCAGCACTGTAGCGAACACACTGAGGAGGTTCAGAAGAGTTTGCCATCAACGTAGCATCAGATGTCTCTGGTTCTAGTGGTTCTATCTTTGCTATTGAAATCCCTTCGTCAGGCTTGTAGCTGACTTCAGTTGCAGTTGTCTCTACAATATTTGACATCGCTATCTCAACTGCAATATCTCTCTCATTCGCGGAATCATCATCTAAATCTTCTACACTGGCAATATTAGATTCCCTTGGAAAGACAAACCGAAAGCTCCAGTCCTGTCCTTCATCATCATGAGTGGTTACAGCTTTTGGATCCTTGCTTGATGAAGTAGAACTGCTAGCTTGCTTGGCTTGACGAGTAAAGGACGAGAAAGGGTTCCCGTTCCCAGTCTTCTTTGGCTTCACACATTCTCTCTTGAAGTGCCCCTTTTCTCCGCAGTTAAGGCCCACATAATATCCATCCTCTCCAGCTCTATTTCATCCACCTGCTCGTAGTCCTCATCTGCCATATGGCAGTTTCCAATCTTCCCAGCAACAAGTCCATCATAAGAATGAACCACTACTGCCAAGCGATCCATGTGCTATCGAGCTACTTCTACTGTCATGTTTTGTAGATTCTCAGTCTTCAGTATGGTAGCATTTACTTCGGATCCAATATATTGGGTACTAGAAGACCCTGACGTTTCTGATCCTGAAGGAGAGACTTGTGAAGGACCAGACGAGCTTGTGAAGGAGAGACTTGATAGTGAGACTTGTGGATCCTAAGCTAAGGGATGACAACATGTTGTTGAGAGAGATCTAAATTTGAGAAATTTAAATCTGGCTTTGATATTTCTCCCACATAAAAAGTTTCTTTAATCTGTAGAAGTGAGATTTTGCTACAGTTATGGAAAACGAAGACATATTTCTCCTAATTGTTCTTATTATCAAACCCCGAGAAAGAAAATTTAACTTTTTGATGAAACACTATGTCTATCAAAAATAAGATCTAATACTCCACCTAAGAGTTTTAGTGAACCTAAAGTTCAAATCCTAAGCCAGTCGTCTATTTACCACAAACAGGCCTTACACAAAACTGCTATATGGAAAGAAAATTCAACTAATGTGTCTGATAGTGAGGACAAGAAGAAGAAGGTTGTGCACTCGTCCTCTAAAGGATAGTGGGTTGTGTTCATCATGTGTGTTTCCTCTGGGTCACCCAAGCCAGTTAAGGCTTGGGCCCCAAATTTGAACTAATAAGTTTCTTTGAATGCGCAAGGTGTCCGCTACAGTGCTATCACTAATACCTGGATTATTGATAGTGGGGCGTCCAGGCACATGACAGGGAATTCATCCCTCCTTTTAATGTCAAACAAATCAAAACAAAACATGTTTCATTTGCTGGGAACAAAGGAGGTTACATCACCCCTCAACGCGAAGTGGAAAAAACAGAAAGTGAATTTTGACAAGGTCAACTACGCTCAACAACTATAGAACAACTTACTTTTAGTCTCCCAGATCTATGATAAAGGATTCAAAGTTGTATTTGACAACAGGCAGTGCTACATGTTGAAGGACTTTGTGATTAAGGAGGATAAGGTTCTTATGTCAGGTTCAAGATATAACGACTTGTATGTCTTAGATCTATCAAAAGCCTCCACTACAGATCACACGATTCAAGCATCTTGTCAAAGGCAATTGAAAGGGATTCAGTCTCATGGCATAGAATAATGGGAAACATTAAACTAAGGAAGATGAATCATTTAGTTCAAATTGATTTAGTCAATGGAGTAACTGTCAATATTTTCCAACTTCCGGATTTTTGTGTAGTATGTAAGAAAGGGAAACAGACCAAGAAATCTCACAAGGTGAAGAAGTGAATTCTATTGATATGCCTCTCGAGCTTCTACATATGGATCTGTTTGGCCCTGATAGTACAAAGAGCATTGCTGGAAATCTGTATTGCATTGTAGTAACGAATGATTACTCAAGATTATCTAGGGTGATGTTTCTTAAAGCCAACTCAGAAACATTTGAATCATTCAAACATCTGGTAACTACTCTAGAATCACACTACAAGCTGAAACTAAGGTAGATTCAATCAGACAACGACACAGTGTTCAAGAATCAGTGGAAGTAGGATTCTGTGTGCCCAAGACACTTAGAATATTGATGTGGTTAGTACGTTATGATCCAAGTCGGTTATACCCTATAACAAGCTTAACAAACGCCAATTGATATTTAATTGATGATATGATCATGCAATTAAATATTTACACCAAAATTAGAAAAAAAATAAGTTTTCTAAATAAGTTGCATATGAGATGGCACAAATTATTAGTACATTTTGTTCAATTAATTTATTTGTAATGTTATTTAAAAGTGTTAAATAACATCACAAATTAATTATGGTGTGTATGGGTGATACAATTAAAAGGTTAATTGGATTTCTAGGTGCAAGACAAGTTATTATGTATTGTGTGATAGTTTAAGAGGAAATGACCCCTTTCAAACTCATATTCGGCCGCCCCCCCGTTCCATGTGATTGGCTCCTTAGTCTCCTTGAAACTACACACAAAAAAAAACAAGTCTTGTACTCCATCCTCTCAAGAGACACACTACATGCAAGTAAGAAAAATCTCTCTCTCTCCCTCTCAAAAGTTACGGACCACAGCAGTCCTTTTGGAAGGTTTTTGAGCTGATTTTTGGTGTCCTCTACCTAGCAAGAGTGGTGTTTGATCAAGGGCTTGGGGTATACAAAGCTTGAGGACATCTCCACTTGAAGTCTTGGCCAATCTAAGCATCCAAAATCCCTTTTTCTTTGGTCGTTTTTGCTGCTGAAAAAGGTAGTAATCACAACTCTATGAAGCTGTGATTTTATGTGCATTTTCATATGTTATAGCTTGTTCATTCACATATTAAAGATCCTTTGATTTTGGGTTTGTATTAAGCACTTGTATGGTCACTTAAAGAACATATTTTAAGCTCGAAAATCGTTTTAAAGCTATACCTCCGCTGCGTTTTTCAGAATGTTTAATCGGTTAAACTTCGTTTTGTGTTCATCTAAACCCGTCAAATGGCATCTAGAGCCGGTTACGTGGATGACTTGCTTGTTTTGTCCTTTAAAATAGGTTTTAAAGGATGATAATAACTCATTATAAGCTGATTTGGGGCTGCTATGTTTCTGTTTTGTTGAATCCCCAACTGTCAAGATTATATTTTACATGCTTGAGATTAATCTTGAAAGATATATATGTTGATATGTTATGTTGTTTGGACAACATCTAAACCCGAATTTTTTCAGTTCATGTTGGCTGAAAAATCGTTGGTTTTGAGGGGATTCATGGTTATTTTTTGGATGATATTATGGATGCTTATTTTGGTGCATAACCTTGCCTTTGACCTTGTGTTGTTTGGATGTTTGTAATGGTTGTATTCATTCATTCAATTGGGTTGTATTATCTATTGTTTGTGTTTTGTTTCAAGTGTATTTATTTATTATTGGGTTGTAATAAATAGATTAGGTGTAATTTCATTTTACTAGATATCTTGTATTAGGACTTTATATCTTGTAATATGAAGACATACACATTGGAAGCACAAAGGAAGGTCATAAAAGAAACATGGAGCATTTTGGATGCGGTTTCAAGTGGGAGGCTTTTAGAAGCTTTCTATGTGATTTGTATTTGGACCTTAGAAATGCCCTATGGACCACACTTGTGATGGCAAACAAGTGTGGATCACCTTAGATGCTATGGTTATGCACATATGCATGTATGGTTGTTCATGTTTATGTATGGTTGATATTTTGACATGTGCTACAATCTAGTTAACCTACTTAACAAGCTAAAATGTTGGTTCTTAATCATTAAGAGTTAATAAAAAGGTTATTAAAATGATTTAATGATTTTAAGGATTAAAATAGTTTTAATCAAAGAACCATTGGGTACCTTGTATTTGAAAGCATGCAAATACAAGTACATAGTGCTTTCTAATTAGTATTGTGAAAATCTAAATCCTTTTGAAAACAAGTTTACACCATCCTTTTATACAACACTTAGGTTACTTGCAAAATCTTAGTGGCATAAAGGTCACCTAACCACTTTGAGAGAACTTGTAACTTGAGGTGAGAGTACCATGTTTGTGGGATAAAGGTCACCTAACTACTTATGTGGTAAACTCACACGTGTGTGTAAGTAGGACGACTTGATTTGTAAAATATATTAAATGGATCACCTAAAATATGTTTTACAATGGTATTGATGGGATAAACATGTCGTTATAAACATAAGATGTTCAAACGATCCCATACCACTAGAAATTGCAATAGGTTGCAATTGTCATTCATGACTACCTTGTTAATTTAAATAATGGGATAAAGGTCACCTAACCAATATTTAAATGTATCGTTGGATTCTAAATATTATTTATTAATCGTCTATGAGACATAAAAGGGTATTAGTAAATAAAATATAATTACATCGACGAATACTAAAATGGAACTTTGTAATATCTTGTAGATGGCCGACAACCACGACGCATAACGATGTACCAAATCAAAACAACCAATCTCTAAGGGCGGTCTTTCAAAGAGATCGTCTAACACCTAACAATTTCATGGATTGGTACCGCAACTCGAGAATCGTTCTCAAGCAAGAAAGGCGGGCCTACATCCTTGATGATCCTATCCCCGATGAACCTAACGAGGAGGATGTGGAGGCCTATAATGATTGGGTTAGATATGTGGAAGACTCCGTCCAAGTCTCTTGCCTAATGTTAGCAAGAATGACACCCGACCTCCAAAAGGAGTATGAGCTCCATGGAGCTTATGACATGATCACTCAGTTGCAGGAAACGTTCCAGCAACAAGCTAGGGTGGAACGCTTCCAAACGGTTCAAGCGCTTCATGCATGTAAGATGGAGGAATCCCAATGGGTTTCATCTTATGTTCTTAAGATGAAAAGCCACATCGACCGCCTTCAAAGGCTAAATTGTCCTGTCTCAAAGGAGTTGACCATGGATTTGATCCTTAATGGCCTAACTAAAAGGTTTGAGGCGTTCGTCATGAATTACAACATGAACGGATGGGACAAGAGCATAAATGAACTTCATTCAATGCTCAAAACAGCCGAGGCGGGAATGGGTAAAAGGGCTTTACCCGTTCTCACCATTAATGAAGGTGGGAGAAAGAGAAGGTCTCTACCCCATCCTAAGGCAATTGTTGCAAAAGGAAAGGGGCACGTTAAGGGAAAGGGGAAGATGGTTGTTAGAGCGGAACCTCCGAAGCCCAAGGAGATAAAGCAAAAGGTTGCTGTAAACAACCCATGCTTCAAGTGTGGTGAGATAGGGCATTGGATGAGAAATTGTCCGGTCTATCTCAAAGAGTTGAGAGAAAAGAGGGATGCGGGGCAAACCTCAGGTACAATTTACATGATTCATATTGATCTTAATATTATATCTTCTAACATATGGGTATTGGATACCGGATGTGGAACTCACAATTGCAATTTGTTGCAGGGGTTCAAAAGAAGTAGGGACTTCAAACAAGGGGATGTGAGCCTCTTCATGGGCAATAGAGCCAAGTTAAAGTTGAAGCTCGTGGGGAGTACATCCTGAAACTTCCAAGTGGTTTGGAAGTAACTTTGAAGAATGTTTTGTATGCTCCTAGTTTGACTAGGAACATTATATCTGTATCCCAATTAAGACATTATGATTATATATTATCTTTTATTGAAAATGATATCCATGTTTCATTTAATGATATATTCTATTTTAAAGCTATTCCCATTAATGGTATTTATGAAATTGTTCATGAAAACACTTTAAATAGTTCATTGTACCAAACTAACACCAAGAAACTCAAGTTGGATTTGAATGATACCTATCTTTGGCATTGTCGTCTCGGTCATATAAACAAGAAACGTATACAAACACTTCAAAAGAGTGGTCTCTTAAAAACAAATGGATTTGATTCATTTGATGTATGTGAATCTTGTTTACAAGGAAAAATGACTAAGGAACCCTTTAGTGGGACTAACGAAAGGGCAAAAGATTTATTATGTATCATACATTCGGATGTATGTGGTCCTTTTAAGCCAATGACTAGGAATGGTGAAAGATACTTCATTACCTTTACCGACGATTATAGTCGCTATGGGTATGTGTACTTATTAAGGCACAAAGATGAAGCTTTTGAAACGTTCAAAATCTTCAAAAATGAAGTAGAATATCAACTCAACAAGTCAATTAAAGTTCTCCGCACGGATAGAGGAGGTGAATACCTAAGTGATGTCTTTCAAGATCATCTTAGGAGTTGTGGGATTGTCTCACAACTCACTCCACCTGGAACACCACAACATAATGGTGTGTCTGAGAGGAGGAATCGAACCTTATTGGATATGGTCCGATCTATGATGGCTAGAAGCACATTGCCTCTATCATTTTGGGGTTTCGCTTTGCTCTCCGTGGCCCGTATTCTAAATATGGCCCCAACCAAAAGGGTGGAAAGGACAACTTTTGAGATATGGCATGGAAGAGTTCCATCCCTGTCATACTTAAGGGTCTGGGGTTGTGAGGCTTATGTTAAGACTCCCACCCCAAACAAATTGGATGTCTGATCCACTAAGTGTATCTTTATTGGATATCCTAGAGATTCTATGGGATATTATTTCTATGATCCACTGGAACAAAAGGTGTTTGTTGCAAGAAAGGGTGAGTTCTTAGAAGCAAAGTTCCTTATGGAAGGAACTAGCAGTAGAATAGTGGATCTTGAGGAGGATCAAGAACCACAGCCCGATGCACATATGGTTGAAACTAGTACTCAACATGAGGATGTTGAGAATGATCAAGCGGTTGATCAATACACACAAAACGTTCGCAGAAGTGGTAGAACTAGTAATCCACCTGAAAGATACGGATTTTTTATGGATGGATGCTATGTGGTAGATTCAGATGAACCAACCACATACCATGATGCAGTGTCCAATTTGGACTGTAAGAAATGGCTTGAGGCCATGAATGTTGAGATGCAATCCATGTATGACAATCAAGTTTGGGAACTTGTTGTACCACCTCCTAATTCCAAGGTAATTGGAAGTAAGTGGGTTTTCAAGAAGAAAACCGATATGCATGGAAACTTGGATACCTATAAAGCTAGACTTGTAGCAAATGGTTTCACTCAAACTCAAGGGGTTGATTATGATGAAACCTTCTCACCTGTTGCGATGATAAAGTCTATAAGGATATTGTTTGCCATAGCTACTCATTATGATTATGAGATTTGGCAAATGGATGTCAAAACCGCTTTCCTAAATGGATATCTTGAGGAAGATGTCTATATGGTACAGCCTGAAGGTTTTGTCGATACAAAACATCCTAATAAAGTATGCAAGTTAAAGAAGTCAATCTATGGATTGAAACAAGCATCCAGAAGCTGGAATCACTGTTTTGATGAGGAGGTAAAGAAATTTGGCTTCATCAAAAATGCTGATGAGGCTTGTGTGTATAAGAAGGCTAGTGGGAGGACAATAACATTCCTAGTATTGTATGTTGATGACATACTACTATTTGGAAATGACATTCCAGCCATGGAATGTGTAAAAGACTGGCTTAGGAGTTGTTTTTCCATCAAGGATCTTGGTGAAGCCGCATATATTCTGGGAATAAAGATCTATAGGGATAGATCAAGACGACTGATTGGTTTGAATCAAAGTGCATACATTGACAAAATCTTGAAAAGGTTCAAGATGGAAAACTCTAAGAAAGGTACCGTACCTATTCAGAGAGGGACAATATTGAGTAGGACTCAATGTCCAAACTCAAAGGAGGAACAGAATAGAATGAAGGCAATCCCATATGCATCCGCTATAGGATCCATCATGTATGCAATGATATGCACTAGACCGGACGTTTCATGCGCTTTAAGCATGACAAGTAGATACCAGCAAAATCCTGGATATAGTCATGGATGGCTGTCAAGAACATTTTTAAATACCTAAGGAGTACTAAGGACATGTTCTTGATCTATGGGTCTGGTGAAGAGGAACTTGTTGTAAAAGGTTACACAGATGCGAGTTTCCAAACCGATCGAGATGATTCACGATCTCAATCCGGGTACATTTTTATTCTTAATGGGAGAGCTGTTTCTTGGAAAAGCTCAAAGCAAGAAGTTGAAGCGTTGTCCACTACACAGTCAGAATACATCGCCGCTTCAGTGGCAGCACATGAAGCTGCGTGGTTAAAGAAATTCATAGCCGATCTAGGGGTAGTCCCTTCCATTCAAGATCTCTAGAGATTCTTTGTGATAACGAGGGTGCGATTGCTCAAATCAAGGAACCTCGTGCTCATCAAAAGACTAGGCACATTGAGTGGAGATTCAACTACATACGAGATGAAGTTGAAAAGGGAAAGATATGTATTCGCAAAGTTCACACGGATCAAAACATTGCGGATCCTCTCACGAAGCTCCTTGAAAAGGCAAAACATGAAGGTCATGCTTGTGCCATGGGACTTCGATATTCTAGTGATTGGATTTGATGTGTAAAATTTGTATTTGGATATGTGGAACTCTTTATTATTTGAATAAAATTATTTGGTTATAATGTTTCAATTAATGTTCCAATTTAGCATGTTTAATCCATGAGTAAAATGTTTACTCTAAATGTCCGTAGTCGTTCAGACTTGTGGGAACAAGTATGAAAGTAAGGTTATTATGAACTTGCATTGGTTGATATTCATAAGGATGAATATAGAGCAATGGGTTGCTACCAAGGTTCATAGATATTTGTGGGATACAAATATTGGACTAACCCGCATCTCAAATTTTACTACATGGAATCTTATTGATTGATCATAAGTAAATTTGAGTAAAAGACGAATATCATTTAGTATCCTCCGACCTCAGATACATATTGGGTTTTGATATTCACCAAGTATTATACCTTGAGCTAATTCTTCACTGTCCTAAAATAGTGGACAGTACATAAGAGTATGTTCAGATATAACACGAGGTATTTGTGAGAAACATATGTAGTCAAGATGGAATTTGTTCCTCTTATTCGTTGAGAGTTAGATGTCTAAGGCCTGATTAAGTTAAATCAACAAGGAATGATCATTCTGTGTCCTTGGATTTAACATGACATCTGTAACAAAAGGATAGATGATTGATTCATCTAAATCATTTCACGTAGGGTACTTGAAAGAGATGATGTTGTTGAATGGCTATAAGTCATGCGTATTAAGGGTAGTAAACCGTTGTTAGGCGGTATTTACTGCTTGCATCAATCTTCTATCAATCTTGGGCAAGTGGGAGATTGTAGGATTCTGTGTGCCCAAGACACTTAGAATATTGATGTGTTAGTACGTTATGATCCAAGTCGGGTTATACCCTATAACAAGCTTAACAAACGCCAATTGATATTTAATTGATGATATGATCATGCAATTAAATATTTACACCAAAATTAGAAAAAAAATAAGTTTTCTAAATAAGTTGCATATGAGATGGCACAAATTATTAGTACATTTTGTTCAATTAATTTATTTGTAATGTTATTAAAAGTGTTAAATAACATCACAAATTAATTACGGTGTGTATGGGTGATACAATTAAAAGGTTAATTGGATTTCTAGGTGCAAGACAAGTTATTATGTATTGTGTGATAGTTTAAGAGGGAAATGACCCCTTTCAAACTCATATTCGGCCGCCCCCCCATTCCATGTGATTGGCTCCTTAGTCTCCTTGAAACTACACACAAAAAAAAACAAGTCTTGTACTCCATCCTCTCAAGAGACACACTACATGCAAGTAAGAAAAATCTCTCTCTCTCTCCCTCTCAAAAGTTACGGACCACAGCAGTCCTTTTGGAAGGTTTTTGAGCTGATTTTTGGTGTCCTCTACCTAGCAAGAGTGGTGTTTGATCAAGGGCTTGGGGTATACAAAGCTTGAGGACATCTCCACTTGAAGTCTTGGCCAATCTAAGCATCCAAAATCCCTTTTTCTTTGGTCGTTTTTGCTGCTGAAAAAGGTAGTATTCACAACTCTATGAAGCTGTGATTTTATGTGCATTTTCAATATGTTTATAGCTTGTTCATCACATATTAAAGATCCTTTGATTTTGGGTTTGTATTAAGCACTTGTATGGTCACTTAAAGAACATATTTTAAGCTTGAAAATCGTTTTAAAGCTATACCTCCGCTGCGTTTTTCAGAATGTTTAATCGGTTAAACTTCGTTTTGTGTTCATCTAAACCCGTCAGAATGTTGTACAGAGAGTCATTGTACATCAATTTACTTCTACCTACAGTCCACAGATGAATGGGGTTGCCGAAAGGAAAAAATAGGAGCTTCATAGAGATAGGTAGGACAATGCTAGCCGACTCAAAACTGCCTATTCAATTCTAGAATGAAGAAGTGGCAAATGCATGTTACACGCTCAATAGAGTCTTAGTGGTCAAACGACATGGGAAAACATGTAATGAACTGCTCCAGTGATGTAAACCCAACCTAGAGTATCTAGAACTGCTTGGTGCACCATGCATGTTGTTGAAGAAAACTCAGACTAGGAAGTTCAGTGAAAACGCTCAAGAAGGCATCTTCCTCTGATATAGCATGCCAGACAAGAGAGTTTATAACAACTCAATGGGTCATGTAGAAGTGTGGTGCAATGTAGATGTTCAAAGATACACCACCCCCCTGCTGGAAAATGATCTCTTTCTTCTTCGACTGTGATGGATTCATTAAATCCTTCAATATGCCGCCTTCTCAGACTAATGATGAGCTGCCTGCTACAATGATGTACGATGTTCTAAACACTCCACGACCAGACTAGACATCAACAGCTCCATTAGATGATACTTCTCGCCTTCAGGGGGAGAGCTTGAAGTAAGTGATTCTTCCTATGATGATGAAGTAGTTGAGACTGAAAATGTGGACCAGGAGGAATAGCTTCCCACCAATGAAAGTACACAAGCATTAAATCCTGATGCCTCTAACACTTCTGAACCTCATACTCCAACAGCTACAAATACGGAACCTCGGTTTCAGAATTTGGGTAATGAGGTAGTTGTTCCACCACTTGTGGATCTCGGATTAATTTTTATCATCCCATGGACAACATCATTGAGGATGTTCGAATAGGAGTACATACAAGTAATCAGCTATACTCAGCTGATTTTGCCTCAGTCATGGAAAGAGGATATCTTCACGATGGTGCGTATCGATGTTTTGTGTCTTAATTTGAGCCAAAATATGTGAGTGAAGCCTGAAATGATGAGGCATGGGTTAGTGCAATGCATGAATAACTCTTGCAGTTCAAGAAGTTAGGAGTATGGACCTTTGTGGACATACCAAAAGGTGCTAAGGTGATTGGCACTAAATGGATGCTAAAGTGTTAGAAAGATGACCAAGGGGTCATAATCAGGAATAAGGCTCGACTTGTAGTTCAAGGGTTTCAATAAGTCGAATGTATAGATTACAATGAAGTGTTTGTACCAGTGGCATGGATGGAAGCTATTCATATCTTTCTAGCCTATGCATCTTACATGAAGATTAAAGTTTATCAACTAGAGGTAAAAAGTGCATTCCTTGATGGTGAAATCCGTGAAACAGTCTACGTCAGTCAACCCGAAGGATTTGAGGATCCGTATCATCAGGATAGAGTCTACAAACTGGACAAGGCTCTTTACGAGCTTCGTCAAGCCCCTAGAGCCCGGTATGAGAAACTTTGAACTCATCTTGTGAAACATGGTTTTTGTAGAGGAGTTATTGACTGTACATTGTTCATCATAAAAAAGGATGGAGATTTACTGCTGGTACAGATATATGTGGATGACATAATCTTCGGTTCAAAAAATGAAGAATTATGTAAAGAATTCGAATCTATAATGAATGAAGAGTTTCAGATGAGTGCCATGTGGGAGATGAAGTTCTTTCTCGGTTTAAAGGTGGATCAGCCACCAAAAGGAATCTTCTTGCATTAGACCAAATATGTAAGAGATATCCTTAGTCGATTCAACATGGAGAATGCTTCAGCTGCTAGAACTCCACTTGCAACAAACCATAATGTGGCACTCGATGAAAATGGTGATGTGGTTGATGCCACCATGTACAGAGGAATGATCAGATCTCTCATGTACCTCACACCCTCTCATCCTTATATTATGCACTCCACGTGTTTATGTTCCAGATATCAGGCAAAACCAAAAGTAAATCATCTCATCGGAGTTAAAAGGATCTTTCGTTAACTAAAAGGTACCCCAACACTCGGGTTGTGGTATCCTCATGATGATGACTATAAGCTTACAGCGTATAGTGACTCAGACTATGGTGGTTGCAAGATGAATTACAAGTCAACAACAGTGGGATGTTAGTTCTTTGGTAGACGGTTAGTCACCCGGTAGTGTAAGAAGCATACATCAGTTGCTCTGTCAACATGTGAAGCTGAATACGTTGTTGCTGCATGTTGCTCTTCACAAATCATTTGGATCCAACAGCAAATACGCGACAACCATTTGTAATTTTCTAAGACCCTTATTTTTGTTGATAATTCTATTGTAAGTGCTCTAACCAAAAAATCCGGTCCAACATCCTAAAACAAAACATAACGGTATTAAATATCACTTTATACGTGACTTTTTGAAAAGTAATTAATCAATGTTGTTAAAATTAATACTGATTTTCAACGCACTGACCTTTACATAAAAGCATTTGACAAACCTCAGTTTTTATATCTTTTACGGGTTAATGCTGTGAAAAAGAAAAGTGATGTGATTCAAGAAGACGAAAGTTCTTAGTCCGACAAGTAGTTTCTTAGTTTATTATTTATTTTATTGTTATTTTCCGGTATATTAAAATCCAAAAAACACAAAAAGATTTCAATTTTAGAATTTTAGGGAGGGAATAGGTTAGTTTAGTGTTTAACTCATTGCAGTATTTATGGAAAATGATAGTACATATGGAACAAATTGTTTAGGACTTGAAAACTAATTTGCTCAAAATGTGAAATTCAAATTACAAGTCTAACAAGTCTAACAAGTCTAAGCACAATAAAAGAAAAATGATAGTAAAACTAGTCTACTAAACATAGAGAAAGTAGAACTAGAAGTTGCTAGTTCATTATATGATGTGTCGGTAGATTCAACACAATAGATGAGTAGACTTCATTGGTGAATTAAAATTCAAAGTAATTTGTTCAACTAGCTGTGGGTTCTCATCTTATCCCTGGTTAACACAATCAACGTATTTCCAATAAGGGGTGACGAGCAAAATAAACCCCACAAATGAGTGCGGATGTCCATAAAATGAGCAACCACATGGAAAAAATGCTAAAAGCAATCAAGGTAATGACTAATGTTGTTGGTGCATTTTGTGCAAAAGGAACAATGCTTTAACAAGAAGATAGGTTGTGTGCCTCTCTGTTGTGCGGTGGCACTGACCTGAGGATAAGCATAACCTAGGTATTCTAGAATTCATTGTTCTTTGCGCCTCTCTGCTCTGCGATGGCACTTACCTAAGGCTTGGCATTTCTTTGAAAGCTCTTAGAATAGTCTCTTCTTGTCAAATACCCGTAGACCGCTCAAAAATCTCCTAAGGAATGTTGTTTACCATATAAGTGTGGGATCCACAAATGCTTGTTCAAATAATTAAACCTAACTCATCACCAAAGAAAGTCAAAAATCTGTGTATGGATTAAGTGGAAAAACATACTTACAATCATCGTGACTGCAACTCTTGACAGTCAAAATCATTGTGTGTGTCTTATATCCCTAGTATGATTTCTTGAAAGTGCTATTGACTCTCAGACAAAACAAGAATCTAGCATCAAAGTGCATATTAAAAAGGTCCCAAATGATTATACCTGTATGATTCCATAATTAATCTTTCCAGAAATGATCAATGAACTTGAAGTCGTTCTACTCAAACCCAAAACAACAAAAATATGTCTTGTTTTTCTTTTAATTTCAAAGTTGTTTTCTATTTTCTAGTCTTTTGTAGTTTAGACGTCGGACTATACAACTAGATGAATTTTGTGAATCACTCACTTACAGGGGTCATGTCTGAGGTGACCAATCGGTTACAAACTAAAAGGATCACGCCTTAGGTGATCAAATGGTGTTAATTAAAATGGTCATGTCTGATATGATCAAAGGGAAAAATGTTTTTATATCAATGTTAAAATTTTAAGTGCTTGAAAGTGTATGAGTTTAATCTCATAAGGATGAGCCAATCGCATGTTCAAACCATATGTATGAGCCAGTCACACGATTGGACAACCAATTGTACAATTGAATCATAACGATGAGCCAATCGCACGTTTGAACAATACGTATGAGCCAGTCACGCGATTAGACCTTGAGTATGGGACAACCATGCGATTGGACCACATGACTGAGCCAATCGCACGAATGGATGAAGGAGTATGAGCCAATCGCACGTCGGAAACCCAGTCTCACGATAGAAGCATGCGTATGGGTCCAGTCGCACGACTGAAATTTAAAATAGTATATATAAGGGGGTTAGTCGGCCGTAACCCTTACTACCCTTCAAAAGCTCTCTAAAATCACGCTACACACATACTTTGCCAAAATTCTTTTGATTGATATTACTGACTATCTATGATTCTAACATGTGTTCTACTCATCTACAGGTACTGGGCAATGAAATCAATCCAAATAAACATATTAATCGCATCTTAAGGACCGATTATGCTAAAACCTAGAGCCGAGACTAAACCGTAAAAATAGACCACTTAAATGGACATTAAAGTTGATTTAAAGGACATTAAGTGCTATTTGGAATCTCTACGGTCCAAATGAGTCTAAACACGAAGTTTAATATAAAATATTGACAAAGATTCAAATCTACGGTGTCCAACAGTGTACGATGGTGTTAGGATCACAGATCTAAGTTTGATTAATTAGAGTAGATCGCAACGGAATTTGAACAATGAATTAGACAATTCGCAAGAACACAATTGATATTCAATGAAAATTAAATGGTTATAGGGAGAGAATTCTGCAAAGGAATATTTCATTCATATGCTTTCGTGGTGGCTGAATCTCACACATTACAACTAGGTCAACATTCCTTATATAGGGAATGTGACGTCTGCTGATGTCACTTGATAGTGACATCTAACAGAATTATACAAACTATTGAAACTATGCAAACTACTAAGAATGTTCTCAACTACTGATTACATCTCAGAGAATGCTAAGTACAAAAACATAAAACTACTAAACTACAACTACTGAAACTATAACTATTGAAAAGTAAATTACAAGTACTCAAAGGAAATCATCACAACTACTGAAGTTAATAACTTCAGCTGTTGTGACAACTACTGAAGTTAATAACCTCAGCTGTTGTGATAACTACTGATCATTTTGGTCTTCAGTCTTTGTCTTCAGTCTTTGTTCTTCAGACTTTTACTTTTAGACTTTGTCTTCAGCTGATAGCTCAGACTTTGTCTTCAGTACTTTTCTTTCAGACTTTGTCTTCAGTACTTTTCTTTCAGACTTTGTCTTCAGTCTTTGCTTTCAGACTTTGTCTTCAGTAGAAGTCTTCAGATCTTGTCTTCACACTTTATCTTCAGACCTTGTAATCAGCTGATGTCTTCAGCTGTTATGATCTTCTTCAGCAGTTGCAATGTCTGTGGGACTTAGAGGTTTTTCTAATCAGGCTCATTGGTTCTTTTGGTCCAACAAACTCCCCTGAACCAATGCAGCCAAAACCTCTAAACTTATTGATGATCCCACTTATTCTTGGCAGAAACACCCTCTTGATCAGCTTCAGAGGTAATCAGTTAAGCACGGGCCGGGAAAAGGTTTCTAATCTTTTGATTGGCTAAGTATGGAAGGGAAGTCTGTCTTTGGGAAACTGGACACAGAGTCTTGTCCCAACCACGAAACCTAATTCCCATTAATGAGTCTGTAAGACTCACTAGCATAGGCCTCAACGAGAACAACTTGTTCCTCCTTGGTGAGTTCCTCTACTTCTCCTTCGAAGAAGAACTCTGGGCCATAATACTCAGACAGGTATCTCACTGTCTTTCCATTCTTCAACTCCACAGTTGTTATCTCTCTGTAAGCAAATTCATTAAGGTGAGAGCCTTCAAGCAACAAATGGAGTTCACTCTTCTGAAGATCTTCATGTCTTTTGTATAACAACCCCTTCTTGATCATTTTGTTCTCAAGAATAGATTGAGGGGTTGTCTTGGAGTTATGAGCTCTCTTGAATTCTTCAATGATTTCCCAGGGTGAGACTACCATGGCCAACGTAATTGCAGCATTCAAGGTCTTCTTCACTTGGCCATGATATCTACTTGGTATATTCTTCTTATGAATTCTAGAACTTACCCTGGGGTCTGGCCAAATCCGCACTCTTTCACTTTGTTGTTGAAAAGTATGTCTAAGAGTGTACAGCCTCAGAGCTTGTTTCTTCATTTCTTGAATGGATAAGGAGTGAGGGAAATCCTTGTCAACCATCTTGAGAAACTACTCATCGTGCTGCTTCTGCTATTCTGCTTCTTCAATCTTTACCTTCACCATTGCATTTGCAAGTCAGGTGTAATCACTTGTTAACTTCTGTGCTCAGGTGTTTTAAGATTGAGAACAACAGAGGTTGGCATACAATCTTCATCATCATCCTCTTCTTCATCTTCTTCTACCCTCAACACCCTTCTGCTCCTTTTGGGTGTATCACTGGGTAAGGTTTACGGTGGTTTCTGGGGTAAAGCGATTGGTTTTGTCGGTTGAGTTGTGGGTAGCTTTGGTTAGGGATAGATTTGGGAGATTTCAGAGATGAGGATTGTGTTTGAGTGGGAGTTTGAGAAGACTGATCTAGCTTTTTGGGGGTGAGTTTGGCTTTGGAGAGCTTTGCCATTTCAGTTCTCTTCCTTGCACCTGCTTCATCCAGTGCTTCGATGATCAACCCTTTATTATAGCCTCCAGCAGAGCAGATTTTCTTGGTTATCTTCAAGATACTGTCTCTGGACGAGGACTTTATCTCTATCAATGATCTTCCAAGGTATTTGGCAATGAATCTGATCATTATCTCCAATCTTTCCCTTTCCAACACACTATAACCACCCCATCTTGTTTGAATCTCTTCTATTTCCAGCCTTCTGATCTCAGAATCTAATGTGGCTGTGTCATGACAATGTCTAAAGAGCTGATCTATAATTTTATCCATGGATCTGCTGTGAGCTTCATTAGCATCTTTGACAAGATCTTCTAAGGATTTTTTTTCATCAGCTTTTGACTCAGCACTTTTCTTTCGCTTGTATGTGATCAGCTGTTCTGAGATCAGTTCTTTCTCCACCTCCTTCTCTTTTTCAGGTTCTTTCACATCATCATCTCTTTTCCTTTTCTTTTTTTCACTGCCTTAGTAGTTTCCCCCTTTTTGGTTGCATTGGGATCAGGGGATTGAAAGGCAGAAAGAAATTTGTGAACAACATCATCAATGAGGGTTTGTAGATTTGAGAAGATCCTCTCATCTATGGCATTATGGACAATCTCAGTAATGATTGGAGTGATGAGAGGTAAGGAGTTTTCAAAGATAGCAACCATCTGCTCAGAAGGGTTCTGTCCCTGAGAGGTGGTGCCAAAGGCAGAGGCTGGTGGCATAGTTATATGTGTAGGCGAAGTGTTTGGTGAACCTTCAATTGAAGGTGCCATCTGTGTTGTTATTAGGGTAGATGGACTTTGATCCTGAGACATTTTGGCTAGCAACTCTTTGAGTCTGCTTACCTCATTCTCTAGGATGGTATTATGGGCTAAAACATCATAGAAGAAGCCAGGTCATCATCAGTCGTTGCCGAATCACCTGACCTCCTGATTGAATCAGGATGAACATGCTGTGAGTGTAGATCAATAGATGCATGTGCCCCATGTTCATGGTACTGGGTACTTCCTGCCTCAGGACTATGTCCTTAATTGGTAGTTGCCTCTGGTGAGGTCTTATGGATGTTACCAACTTCATCCTGATCATTTGCTCAATCAGTAGAAGTGGCAGCCTTACCAGATCTTCTAACCTTCATTGGAGATTGAACATTGTAACCCCTGTGCTGTTGGTTATGAGAAGCATTTTGGTCCTCCCCCTGAATGGTTAAGGTATTCCTAGTGGTAATGGTTTCTGGGGAGGGGGTGAGGAATGCAACTGACTCAGCACTTTAGCAACTATTAGTGTTGGGCTTTGAGGGGCGGTTGCATGTGGAGATTGGTCCAAAGCAGATTACACCCGGGGTGAGAGGTTCTCTTCAATGGTAACCCTCTCAATTGAGATAGGTTCCAGTAATGTGGGATCCCTAATTATGGTTGCAACAGGATCGTGTTGAGAGGATACCTATGTGGCTTCAGCAGTTTGAGTCTTGGACATAACTGGGGGGTTATAACCAGTATGTGCTTCCTGTATTGGTGGTACAGGGGCATCCTCACGGGACTCATCTTCCTGAGTAGCCATTTTTGGCTTTTTGGATTTGGGTTTGGTGGGGACTTTGGATCTGGAAGTGGAGGTTGTGGGTTCCCTCTGCTTGGGTATTAGCATCGGGCAGCCCTTTTTAAAGAAGGGTCTGAGTTATGTCTGGAGTATACCTCAGCTAAAACAGCTGGAGCAGGGACCCCCAAGACCAACAAGGCCATCAGATTTTAATTGATTAAAAATTATGAAAGATAAGTCTTTCGACATCATGGAAGTGCTTTCTAAGAATGGTTGTAGCACTTAAGTCGCCTGCATACCCGTTATTGATGAAATACATATCGGTGGTGCCTTTCGGGTATTCTTTAGTATAGGTGCCATCATGCAAATTTACGGTTTTCCGAATGATGTCGGGGGTGATGAGCACCTGATTCTGGTTCACCAACGACTGGAGAGTGATTTGGCTATCATTCTCACGAGTTGTTACAGAGACGTTGGTCCAGAATTGGGATAAGGAATCAGGGTATATGGTAGGATTCAGAAGAAAGGCTGTTCGATATTGGGAATCCACCATAAGATCGATGGCAGTATCAAACTTGTTCCAGAAAGCCAATTTCGAAATGTAGGAAACACAGTTATGTCGGGGTTTGGGTTTCATGGTTGCCATTGTTGAGAGAGAAAAGGTTTGAAAACGGCTATTGAAACGTTTGGCTATAAGTGCAGGTATGTATAGGTTAAGAAAAGGCTGAAAAGAAAACGACCGAAAGTGTTGGTGTTATCAGCAGTTGTAAGAAAACAACTGAGGACTTGGTTTTAACTATCAGACGTTTGAAAACAACTGAAGACTTGGTTTTAGTCATTAGTAGTTGTGAAACTACTGAAAACCTTGGTTTTGTCTTCAGGTGTTGGAAACAACTGAGGACTTGGTGTTAGTCATCAGTAGTTGTGAAACTACTGAAGACATGGTTTTGTCATTAGCTGTTGTAAACAACTGAGGACTTGGTGTTAGTCATGAGTAGTTATGAAACTACTGAAGACATGGTTTTGTGTTTAGGGTGAAATAGCAGTTTGTGGAAACGACTGAAGAGAAAATTCTCATCAGTAGTTTTCGTCAATTCTTAGCTTTGCAGCTGTTTCATACTGTCCTCAACACTTACTCATCAGACTTTTTAGCTGTGTTCAGTGGTTTCATAGGACATCAGTACTTATCTATTTTTACTGACATGAGTAGTTATAACTACATCAGTAGTTTGTAACAAAATCAATACATATTTGTGACATGTTACTAATGATCATCAGTACTTGTTTACTGAGATCATCAGTAGTTATCACTTATTCTAGCTACAGCATACTAAGCCTTAACACAAGGTTTTGGAAAGTTGAACTATCTAAAGGCTTAGTAAATATATCTGCAAGCTCATCAGCACTAGGCACAAACATTGGATCAATCAGACCTTTTTTCAAAATAATCCCTAATAAAATGGTGTTTGATCTCTATATGTTTGGTCCTAGAGTGCTAGACTGGATTCTTGACAATGCACAGAGCTGAAGCACTATCCATTAATAATGGAGTCTTAGTCTATGTAATGCCATAATCCAATAGTTGGTTCTGAAGCTAGAGTAACTGAGATGTACAACTTGCAGCAGCAATGTACTCTGCTTCAGCAGTGGATGTAGCAACAGATGTTTGTTTCTTACTCTGCCAAGAAATCAAACATTTGCCTAGGAATTGACATCCACCAGAAGTTGACTTTGTGGTTAACTTACACCCTGCATAGTCACTATCAGAAAAAGCAACTAATTTGCATGAGTGTCCGATGGAATACCAAAGACCTAGAGATTTTGTACCTTGCAGATATCTAAAGATCCTCTTGACTGCAATCAAATGAGACTCTTTAGGAGCAGCCTGAAATCTAGCACAAACACAAGTTGCAAACATGATATCTGGTCTAGAAGTTGTTAAGTATATCAGGACCCAATCATACATCTGTAAAGTGTTTCATGAATAGCTTTACCTTTCTGATCTGCATCCAGTTGTGTGGTGTTGCACATGGGAGTAGAACAAGGCTTACAATTTTATAAATCAAACTTATTCAAAAGATCTTTTGTATATTTTGACTGATGAATGAAGGTTCCATCAGCCTGTTGTTTGATTTGCAAGCCTAGAAAGAACTGTAATTCTCCCATTCCACTCATTTCAAACTTTTGTTTCATTAAATTTGTAAAATCTTCACACAACTGGGGATCAGAGGATGCAAAAATTATATCATCAACATAATTTGAACAAGTAGCTTATGCTAATCCACTTTCTTAATAAACAAAGTTTTATCTATGGAGCCTCTAGTGAAATTATTTTAAGAAGAAAATTTGAAAGGGTTTCATACCAGGCTCTAGGAGCTTGCTTCAACCCATAAAGAGCCTTATCAAGTTTATACACCCAATCAGGATGTTTATTGTCCTCAAAACCTGGTGGTTGACACACATAAACCTCTTCTTTTATTTTACCATATAAAAAGGCAGTTTTGACATCCATTTGAAAAACTTTAAGATTGTGGAGTGCAGCATAGGCTAAGAACAA
Source organism: Flaveria trinervia (assembly GCA_025506515.1). Taxonomy (NCBI): domain Eukaryota; kingdom Viridiplantae; phylum Streptophyta; class Magnoliopsida; order Asterales; family Asteraceae; genus Flaveria; species Flaveria trinervia. The sequence continues at coordinate 33,530,862 of CM046446.1, forward strand.
TCTAATTGCCTCTAGTCTGGCCACAGGGGCAAAGGTTTCATCGTAATCAATACCTTCTTCTTGTGAAAACCAGTGTACAACCAGTCTGGCCTTGTTCTTGACATTAAGCCCATTTTCATCAGTTTTATTCCTAAACACCCATTTAGTGCCTATTGCACACTTACCTGGGGGTAGAGGAACCAGTTCCCACACTTGCTGCTTTTTGAACTGAAGTAGCTCAAGCTGCATGGTTTCAACCCATCCATTGTCTCTCAAAGCAACGTGATAGTTCTTTAGCTCTTGCTCACTGATGAAGAGAGCATAGAAGCAGAAGTTGGACGATTGACTTCCGGTTGAGACACCAACCTTGATATCACCAATGATTTGAGACATGGGGTGATTCTTCAGCTCTTGGTACACTATAAGATCAGTGCAAGTGTTTGTAGCCGGTTCAGCAGCAACATATGATGATCCAGATTCTTGAAACCAAGTATGAGATGGAAATTCACATGATGTAGAGGAGTCAGAAATCTCATCAGTATTTGTTGTGGATGGAGCTGCTCAAGCTACAGGAACATCAAGTTAGCAGACTCAGGCAGTTGGTCACTAAACTTGAAAAGGTGAGTACTGATATCATCATCATCTTGAGTACCACCAGGTGGAAGACTTTGTGCAGAAGATGATTTATCCACATGATATGCAATAGCTGGAGGTTGATAAGGAACATATTGCAGTATGTCGAAATCAAACAACTCCATAGGGTTTTGTGGAATTTTATCCTTAGGAGATTCATTGAATTTCACATGCAAGGTTTCTTCAACTATCTTTGTTCTGCAGTTGAAGACTCTGTAAGCCTTGCATGTGGATGAATATCCTACAAAATACCCTGCATCCACCTTAGGATCAAATTTGTGGAGTTGATCCTTTGTGTTGAGAATGATACAAGGACACCCAAAGGCTTTGAAAAATGAAATTAGAGGAGCCAAATGATGTAGAACTTCATATGGAGTCTTCAACAACCTCTGATTTACTAATACTCTATTCTGCACATAGCAAGCTGTGTTGACAGCTTCAGCCCAAAAGGTCAATGGCAAACCAGAGTCAGCCAACATAGACCTTGTAGCTTTAATTAGGGTCCTATTCTTTCTCTCCACTACTCCATTTTGTTCTGGATTCCTTGGAATGCTAAACTGCCTCTTGATTCCCTTTGATAGATAAAAATCATCAAGTGTATGATTTCTGAATTCAGTTCCATTATCACTCCTTATACACTTGACTGATAGGGAATACTACTTCTCAACATACAACACAAACTTTATAATCATCTGAGCAACCTCATCCTTTGAATGCAAGAAGAAAGTCCATACAAATCTGTAGTAATCATCCATAATTACCAAACAATATTTCTTCTTTGCCATGCTCATCACTCTCACAGGACCAAATAGATCCATGTGCAGTAACTGCAAGCAGGCAGTGGACATAGGTTCTTCCATAGGAGGGAATGAGACATTGTGCTGTTTTCCTTTCAAACAAGCAGTACAGGTTTCATCACATTGGAACTCCTTTATTGGTAGACCTCTCACTAAACTATTATGGATTAGCTGATTCATGTTTTTAAGATTAACATGACCCAGCCTTCTATGCCACAGTTTAAATTCCTAAGGAGAGGCTTTGGAGAACAGGAAAGGATGACCCTTCAAATCAATCTTCTTTGACAAATCTAAGGCATATACTCTTCCAATCCTATTGGCCTTCAGGAGAGTATGTTCATCCAATACCTTGTCAATCAGCCTCAGAACTTGGGAAGACAGAATCCTGTAGTTCTGGCTTGTGAAAAGTGCAACATGCCCTTTATCACATATCTGACTGACACTCAGTAGATTATACTTAAGATTCTCCACATGGTTAACATCATCAAATCTCATATCTCCATTAGACACATATCCTTTCCCAATGATGTAACCCTTAGCATCATTTCCAAATGAAACAAATCCCTTCTTTCCTTGAGTGTAGTCATTAAGAAGAGAACTGCTTCCAGTCATATGCATAGATCCTCCACTGTCTACATTGCAGATGCTCCTTTGGCATGCTGAAGAACCCTGCATTTATCATAAAGAACTAGTTAGGTTTTGAGACCCAAACCTTTTTGGTTTTGGGTATGTTTTCATCAACAGATTTAACCATAACTTGTTTCTCATCATTAATAGTTGATGAAGGTGGAGATGGTGCTGAAATGGATTCCTTGGATTTGGACTTGGTATACCTTTTTAGTGGTTTCATCACAGGTGCATCTAGTTGGTTAACTCTTCCCAACAAATGTTAAACCATCATAACAAGTTGTGTCTGATTTGTAGCTAAAGCTTTCAACTCTTGGGACATATGAGTACTTGTTTTTGATGAGTTCCTGTGACCCACCATTTCCTCCTTGAAAATCACAGACTTAGTCTGATGTTTGTCATGAGGAGCACTATCAGCTGTTCCATGATAAACCGTATCCTTGTTTTTGGATTTGGATAAAGGCATAGGTTTATCACATTGGGATGACTGGTTCAAACTTGGTCTCAAACTCATTTTTCATTTCATCCATCTGGATTTTATGAGCTTATCTCTGTTGATTTTGGAACCCTTTCTGTATCAACATTCATGAGAAAGATGATTGAATTTACCACATATTTCACATGGCTTATTTTCATCTTGGATTGATCAACTGCTGTTGTGGAAACTACTGAAGGTGTGATCTTCAGTACTTTCCTCCTTGCAGTACTTGTGTTAGTACTGAAGGATCTGTAACAACTGAAGACTTGTTCTTCAGCTATTCTCTATCCGTCCTGAAAGACCGTATGATAGATTCATCAGCAGTTGTTAATCCTTTTATTTCAGCTGATTTGAAATGCTTTTCAGATGTTGTTACTTGCCCTTTAGCACTTGAGGTACCTTGAGGGACAACATCTGAAGTACTCAGCTTCATGTGCTTATCAGTAGTTAACCCATCACGCAATTGATTTGTTGAGGTATCAACATTGATTTCATCTTGTGATTTTGGGTGATCACTTGAGGATGATGCACATGATGATGTGGTTGGAAATTACTTTCACCTTCAGGTTTTACCATTCATTTTGGAGTAAAATTTGTAGGTAGTGCAATGTGATTGTAACCTATTCCAAACTTCACATTCGAAGCAGATTGCTTGCTAAGCAGCATTTCAAATCCCTTGCAGGATGATACCCAGCGGTCACACTCAACTTGGGTAGCTGCAAGTTTTTCTTTGAGTTTTCTGTGGTTCTCAAGAATGACCTCTAGCTTGGCCTTTTCATCAATTAATTGGCATTTAAGCTTATAAATCTCATTATATTTTTCATTAAGAACAAACTCATACTCAGCTTTTCTTTTGGAAAGGATTTGCTCAAGCTCAAGATTTTGATTTATTAAAGCTACATTTGCCTCTCTAATAGAGATAAATGCAGCTATGCAAGATTCAGAACATAGCTTGGCCTTAGCCTCAAAGGATACTTGAGTTACCTGTGATGAAGATGCATTGGAGCATGAACTCCCAGTAGACTCGAGGGCCATGAGAGCGAGATTCCCAAAAGGATGTTCACCACCATGTTGACCATCACTAGCAAATAAATGCTCATTACCAGAGAGATCATGGTAAACTGCTCCAGTCAATAACACCAGGGGTGAAGAAGCTGTGATGAGGTTGTGATTGAGATGATTGAGATGGTAGAGGCTCAGGTAAGGCTTGAGGTTGTTATGCAATAGGAACTTGAACTGGATTTGGCTGTGGCATGTAATAGCAGGATATGGATATGACATTGGACCCTAAGGGACAAAATATGCAGGAGATATAGGTTATGCATGATGACCAGAACTAGCAGGATGTTGCCCTCTGTTTGTGGGACTATTGCTTGGAAAAGTCACAAAGGGTGTAAAGAGTTAGATCCAGTTGATCTACACTCTCTTGCAAAGTGTCCAAGCCTGTGGCATTTGTGACACTCAACTTACTCTTGTCAAAACCAACTTTGGTTTTGCTAGGGAGTCCTGGAAATTTCCTACGAGTTCTCTTGTAGAACTTTTGAGATCTGATCTTAATCAAGGCCATTTGGCATAGAATATCCATCTCTTCTAAGTCATCATCAGCAATACCTTTCAAATCATCCATAATGAAGCACAGATTGTCACTATTACAGCTTGACTGACTATCAACACTAACAAATGCATGATGAGAACTGTTTGAAGAGAAATCTATATGCTCATCATAATTGCTTTCTCATGCAGCATATTCTGACTCACGACCAACCAAGATAGTGTTCCCTGGCACAAAGTCATCAGTGAGCTTTCCTGATGATGCCAGTTTCCTTTTCTGCTCTATCTCTCTTTCAAATGTAAGCAGTTTCCCATGCAGTTGGGTGGGAGATAGGTTATCTAGATTTACACTGGAGCGTAGGCAATGGTATGTGTGTCCCATCTCACAGGAAGTGATCTAAGGAATCTGTTGTTCATCTGGCTATTAGTGTAATCATGTTTGACCATTTTCAGCTCAGAGATCAAACAGGAAAAATGCTCAAACTGTTGCGTGAGTGACTCACCCTTCCTATGACAGAATGTCTCATATTGTTGGGCAAAGATTTCTCTGTTGTTTGCTAAGACCTCATCTGTTCCCCAAATTGTTCCTTTAATGCATTCCAGAGGTCATGAGCAGTTTCATGATGCATAAGCCTAGAATAGATTTCATTAGGCAGAGCAATGGCCAGAATACCATGCGCTTTAGCACCAATCTCAAACAGTTTTCGATCCTCATGTGAGTATTGTTCCTTCTTCTTCGGAACCATTTGGTTGGTTTCCAGATTGCTCACCATAGGCTTGTGTGGACCATGTACCATAGATATCCAACAACCTGAACGTTTAACAAACAGGTGATGGAGCATTCTTCGTTGCCATATGTTATACTCAGTCCTAACCAGCATTGGAGGCTTGGTTGAGGAACCGGTATTATGAGGGTCATTAAATGTAGTAGTCATTCTCAGATTCAACCAAATTCAATTAAGTTTTAACTAATTTAGTGCAAAACACAACAAACTCAATATGAACCAAGAGAAAACTCAAAGAAAATAACCGAAAGCAGCAGAAATTCAATGATCTATAAACAATTCTTGCAAATATGCTAATTCAATCAAACATAGATACTGAAATGGCAGTTTCAATGATCAACTGTTAGATCGATCAATGATTAACCTGATCTGATACCAATTGTTAGGATCAGAGATCTAAGTTTGATTAATTAGAGTAGATCGCAGCGGAATTTGATCAATGAATTAGACAATTCGCAAGAACACAATTGATATTCAATGAAAATTAAATGGTTATAGGGAGAGAATTCTGCAAATGAATATTTCATTCATATGCTTTCGTGGTGGCTGAATCTCACACATTACAACTAGGTCAACATTCCTTATATAGGGAATGTGACGTCTGCTGATGTCACTTGATAGTGACATCTAACAGAATTATACAAACTACTGAAACTATGCGAACTACTGAGAATGTTCACAACTACTGATTACATCTCAGAGAATGCTAAGTACAAAAACATAAAACTACTAAACTACAACTACTGCAACTATAACTAATGAAAAGTAAATTACAAGTACTGAAAGGAAATCATCACAACTACTGAAGTTAATAACTTCAGCTGTTGTGACAACTACTAAAGTTAATAACTTCAGCTGTTGTGACAACTACTGATCACTTTGGTCTTCAGTCTTTGTCTTCAGTCTTTGTTCTTCAGACTTTTACTTTCAGACTTATCTTCAAGTGATAGCTTCAGACTTTGTCTTCAGTACTTTTCTTTCAGACTTTGTCTTTAGTACTTTTCTTTCAGACTTTGTCTTTAGTCTTTGCTTTCAGACTTTATCTTTAGTAGAAGTCTTCAGATCTTGTCTTCAGACTTTATCTTCAGACCTTGTAATCAGCTGATGTCTTCAGCTGTTGTGATCTTCTTCAGCAGTTGCAATGTCTATGGGAGTTTGAGGTTTTTCTGATCAGGCTCATTAGTTCTTTTGGTCCAACAGATGGGAATGGACATGCTAATGAACTTCAGTCGCACGATTAAGCCAGGCACACTATTTAATCGCACGAATGAATCAGGCGTATGGGTTCAGTCGCACGACTGACTTAACCGCATGGTATAGTATATGACTAAGTTTAATTGCAAATCGCATGACTGAACTCAGCCACAGGCTCAATCGTACGACTGAACTCAATGATATGACTAAAACTCAGTCATATAGTTCAGTTGCATGACTGAACCAGTTTGATCAAAATAGTTTAAGTTCCAACTATCTTCTCTGATGTACAAATCTATTGTATACTTTTCTTGTGTTTTAGCAACATAGCTGATAGATGGATGATGAGCTAAACGATATCGATGAGATTGAGGTAGAGGATATCACAGCATAGCACTATCCACAGTACACTGACCCGGAAGGACATGTTAACCCCAACTTGGGGGAAACATTTGGCAGTGGTACTTTTGATAAGTAGAGGAGATGGAGAAAGAGAAAGAGAAAGATGAATGTATAGCCCAAGCTTCGAATGCTAATGTTGGTATTAAGAAAGCTGAGTGGGCAGCTTGTTTTGTTGAGATGAAAGCCCAACGCGCAACCCCAAAGCAAAATGCTTACACCATGCTTTATAGAGTCAAAAGACATCAGAAAGTGTCAGGCAAGATTATCACGTGGGCATATTTTGAAGACTTAGAAGTATATGTTGTTAAAAGGGAGAAAGGGATTGTGTACTTCAGATATCCTCATGATGTGAAGACTATTCCTGGTTTTGAGCACAATCGATTGGCATGCTTAGACCTGTTATATGCTAAAGTAATAAAGATGTCAGGATGGTTTCAGGCTGCATTGAAGAAAGAATACAACACCAGGTGGGTAAACTTCAGACCTCAAAAACCTAAGAGGTTCATTCATTAGTCTGAAGTTGATCCTATATCTGGAAAGCCTAAAGTTGTGATGAAGTGGTGTCCCCCGCGCACAATGTCCAAAATTCCTTTACGGTAAATGCCTTATGACTTCACTCAACACTTCAAATGGTGGTATTATGACTGGAGGACAGGGGAAGCGGTCATAGTTTTGAATATTGATGGGAAGATAAAGACTATAAGGGTATTCAACTATTGTGGCTCACTAACTTGTCTGTTGAAGATGTCTAAACTTTGTACAAGTGGCCATTACTCTATGACACACAAGACATTGTACAAGATCTTCGATTCCAACACATTATACGACTCTGCTTTGTATTCGAGATACATGCAGGAGTCACAAGAGAATAGAAGTACAAGAAGTTACAAGAACATATGAAGAATGTTAGAAAATAGAGTAAGCTAGGTCCAAGGGGGAGTTTGTAGATACATGTTGTTGCAAGTTTATATTCTTAAATGTAAAAATCTTTTATGTCTTACATATTTGTAATTTGATGAAGTAATGAAATATGATATATGATTTGATGTTTATTTATCTTTGATTCATATGTCTGAACTTCTTATATAGGTTTGAGGTTATTATACACAATTCTAAGTCAATAATGATTGATTATTATGTTCAACCTAGTCAGGTGATTATTCATGCTAATGGACCATACTTATGGACCATACGCATGAATACATCATGCTTATGGACCAATTGCATGACTGAACTAGGAGACTAGATTAGTCGTATGATTGAGACATAAGATTCACTCACTCGCACGATTAAACCTTCAGTCGTGTGATTAAGACATAAGTTCCTTACAAGTGTTTACAAAACATAAAAGCATATTTGAGTACAAAGGGACCTGAGATACTTGATACTACATCTTACAACCAACCATACTTTCAAGGCCAGCTGGATACACGATATAGACAACAACAAAATTAATGTAGATTCAAAACGCATATTGCCTTTTGACTAGTGAGTATGACATCCCATACCTCACATCCTAATATATTACAAAAAAGATAAAAGTATATAAAATAGAAAGTAACAGACTCAAGATCTCAATGTACAGTTTACCAAAAGCATGGACCTTTCACCAACTTGCGAAAGTTGGTGAGTCAAATAGAGTTGCAGCGGAAAGGTGGTCCAACTTTATGGTAAAATGTACATCAGATAAAGCATGTACTCAAAAGCCTTCGGAAGAAATTTGACTTCATGAATTGGCTTGAGAAGACATTGTCTCTGAAGCTTTGGAAGACTTCATATTTGGCATCGGAAGATATTGGTCTTGGCTTTGGAAGATTTCACACTTCAAATATTTTCTAAGTCATAGTGTGAAACTACAAAGCATTCTACTCAGTACTTCTATACATGCATGAAGGATAGACTTTGGATGTTTTAGGTTGCATTAGCCTTATATGAATCCTTACATTATTCCTAATGCAAGAGGAGCTACTTGATTTGGAGTTTTTTTGAGCTTCCTCTTCTTGCACTTCCTCAGGATGTTCTGAGTCATCATGAGGTTTGGAGGTGGAGACTCTTTATTCTTCTTATTCTTTGACTTGGGTTTACAGGCCATTCTTTTCATCTTATTTGAACTCTTCAACTGAGAAGACTAGCCTTCGACACCTTGTAGTTCAATCTTGTCTTTTCCAGTTGGGTCTATCTCCCTTACTGGTTCAGAAGGAAAAGGAGTTTGACCAGTTGTGGATCAAAAGTCTAAGCTTATTGAGTTTTAGTAGGAGGTTCAGGTTATGTTGTCTCAAATGGTCCAACCTTAACCTCCACTTCTTGAGGGTTTGACTTGGTGGGGGTGTAAGTCAGTGAGCTCTCCTCCTTTAATCTTCTACTTGATCACCCTTATATGATCATCCATGGTGGATAGGGGACCTTTGGCCAAGTCTCCTTCTAGAGAATCCATACATCTTCAAGAAGCTCATCATGTACTATCTATTAGAAGACTTCTTTTGACTCTTCTACATGATGGCTCTTGTCTTGGTTGCTTCTTCTCTCATATTTCTCGTTGTAGCCTTTTATTCTTTCAATACTTGAAGTTCAAGTGGCTTGACATACTCAAGCTCAATATACTCCATAGACAAGGAAAGAAGAGTAGTTCTCTAGTAGAGTCATATGGCACTCATGTAGGTTGTTATGTTTTGCCTATCAGTTTCTTTATCTACTAGCGGTTCTTGTGTGGCCACAATTTCATGCACAAGGCTTTCTTGAATCGGAGAAAGAGTAGGAGCATGCTTGTACAGTCTTTTCTATCTCTATCGTCTTTGATTTGGAGGAGGAATCTTGCATCATCTTCTTCCTTCCTCTCTATAGTGACGTTTCATTATCCGCCGGTTCATTTAATTCCTCTAAGAGGAGAGATATGATTTCATCAATATCATAGTTTCTTATTTCTAAGTAAGTAATCCTGACTACCTTTAACTCATCGTTTTGAGTATTTGATCTCAATGCAGCCCTGATTGCCGCTTCCATGAAGCTTGAATACCCAGTAGTGAAACTTTCTCCTCTTAGCTTCATGTTCCTCTCTCTCTCTCTGTATCTCCACCTTATCAATCTCCTCAGGAGTCAATATCCTTTTCCCTTTGTCACCTATAGACCTTAAGAAACCATGATATTAAAAAGTCAATTAAAAAGTCAAAACATAATTACGTATATTACAAAAGTCTTTAAATTAAAAAGTTAAAACATAATTATTGAAAAAATTGAATAAAAGAAAATAATTACGTATATTACAAAAGTCTTTAAAACAATTATATTATCCCAATAAGAATAGTAAAAATATGGGTGATATTTATGGTTGGAAATCACTTATTACCTAGATTTTAGAGAGTTTACTTTATGATTTTAGGTTAGAGTTTTATATTCATCGGAGATAGTTTTTGGTGGTGATTTGCATATACCGAAAAAAGTTAATGGAGAAATTATCACCACAAATTATCATCTTGATTGTTATTGAGTTGTTAACAACTGATAAAGGAAAGGGGAAGAGGGATAAGTGCTCAATCACAATATATAAACGACATTATACTTTAGCATTTGTATTATAAGCAATGATATATTATACTTTAATGTAAGGGCATAAATGAAATAAAATAATTAATTTTTGAAATTTAAGCATTACTTTTCATATGAGTGTCCTAATCCATATGTATAATTATCATTCTATCCTCCTCTTACTTTTATTGTAAAAAATATAGATAAATATTAAAATTATTAAACTTATAATATACTCCTAGAAAAGTATTAGTATTATAGTTATTATATATGAAGATTTATATAAGTTATATACTTAAATATTTAAATAAAATAATATAATTAATTAAATATTATTTAGTTATAAAAATATAATTACTAAATATAAATTTAAATATCAATTTATAGTATCATAAATAAAATAAAAATTAATAAAGTGATTTAAATAATATCATATTATTAAATAAGATATTATAATGTTTATTAAATACATGAAAGAGACAAGGGCAAAAATTTCATGTTTTATAAAATTTAATGGATAAATTTACCATTTACCCCTAAAGTGTCTTAAAATTTAATTAAATCCCTATTCTACCCCTCTTAAATGTGATGCACTCATTTTTACATGTTGCTTTAAAACTTGTATTTTTGACAAAATTACATCTATTCAAAGAGATGTATTATATAGTACTATAGATAAATAGGATTATTTATATTTGTGCAAATTAAGACTTGGGAAATAGTTCTCTCTTCATTTTCTCTCAATTGCACTTTGTAATCTTACTTATATCAATAGAAACTCTATGAATTTTTTATATTTGTTGTGTTGATTACATTGTTTTGTTATTTGTCAATTGCTTGATAACAATCATAGATCGATTCATTTGAACCTATCAAATAGTATCAGAGCTTTCGGTTCAGTGATTTGATGTTTAAAATCGACTTTTGAGCAATTTTGAATCACTTGAATCTGGTATTTGATTGCAATTGTTTATTTAATTGTTAATTTAGTTGTGTTTCAGCACTAGAAACATGTTTTGAATCACAATTGAGTGAATTTACATCATCAAATCTGAATTTTTGACGAATTTGTGTTCGAATAGTTCATCAATACTCGAATGCTAATTCTGTTAAATTGAGGATTAATCTGTTTTAGTTCAAAGAAATGATGCTAAGTGATTGATTATCCTTGTATTAGTCACTTGATTGAAGAGTTTCACATCGTTTTATCAACTTTTGAAGAATTTGTTAAGGTCAGGTTGTTATAAAGAAGATGAATTAGGCGTTTCAAGTGTTGAAATCATATGAAAATGACCGAAGTGTTTAGGTGCATGAACACTGTTCGGACGCTTTAACACTGTTTAGGCGTTTGAGAGTGGTCATTTTGACACTGTTTGGACGTTTAAGCACTGTTTGAACATTTTTCATAGATCTTAGTCGCAGATGCTTTAGAACTATTCAGGCGCTTTAGAACTATTTCAGACGCTTCAACACTATTTAGTCGTTTTGAAACTGTTTGGGCATTTTGACAGTGTTCAGACGTTTCTACACTTGGAAACTTCAAATGTTCTCTAAGGCAATCCCTTAGGCGTTTCTAAGTAAAGTTGGGCATTTCAATACTGTTCAGACGTTTCTCCACCGTTGAGACGTTTCTCCACTGTTCAGGCGCATCTAATTTTTTCCAAAATCTAAATTCAGAACATATTTTCATTTATTTATTTCTTCTTAAATCTAAAAACATCAAAAATAGTATATTTTCTTAAATTCAAAACATAATCATGGCTAAATCTAAAGACTCAGAGAACAGAGTACCAAAGCTGAAGAATAGAGCTGACTTTAAAAATTGGTCACTAAGATTAAACCATCATTTTTACTCAAATGATACTGATATGTGGAAGTCAATTGAAAAAGAACCTCACATCCTAGTAACTTTTGATGGTCCTGATAGAGGATTTGTTTATACTAAAAATACTTAAGAGCCATATCCTGAAGATGTCATCAGTTTATGTCACTAAACACTTGATTTTTCTCTCAAACTCACTTAAACTACACTCGGATGAAGCATATCTCTCTAGGAGTTGATAATAATATAATAAGTAACAATGAACATACAAAGATAATTTTCAAAGTACTTGCATATATTGCTTCTCAACTCAAAGTATTACAAGACTCTTACAAGCATGTTTTATGACTCAATATAAAACTATATATAATACTACCTACTGTCGGATATACTTTGAGAGCATTTGGATTCCTTTAACTAAAGCAAATGCTATAAAGCGATAGTTTAAGGTATCTTAGATGATGTCTTATCTAAGATATGGTAGTCATGACATGTCCATGACTTACCTTTTGTCACCAACTAAAGTTGGCAATTGTGCTAACTAATAAAGGTAAACTGTGGAATAAAGTATGGTCAACTACATGGCTTTTGAAAAAACGCCATGCATTATATCAGAGCTCTACAACAAAGTGTTAGAGACACCATATTTATGTCCACTTGTTCATAGTAGTGTCTTCCAAAGGGTAGTTGGCTTCGGAAGAAGAAGTTCTTCCGAAACCACTCACACTTCGGAAGAGGCTACTTCTTCCGAGGCTACTTCTTTCGAGGCTTGAGTACTTCTTTTTTTCTTCATACTTCAGAAGTTATCTTCTTATCTTTTCTTCTTAGACTTGATCTTCAGAAGTGAACATTTTGACTTCGGAAGTAGTGTTTTTCTTCGAAAGTTGATCTTACATTTTGTCCTCGGAAGAACTCTAATTTCTTCAGAAGTTCTGCACTTAGCTTTGGAAGCCTTTTATTAGATACACCAAAATAGTCTAAGTGATTTGGTTTTGCTTCCACTAGCCTTCTTCTTGATCCAACAAACCCCCCTAGGCTGATGCTACCAAAACCTCACTTGTTTCTGTTTTTCAAAACTTTCAGCACGAGGGAAAGCAGATATTTATCTGTTTCTTTGTTCTTCCCAGAAGTGGTGCTGAGAAGTTTGTACAAATCATTAGTTGACAGGAGATCCAGTTTGTCACTTTGAATGATGTGCACCCTCTGCTAGGACCCATTGAAAAGAGCTAGTTGACGAGAGATGTAATCATACTCCCATCTAACTATGGTTTCCATTTCAGGACCCTCCACCATGTGTAGAAAGGTTGTGCCTGTGGTGGTTGATCTTTCCTTGTCTTCCTTCTCTCTCAGTTTCAACCCCTCTTAAATCTTTGCTCGTGTGGTTAACTTAGCAAGATGAAGGCTGCTAAGATGACTTCTGATGTGAGCAGCATTTTAGGAGTTGGAGGGATTAGAGAATTGTTTCTCTGCTAACTCAACAATGTCTAGAGTATAACAGAGAGGAGGCATTCAGCCTGTTGCTTTCACCATTCTCTCTCTCCACAACAAACTTGTAACAGGCATCATTGAAGATTCATTGGATGATTTTCTTTCTTGGCACAAAGGGCTGACTAGGAATCTTGTCCCCTTTCTTTGTATCTAGTAGAATCACCAGCTTTCTTCTCTGTTTCTTCTCTTCATTGTTTAAGGAGTCAGAGTTGATTCCAAGAAGTCTAGCAGTATGGTCCATTATTCATATAGGCACATCAAGAATTTGATCTCTTGTGAGGAACATGAAGATCCATTAACATAGGTCAGTTTGACAAAATCTTCCTCATAAGGGATATTGCTCAAGGTTGTGCAATTAGCGAGCTTTGTTTTGATTGCCTTGAATTCTTCCAAGGTGTGATGTTTGGAAGGCTAAGGGGACGGTTTGGAAGGTTGTGGTGCAGTGTTCTGGAGAGTGTTTTGGGATGAGGATGGGTAGTTTGGGTGGTTGAGGTGAGAAAGTAGGTAAGGATAATGGTGTAGGTTCGATGTGTAGGGTTTAGTTTTGATGGTGAATGGAGAGGGAATTGGTTGAGGTTGGAGTTGAGTGGTTGGCTTGAAAATTATCCCCTGTACCCTTCTATACATCTCATTTCTTTTGCCCATACGAATGTCAGCTTTGATTTCACTAACAATTCGTTGGAGTGTCTTTTCAGACATGGGTCCAACCTGCCTGCCAAAGAAGCCGTGATCCCTGAGATAGTCTTTCATCCAGGATTTTACACCTATCTTCATGGTCACAGTGATCCTAGCTTCTTCTTCTTTCTTCTTCTTTTCCCTCAACTTCTCTCTTGCAGCTCTCTTTCTCTCTTTTGCCAGTTGATCCTGCTCTTTGTTGAAGAGCCATAGGATCGTATCATCTTTATGTGGAGATAGTTCATGAAGAGAGAAACCTCTGGAGGTTAGGAAAGCTATCTTTTCCTTTCGGGGCTCCATGCCAGCTTCCCTCTTTTCTCTTTCTCTTTCTTCGTCTAAGGCCACCGATGCTACTTCCTTTTGTTGTTCGTTTTGCAGCCTTGTTGCCTTTTCTAGCTCTACCAACTCCTCTAATGGTAGCAGGAGTATGTCTTCATTGGTAGCTCCAAGATTGATGTGCCGGTAAATGATCTCCACCTTTTTCTTGTTATCGACTGCCTCCTGGTTTGTTGTTGCTGCTTTGGAACTGGTAGCAAACAACTTTCCAGTTGGAAGTCTACCTTTTCTTTTAAGCTTTTCAATCCTCTCCTCCTCCTGAAGCTCTTTCGGAGTCATTTTCTTCTTTCCTTTGTCATCTTTGGAAGTGCTTGAGTTTGGTTGGTTCTTGGAAGGAGGATTCAGATTGTAGGAGAGGTAGTGAAGGTGTCTAAGCTAGCGGTTGATTGAGAAAGTCCTCACTATTCACCTCAGATGCCAACTCTAGAATTGCATCTGTGATGATTAGATCCTCGGAAAATGAGAATAGTCCTTTCAAAGCTTCCATCTTAGCTTCGGAAGATTCACTTTGTTCTTCTGAGACTTTGACTTCAGCTTTGGAAGTTTGAGGGAGTTTAGTATCTGTCCCAACTATTTTGGTTGCTGGGCCATCAGTCCTCATTTTCCATTTGAATTGAATCTCCAATTCCATTTGGACCTCTGGGTGACCAATTTCTTCCACTGTGGTAAAAGGTGCACTTATCCTCTGAAGCTCTTCAGCTCCAAAGTACATCATAGCCACATGAGGGCTAGGCTGATCTAGAGAGGATCTGAATAGTGTAACGCCTTCAATATAGTCGAAACGAGCTAATTAATAATATAGGCTTAGCAAAACTTATTTAAAGAAAATAAGCATGTAAAGGAGTATGGACCGAATAGACCTCACGGGATATGTGTTTGGCAAATTTAAGGTCCCGAGAATGCCCGATATATATAAATGGATCAGCTTGAGCAACTCTCATTTGCAACTTAACACCCAATTTTAGAGAGAGAGTGTAGAGAGAGAAAGTGGAGAGAATTGAAGATTGAAGGCTCGGATGATCACGAGATTGAAGATCGGTGTTCGTGGGCATCCAAACGACAAGAAAACACCAAGAATCCACGTAAGAAAAATCATTTAATCATTCCTTTTGATGTAAACCCGGTTTCTAGGGCATGTGTTTTTAAAAGTGGCAAAGAGTCACCCAAAACACATGTTTTTATGTAAGAAAACATGTAAGAAGCTTAGATATAGCTTATTGGGTGATAAACCAAGGTTTTGGATATAAAATATTGATGTTTTGGGACATAAATGGGTTGGTTCATATTTTTCAGCCCATCTGTGAAACTTGGTGTTCATCCAACGAAATTAGGTGTTCGTCCGGCGGAACTGTGGGTCATAAGTTTCGCAGACATGGTTTTCCAATGAAAGTTGGGCGAAACTGGCAGCGAAGATGCTAGTGAAACTGCCGGTGAAACTAGCAGCGAAACTGTTGGCGAAACTAGTAGCGTAACTGCTGATCTGGCAGCGAAATAAGCAGTGAAATAAGGCAGAAATTAACTCATTGGAGTGTTAACTTATCTGCAGGCTATGTAGTGCAACCCTTTCTTTGAAAGCTTGATTGAGAAGCTACTCATCGAGTCCAGGTGAGTTCTAGATCCCCTATTTTGAAGGGTTTGAACTAGTTTGGGGCTGAAAATGCATACTAAATACATGCTTTAAATGACCAAGATTTTAAGGGGTTTTAACCGGAAGATCGATGTCTATGATGCATGATGTTTATTATGATGTGTGATGGTGTATGTTATGTATGATGATGAGTGATGATGTAATGCTTATGTACGATATGTTTTCTTATGTTCCTTACTACGTATGATGATGTAACTTTACATGGTGTGATTATGATGATGAATGTAAAGTATTAACTTAACGAAGTGAAAGATTTAAGATATTGAAAGTGGAACATAATGAATGAAAAATTGAAAAGTCTTGCAAGCAAATGAATGGAGGTTCATAACTCATTAAGAGTTGTTAGCTCAATTGTGTTTTTACAGCGTGTGATTTTGGGTAACTCATAAGGGTTCATACACAGAGTAGGGGTTAGTCTTGGTGACTGCTCCAATATGTATGGTTTGGTAATTACTGTGTGTTATGTAGCATGCGAATTTGGCTAACCCATAAGAGTTCACACACACAAGGGGAGTTAGTCTATGTGATTACTCTATACGTGCGATGTGGGGTCCTTGTTGCTTAACCCTAGATGATATGGCTTTGTGCTCAAGAGGGGGGTTAAGCATACAACAAGACCTAGATAGAAGTGAAAGATAATAAATGTACAAAAAGTGCGATAAGTACAAAATGTGCGAAATGTATAAAAGGAACGATGATGAAGATAATAATTATTATTTTGATGTATGTATGATGTGTGTTCACGTGCGATAGTAAAGAAATTGTTTTACTGAATGAAAGGTAATATAATGATTTTGTAAAACAAGAACTCACTCAGCAACGCTGACTTTCATGCATTTTCCAGTTGGCAGGTAAAGGTTGCTGAGGATGGCACATGGTGGCTACTTGGCTCTTTTTGGATGGCATTATTTTGTTTAATGTTTTTGCATTGTAATGGGAACAAATAATATTGTGTAATGAATGATTGTATTATTTTGCAAAAGAATTTTTAATGAAATGAGGAATCTGTTTAAATTGTTTCCGCTGCATAGTTTTAGTAAAGTTAATGTAGATATACATTCTATGTGCGATGATTGACCAACTGTAAGCGTCCCGGGAACGGGGCCTTATAAATAGGAACTTGGAGAACAGCCTATAGAGATCTCTGAGCATCCTTGGGTCTATATGCAGTACAACTTGGGATGGCTCAGGAAAAGTAGTTGCAGTCGGAGCCGAATATTTTGAAGTTGAAGTTTGGATCAATGGTTCCTTGGATGTTTGTCTCTGAGTGCTCTCCCCCTTTTGGGTAGCATCATCTTGAGAGCTAGATGAACTGGAAGAAGAGGTCAAGGAGACCGGAATGGGTACATGCCTGACTAATCTCTCAATCTATTTCTCATCTTGTTCAGCCTTGAGACTATCAACCCTAAGTTGCTGAGTGGCAGACCTATCCTCTAAAGTTCTAAACTTGGATTCAAGATTTGAGACTTTAGATAGTAGGTCTTTAATGATGAGTTTCATCTTTCCCTCATCCTCTTTTGAAGAATCATCAAGAGATGAGGTAACATACCTGGTATGTTCATCCTCATCACCAGGTGTGATTTGTTGGCACCCTAGTTTCCTTTGCTTAATGATGTTTCTTTCAAAGTCATCAAAAGGCATGGTTGCCACAGATTCAGTCTTAGAAATGTTACGACTGTCTAGAAGGTCCATTGAGGCACCTTCTGTAGTGGCAGTTGAATCTGCATGAATCCCCTCCATATCAATGGGACTCATCTTAGTAAAGGATTGCTGATGGGGGCTAGAGATAAGAGGTCTCTCTAGGCTCTATTGATCATTGAAAGAGTGTTGTAGATCAATTTCCTTTCCATGGAGAGACATAATCTCTTAATCAGTTTTGAAGACAAGATCAGTAAAGGATAGAGAGGTTAAACCTATTAACCAGGGACCTTGATCAATCTCGTCAGACATTGAGCCTATGGCGGGGCTGTCACTTTTTGGCTGCTTAGAGGAGTATAGATACTCACCCTGATGGCTTTTAGTTTGGGTTTCAGGCTCATGGGTTTGAGACTGAGGAGACTCAATACCCATATTGAGGTCAAATGTGAAGGATGATAAGACCTCAGACTGAGTGGGAGCCTATTGGTCCACCCTAGTCTTTTTGGATTGAACAAGAGAAGATTGAACAAGGGTTCGTTTGGGGCGTCTGTGATATGTGATGGTAATTGGAGGAGAAGGTAGGTTTGGCAATGTGATGGCAGTTGCGGGTGTGGGTTCATCACTAGTGGGGTTAATAGGGATGTCAACAGGAACTATTTGCTCAGTCATACCTGGAAGCAGAGCAGTGTATCCTGCAATGAAATTGGTGGACACTTTCTTGAGTCTTGAAGATGGTCGGCCTCATTTGAGGGACACTTAGAGCAGTTGCACACACAATCTGACTCTAGTCCAGCTCACAATGGATTATGTGCTGGAGAAATCTGGGATACATGAAGAATGTTTCCTGCTGGAGATTTCCGATGAGAATGGTCAGCACAAATCTTGACTAGTTGAATCTAAGGCTTCTCACCATTCCATGAACTAGGCACCCTAGTTTGTATGGAATTTGATCCCATCCCCTAGATTTATTGGACATGCAATGAAGAATGACATGCATCAGGAACTTCCAGTGGTATGAGAATTTGAACTTGTAGACTATGGACCTGCTGATGTCTCCCCCATATCCCATTTGGATGTAGGTGTTGTCCAAATATGTTTTGGGGAACTATGTGGGGACACCTTCTACATGATGCTCGAGATTCTCCCTCATGAGTTGCTCAGTAATGACCAACTCCTGGCCACAAACGCTCGATCGTATTACACGAATCCTATTTACGATTTCAATCGGATCATTTTCCCAAAATTCAGCCATGTGATTGGAGCACACAGTAGGATTAACATTCTGGGCAGTGTAATAGGATGATTGGGTAGGAAGGAAATGATTTCAGAGAAGTCGACATCTCTTGAGGAATCAAGATGTGCGACTTGATTGTGCTGAGGGTTAAGTGGCACTTACGAAAGGTGAAGGTGAATGAGTTTGGACTTGGGTAAATTGAGAATGAAGAAAGCTTTTTGGGTAGTAAAGTGTGATAAGAAAATGAAACTGAATAGTCGAGATTATTTAAAAGAGGTTGAAATGGCGGTAGAAGGGGTTTGGATAATATGATGTGATGTTTTAGTGAGAATTGTGATAGGGGCGGTAAGGTTTTAGTTCAGTTAAATAATCCAACATCATTAACTAAATCTTTATTTTTTGCAGTATGAGGCCTAAAAGATTTCCATTACACAGTAAAGTCTTTCTTGCAAGTATAAACTACTTCCGAAGGTAAATTTGTCTTCCGAAGGCAATATTTACTTCCGAAGGTAGAATTCTATTTCTGAGAGTAAGGATTACTTTCCGAATAGAGGGTTATCAAAAGCTTTGGAAGTAGATCTGATAAGTAATCAATCGCTTCTTCTGAGACTAACAATTCTTCCGAGAAGAAAATTATCCTTGGAGGACTTTTGATTCGGAAGATATGTAAAACAACTTCCGAGGGTTAATTCCTCTTCGAAGAATTTATACATAGTGAAAATTTCAGGGAGAGACCTTTTGTAACAGGGCTTAGATTGCATTGACATAAGAGATTACATATTTAAAAAGGTTTTCAAAAGAGGTAGACTAATCAATGTTTATCATCCCAATGTGTGAAATGAGATTGCATTGACATAAGAGATTACTAATTCCTCTATTCATCAAAAGCTTTGGTGAACAAATGAGCATATTGTTCATTTGAATCAGCTTTGATTAGCTTGATTAGATTTTTCTCATGAATATCTCTAACGAAATGATACCTAATATCAATATGCTTTGTCTTGGAGTGCTTCACCGGATTTTCAGTGATGGAGATAGCATTGTTATTGTCAATGTCGATACGAGTGCTCATAAAGTTGAATCTGTAGTCTATCATCTGCTTCTGAATCCAAAGCAGCTGAGCACAGCAACTTGCAGTAGCAATGTATTCAGCTTTAGCAGTTGATGTAGAGACACAAGAATGTTTCTTGCATTGCCATGAGATGATCCTTCCACCAAGAAATTATCATCCTCCTGACATTGATTTCTTGTCAATGTTGCAACCACCATAGTCACTGTCAAAGTATCCATAGAGATTAAATTTGTTGTTCCTTGGATACTATAGACCTAATTTAGGTGCTCCTTTACGGTATCTGAGGATTCTCTTGGCAGCATCTAGGTGAGACACCTTTGGAGTAGCCTGATATCTTTCACAAATGTATGTAGCAAACATCATATCAGGTATACTTGCTGTGAGATACGTCAGAGAATGAATAACTGCCATATCCTCCCCCGCAGAATCAGGACATAGATTATGGTTTCTAGGTATTGGTGTCTTGGTTAAGTTTCAATCTTTCATGTCGAATCTTTCTAAGATGTCATTGACATACTTAGATTGATTGATGAAGAACCCTTCCTACATTAGCTTTACCTGAATTCCATGGAAAACATCCATTTTTCCCATGGAACTCATCTCAAACTTCTTCCTCATCATGCTTTCGAAGCCTTTACACATTTGGTCGTTTGAGGAAACAAATATGATGTCATCAATATAGACTTGAACAAGCAAGATGTCCTTTTGAGACTTACTATTGAAAAGAGTCTTATCAATGGTACCTCTAGTGTAACCATCTTGAGATGAAACTAAGACAGTCTCATACCACAGCCTGGGTGCTTGGTGCAGCCCATAACAAGCTTTATCCATTTGCACACATAGTTAGGGTTCTATAGGTCTTCAAATCCTGGAGGCTGGCACATGTAGACTTCCATATCTATATCCACATATAGAAATTCACACTTGACATCAAGTTGGTAGACAGTGAAATTCTTGGATGCAGCATAAGGAAAGAAGATCCTAACTGCCTCAAGTCTTGCAACAAGTGGAAAGACATTAGTATAATCAATTCTTCCTCTTGAGTTTATCCTTGAACCACCAGTCTTGCCTTGTTCTTGATAATCAAGCCTCTATCATCTCTTCTATCATTAAAAACCCATTTGGTGTGGTGTCTATAGGTACTTGACGAGATCATAACAGACATAGGTTCCAAACCTTTTGTCTTTTGAATTGAAGCAGCTCCTCTTGCATCGATTCAACGCAGCTACTATCTTTCAAGGCATCTTCTACCTTCTTGGGTTCCTTCTAGGTAAGAAGCACGAGTATAGGCAGACATTTCCATGATGAGTCTGTCCTCTTGTTCTCACACCTTCAGAGACATCCCTTATGATGTTCTCAGCTGGAGGAGTGTTGTGAATTCTTAGTCTAGGAATCACTTATAGTTGCAAAGATAAATCCAGATTGGACATATTCTGCTCAGAAACTAGAACACTTTTTCTAGATGTTGTTTCAAACTCATTCAATGAAGACTTATTGAAAGAATGAGAAACATCATCATTTGTTAGCTGTGAAGCAGCATTAATAGTTGCATGTTCCTTCAAGATGCTACTTCTATGAGCTTGGTGTTGTGTCGGGTCACCTAATGAACTTTGAGGACCAACATGTGATTCACTGATTGAAGCTTCACTATCCCTTGAGATAGTTATACTGTCAGATCTACCAATAGTGGAAGCTTGATTTATTGTAGCTCTTGGAGAACTTGGAATATGTCAGGGTAGTAAACTTCGACAGAAAGGACCTTTTCACTTATCTAGATGGCCACATCTAAACTTGTACTTATATGCAATACCGAAATAAGTCGGGTAGTGCCCCCGATGGACTTGCCTTTCCGGCTAAGTACTTGACATCAAAGACAGCTAGCTAATTTTATTCAATAAAGAGGATTTGTACCAAAAGAACAGGCTTACCCATGAGTTTGATTTTAACGCTCCGTGTTCTTTGATTTTTTAAGCCTCTCGAAGACTAATCAGGGGGACTACTATGTGATTGACCCTTGTCTTGGATTTGACAACTATGTCATCCACATAGTCTATACATCATCTCATCGAAGATGGCCGTCATAGCCCTCTCGTAGGTTGCTCCGGCATTCTTTAGGCCGAGCCGAATGGCATGACCTTTACAAAGAAGCATGATGAAGGAAGTCTTCTTTTGCTCTAACTCAACAATTAGGTATCTTCAGAATTTCCTTGAGTACCTATTCCAGCTGAAACATTCTCACAAGATGGTTTAGAAAAGTTTGGAAACAATTCTAAGTCAAAAATGTGATCAGCTATATCCCCCTAACACGAGAAGTGTGCTCATTAACGACAACGTTGGATGATTTCTCAAATTGTTGATTCTTGATGTTGTAAACTCTTTTAGCTTTAGAGATAGAGGAGTACCCAACAAAGATAGCATCATTCGACTTTTCAGCAAATTTTGCCAAATTGTCCTGTGTGTTAAGTATGGTACACCTGCACCTAAAGGACCTTAGAAACCCAATGAACGGTGGTTTTTGTTCGATAGCTCATAATGGGTTTTTCCATGTTGTCTAACTACAAGAACTCTGTTCTACACATAGGATGCAGTGCTGACTGTCTCTGCCCAGAATGTTAGAGGAAGCTTGGAATTAGCTAACATAGTTCGAGTAGCCTCAATAAGTGTCCTGCTCCTGCTCTCAGCAACACCATTTGGTGAGGAGTTCTGGGAGCATTATATTGTTTGGCAATTCCTTTTGAGTTACAAAATGAGTCAAAAATGAGGTTCTCAAACTCAGTCCCTTGATCACTTCTAATTATCTTAACCTTGTGATCAATTTGATTTTCTATTTTAAGAATAAAAGATTTTAGTGTTTCAGCAGTTTCATCCTTAGATTTTAAAAATAATACTCATGTAAATCTTTTAAAATCATCAACAATCACAACATAGTATGATTTCCTTCCAATGCTCATTCTATTTTTGGGACCAAATAGATCCACGAGCAATAAGTGTAATGGAGTGGTGATAGAGTTAACAACTTTGGATTTATGAGTTGCCCATTGTTGCTTCACTTTCAGGCATGCAACACATTTATCTTTGCAGAAAAATTTCTTTTTAGGCAAACCATGTACCAAGTTATTTTTAGCCATTTATTCATTGTCTTAAAATTTACATGAAACATTTGTTTATGCCATAGTTTTGACTCATCACCATTAGCTTTGGAAAGAAAGCATGATACTTCACCTATTGGGGAAGCGTTGTTCATATCAAGCTTATACATATCCCCTTTCCCGGGAGATCTAAGAAGCACCAATTCCGGAGCAAATGTCATCCCTGTTTTAAGGATAATGCACTCATGTTCTGTGAAAAGCATTTGATGCTTTTAATCACAGAACTGAGAAACACTTAACAAATCGTGTTCAAGCTATTTGACAATGTGAACTTTGTCAACTTTTAACTTTCCATTAGATATACTTCCTTTGCCAGAAATATATCCTCCAGCCTCACCTCCAAACGGGATAGGACCTCCATCATAATATTAAAATTTGAAGGAGAGATTTGTTCCCTGTCATGTGCGTGGAGCATCCACTATCCACAATCCAAACATTGTTATTTTTGTCATATGGATGTCCCTGCATATATGATGAGATTACTAGTTTTGCTTGGAAACCCAAGCCTTGTTGGTCTTGGGTTCTTCCAGTGATAGTGACATAGTTGAACTAAAAGTTAAGCATGGGGGTTCAATGGATGTCTTTAAAGAAGAGGTTTATGCTAAAGCATCTTTCTTGATCTTCCAATACACCATTGCTTGATCATTGAGGATGAGCCTTTTGAGGCTTTTGCAGCATGGCATTCTTCCGAGGCTTCTTTATTTTTGGAAGAAGCCTTCACCACCTTTTCTTCCAAAGTAGTATTCTTTTAGGATGGTTTCAAAGGAATTCTTTTGTTCTTTTGATTTTTAACTACTTTAGCTTCCGAAGCCATTTTCCTTTTGAAAGAAGAATTTTCTTCCGAAAGCAACCTTGCTTTAGAAACCAGCTTTCCTATTTTCATCACTTGGAGCATTTGATGAGGTCCAAATAGGAAATCTTCCATAATATTATTTGCATAATGTATGCTAGTAGGATTCTAATAACAATCTTTGGCCATGTGATTTTGCAGACAACATATTATGCATGCAATGTTAGTCTTTTGGGAGCTTGAAAATTGTCGTTTCTTGTTCTTTTTCTCTTCATCAGCAACCTTTTCCTTTAAATTCTGATCCTTGGTAGGACAGGGGTGTTGGTACTGCACTCTTTTCCTGAGTTGGAGTTACCTACCACCTGGAATCCAGCTGAGATAAATACACTCCTTTGTTTTGGGTCAATCATAAATTTGGACTCGGCCACTTTCTTGGCAACTCTTCTTGCTGCTTTAGCTCTGCTTCTTTTGGCTTTGGTGGTTAGGAATTGATCATCACTGGGAGAAGTGGGTTGATTTACCTGTTCCTTCCGTGTGGTGGCCTCTATTATTGCATCATTCTTCAACTCAAGTGAAGATGGGTCAGCAGATGGGACCTTTTGCTCTTCAGTACCATATCTAGCTTGTCTTATAGACACATAAGAATGTGGTGGAGAAATTTAATTAGTCCCGAACCCTCCTTTGTTTTGATGAAAATTTTTGGAGTGGGAGGATGATGCAATAATAGATTGGAAGTTTTGTTCAGAAATAACATACTTCCTGGCTTGAGCCTAGCAGTGACAAGCTGGGTTTGAGCCTCAAACAATTTGAATATTAAATCCTCTATTTGAGTCTTACGATTTGTGTTCTCATGTTTTAATAAGACATAGTTTTCTCTAACTCTTCAATCTTTCTTTGATAGTTAGATTCAGCCCTTTAAAAATTAGATTTCAAAATATTTAAAGTCTCAATATCAAATTTAATTTCCATATTGTAGTCCTCATACAGTTTAACCTTAGCAATACATGCAAGAGTACAAAGATATTCATATACCTTATTGTCATATGTTCCTGCCATGAGGGCTTGAGCAGGAGTCACATCCTATACCATGAAGCTCGAGTCAAATCTTGAGCCATTGTAGCTATCTCTGTTGACTTTCAAGAGGGCTTTGATGTAGAGAGATATGTGAAGGCCTGAGGGGTTCCCAGATTTGACTTGGGAGCCTTGCATTCCTTTGCAAAATGACCAAGTTGGTTACAATTGTAACATTTGGCCTTGGTTTTGTAAAACCTAAATTTGTTGTTGGTTGGGTTCTAGGAAACTGCCTTCCAGTTCTCTTGACGAACTTCTTTGCTCTATAGGTCAAAAGAGCCATTTGTCGGACAATGTCCACATATTCTACATCATTTGGACAAAAGCACTCTAGATCATCAAAATAGTACTAAAAATCACTAGAGTGTCCACTTCCTGAAACAAGGGCACAATTCTCCTCAAAGGGACCATATTGAGCCTATTGAGACCTTGGAGTCTGAAGAAATGTAATGTATGGTCCATATGAGTAGGATAACTATTGTGTGTATATGAGGTACTTTTGAGGTTATTAGGGTCCTCAGACTTTAATAACCATTAAAGCGTTGCTAGCAGGAAGACTTAGGGGTCTGCTGGTCTTATGGCATCTCTTGCTCTCCATCTCCAATGGTATCCATCAAGGATGCCATAAAGTTTGGTCATAGCAAGGGTGTTCGGATTTTCTATCCTCTTGATAGAGACACAGTAGAACATCCACTCATTAGGAAGTGCACTCATGAACTTTCTTATGAGGTCTCAAAGTTCAGGAGTGATTCCCACAGACTGAAGGGAAGAAATGAGATCCATGTACCTGAAGTATTGCTGGCTGAGGGTCTCTCAAGGAATGTTGGTGATGTTCTCAAACTACTGCCTCAGTGAGTCCTTCTTGGAGTCATTTGAGCTAGAGTACATTTGAGCAAGTGCATCAAATAGTTCTTTGGCTCACTTGCGATGCTCAAACTCCACCATGATGGAGTTGGGTATTTGAATCATAAGAATAGTCATTGCATTGCTGTTAATGTCCATCTTCTTTTGATCTTCATTAGAGTAGTGTTCAACAACCTTTTCTATCATGGCCCCATTTCCACAGGTGCAGCCATCTTGGGTTTATACGGGCCATTGACAATGGATGTCCACATTTTTCTATGTTGATACCCGATGAAGCCTTCCATGCGTCTGCTCCATGATGTGAAGTTTTCAATGGTAATGATGGGAGCTTTAGTCATGGTTCCCAATTTTACTTTAGACGTGTTGAGGGAAATTTTTGAGTAAGTTGTAAGGAGAAGTGAAAAACAGGTTGATTTGGATGGTAAGATTTCATAATCAAGAGCCTAAAAAGCTCTAATACCAATTGCAGGATCGGTTTATGTCACTAAACAATTGGTTTTTCTCTCAAACTCACTTAAATTACACTCAGATGAAGCAAAGTCTCTCTATGATTTGATAATAATATACTAAGTAACAATGAACACAAAAAGGTAATTTTCTAGGTACTTGCATATGTTGCTTCTTAACTTAAAGTATTACAAGACTCTTACAATCATGTTTCATGAGTTACACTGAGAAACTATATATAATACTACCTACAACCGGATATACTTTGATACTAGCTGAAATCCTCTAACTAAAGCAAATACTACAAAGCAATAGTTTAAGGTATCTTAGATAATGTCTATCTAAGATATGGTAGTCATGACATGTCCATGACTTAACTTTTGTCACCAACTAAAGTTAGCAACTGTGCTAACTAATAAAAGTAAACAGTGGAATAAAGTATGGTCAACTACATGGCTTTTGAGAAAACACCATGCAGTATATCAGAGGTCTGCAACGGAGTGTTAGAGACACCATACTTATGTCCACTTGTTCATTTTACTGTCTTCCGAAGGGTAGTTGGCTTCGGAAGAACATGTTCTTCTCAAGCCCCTTATACTTCGGAAGTGGCTACTTCTTCCGAGGCTTGAGGACTTCTTCTTTTCTTCATACTTTGGAAGTTGTCTTTAGATCTTTTCTTCTTAGACTTGATCTTCAGAAGTGAACATTTTGACTTCAGAAGTAGAGTTTGTCTTCGGAAGTTGATCTTGCACTTTGTCTTCGGAAGAACTCTATTTCCTTCGGAAGTACCACACTTAGCTTGAGAAGTATTTTATTAGATATACCAAAATAGTCTAAGTGATTTGGTTTTGGTTGCACCAACCTTCTTCTTCATCCAACAACATACATGGTGATGACTTAAAGAAGGTGCAGAATGATGTTAAAGCATATTCTCTCATGTTCAAAGGGTTACCTTTGGAGGTACTTTTAAGGCTGGACAACTATCAAACTGGTTATACCATGTATAAAGCTCTAAAAGTTATCTGTGAAGGAGAAAAGGAGATACAGTATCTCAAAAGACAAAAGTAAAAGAGGAAACTTGAACTTTTTGAGCATATTTCAGGAGAAACTATAAACCAGATGATGAATAGATATGTTCAACTCACATCTAGAATGTCAACCTTAGGAACAAAAAATGATCTTAAAGACCTAAATGACAGACTCCTAAATGCACTTCTATCTTCATGGAAATAAACTATAACCCTGCTAAAGCACACTCGAAAGTTTCCTATGGATCTTGATCTTCTCATTGCTAAGATTGAATTTTTGGAAATTGATGAGAGTTTAGGAAATAATGATAGATTTGCTTCAACATCCCAATACAAGTACGATGCTTCTCTAGCAAATACTATAGAGAATGCCTTTCTTGTCAAAAATGATGCTACTCCTGAAGATGAGGGTGATATATTCGTGGGAGCTGGATTTTTCACTAGTACCCCAGTCTATTCAACTCAGCCACAAACACAGTCTCCTCCAAAATCTATTCTGCCTAAAACACATAATGAGACTCCATCATCTAACTTTGCTAATCCTAGAAAAGTTAAAGATATTATAAATATCCTATTACAGGATGAAGAGTCCAAAAATGCATTTATAGCTTTATGGCAAGTTCCAAGCCTATTAGGGTAGTCATCTAACTCAAATTCATTTTGTCTTGCAGGATTTGTTTGAGATGGATCCTAATGACGTAGTAGAAATGGACCTTAACTGGCAAATGCTGATGATTGCTTACACAACACAAAAGCACTCATATATCAATAGGAATTACAAGCCCAGTGCTAACAAAACAGTTGGTTTTGACAAGTCAAAATCAAGATGTTTCAATTGCAACAATTATGGCCATTTTTTCAAAGAATGTAAAGCATTAATATCTCAAAGTGGAAATGGTTAAAGTAGTTCCAATAATCAGAGACATAAGCATCAGAATCAAAAGAGTTTTCAAAAACCATATGAAAGTTTGCCTATGACTAAATTAAAAGATGATCAAAAGACAACTAAAGAATCAAAGTAAACACTACTTGTAAGTATAAAAGATGGTTATGACTGGAGTGCTTATGCTAAACAATTTACAGCTGATCTTACTTTACGATTATCATTAATTTCTAAAATGAATGAAGACTGATCTGAAAACAATGATTTAAAATTTGATGAATCAGAGAATAAGACACACTATGACTAGAGTGACAAATCTGATCCAAAGGAGGACACAAAACAAATGGCTTTGATGGCAAAGTCCGAACAACCAAAGGTTGTAAACTCTACATCTGACACTAAGTCTTCAAGTTCATATCCTGAAATTCCAATTTAAGTAAGAGAAAACTGTGCACTAAAGCATGTTTTGAACAAGTTGAACATTCTAGAAAATACTTATTCAAAGTATGTGATAAATTCAAGCAAGAAGAACCAATGCATAGAAAACTGAAGGATGATCATAAAGTTACTAATGATAAAATCATGTCACTTCAAGCAAGTTGGAACAAAAATCTAAAAGAACTTAAATTTGTTAGGAAACAACTTGAAGAAATGACAAAAACACCTGAACAAGAAATATTGGCACATGTTGCAACTCAAATAGATTTGGCCAAAGTAAAGAGCTCAAAGGCTATAGTTGAGCAACTGGTAAATGGAAGAATGGATAAAGATATAACAGGATTAGTTTTACACATGAACCTATGCGTGAATCAATCTCTAATACTTTATCAGAAAACTTCAGTACTCATGACCATTCACTAGAAAATAAAGCTAAGTTAAAAGAATTTCAAGAGAAGAAAAAGAGTGGTCAAGAAACCATTCAAAGTGAATTTCAAAATATAAACATTCAATATTCGATGAGAAAGATTCAGAAAAGATTAAGAATGGCCATCTAATTAAAGTAAAATCTTATGCACCTCGTCTAATGAATAAACAACTACTTGTTCCAAAAAGTGAATGTGTCATAGAGAAGTGTCAAATTGATCAAGAGAATGACAAATCTAATATGATAAATATCAAGATGAAAGGAAAGTGTCAAGAAGAGAAATCGGACACTTCATGTCCTGATGATTCAAGCTAAAATGAATTAACTTAAAACAAAGAATGTGAAAAATAATCTTCTCAAGATTCAACTAAGACTCAAAGCGTTAAAAAGTCAACAAGAAATCAAAGAAGAAGAAAAGCAACTCCTAAAACTAAACAGCGTGAACCAATCAACAAAGAATGTGAAAGTGTTTAAAAGCAAAATCCAAAAATTCAAAATACCAAACTCACATAGCAAAAACAAATGCTTAACCAGTCTAATCCTAAATCTGGACAAGGATCCAATGTGGCCTCTACATCTATGATTAAGCAAATGTTGTTTACAAAGCCACAAAAATACAGTGATATATGTGACATGTACAATCATAACACATCTTAGTGTTATTTTAACAAATATTGTCACATATGTGATATGTGAAATCACAACATAGCTAATTGTTATTTTAATAAATACTATGCATTGTGTAATGAAAGGAATCATAATACTGAGGATTGTTTCTTCAGGAATAACTCACCTAGAAAGGATTTTGATAATCAAGTATATGTTAATCCATAGTTTCAAAGAAATCATTATTATGGATTTCAAAATCTGTCAAAAACACCTTCTTTGGGTTTGAAATCATTAAGAAGAATCAATTTAGATTATGATAATCAGTATAATGTAATTAAGGATATTTCGTTCCACGATCAATAAGAATGAAAAATGAAACATGTAATAACAAAAACATTTCTAATGTATCAAAAGATTGTTCAAAATTTAGTGAGGATGATCTTGAAAACAAATTTAATGTTTTGAAAACAAAACAAAGAAAAGACAATCAAAATGTTTTCCAAAGAGAATTTGAAAATCATACATTTCAAAAGAAACCTGACATAAACAAACACCAATTCAAACAGTTTACGATTATAGATAAATTTGGAAAGCCCAAGACTATTTCAGCTTGGGTTACCAACTCTACTTTAATGTCTTTGTATGAGGTACACCCACGGAGACCCGTAAACACAAGGTATGTTGACAGTGGGTGTAGCCGGCATATGAGAGGCAATCAACCCTTGCTTCAAGATTTTATGCTAAAAGATGGTACTCATGTTGCGTTTGGTGGAGATTCTGGTGGAAAAATAACCGGTGAAGGAACGGTTTCAAATGGAATAATAAGTTTTGATAAAGTCAACCTTTGTGAACAATTGAACTTCAATCTTTTAATTGTTTCACAAATATGCGATAAATCATATTTTACTTTATTTGATGATTCTTTTTGTTATATCTTAAAGCTAGGATTTTAGATCAGCAAGGAGTGGGTTGTTGTCAAACCTATTCGTCATAGAGATGTCTACAAACTAGACATGCCTCATGTTGATCAGTCTACAGAAACAACTTGTCTAATTGCTTGTGCATATAATAATGAAAGACATCTTTGGCATAGACGTCTCGGTCGATCAAACTTCAAGAACATGAACAAACTTGCAGCAGGAAATCATGTTGTTGGAATTCCTACGAAGACGTTCGCAACATCAGACCTCTGCAAAGCATGTTTGAAGGGAAAACAACATAGAGCGTCTTATAAGACCAAATAAATAAACTCAAACTTAAACCCATTACAAATGTTACACATTGATCTATTTGGTCCTATAAACATAGAGAGTATCGGGCAAAATCATATTGTTTAGTCATCCTTGATGATTATACACGATTTTCTTGGGTTTTCTTTCTAAATGCAAAATTTGAAAAAATAGAACTTTCAAAAGAGTTTATCATTATAGTAGAAAATCAATTAGATCAAAATTTTAAAATGTTCTCAGTAGTTGTGAACATTTCAGTAGTTTGTTAAGAGTTAGTTGTTTTTGTAATAGATCTGCTAGTTGTCACTTTCCCGTGATAACAGCAGCGATTGCACTCTATATAAGGAGTGTCAACCTATTGTAATAAGCAGGATGATTTGATCAGAAATATTCAATATTATAGAAACATTCCTTGTTACATAATATATTCTCTCGTTATAACCGTATTTGTTCTTAATGCATACGAGTATCAAATTCTTGCTATAATTTGTCTAATTCTTGTTCTTATTCCACTGCGTTACGCTCTAATACATCAAACTTGTGATCACTGATCCTGACATCCGATTATGATGATATGTATGATACAAGCCCAGATTATACATTTTTTCCTTTTTGCAAGAGATCCTCGTTTCTCTACAAAGAATTATGAGCAACAAAATTACGAGCATGAACAAGTTCCTCAATATTCTAATGTTTCTTAACCTGTTCCTAATGATGGACCAGAAATTCACCATCTAGAGTTTGGAACCTCATATGTATGGGGAGATATAGATGTTAAGGACAAGTTTGATTACATTGTAAATTCTACAACTCAAATTCCGAATTTCATTTTACATTCTTCAAATCTATTGCACCAGCTCACGGAATTGAACCAAACTAATCTGGATGTGAATGTTGAAGTAGACGAGATTCCAACAACTCGAATTCACATGAAACATCCCATTTCTTAGATTGTTGGTCCTTTGAATGAAAGAACAATCAGAAGTCACTTTGATCGAGCAAATCTTTGCTTGTACTCATGTTTTCTTTATCAAATTATTTCTAGAAACATTACAAAAGTTTTGAAATACAACATTTGGATTGAAGCAATGCAAGAGGAATTACTATAAATTAAAAAACAAGAAGTGTGGAAACTGGTGGATTTGCCTGAAGGAGAGAATGCCACTGGCACAAAATTTTATTCAGAAACAAATCACATGATAGGGGAATAATCATTCAAAACAAAGCTCAATTAGTAGCTCAAAGATACACTCAGCAGGAAGGAATAGATTATGATAAAGTGTTTGCTCCAGTTGCAAGACTAGAAGCAACTTGGGTCTTTCTAGCATATGCTTCTTATATGAAATTCAAAGTGTATCAAATGGATGTTAAGGGTGCATTTTTGTATGGACTGTTAGATTCTATATGCCCAAGACACATAGAACATTGATGCGGTTAGTACGTCATGATCCAAGTCGGGTTATACCCAATAACAAGCTTTGCAATCACTAACAATTATTCAATTGATGATATGATCATGTAATTAAACAATAACACCAAATTTAGAAAATGGGTTTTCTAAATAAGTTGCATGTGAGATGGAACAACTTATTAGGATATTTTGTTCAAGAATATTACTTATTGTTATTTAAGTTAGTTAGATAACATTAACTAATTAAAAGAGTGTATAAGTTATACAATTAAATGTTAATTGTATAAACTTTCAAGGGACTATTATATAAAATTGGATTAATGGTTTTGGGGGGAACTTGCCTTTGACCCTTTTTTCCGCCGCCCTCCCCACCCCAATGAGATACTTTGCTTTCTTTAATCCAATTTTAGATATACACTCTTTGCTCTCTCATTTTCAAGACACATGCAAAACATTTTCTCATAAGCTCTGTCTCTCTAATACTTACGGGTTCCAGCAAGAAAGAAGGGGTTTTTGAGGAACTTTGGTGTTGTTCTCCTAGCAAGAAGAGTGCATTGCATACAAGCTTTGGGTATACTAGCTTGAGGACCTCCTCTTCTTGGAGTCTTGGCCGATTTTGACATTTCCATCTTCATCAAATCCACGTTTTTTGGCAGCCCTTTTGGAAGTATTGTTCTCAACTGCTGAAAGGTAGTTTTGGCAGCTTGTCAATGGCTGTCTATTATGCTTGTTTTATGTGTTCATAGCTTGCTTATTCACATATTTAGATCCTTGTTTTTAGGTTTGCTTTTTACATTCAAATGGTCACCTAAAGAACACAAAATTTCAGCTTATAAGTAAGTCAATAATATGTTGTTATTCCGCTACGTTTTCAATAAGTTTAATGGTTAAACTTAGTTTTATGTTCTTGCAAACCCAACATGGACCAATCACTGATGATGTGTATGTTAAGTAACCTCAAGGTTTTGAAGATGCCGAATTTCCTTATCGTGTGTAAAAGCTTAGCAATGCTCTATATGGTTTACATCCAGCCCCAAGAATCTGGTATGAAACATTTTCATAGCACTTGGTCCAACATGGATATATATGAGGGAAGATTGATCCTACTTTATCATCAAGATGGATGCATCTAATCTTCTTTGTTTACAAGTGTGTGTGGATGATATCATTTTTGGATCAACTAGTCAAAAACCTTTCTTAGAATGAAGAAATCATGTAATCTCATTTCGAGATGAGTTCTATAGGAGAACTGAATTCTTTCTTGGATTGCAAGTTACATAATATGCAGATGGCATATTAATCAATCAAGAGAGGTTTGTTGATAAACTATTAAAGCAATTTAAGCTACATGATTGTCAATCCATCAGAACTCCAACTGACATAAACACCAAGATTGATCCTCATGTAAAGGGTAAATCAATAGACCAAACATTATAAAGATCTATGATTGGATCTTTGATGTATTTACTGCATCAAGATATGACATAATGTATGATGTTTGGGTTTATGCCAGGTATCAATCATACCCGAAGGAATCTCACCTTATCATTGTCAAAAGCATATTCACATATCTCAATGGAAAACCAGCTCTAATGTTATGGTATTCTTATGAAGGAAAGTTAGAGTTACATGGATATACTGATAGTGATTATGGGTGATGTTCTCAAGATAAAAAATCTACCACGGGTAGTTGTCAGTTTTTGGGTCCTCGATTAGTCTTATGGAAATGTAATAAACATACAAACGTTTCATTCTCAACTGCAGAAGCTGAGTACATTGTTGCATCAAGATGTTCTCAAATCCTTTGGTTGCAAAATCAATAACTGGATTACAGGTTCAATTTTCTTAAAACTCCTATTTACACTAATAACACTTTTGCTATGTTTATTACAGCTAATCCTGTCCAACATTCTAAAACAAAACATATCGAGATTTAATGGTTTAATCATTTTGATTCAGATAGCAACACAAAAATAGTTGGCTGACCTGTTTACCAAAGCTTTCTTACTAGGAAGGTTTGAGTATCTAGTTAAGTTGATTTGTCATATTAATCATGTTGAAAAATGATTTATCTTTACTATATTTATAATAACCCTCCCTCATTTTCTAAACAAATCAAAAGTTAAACCGTTAATGTTAACTGCCTGATTATCTATATTTTGTGTGTTTGTTATATGACAAAAACATCTAAAAATTGCAAAAACAAAAGAGAAAATTATAAAAGGAAAATACAAAAATATAGTTTATTGTTATGACTTTTAGGATTGAATCTACCTTTGCAATATGTGAGAAATGATAGTACATTAGTTTTAATGAGTTGCATACTTCTCTCGATAATAAAATCTAACGTCATCAGCTATGAATTGCAAGCAAAATCATGTAATTATACTAAAAAAGTAAATTCTTATGAGTAAACTAAATCATTTATGCATTTGTGTGTGTCCATCTTAGTTCTAATGAGTTGTATTGACTTATCTAATTGATTGCTTATAAAGTCACAATCTCATACCTTGAAATAATATATGTAACCATGAAATTTGTTTACCTCATCTATTCACATCTCTCTTATG
Organism: Flaveria trinervia; assembly: GCA_025506515.1. Classification (NCBI taxonomy): domain Eukaryota; kingdom Viridiplantae; phylum Streptophyta; class Magnoliopsida; order Asterales; family Asteraceae; genus Flaveria; species Flaveria trinervia. The sequence goes on from CM046446.1 coordinate 33,565,659, forward strand.
AGTCATCATAGAGCTGAAGTGATGAGGTGTCCTGCAGGATCGTTGAAGGGTGATGAGTTACAACACAACAACACAAAGAGGAGATTAACTAGACTTAATCAAACAGTATGACTGGATTAACCAATGTAAGACACTAAGAACACAAGTAATGTAAGAGAAAAAACACAAAGAACACAAGTATATGGTTTTCAAGAATGTAGTATATTGCTTTCTCTATGTTCTATTACAAGTGTTACAAAGCATGATTCAAAGATACAAGAACAAGAGATACTTATATTACATCCTACAGTCGGCTATACTTTGAAAGCCAGCTGGATACAATTTGACTAGAGACAAAACAAAATCAATTGTAGAGTCAAAATGCCGATTACCTTTTGACTAGTGACTATGACATGCCATAGCTCACATCCTTATCTATTACAAAAAGGATAAAGTACATCAAGTAGAAAGTTACAGACTCAAGACCTCAATGTACAGTTACCAAAAGCATGGCCCTTTTCACCAACTCATGAAAGTTGGTGACCTTATAGTGGTGCAGCAGAAAGGTGTCCAGCTTTATGGAAAAGTACATCAGATAAAGCATGTGTTAAAAGTCTTTCCAAGAAATCTGTCTTCATGAGTTGAAGCTTCGAAAGACTTTGTCTCTAAGGCTTCGGAAGACTTCATATTTGGCTTCGGAAGATATTGGTCTTGGCTTTGGAATATTTCACACTTAGACTATTTCTGTTGTATGTGTGAAACTTCCTAAGCAATCTTCTTCAAGGCACTTGTGCAGCATGCAGGATAGACATTGGATGTTTAGGTTGCATCAGCCTCTTCATTAATCTCTACAAACTCCCCCTAGGCTGATGCTACCAAAACACTTAGTAGACTTTAGATGTCAACAGTCCTCATTAGGATGATCACCAATCCTTTATTCATAAGGTGATGAGGATCCTTCAGACTATCAAAGTGTCTTCTCATATCAAAGAGGTCATGTAGAGGCAACTGAAACATAACTTTCCATGTGTCAATGTCTTCAGTGCCTTGATCTCTAATGACATGCCATCTTTATGGATTGGTGGTGTATGTCCAAGAAAAGATGGGTCTTCTTGATGCTAGATGAGCTGTTTGAATTGGAGTTGATGTAGCATCCTCTGGCTGCATAACCTCAGGATGTATAGACTCATCTTGGGTTTAGAAGAGGGTGAAGTATTCTTTTTCTTTTGCATTGGTTTAGAAGCCATTCTCTTTTTCTCTTTGTAGATTTTAACTAAGAAGACTGGCTTGCAGTACCAGATTAATCTTCACTGTCTTTCTCAGTTGGGATTTCCTCTCTCTCAGGCTCAAAAGGAGAGGGAGGTTGACCCTGCTGTGGATCAAAAGATGAAGCTTGCTGAGTTTGACCAGGAGGTCCAGGTTGTGTTGTCTCTAGTTGTTCAACCTTAACCTCCACTTCAGGTGGGTCTTGACTTGGAGTTGGAGTGTAATTTAGTGAGCTCTCCACTTTTGATCTTCTACTTGATTATCCTAATATGCTTATCCATAGTGGATAGAGACTTGGGGCCAAGTCTCCTTCCGGAGAATCGATATAGCTTCAAGCAGCTCATCATCCTCTGCTTATCAGTAGACTTTTTCATGCTCTTTTGGATGATAGCTCTTGATTTTGCAGCTTATTCCCTTAGCGTCTTCTTAGTTGTCTTTTTGTCCTTGATTATCTCAAGTTCAAGCTGTTTTAAGTACTCAAACTCAACATAGTCATAGGATAAGGGAAGCAGTGCATCTGCCTGATAGAAGCTTATGGCACTCAGATAGTTAATCATCTTGATCCTCTCTTCTTCTTTGTCTACCTGAGGTTCTTGTTGAACCACATCTTCTTGTGAGGACTTTCTTGAACTGGGGAGAGGATAGACATATTCTTGTATAGTATTTTTCTTCTTCTCTCTTCTTTGACTTGTACTAGAAGCTCTACATCTTCTGCCTCCTTCTTCTCCTTTGACATTTGCATATCAACCACTTCATTCAACTCTTCAAAGGGGAGAGAGATGACACTGTCTATGTCATAGTTCCTTGGTGCAGACAATTTGTCCTGACTATCCTTAACTCATCATTCTAAGTATTTGGTTTGGGAGCAGCACTGATAGCAAACTCCATGAGTCTTGAAAACTCAGCAGAGGAACTTTCTCCCCTCAGCCTCCTTTTCCTCTCTCTCTCCTCATCCTCAATCTTATCAAATGTCATCTTTCTTTTCCCTTTGTCACTTACAGACCTTTGTGACTCAGCGTGGAGAGAGTTTTGGCCTTCATTGCTTGTTGCAGCATCTGAGCTCTGGCCAGAGAGAGGTTGAGAAGCACCTTCACTAGCATGTGTCTCAATATGAGTGTGGATCTCTACAACAGTTGATGATGATGCGGTAGGGGTCTCAGGTTCTACCACTAGGCCTTGAGTCAAGGTTTCCCCTATGAAACTAATCTAGGGTCCGCTTCAACATCCAGTTGACTGATGGCATTGCCTGATTCCCGAAGTCTCCTTTTTAAGCTGAACTTTGTAGTGATCCTGTCTTGGATTCTTTGAGCCAGTCTGTCAGCTTGTCTTGATTTGCTTGGGTTGACAAGTGGCATGTTGACTAAATACAGACCTTCATAGTAGTTCAAAGTCTGAAAATTGAAGACTTCTTGATGTCCTTGAACTCTTATGATGATTAGGGCTTTCTTGATATTGTCATACCACCACCCAATGATGTGGTTGGAAGATGGTGAAGATGACATAGCCCTTGGTATCCCATCCTCATAAAAACTCTGTATGAAGGAGTCTGTGTAGTCCATATCAATGTGAATTTGAGGAGGTTGCTGAGAATGCACAATTGCAAGTGAGGATGGTGAGTCCTCAATATCCACTCTCTCTGAAGAACTCCCAGGTACTGTAACTGTGTTGACTTTCTCCCCCTTTTTGGTAGCGTCACCCACTTGCATTGGTGAGCTGGAAGATAGGTCAATCACATCCATAGGTTCTTGTGTTCCTCGTTGAGCTCTTCTTAAGGGTCTCCCAGCTAGTTTTTCCTTAAGATATGAAATCTCAAGTTGCTGATCATTGATCTTGTTGTGTAAGGTAGTCACCTAAGATCCAAGGTTACTAACCTTTGAGACTAAATAGGTGCATGTTTTTGTCAGTTTGTGCACCCTTACTATCAGATTCCCTTCATCTTCATGAGAAGACTCATTAGGGGATGATATGATTGGACCAAAGTCCTCTCTCTCACCACGAACTTCAGGTTCTTGGCTGCTAGTTTTCCTCTGCTCACTCGCAGTTAGGCTAATGAGCTCATTAGGCTGAGCATGAGGAACCTCAGCACTGAATCTTGGAGAGATGGGAGTGGTCTGATCCTTAGGAGAAGTGGGAGCTCTAGTGTCCACTTCTTCCTATATGGGTGAGTATATGGGGGCCTCCACAGACTGAATAGTTTGAGTAGGGGTACGTTTGGAGTTTCTTTGGTAAGTGATAGTGATTTGAGGTTGTGTGGGTGGTTGGGAGGTAGCAGGTGTGGGCTCAACACTAGCTTGTGCTGCTAGGTTGTCACCTTGAGCAATATGCTCTAACATTTTTAGGACAAGGGCTGTTTCTACCCCAAAGAAGCCAACAGTGGGCTTTCTCAGTATTTTAAAGATGTCGGGCTTCATTTGTCCAAATTTAAGAATGTTACCTGTTTCCCTCAACTATGAGCCCAGTTCACAGTTAAGAATGTACTAGACATATCTAGGAAACATGTAATATTCTAAGGAGTCTAAATTAGCAAGTAAATTTGTATAAACAAACTGAGAATACCTGAATTTGACCCCCTGAACCATTCCATGGATTATGAAGGAGAGATCCTCAGGAATCTGGTCCCATCCACCATGCTTGTTTGATAAGCTGTGGATGATCACATGGAGCAGGAATCTCCACTAGGATAAGACCTTCCCTTTCCTAAAGGTCTTTCCAGAGAAATCTCCCTCATATCCCATCTGCTCAATGGAATGATTCACAGCTTCCTTTGTGAAGAACACCTCACCTTCTTCATTATCCAGCTGAAGATGCCTATTGATGATGGCCGGAGTGATGAAGATTGTTCTCCCCTGCACTATGGCAGATAGTGCCTTCACCTCGTCCATAATGACCTCTTGGCAGGTCTTCCACAAATCAAGCAGTTGATCATTATAAAGAGGAAGATCAATGGTTAGGGAGGTGAAGTAGTTAGATAGAGCTAAAAATTGACAATCCTCTGAGAAATGAGGATCTTTCTCAGAGCTTAACAGAGCAACCTGATTATGTTGTCTGTGTAGCTGCATGGTAAAGTTGGGATCATTTCTGTGAGCAAGGTTGGCCATTGTGAGGCAGCCTAAGGATGAAGAAAGAAGGAAGAAAGAAATTTTAGAGAGAAATTTGGGGTTTTAGGTTTTGGAGGAAGAACAGATGATAGAAAGAGGAGGAAGCCGTTAGGTTTATATGTGAGAGGATTTCAGATAATGTTTAATGAAAGAGGATAAACTTTGAAATCTGGATGTTGGCCCTAGCTCTGAAAAAGTAGTTTACTTTTGCTCAAAAAGTAGTTTTCTTGGATGTCAAAAAGCTTCCAAAGGTTTATTCTCTTCGGAAGTTTTAATTAAAAAGCTTCCGAAGCTAAAATGATTTCGGTAGAATTTTCTGAAAGTTTTGAGAATTTTGCTTCGGAAGAGAAATTAAAACTTGAATGCTTTGTATATAAAACAACAAAGCTTCATTGAGTTAATTTTGCTTCGGAAGTAAATGGTCCTTGAAAATAAGTAATTGTCTGAGACAAGTATTTAAGCTTCGAAAGATAGATCAAAGAACTCTTCCGAAGGTAAATTTCTTAGGCAGTTATTTATTTTAAAGGTATGATTTACTTCCAAAGTTAAAAGCATAACTTCTGAAGTATCAAAAATTTTCAAAAATCTAAGGAAAGTCTTCAAAAAGAAATTTTTATCCAAAGAAAATATGAGCTTATGAAGGTGATGACCTAGACAACTTAGGACACACATATTTTAAGAAATAATAAGAATTAGTTTTAAGAAAAAACTACTCAAAATTAATCATCCCAATAGCTGATATAAGATATTTAAATCTCTGTTCATCAAAAGCCTTTGTAAACAGATCAACATATTGTTCATCTGTGTGAACTTTGACAAGTTTAATTAATCCCTTTTCATAGTTATCTCTTATTAAATGATACATATATTGATGTGCTTTGTCCTTGAGTGCTGCACACGGTTCTTTGTGATTTAGATAGCACTATTTTTGTCTTTGTTAATGGGAGTCTCCTAGAAGTTTAACCCATAGTCGAGCATTTGATTCTGAATCCAAAGCACTTGAGCATAGCAGCTTGTAGCAGCAATGTATTCAGCTTCATTAGTTGATGCAGAGACACAAGATTGTTTCTTGCTTTGCATTGAGACAACCCTTCCACCAAGGAACTCACATCCTCCAAATGTAGACTATCCAGTCATGTTGCAACGACAATATTCACTATCTTTATAGGCATACAAATTGAATTCAGGGTTCTTAGGGTACCATAAACCAAGTGTTGATGCACCTTTGAGGTATGTTAGAATCCTCTTGACAGTGATGAGGTGAGACATCTTAGGGTTAGCTAGATATCTTGCAGAAATGCATGTAAAAACATGATATCAGGCCTACTAGCAGTGAGATACATAAGAAACCTAATTATAGCCCTGTATAAGTGCTCATCTACACATTCCCCCTCAAGATTAGGTCCAAGGGAGTGGTTTCTAGCTATGGGTGTCTTAGCAATCTTACAATCAGTCTTGTTGAATGTCTTGAGTATGTCCTGAACATACTTTGATTGACTTATGAAGATACCATCTTCAACTTGCTTCACTTGAATTCCCAGAAAGAAATTGAGTTCTCCAATGGCACTCATTTCAAATCTGTCTTTCATCAGCTTCTCAAAGTCTTTGCAGAGCTTTGGATTAGTTGAAACAAAGTTGATGTCATCCATATACACTTCAACTAGAAATATGTCATTTCCCTGTCCTTTGACGAAGAGAGTTCCATCTGTAGTACCTCTCCTGTATCCATGTTTACAAAGATACTCAAACAGTGTCTCATACCATTTCCTGGGTGCCTGATGCAGCCAATAGAAAGCTTTGTCAAGCTTGCAAACATAATGGGGATGATCAGGGTCTACAAAACCAGTCGGCTGTTTGACATATACCTCTTCATCAATCACTCCATACAAAAAGGCACACTTCACATCAAGTTTTGAAGTTCTTGGATGTAGCAAATGCTAGGAATATCCTAATAGCTTTTAATCTTGCTACTGGAGCAAAGACATCAGTGTAGTCAATTCCTTCTTCTTGTCTGGATCCTTGAACAACCAGTCTAGCTTTGTTCTTGATGATGATTCCTCTATCATCTTCCTTGTTCCTAAACACCCATTTGGTTCTAATGGTAGTCTTCCCATAAGGAAGAGGACAAAGGTTCCAAACTTTCTGCCTTTTGAATTGAAGCAGCTCTTGTTGTATAGCTTCAACCCAACATCCATCCTTTAGAGCCTCATCGACTTTCTTTGGCTCTATGTGGGATAGGAAACAAGAGTGAAGACAAACATTTGCTTCATGGGTTTGTCCTCTTGTTCTTACCCCTAAGACAATTTCTCCAATGATGTTTGTGCTGGGGTAAGACTTGTGGATCTTAAGCTGAGGGATCACTGCAAGTTGCTGAGAAAGATCTAAATTAGTGAAATTTAGATCTGGCATAGATGTTTCTCCCACCACATCAGCACACTTTTCAAGTGAGACTTGATCCAAGTAGTGTGTGACATCATTGATGTTCTCATCTATGGTGTGGTTAGTGGCATCAAGAAATTCTTGGTCACTGTCACCACCACCATTGTTGTCGTCTACAATTGAGGTGTTCATATCTGGTTGGGGAGCCTCTGAGCTGGAATTCGAAGGCATCTCAGATGTATCAGCTGAGCTTGTCATTGTAGTGCTGACAGAAATCTCATTTGCAAAAGTACTTCCAACGGGAGCTGAAGATGTATGACTTGAATGTCTTCTTAGCTCAAATCTTGGATCACGATCACCTGTATTTAAATTTTCTACAGACCTTGAAACATTCGCACAGGATTTGTTAAAACAGTTGGTAACTAAATCAAGATCAAATAACCAATCCCGACCAGAACCAGCAACACAGGGTATGTGTTCATTGAATGTAACATTGGCTGACCTCTCAACAACTCTAGTTCTGAGATTGTATACTCTATAAGCCTTAGCTTGAGAAAAGTATCCAATAAAGTGTCCATCATTTGATTTCTCAACAAACTTGGCAATTTGATGTTTGGTATTCAAGATGGTGCAAGGACAACCAAATGACCTAAGAAAACAAATGAAAGGTTTCCTCTTATGCTAAAATTCATAAGGAGTCTTGCCATGAGTTTTAACTACTAAAACTCTATTCTACACATGGCAGACAGTGTTGACTGCCTCTGCCCAGAAGGTGATAGGCAGCTTAGAGTGAGACAGCATGGTTCTTGCAACTTCAATCAGTGTCCTGTTTCTCCTCTCAGCAACACCATTCTGCCGAGGAATCCTGGGAGCACTGTATTGTCTTGTGATACCCTTTTCATCAGAGAATGTATAAGGATTTTGTTCTTAAATTCAGTTCCTTGATCACATCTTATGATCTTGACCTTGTGATCAGATTGATTCTCAATACTTAAGATGAAATTCTTCAAAATCTCAGGAGTCTTATCCTTAGTTCTAAGGAAGAAAATCCAAGTGAATCTTGTAAAGTCATCTCTCATCACTAAACAATAAGAGGTCCTTCCTAAACTCATTACACTAGTCAGGCCACAGAGATCCATATGTAACATGTGTAAGGGTGTAGTGATAGAGTTCCTTTCCTTAGGCTTGTGAGATACCTTATGTTGCTTCCCTTTTAGGTATGCAACATAATGGTCATCACTTGTAAACTCTTTCTTGGTATTCCAGTTACAAATCATTTTTAATAATATGTTCATGTTCTTAAAGTTTACATGGCACATTATTTTATGCCATAGGAAAGACTCATCACTATTATCTTTAGACAGAAAGCATAAAACTTATCGAGAGGGAGATGTTTCTTGCAAATCCATCTTGTACATGTTCCCTTTCCTGGGGGCTCTAAGCAGGGTATGCTCATGAGGAATGACCACACCAGGCTTGAGAACAATGCAGTCATGCTTATGACTCTGATCACAAAATTGAGATACACTCAGAAGATTATACCCAAGCTCTTTGACAAAGTTTACCTTATCAATGTTGAGCTTACCATTTGCCCCTTCTAGAAATGTAACCACCTTCATAAGCTGCAAAGGCAACTGGTCCTCCATCATTCTTTCAAAGTTCTTGAGTAGTGACCTATTGCCTGTCATGTGCCTGGAACAACCACGATCAATGATCCAGACATTTTTGTATGTCTTCAGTTGTCCCTGCACAAAGAAAATGATTAGTTACATTTGGAAACCCAAGCCTTGCATGTCTTGGGCTCATTAACAGAAGGTAATTCAACAGTAATAGATCCTATGCTTGTGCTAAGAGGATCTTAAGTTGTTGATGGAGAATTCTCAGTCACTTGGTCTTTCTTAGACTTCCACACCACCTTTGGAGTCTTGGACTTGACCTTCAAAACTTCGGAAGCTTTTGGAACTTCAGAATTTTTGATGACTGAACCTTCGGAAGATTCTGCATACACTACATCAAACTTCAGTGCTTCGGAAGAACTCCTTTCTTCCGAGACCAACTTCTCTTCCGAGGGTAATTTTCCACTTCCCTTCTTCTTAGACTTTGAGCTTCCGAAGGAAACAAGTTTTCCATTCGAAGCTTAAATCTTCTTAGAACTCTTTGAAGTCTTTGTACTGGTCATCTGAGCAGTACCTTTAGGATTGTATGGACAATCCTTAGCAATGTCAGAGGTACTTTCACACACGACACACACCATTTTCTTCTTCACAAGAGTCTTTTGTTGGGAACAAGACTTTCTTTGTTCATATCCCTTCTCCACCTTCATATTTGCAAATGCTGAGACAATTCCTTTGGACTGGGAACTATTCTTGGAGTTTGATGGTCCAGGCTGTGCAGCAATGGTACACAGTGACTGGGGTTGAGTAAGAGTGATATTCTTACTGTGAATTGAATATGGTAATCAAGTCAATGAATAAGTGGCGGAAACAAACAATCAAAGAACATTCAATGTAAGAAAAATACTCATAAATGCCTTTTGAATTGATATATGAAAGTTGATAAATTACAGAGAATAATTCCAACAAAAATTCTCTATCTATCAGCCATCACCTCATGTACCAGGTATCTATTCTATTTATAGGCAGACAAGATGCCTTTTACAAAATGACTGAAACCCCTGACCTATTACATCAGAACTAGTCTAAGTCTTCATCCGCATCTTTGATTGTTCATCCCTATTGACAAAGGCGGATGAGTTAACTTGATGAGCATTTCTTCTCTTGATCAACTGCATTAGTATGTTGGTCATCCGCATTGGTTAATGCGGATGACCAAATACTTGTGTGAATTTGTTTGGTCATCCGCATTTGTCAATGCGGATGAGAAAAGTCTTGTCGGCATTTACTTTGTCTTCCGCATTAGTCAATGCGAAAGAGTAAGTGCTTGTCCGCATTTACTTTTTGGTGTTCCGCATTTGTTTATGCGGAAGAAGAAATACTTATCCCTATTTGTTCTATGCCTTCCGCATTGACAAATACGGGAGACAATACTTTATTCTTCTAAGCAGACTCTTCCTCAACATTTCTTCTTGGACTTGAGGGATTTCAGCAGAAAAAAATCATCAATCACCTATTGAGTTGGCATGTATGATCCTTTCAAGGGTCCAACAATACTCCCCTAAGGATTATACAGCCAAGTTTTCCTCAATGTTTGGGTGGTGATTGATGTTGTGAAGATTCTGCTGGGTCTTTTGGGGGTAAGATGAATGCAACTTTCGTAGGATGCAGTATAGCTTTGATCATATTCATGAAGTCTGTAGCTTCTGACATCCTTTCTTTGCATAGCACATGAATCTTCATCTTGCTCATTTTGTAGATGGCTTCCATTGGCAGCTTCTTTAGTAAAATTGGTTCCCATATAGAAATTGTAGAAAGTCCATCTCTATGTATGAGTAAGCTCCCCCCCCCCACATCAACCTCAAGTTTTAGAATGTTGCTAAGCTGCAATGGTGTCTTATTCTTATTTCTTTTCTCTCTTTTGATTCTTATCTGATCATATACCAACTTCAGCAGCTTGATGCACTTTAGAAAGAAGTGCATATCCAATTATCCCAGTTTATTATTCAATTCCCTGAAATGTCTGGTGTATATGTAGTGGATATATGATTCATCAAGCAATCTAACCTCATATCCACTGAATAATTTGATTTCAGCTCCTTCTTTCCTCCCCACTTCCTTTCAATTACCATCTCATAGGTTTTCTCATCATAGTATACATTTGAGATGGGTATGGAGGAATGAGTACCAGACACCATTTTCCTTTTTAATGATTCAGTAGGCTTACCTTCAGCTCAGGGAATACAATTTCTTCTGCTTGCACTTTTTCTTCTTCTCAAGGGGATTGACAAATGTTTTATCTTTTCTCATGCATATTGTCTTTAATGAATTGAAGTTGTTTTTTCTTCTTAACATCTTAGTAGGTTCTCAAATTCATATCCCCTGAACATAGCTTCATGATTGATCAGTTCAACTTGAGCTAGTTCGTTTAAATCATGAATCACAAGGGCATTTACAAGAGCTGAGTACTCTGTAACGAATTGTACTAGCCCTGAGATCGTTTTCACCATGATCATATTCCATGTACTGTCGTACTTCCAAGCTATTATCTTTTGATTAACTTTACCCTTGGGAGTAGACACCCCTCTCATCAGTTCTGCACCAGTCAGTCCTTCTTGTAGTTTCAACTGAGATGGTTCTGCAAACCATTCAGGGTACTTGTGTAGCACAGGGGCAAGTAGTTCTTGGTCTTTCTGGTTCAACATCATGTCTTCAGCTAATACCCTACTTCTTTGTTTGGTGCTTGCTAATTCTTCTTCCAGCTTCTTAAGTTTTTCTTTCTTCTCATTAATCAATTGAAGAGTTGTAGCACTTAATGAGTTGGTCTTCATGTTTCCAATCCTTCTTCTCGTGAACCCCTGACTTGAGAGATATTCCTTCATTTCCTTATCAGACATATTATAAGGATCATGAAATAATGGTTCATGAGTTGGAGATGATTTCTTCATTGAAGAAAGCTTGTGTAGGGGACCCCTTCTTGGCAATGGTCTTTCATTCTTGGTTGATTTCTTCAAAGAGGATTCTTTATGCTTTGGAGTATCCTTGGTGATTGCTTTCTCATATTCTATTTTGATGTTTGGATCAAGCAACCTTTTCACTTTATTTTCTTCTTCTTTCATTCCTTCATATGCCATTTCAAACACTTCATGTGGATCATATCCTTGATTGATCATAAACATAGCTTTAATCATCAAGTCATCAGTTTGTGCTTTGGATACCATGTCTTCCACTGGCTGTTCTATTTTCATGGGACTGTCCATAAGAACATCCTTTTCAGCTTCATATCCACCAACAATCTCACCTTCTTCTAAATCAACTGCACTAGCCAATTTCTTCAATTGAGCTTCTGCCTGCTCATGCTCTTCCCAAAATTCAGCAATTGCTGCTAGACTTCTGGGGTCATCCTTTTGTTTCTTAACTGGTTCTTCTTCAACTATTGGTCTCTTACCCTTATCCTTTTGAGCTAAGTATTTCCTTTTTCGTGAGTAAGTTTGAAGTTGAGGGCTAGAGGTTTTAGCTTGTTCTACTGCTTGAGGTACCTTTTCAGGTGTGCTTGGCTCTTGATCATCAGTTTAGTTTCCTCCTCTTTCTTTTTTGTTTTTATTTCTTCTTTCTTTTCCTTTTTTTTCCTCTTTCTTTTTTTTCATATTCTTCATTCTTTTCTTTTTCATACATTTCCTTTATTTTTTCTTTTTGTTCTTCAGATAATGAGATAGCAGGGACAATTTTCAATGTCAGTTCCTTCTCCAAAGGAACTGGTGACTTAGGGATAAAAACATTAGGCTCTGAATCAGTTCTTTGATTGTTTACAAATTCCCAAAAGTCATCATCAATGCTAAATTTTTCAGATGAAAAACTATCCAATGCACTGAAGAGTTCTTCAAATTCAGCTTTCTCATAGTTAGAGTCATCTGTGTTTCTAGGATATACTACCATATCTAGACATTGATCTTTAAACTCTCTTTGACTTGCCTCACCTCCTTTTTCTTCATTTTCATAAACATACTTGTTATCATCCATCTCTTCCTTTTCTTGTTCTTCATTTTCTTTTCATCATCCACTTAATTTTGACTTTCAATATTAGTTCTAGTTTAGAGATTCTTCTGTTTTGACTTTGAAGCTCTTTTTCAAGATTAGAAATTATTTCTGCTTGTTCCTCAATGATATTTTCTTGTTCCTCCATTGCTATAGTCTGAATAGCAAGAGTGTCCACATGACCACTTATTTCTTCTCTAGAATGGTTTAGTGTAGCTTTTAAGTACTCAATCTCCTTGTCTTTTTCTTTTCTTTCAGCTGCATATTTCTCTTTTTGTTCTTTCAATTCATTTTCTTTCTCATCCTGCTCTAAAATTCTGACATTAATTATTCCAGCTCCCCTATTTAGAGTTCTTTCCATCCCTTCCACTTTTAGTAAAAGTTCAGATATTAGCTCATCCTTTTCATGAGGCCTGTTGATGTTAGATTCAGCATAGCTCTGTCAAGGAGCAGCCTCAAAAGGTGCTTTCATAGCAGGGATCTGATCACGATGATCCTCCTTATCAGAAGATGATTTGGATGATTTAGATGTACTTATTGATCCTTCTAATTTAGCAGGGTGATCATGGGATTATGGCAAAGGTTGGTAAGGTGACATAGGTGATTGATGTGGTGGTGATATTGGAGATTGATGATGAGGTGATATAGGTGTAGGTTGAGGGGTTGTTTGTGGTGTTGGTTGTGGTGATTGTTGTGGTTGTGGTTGTGGTAATTTTTGTGGAGATGGGTGTGGAGTTGATTGAGGTGATGGTTGTGGTAATGTTAATGGTCAAGGTTGAGGTATTGGTTGTGGTGGGGGTTGAGCTATTAGTTGTGGTTGTGGTTGAGCTTGACCTGCTTGATTTAATTGTTTAATCATCCAGGAAGAAAAGGTGAATGGGCACCACTATAAAAGTTCCTTGGGTCCTTCTTCTTGATGTATTTATAGGATCTTGCATCATAATGTGGGATGTTAAGCACAGGTCCTTCATTAACAATGTCATGGAATGATTCATTGATTAGATATTGAATGAATCTGGGATACATCAGAAACTTGTATGTTAATCCTCGATTAAACATTGTTGATGAATCAACTAATGTTCAATTTAAGGAACATTGATTTCCCAAATCTACAAATGGTCCCGATTGGTTATTTGATATTGACTCTTTTACAAAATCTTTTGATCAATTGTATTTGTTTGATGCAGGTAACCTACTTTCAGCCAGTTCATCTTCAAGCATAGAAAGGAGAATTGACTTTCCAATAATTCCTCCTACTCACACTAAAGAACCAAATGAAGATGTACCTCTACAAGCTGACCCCATCAGACAATCAACCACAAATCAAATCATGTCAAATGCAGGAGGACCCAACTTGTTACCAACTAATTCAGAAGATCAATCTATAGCAATTAGAAATGAAAAACAAGCGTTGCCTTCAGCTGAAGTGGAAAGAAGATCAAATGATAGATACAATGAAAGTGCTGCTAATGCTGAAGCAGACACTGAGACAGCGTCTGACAACCTTCATATTTCTCCAACAGTTCAAAGTGACGATGCCTCTGACCATAATGAACTGAATGTCTCCAATCTTGATGTAACAATTACTCGTGACTCAATTCCACCCACCAGAATACACAAGAATCATCCAGTTGAAACCATTATTGGTGATCTTCATGAAAGAGTGACAAGAAGCAAGTCAAGCACTGCAAACATCTATTTGTTCTCATGCTTTCTTTGTCAAACAGTACCCAAAAACATCAAAGAGGCACTTCAAGACAACAGCTGTATTGAAGCAATGCAGGAAGAGTTGCTATATTTCAAGAAACAAGAAGTATGGCAACTGGTAGATCTTCCTGAAGGACAATATCCTATTGGTACCAGATGGCTATACAGAAATAAAACTGATGACAGGGGAATCGTCATTAGAAATAAAGCAAGATTGGTAGCTCAGGGGTACACTCAAGAAGAACGAATAGATTATGATGAAGTATTTGCCCCTATAGCTCGGCTAGAAGCCATTAGAATCTTTCTAGCATATTGTGCATCCATGAAGTTTACTGTTTATCAAATGGATGTGAAATGTGCATTTCTGTATGGAAAGATTACTGAAGAGGTCTATGTGAGTCAACCACCTGGATTTGAAGATCCTGATTTTCCTCATAGAGTTTACAAGCTTGACAAAGCTCTGTATGGTCTTCATCAAGCTCCCAGGAAGTGGTACCAGACTCTATCATCATTTCTACTTAACAACGGATATGAAAGAGGTAGAATTGATCAGACTCTCTTCAGAAAGAGAAAGGAAAAGACATGTGCTAGTACAGATATATGTGCACGACATCATATTGGCTCTACAAACAGGCAACTCTGTAAAGAATTTGAAGATCTCATGCATTCAAAATTTCAGATGAGTGCTATGGGAGAACTCACTTTCTTTTTAGGGGTGCAAGTTCTACAAACAGCAGATGGAATTTTTATCAATCAATCAAAATACGTAGAAACAATGCTGAAGAAATTCCACCTTGCTGATTGTCAGTCTATCAGAACTCCTGTAGATCCTAAAGTGAAGATAGGTCCCGATCCAGATGGAAAATCAGTAGATCAGACACTCTATCGATCCATGATAGGCTCACTCATGTATCTACAGCTAGTAGACCCAACATTATGTTTGGAGTTTATGTGTGTGCCAGATATCAAGCTGATCCTAAGGAATCACATGTCAATGCTGTGAAACGAATATTCAGATATGTGAAGGGAAAACCAACTCTTGGATTATGGTATCCAAGGAAGGAGACTTCAATTTCTATTCCTACACATACAGCGACTACGGTGGATGCAACTTCAACAGAAATCCACGTCTGGCAGTTGTCAATTTCTTGGTCCCAGATTGGTCTCATGGCAATGCAAGAAGCAAACAAATGTATCTGTGTCAACAGCAGAAGCTGAGTATATCGCAGCATCTGCTTGTTGCTCTCAAGTACTCTGGATTCAAAACCAGATGCTTGATTATGGTTATAACTTCTTGCATACCCCAATTATATTGACAATACTGCAGCTGTCTTTATTACAAATAATCCAGTTCAGCACTCAAAAACAAAACATATTGAAATTAGATATCACTTTTGAGAGACTGTGCTGAAAAGGGTTTAATCAAATTGATTCAAGTACCAACTGAAAATCAATTGGCTGATTTGTTTACTAAGGCATTTGAACCAAGTAGATTCGAATTCTTAGTTCAATCAATTGGTATGATTAACCTTGAATAAAATCCATCAAAACATCAAAAACAATGTAAAAATTATTAAAAAAAATAATAATAATAAAAAATTAATCCCAAAAAGAAGAAATTTTTGATAAAGAAAAGATTGGGAAATGATATAATTACAGTCATTATATCTTTCACTGTGATGAAGAAAAGATTGGGAAATGCATATTTCTATTGTTGGGGGTTCTTCCCAATAGGGCTTTCAATGTCAGATATGCAAGAAAGCAGTAACAAGGTCAGAAACTCAAATTGGGCACCTTTTTCATCATTGAATAATGCCTCAAATAATGTGCAGAACCATTTAAATGAGCAGGCGGCCCCGAAGGAGAATCCTTTTGTTAACAAAAGTTTGGGGCAACGTATCTACTTTGATTATATAACTGATGATGTTTTTATTGGAGTCTCTGAGCCTAACTCTGATTCTGATACTGAATGGGTTGGTACCAAGAAACAGAAGTCGAAGAGGGTGTGGAGGTGCCTACTGTGCTAGTGGCAGTGTTAAGAACCTAAAACAAGGAATCCCAGTGCAAGAGGGTGTGGAGGTGCCTACTGTGCTAGTGGTTGAGGCTGGCAAGATAAATATGGGTAGTAATCCAAGAAAACAACCGAATCGAGTTGCACAAGACTTGGGGAAGTTGGATTTAAATATGGAATTCAATAATAACGAAGGTGAAGAGACCATTCCACGGATGACTGCTGGTACCCACACACACGAGCAGGGAGAAGAGGAGAGCGTTGAAGGTACTGAATTTTTTGAAGGACTTGACGAGTACCTTAGCAGTTTGCCAATACTCTCTGTTGTGAATGAAGAAAAGGTAAAGGCTGCTTAGTTCTGAAGTAAGTCTTCTTTTTTTGTGTAGCTTGGGTTTGTTGTAGTCGTCTTTGTATTCACAACTAATGAACTATGTAGTGCAGTTGGTTTGTTGTTATTGCTATAATCTATTTTGTTGTAAAAAAATAATAATAATCCCAAAAAGAAGAAATTTTTATGAAGAAAAGATGGGAAATGATATAATTACAGTCATTATATCATTCACTGTGCTTTATTTCCAAATTTGACAGACTGTCATGACTTACCTGATATGTAGGTAGGCTCAACTTGGAAGAGAGAAAACATGGAGTGATAAACTAAAGATATATTCAATGGTGAAACACTCATCACAGAGTATTGGTATGTATCAATTTATTCAAGTGAATGTAGGTGTAGTAACAAACACACACCAGGGAATGATACTTTATGAATCTCTTTCACCAACATGAGATTCATCTTTGTTTTGCTCAGCAAAGACCTGATGAATCATGCACAAAGTGCAGATGTAATGATCCAAAAGATTCCCAATGAGGAACACATCCAAATTGGATGAATCAACAAAAGCAATACATTCCAAAGGAATGAACAAAAGAATCCGTTTACGGATCACCTTCCAAGTGAAGTGAAAAGAATCCCAATGTGGCTCATCATGATAAGGATCAAAGTAAAAGAATCCAATGTGGATTAGTGAAAATAAGATCTCATAACTTAAGTAACCTGGTCATGTAAGTTGTGAAAAAATTCTACCATACAATTCATAAGGAAGGTGATCATTCCATGCAAGGTGTGTGAGGTACATATTGAATATCTAAATCAATCTAAACATGATAAATGTCACTAGCATCAAAATATCAACCCGGTATGAGTTTAAGAGGACAATCATACCTTCAATCAATAATGTCATAAACATGTCAATCTTATCACAAAATATGCACTTGTGTAATGCAAGATTGATATGGTCCGAACAAAAAGATATACTTCTCTTCATCAATTATAAGTACATTCAAAAGCTTTTTTAATACTTAAAGTTTTCATCCACAAATGGATCAAAACTTTAGGGGAGTACTTTAAAGTTTTTGATCAAGTATATATATATTTACAATTTCTTAAATTACTTTCCTAAAATCAAAACAAACAGAAAAAAGTTTGTGTCAATGCAGAAGTTATACCATAGTATCTCAGCTTATGCAGATGCAGATTCTTGAAACCCTCAAGCCTAAGATCAGTCAAACAATGGGAAACTTGTATCACTCCTGATATACAAGTCAATCCAAGCAAGAATTGACAACTTCAATAGTCAACCATGTCACAAGACATATTCATAAGCCATATCTTCATAAGAAGTTCATCAAAATCAAGATTCATTAAATTTTGATTAAACTCAAAAGTTAATGCAGGTAAGTGCATTGGTTAATGAGGGTGAAGGTAACCCAGACACATAACCAATGCAATTACAACTTATTTCAAAGTTAAACCTAATGCGGACAATGATTTTACTCTACCGCATTGGTGTGCATCAAGAATTCAGAAAATTTTAAGTGTTTAAACCTATGCGGAACTAAAGTATTCTACCGCATTTGTTAATGCGGATGAAAATTTTCTAAGTGTTCTGCCGCATTTGTTAATGCGGATAAGGTTTACTCTCCCGCATTTGTTTAACTCTTCCGCATTTGATACAGTGTACAAATGTGGATGTACAAATACAAGTGTTTCACTTCCGCATTTGCTACAGTGTACAAATGCTCATTACTTTCAAAGTTTCGCATTTGCTACAGTACACAAATGCGAATGCTTTCATCAAGTTTTCTTCTACCGCATTTGCTACAGTACACAAATGCGGATGAAAGGATGAATGCGAACAGTCGGTCAAAATGTGTTCTGCCGCATTTGCTACAGTACACAAATGCTGATGTCTAGAATTATCAAAATTTACACATCCGCATTTGCTACAGTAGTGACCACATTTGAAATCAACACTTGTAAAAAATTTGTGAATTCTATTATCTGACTATTTAAAGAAAACCAACAGAGTCATTTATACTTTTCAAATTTGAGCGACTTCATAGTGAGACGAGCGCCACCAAATACTGTTCATCATCATCTTCACCTTTAAACCTAGTTTCCCAATCGATTCAACAAAACCGTGGGCATTGATTCTTAACCAAAAGGATTCTGAGAAAAGGTGAATAATCACAAATGTCGAACATTCATTTGTACGATGATGTTAGTGACCTAGGTTAAGGAATGTTCACACTAAATCAAAAAAATATTCATTAACATTGAAGGATTTCGACTCATTCTTAAGTGTATCTTCAAGCTTCAAACATGTATTCAATGCTAAGGTGCTCTTTTGAACCGTTGAGACTAAAATCAGAACAATTATGAAATCAAAAACTATGAATCTGTTATCCTATGTTAAAGATTAAGTAATGTTGGTGCTCATATTTACAAGTAACAAAACAACATAATCATGAATCACAAAATTCGAATAGGTCAAAATCAAGTGTACTGTTTTATATGATTTTAATTTTGACCTATGAAAGTCAAAATGTGATGAACGTTGGTTTAATTAATAAAGTGTTTCTAATGCATATGTCTTGAATGCAGATTATAATGGCAAATCTCTCATGGAGCAAGCTCCATAATGTCAGTTGTTTTCTCAACCCTGATGTACCAGAAGCAGAAGAATTGAGAGACATGATCAGATTCATTTCTACTACAAGGGTAGCGTATCCCATGACAGTAAGACCCACCATATTTGAAAGCTGCATCAGAAACTTTTGGGAGTGAGCTGAAGTTGTTGAGGATGATGGAATAACATCACTGACGGGGAGAATTACAGTGAGCATACACTGATTGTTACTGAAGAAAGTGTTAGAAGATGCTTGAGGTTTGGTGATGATGCTAAAGCACCATTGGAACTTGAAGAAGATACCATAACCTTTTCTTTGCAGAAATTGGTTATGAAGGTGGATTTGAAGCTAAACAGATGGTCAAGGGTTTGGTAGATTTACAATGGAGATTTCAGATTCATTTGTATCAGCACTGTTTGTCCAAAAGGAAAACAGGATGGAATGATATTCCCATCACAACATCATCAGCAATATGTGCTCTCTGCACTAACCAACCCTTCAACATGTCTGCCTATGTCTTCAATGGCATGACATCCAATGTCCAAGAAGGAAGGAGATATAAATTTTGATGTACCCAAGATTCCTCCAATGCCTAATCAATGAAGCATTCCAAATGTGGTCATTCAGGGACCAGTACTTGATATTCCCCACTATGATGCAAAATCATACAAGTACATAAAGAAAAGGGATCCTAGGAACTTCTACAATGGAGCTCATTCACCACTTCTTCCTTGGATGATTCAACAGATTGAACTAGAACAGCCTGTTGCTTCACCATCTCCACAACACTCACCTCAACCATCTCCACAACACTCACCTCAACCATCTCCACAACACCCACCTCCATCACCACAACCTATACCTCAGCCTTCACCTCAAAATATACCACCCCAATCACCAGTACATATATCTGAACCAATCACCTCACCTTTCTTATCTCCAATTCAACCACCTCATACATCTCCCATTCAATCATCACCACCAAACACAGAACCTGTAAACCTTGATGACTCCACTGGTTCTTCAAGAAAATCCAAATCATCTTCAGATGAGGAGGATCATCATTAGAAAAGAAAAACAACTTCTAAAGCTACTCCTTCAGAAAGCTGTACTGAATCAAATGTCTTAAAACCTGATGAAAAAGATGAGATGATTTCTCAACTGTTGAAAAGAATTGAAGAACTGGAGAAAATACTCAATAGAAGAGCTAGCATAATTCAAGACAGATTGATGTAGTTAGATGAAAAAGATGCAGAATTGAAAGCCTTAAAAGAAAATTATGAGATTGAAAAGAAGAAGAGGGATGGTGAGATTGATAATTTAAAGGCTGCTCTTCAACTGTCCAAGGATGAAATAAGTGGTCATGTTGACACTTTAACCATCCAGACTGTCGCCATGGCTGAACAAGAAGAAATTATAGAGGAGCAGAATGAAACAATCAGCAATCTACAATCTCAGAATAAAGCTCTCATTCAAAGAATAGCTGAACTTGAATTAATCCTTGAACTAAGGAGAGAGTCTGAGAGAGTGAATGAGCAAACTTGTACTGCTGATCAAGAAGAAGAAAAAATGGGATCCAGACAAGAAGGATCCAGCATGGAGTTAGTGATTTACTCAGGTGAAGCAGAAGCTCCCAGTACTAAAGAAGAGGCTGAATTCAATGACATGATCAAGGCACTTGACATGTTTTCATCAGAAGACTTTATTATTGATGACAAAATCTGGGACTTCATAAATGATCAAACAAGCTCATTTGAGACTATAGTTGAAATTCCTCAATATCCTATCCCGTTAGAGAAGGAATTGAGTTTACAAATTGTACCTGTTGTATCACTGTCTCATGATCAGAAAGAATTAATCAGAAAAATCTGTGAGGATCAAAGAATAATAAATGAAAAGGATGAAACAATCAAAGAGGCTGAAAGAGTGCCTGATGAAACTAAAATTCCAGAAACCTCTTCTTCTACTCCAATTCAAACCTACACCCGAAAAAGAAAGTATCTTGCTCAAAAGGCTAAGGGTAAAAGACATATGTTGGAAGAAGAACCAATCAAAAATACTAAAAAGGATGATCCCCACAGTCTTGCAGCCATTGCTGAATTTCTTGAAGAGCATGAAAAGGCTGAAGCTCAACTGAAAGCAATGACTGATTATATTGATCTGGAAGAGGGAGAAATTGAAGAAGAATATACTCATGAGGATCAAATTGTCAAAGATAGCCATGTCAAAGAAAAATCAAATGTGCATGATATGATTGAGAAAGCCAAAACTCATGATTTGATGTCAAAAGCTTTATTTGTTATTGACCACGGCTATGATCCTGATAAGGTATTCAAGCTAACTTATGAGGGTATGATAGCAGAAGAAGAAAAAGTAAACAAGCTGCTTGACCCTATGGTTGAAGCAGAGTATGAGAAATCCTTGTCCCCCAAACCTTCAAAGACAAAGTCTGTCCTGAAATCCAAACCTACTGAAACTTCACAGACTACCCTTCATGATCCATATAACAAGTCTGATAAGGAGATGAAAGAATGTTTGTCTTCCCAAGGATTTACAAGGAGAAAACTTGCTAATATGAAGACAAACTCTCTCAGAGATGCTATACTTAGAGTAATCGATGAGAAGAAGGAAAGAATGAAAAAGATGGAGGAGGAGTTTGTCAGTCAAGATCCCAGAATAAGAGTATCTGCTCAAGACATGCAACTCACTCAATAAGATCAAGACTATCTGGCACCTATTCTGCATAAATACCCTGAATGGTTTGCTGAACCATCTCAAGTTACTTTACAAGAAGGGTTAATCACATCAGAGCTAATAAGAGGTGTCTCCACTCCAAAAGGCAAAGTTGATCAGAAAATAATCACCTGGAAGTATGATAGTTCATGGAACATGTTTATGGTGAAAAGGATCTCAGGGCTTGTTCAATTTTTCACTGAATACTCAGCCCTAGTAAGTACCCTGGAGATCTATGACTTAAAAGAACTAGCTAATTGGAATTGATTAATCATACAGCTATGTTAAGAGGTTATGAGTTTTAAGATATTTTGAGAATGTTCAAAAGAACCAACAACTTCAATTCACTAAAAACCATTTGCATGAGAAAAGACAGATCTTTTGTAAACCCTCTTGACAAGAAGGAAAAGAAATCAGTAGAAGAGGTGATCTTTCCTGAACTTCAAGTCAAACCCATAGAATCACTAAAAAGAAAAAGTATTGCTGGTACACATTCCTCACTGCCTATATCCAATGTGTATTATGATGAGAAATATTATGAATTAGTGATTGAAAGAAAATGGGAAGGAAAAGAAGGATCTGAAATAAGATTGTTTAGTTGATATGAGGTAAGATTGCTAGATGAATCATATATCCACTACATCTATACAAGGCACTTTAGAGAAATAAGAAACAGACTTAGGGAAACTGACATGTACTTCTTCCTCAAATGCATCAACTTCTGAAGTTGGCTTATGATAGAATCAACAAAAAGAAGGAGATAAGGAAAAAGAAAAGGACTCCATTGTAGTTTGGCAACATTGTTAAACTAGAAGTTGATGTGGATGGTGCTCTCCTTATTCATAGAAATGGATTGTCTATTGTATCTATTTGGGAGCCCATCTCACTAAGGAAGATGCCAATCAATGCCATTTATGATATGAGTCAAATGAAGATACATATGCTCAACAGGGAAAGATTGACTGATGCTAAAGAGTTCTCAAACATGATCAAAGCAATCTTGGACCCTTCATTCACTGATCCTTCATCAACAACACTAGAACCAGCAGAATCTTCACAACCCAATCCACCCTCTGATCCTTGAGGTACATAGGCTGTATAATCCTTAGGGGGAGTATTGTTGGACCCTGAAAGGATCATACATGCCAATTCAAGTGGTGGATGTTTGCTCTGCTGGAATCTCTCATGTCCAAGAACAAATGCGGATCAAGACAAGTATCTGCTGAATAAGAAGAAAAATACAAGTGTTGGTCATCCGCATTTATCAATGCAGATGACAAGTTAACAAATGTGGATATACATTTGTTCATCCGCATTGACCAAAGCGGATTACCAAAGAAATGCGGACAAGTGTTTTGTTCATCCGCATTTACCAATGCGGATGACCAAACTTCAATGCGGTTGAATAAATGCTGATGAAGTCAACTCATCCGCATTTGTCAATGCGGAGATCAACAGCCAATGCTGATGAAGACTTAAACTAGATTTAGTAAGGGTAATTTAGTCTTTTGTAATGGCAACGTGTCTGCCTATAAATAGAATAGTATACCTCATACATGGGGTAACTTTTGTCTGTAATTTGATTTGATTCTTGGTTCCTAGAATGTTCTGTTTGCATTGAATGTTCTTGTAATCAATCAATCAAAGTATTCAATATATACAAACATATTTATGAGTATCATGTGTATTCAATGTTCATTGATTGTCTTATTCCGCCTCTCAATCATTGACTCAATCAGTATATTCGGTCCTTATTGATTCACATCAACTGGGATTATCTTTCTCAAATCCTATCCAGTCAGTCTGGCTTTGGAAGATTTCACACTTAGAATATTTCTGTGGTATGTGTGAAACTTCCTAAGCATTCTTCTTCAAGGCACTTGTGCAGCATGCAGGATAGACATTGGATGTTTAGGTTGCATCAGCCTCTACATTAATCTCTACATGTCCTTTGTTGTATGTCATTACAAACCTGGATATTATCACCTGATGCATAAGATGCCACTGTGCACAATCCTTTCTAATGTCCAAAATGGATTCCCTATGATTCTTATGAATCATCTCTATGTATTTCTTTATGAAACGGATTTGGGGATTACCTAATGGCTTGTCCATGGTGGTTTTCTTTGAGATTATCAACTGGTTTAACGATGATGATTCTCTCATTGAACTAAACATGAAATCTGGTTATACATATATGATAGGTTTCTAAGTTGAGTAAAAGTGCTTGCTTGCATACTTTGACGAGGGTCAGACTCTCTATGTCTAAGTGTGGATTACATAATGTCATATCTAATTCAACCTTAATAAATCCAAGAATTGAAAAAGTGTACTATTTCTTTTGCCAAAGCAGTTATTATCCGTCCTTAGATCTCATGTCTCCTTTCTTGTGGTAACACTGACTTGGAACACACTTGATGAGGATTTAATCATTGTATATGACTATCCATATTTCTTTATTTCAATGTGCTAATTATTAACTGATATGATCTCATTACAGGCATGTGATTTAATGTGTAGAATTTTATTGTGCTTTATTTTGATTTTTGCATGATTTCATGTGTGCAAGCATTTTAAAATGACTGGTGTTACTTTAATCTTCAACTTTTATAAACTTCTAAGTTTGTAAACTTACAAGTTTAGGGAGAATTTGAAATGTTTACAAAAGAACCTAAAAACAATAAATTTCAAATTTTTTTAAATGTGGAAAAGCTTCGTTCAAAGAATTGAGATTGTTTGTATTTATATGAAATTTTAAGACTAAAATGACCGGGAACTAATTTATAATAAAAAGCTCAAAAGTCAAAATTTGGTCAAAAAGTCAAAATTCAGTCAAAAAGTCAAAGTTTTGTCAAATAGTCAAAGTCTTTGTCATTATTCAATGTTTGACCAAAGTTTAAAAGTTTTTATGAAGAATAGTGAAATTGATCAAAATTAGAGTTTGAATGAATTTTGTGTGAAAAATTTGTCAAGTGTTAGACATATGGATGTCTCATGCGCCTAATCAGTGACCATAAGTCTAAGTTTAGACACATGATGAATTTTCAATTTTATGACAAGTGTTAGACGTTTTGAGTCATCCTCATGCGCCTAAACAATATTCATAAGTCTGAAACTTGGTTAAGTATTGGGTGTTTTGTACAAGCTCATGCGCCTAAACAATACTAGACGTTTAATATTGAAAATAAAACAAAATGTAGGCGTTTCATTTCAGGTCATGCGCCTCAACGGTGCTCACGCGCTTTAATAGTGCTCATGCGCCTGAACAGTTCTCATGCGTCTAAACTGTGCAAATGCGCCTAAATACTTAAACAAAATATGACCAAGTGTAACTCATGCGTTGCCTGAAGAGGGGTATTATGCCAGCACAGTGCTAATGCGCCTAAACCTCATGCGTCTCAACAGTGGTCATGCTTCTAAATAGTTGTAATGCATCTAAGGGTTTTTACACTTATCTAAATAAAACACTTGCACAGATTTCATTTCACTTTAACATTTCATAGTCATATTCACTCTGTTCATTCTCTCAAGTTCTGACTCACTCAATACTCAATGATTACTGTGTTTTTCTAAGACTGATTGATACTTTAAGGTAATATCAGTGAATGCGATCAAGATATGGAGATTATATCCTCAAATCAGTGTACATTATCATCAAAATTAATGGGATGTTTGAACCCTATTTAGGTGTTTGAATCCTAAAAACTTGAATAAATCTGAAATTGTTGGCTACTTGTGATTGTTTGTTAACAACGGAACCTGAAATTGTTAATGACAATGGATTGCTAATTGATTAACAATATCAAAACCAAAATTTCATCACAAAAGTTTTGATGATTCAATGATCATCTGAGTAAAAATAACAATAAAATAATAATCTTGAAATAAATCGACCTTTGTATTTTTCAAGCAAAACTTATTTGTTTTTCATTAAAAATCAACTGAATGTTCAAATCAACAAGAGACAAATCACTTAATTGATTATATATCTTAAAATTTGATTAGATCATTAAAACATAAGTTCAGATCATTGAATTTTTTTAAAATGATCAAATTTTAAAATATAAAATTAAGTGAACATAAAATTTGTTGAAGGAATTGTACATTTTTACCAATTGATAAAAACTTACTTGAGTATAAATCTTTAAAACTAATTCACATTTCTTTATGATTGACACATGAATACTTTAAAGTTTGAGCCTAAGCATAATGTTTGCGCTTTTCTCAATGAAGATGTTAGAGAAGCTACGAAGACATGATTAGATTTCTTCCAAGGACTAAATATGTTTATGCTATGTTTGCCAGACTGGTCATAAATGAGAGGCTGATCAAGAAGTTCTATGGAATTGCAGAAGTTGAGTTAGATGACAACAGAAGGAATGTTTTAAGGGGATACATCAAAAATGATAGAATGATTGAAGTATCTGAAGATTCTATAAGAGTTGCTTCAAGACTGGATAAGAATGATGATCAAGACTTATCTGAGTACACTTTTAATGAGTGTAGGGCCACCTAGATAACTTCCCAAAGAAGCAATTCTTTAGGGTAAGAGTCCACAATCATTGGAAGCTACTAAGCTACATATTTCAGCACTGTATGTACTTGTGAAAACCAATATACACTTGTATGCTTTAACACTTGTAAAATAACTTGGGAGCAATATACAACATTCTTGAAAACCAATATTCGTGTGTTATATTTTCTTGTTTTGTCTTATATTTACTTGTGTTCTAAATATCATACCATATTGTTTCCAGTTCCCTATTTGATCTTTTAAGTGTTATTAACTTTACTCTCCTCATTAGGTGGTGTGTTTTAAGCGACCATCCCTTCGACAATCCTACAAGTAGTTATGCACAACGGACAATAGTTTTGAAGATAGTTTTGACTGTAGTTTCACATATTGTGTTGGTTGTAGTTTCATAGATGGTTTCAACTACAATTTCACCCGAAACTACTAAACTTTCATTAAAAGTTAAATGGACATCAGTTTCTCTAGAAAATTGACCAAGTTGATGAACATTCGTTCTAGATTCCCAGAGAGATCACAACCAACAAAGTTCTTTGAATTGAGGTAGTTTCTCCTTATAACTTCGCATAGAAAACTATAGTTTCACACAATGAATCTAAAAACCCTCTTTTTGAAAAAAATGACCCAAGAATCATGAAAACTCACTCAGATCACAACCAATTTGGAATCTGATGATTCCACAAGTTTCTTAAGCTCACACCACACCTTTTTTAATTGATTTCCATGAATAACAAACATAAAACAACTCTAAAATGATTGAGAAGATGAATGTGTCTAAAGTAAAAAAACAAATAATATATATCACAAAGGCTCTCATACCAAATTATTAGTCCATATGATCATTTGAACATGCTTTTGATAATTATTTAACAACGAAATCCTTAAATTATCACAATGTTTAATAACTCGGGATCATGTAATGATAGAAAAGTGAACACAACTCAAACACAACCTATTTGCGAAAGGATTTGTAAAGATGAAGAAGAATAATGCTCAAAGATAAAAAAGATAACATACTAGCAATACAATATCAATCAGCGAACCCAAATCAGTAATTTCATTAAAGTTCCAAGAGTTTTAGAATGATCAACAAAGAAACATACTTATTTAGGTTCTAGTTTCGCATACTATGAGAGTGTGATGCCATATGAGATATGAACTACCAAGTGAAACTTTTGTTTTGCTTGCAGTTTCGCATGCCATAGAATATAAAAATGACAAAAAATACACTAGATCCTATTACATTAATTACTAAACTATAACAAAGCAATAACTAGCATCAAGGTGAATACCACCCTATACTTGATCATCAAGAGAATAATAAGGATGGGTATGATTTTCATACTTTGAGTGCATTCGATCTGTATACTATGGGTCATGTTTTGTTTATCTACCAAAGTAAATATGGTAAAGGCAATTGGATTAGGAACATGATATGGAGAAAGAGTAACTCCAACTTCAAGGACTTTAAGACCGGAAAATCCAAAGTCATTGAGGATGAGACTTGTATTCATCCGAACACTAAAAAATAATGAAGATACAAGTTTACAAGCATCCAAAATACACTGTAAATATCCTATTCATGTCTTGGTACTACTTAATAACTTGGCTAAGTCATGTGGTAGGCTTGTGACAAAGAGACTAGGCATGCGGTTATTTATTGTTTGGATAAGTATTTTTGTATCATCTACCCCGTAGATATGCTCATGATTGGAAAAGATGATTTGATGACGTTATAGGTTTGTCTGATTGCAGCTCTTGAATCTCTTCACTTTTAAGCAACGTAGTATTGTTGATTGAATACGAAGGCGCTTGACAACAATATAGTATGCATACGGGGGCAATTATAAAGTTGTAGACGTGGACTTTAAAGATTTTATTCCCCAAGCTTATGGTGAGATTGGGAAATCAAACAAACATATTAAAGATCAATAAGTCGCGTGAGTAATTTTGATCCGTGCGAGAACTACCTTCTCGTGCAAGACCTTTTTTGGGTTTAGTATATATAGATTGTAATTAGGTAGTTTTTTCCTTATTTGTGTAATTAGGTAATTAGGTTGTTTTTTCCTTTTTGGGTTTAGTATATATAGATTGCAACAGGTGACTTCTAGGCCCTTGTTTTTAAATGTTTTAACTTGTTTTAGGGTTGGAAATGCATGTTATAACATTTTTATAAATGTTAGGTATCTACGCGTATGTGCATGTGTGTGCACTGTTTGGGTTGGTTTATGATTTGGGAAGATTTTGATTATGTTTATGGTTATATGCTTGTTTTGATATTAAGTATGTTAGAACAAGCCTAGAACAAGTTAGAATGATGATTTGGGGTCTGAGAATGATGTTAGTTAGAAAGTAGTTGCCCATGCACTTAAGTCTGTTCAAACGCCTAAGTGCCCATGGGCCTAAGTCAAGCCCATGCGCCTACATAGTACACATGAGCCTAGAGTTTTTCCAAGGTGACCAAATGTTGGGCATGCGCCTTGAGAGTGCCCATGCGCCCACTTTCTCCATGTGCCTAGAAAGTTTCCCAGATGCCTAAGTGTTGGCCATGCGCCCGTATAGTGCCCATGCGCACAAGTTTTCCCGATGCGCCTAAGTGTTCACATGCACCTAAGCAGTTCTGCGCCCACATAGTGACCATTCGCATGCATAAATCCCACGCGCCTAAAGACTTAGAAAATATTCTGAAATTTATGGGACAAGGATTTTCAGGCTACGACTTGGTATGTTTCTGATATGATGTATATTGATGATGTGGTACATGTTTATGATCTGTTTCTTTATGTTCCTTATTATGTAATATTATGTGTCTTTACATGGTGTGGTTATGTTATTCGACATAAAGTATTAACTTAAATAAGCGAAAGATCTAAGATAATGAAAGCAGTACATAATGAATGAACGGATGAAAGTCTTGCAAGAAAAATGCAAGGAGATTCATAACTTAATGAGACTTATTAGCTCAACTATGTGTCATACAACATGCGATGTTGGCTAACCCATGAGGGTTCATACACAGGGGAGTCAGTCTTGGTGACTGCTCCATATGTGCGACATGGGATCCTTGTGGCTTAACCTTAGATACGTTGGATTTGTGCCCAAGAAGGAAGATTTTGATAGAAGTGAAAGATAATGTAGATTGCGAAATGTACGAAACATGCAATATGAATGATGACAGAAGATAATAAATATTACCTTGATGTATGGACATTGTAGGATCATGTGCGAAAGTAAGAAAATGTTTTAAAGAATGGAAGGTAATATAAATAATTTTATAAAAGTAGAACTCACTAAGCAACGCTAACTTTTTTGTATTTTCAGTTAGCAGTTGATTGGAGTTGAGGATGGCATGGAGATGATGCTACTTAATACATAAAGACTCGCATCTAATTTATGTAAAAATTATATTTTTTTTGTTGTAATGCAACTAACAATGTTTTGTAACATAATAACCATGCATTATTTGGCAAAAGTATTTATTAATGCATGAAATGGTTTTTGTTAAATAATTCTCATGTAATGTATTTGGAAAAAGTATTTATTAATGTTGTGCTTTTAGATATTATGTGTGATGAATTTCCAACTACAAGCGTTCCAGGAATGGGGTCTTACAAGGGGTAATCCATGGATCTTTAAAACAACAAAGTAAAAAATTTACAAAATCCATATTTCAAAATCTGTGTTAAGTGCTCTAAGAAAGATTAACATGTTGTCTTTATTTTTCTTTTAATATTTTGTAATAGTATAGCGACTATTTGTGTAATTAGTTAGTTCCTTTACTTCTTGTTTTCAGTATAAATAGCTTAGACTTGCACGTAGATAGTGAGAGATTCGAACCTGCTTTCATACTTGTAATTGTCTTAGCTTGATATTAATGAAAACTTGAATTTTGTTGATATCTTGTTTTGATTTGATTACTTTGTGTGAATTTCATTGAATTGTGTTCACAAATTATCATAGACTTATTCATTTGATCCTATCAAATGGTATGAGAGCTATTGGTAAGCTGTTAGTGATTGATTTTTGAAGTTTATCAAGCTTGAAAACCTCAAAAATCTCACTGAATCTGTGATTGAGATCTAATTCAATTGAAATCTGTGAATTTCAGTTGTGTTTCATCATCAGAAACATGATTTGAAGCACAATTAGCAGTTCAATTCATCAAATTCAAGTAAATTTGTTGAATTTGTTGTTCGAAAAAGACTTGAAGTTTTCGGACTGAAATTTCAAAATTGAGTGATTTGTTGTTGAAATTGAAGAAATTGATATTAGAAGAATGTTTATCGGCATAAAACTCACTTAAGTGGAAACTTTCAATTGATTTCATCAATATTTGAAGAATTCAAAAGATTTGAGTCTATTATTTTCATATGAACATGATGAATGTAACGCATTAGGCTTAAAGTTTGCTGAAAAATTGTCTAAGTGTTAGGCGTTTGACTACTGTTTAGTCACACCAACACTGTGTAGACGTTTTCAGTTCAGACGTTTGACCACTGTTCGAGAGAGTCCAGATGTATCATTGTTGAGAAGTATTTGAACTGTTTAGACGTTTGACAACTGCGTAGGCGCATCAACACCGTGTAGACGCATCACTACTGTTCAGACATTTCACAACTGTTCAGACGCATTAATTTCAGGCGTTTTAAAAAAAATTCTAAGGCATTCCCTTAGACAACCCTCAACTTAGACGCATCAACTGTTGAGGCGTTTGAATACTGTTCAGACATTTCAATCTCGATACTTAGAGTGTTTTTAAAGAAAATTCTTTGAAAACCTTTTTAATGTTTTTTAAAATTCAAAATCTAAAACAACAAAAGTATACAAAAATGGTGAAATCAGAAGATTCTGAAAACAGAGTTCCAAAACATAAAAATAGAGCTGATTTCAAAAATTGGTCTCTTAGGCTAAAACAACATCTTAATTCCATTGACACTGATCTTTGGAAATCTATAGAAAAAGGACTATACATTCCTATAATAACCGATAGACCTGACAGAGGATTTGTGTACACTAAAGATTCTCCAGAACCTTATCCAGAAGATGATCTTCAAGGAGATGATCTGAAAAGAGTTAAGAATGATATTAAAGCCTATTCATTGATGTGTGAAGGACTACCTTTGGAAGTTCTTACAAGACTTGATGCATATCAAACTGGATATACACTATATAAAGCATTAAAGATCAGTTAGGAAGGAGGTAAGGACATTCAAAATCTAAAGAAACAAAAGCTGAAAAAACAATTAGAATTGTTTCAACATTTGTCTCGAGAGACAATAAATCAGATGATGAACAGATTTGTTCAACTCATAACTGAGATGTCAATAGCTGGTATCAAACCTGATCTTGAAGATTTAAATCTCAGACTAGTTAATGCTTTACCATCATCATGGAAACAAACTGTAACCCTACTAAAGCATATTGAGAAGTTTCCAATGGATCTAGATCTTCTTATTACAAAAATTGAATCAATGGAGATTGATGAAAGCTCAAGAAACAATGATAGAGCAGCATCAATGTCTCAATATCAGTTTGTTGCTTCTCCTGCACCACTATAGAGAATGCATTCATGGCAACGAATGAGAAAAGTTTCGAAGAAGAGGGAGATCTGTTTGTTGGAGCAGGATTTTTCACTGACTCATCATTTACCAGTGCACCTGCTTATACAACTCAGTCTCATTCTCAATCTCCTCCTAAACCACAGTCCCAATCATCAAATATTCAAACAGAGACTTCTTCATCATCTAACTCTGCTAAATCAAGCAAAGTTAAAGATGTGATTAATATCCTATTAGAGGATGAAGAGTCCAAAACTGCATTCACTGCGTTTATGGCCAGTTTTCAAGCATATCATGGTAGCCATTTAACTCAACTAGATTTTGTTTTGTAGGATTTATTTGAGATGGATCCTGAAGATGTTGAAGAGATGGACCTGAACTGGCAGATGGTGATGATTGGCTATAGGACTAAAAACATTCTTATGTCAACAAGAAATACAAGCCAAGTGCAAACAACACTGTTGGATTTGACAAGTCAAAAGCTAGATATTTTAATTGCAACAGTTATGGACATTTCTCAAGAGAATGCAAAGCTCCAAGGAATAATAGAGGAAGTGCTCCATCAAGCTCAAGCAATCAAAGGTTTCAACAAGCTCAGAAGACTTTTCAAAAGCCTTATCAAAGTCTTCCTATGCCAGAGCTTAAAGATGAAACCAAATCATCTGATGAAACAAAGAAAGCTCTAGTAGTCAGCATAAAAGATGGTTATGATTGGAGTGCATATGCAGATTAATTTACAAATGAATTAACATCAAGTTTATCTCTTATTGTAGAAATTCACGGAGAAGACTGGTCAGAACACTATGACCCAAAAGTGGAAAGCGATGAAGAAGAAGATGACTATGCTTGGAGCGACAAGTGTGATCCTAAGGAGGATACAGAGGAAGTAGCTCTAATAGCACAGTCTGATCAACCAAAGGTTGACTTTTCAACTTCAAAGACTGAAACCATAGTTCCAAAATTTCCTGAAATCCCATGAGAAGTGAGAGAAAAACTTTACACCAAATCATGCTATGAACATGTTGAACACTACAGGAACTATTCATTCAAACTCAGTGTAAAGCTAAAACAAGAAGAATCAATGCATAACAAATTGAAAGCTCATCATAAAACAGCAGACCAAAAGATTATCTCTCTCCAAACTTCATGGAACAAAACAATAAAAAATTTAGAAATTGTTTCTAAACAATTAGAAGAGATGACCAAGAATCTTGAACAGAAGAAAATAGCACGTGCTGCTACTCAAATGGATCTGGCAAAAGTAAATAGTTCAAAAATGATAGTAGAAAAACTGATCAGCGAAAGGAAAGATAAACAAAAAACAGGTTAGGTTTCACTCATGAACCTATGTGTGAATCTATTACAAACACACTACCAGAGAACTTCAATACTCATGATCATTCTCCTAAAAATAAAGCTAAACTTAAAGCCTTCCACATCAAAAACAAGAATGCAGGAGAAGAAAAAGAAAATGATCAAGTGTTTGTGGAAAAAGATCAAGAAAAAACAAAAATGGCCATCCAATCAAGATAAAATCATATGAACCAAAACAACCAAAGAAAATATTTCTAATAAAATTCATGATGTAATAGAAGAAGTGAAAGTTCAAAACAAGGATAAACAACAAATAGGAACATGAGAAGATTCAAACACCATCAATCTGAAACAAAGTCAATGAGAAAAGGAATCTTCTTCTCATGATGTTCAATCTAAAAATAAACCAAGTTGTTCTAAATCAAAGAATCAAAGAAGAAGAAAGAAATCTGCAAAAGCAACATCTGAACAAAACGAAAGTTTAGAAAATTTGATTAAAGCAACAAATCAAACATCAAAACTTAAACCAATAAAATTTGTGTCAGCAGGTACGTTAAATATGAATTCTCTTCCAAATAATAAAGCAAATATTATGAACAAATCACACTCTCATCTAAAATCTAGTTCAGATTCAAAGACCACCGATGTAGCTAAAAAATTTGTTCCTAATACATTCAAGAAAGAAGTTCATGTTAAACAAATGCATAATAATCTGACACAAAATCAAACTGTAAAAAATGGATTACAATAGTTTAACTATTTGACACCAAAATCAAACATTTTGTCAATGTCAAATGTGAACAAAAAGCTGTTTTTAACTCCACAAAAGTATTGTGAAATTTGGGATATGAAAAATCACAATGCTGCTGAGTGCTACTTCAACAAGTACTCTCACATATGTGACATGAGAAATCATTCGATAGCAGATTGTTATTTTAACAAATATTGTACTTATTGTGATGAAAAGAATCATAATACTACAAATTGTTACTTTAGAAATAGATCTCTCACTAGAAACTTTGCAAAATTAAACATGAGCAAAGGATTCGTTAATCCACAATATTTGAGAAATCAAAATAATGGATTTCAAAAAGTCATCAATCAATCTACTTCAGGTTTGAGATCTTTTCCAACGAACAATTTTGTGAGATCAAAACATAACATGCAAGAACATTTCATTCCACGATCTGTTAGGATGACTAATAAAAATGTTAATCATCAATACATTTCAAAAGATGATCAATTAAATAACATGAACGTTCTCAAAAATAAATCAAACAATTTTCAAAATAAAATTGGTAAATTCATCAAAAATAAACCTTATTTGAATAATCTTCATTATAACCAATTTACAATTGTTGATAAATTTGGAATGCCCGAGACCTGAAGGGGTTTGTTGGATACAAGTTGTTTAACCATTTAAACATATAAAACGCAGCGGAATATACTACTTTAACATGTTAAAGTTTCTGAAAATTACCATTATCATGTGAAAACAACAAACCCATAGACAAAAGGATCTTTATTATGTGAAAAGCAAGCATACAATATGAACAAGAACACCCAAAAACATGACCTTATCATACCATAATACTACCTTTCTGGATGCTGTCAAAAACGACCAAAGAGAAGACATAAATGAGTCTGAAAAGGGCCAAGACTTCAAGGGTAGAAGTCCTCAACTGTCCATACCCACAAGCCCTTCAAACACCAAGCTAGTTAGGAAGCTTGACACCAAAGTTCTACACCCGGGAACCTTCAAAACACGAAATTTTCAGCCACTTTTTGAGCTGAAAAAATCCAAAATAATATGGCCTTGTAGAGAGCTTTTGTTGCTTAAGTGTGTGTGAGAGAAGGTGAGATGATAGAAGAGTGTTCAAGTGAGTAATGTCACTCAAGAACCAAGACAAAAAATGGGTGTTTCAAGGCCAAGGGCGGCCGAAATTAGCCCATTTCAAATGGGTTTCCCACCCATTTCAAGTTTTATAAAATTAACTCTTTCAATCCCTTAAATTTATAAAATTAAAACCTATTTTAATTTTATAACATTAACACAATTTTATTTGTCATTATTTATCAAACTTAAATAATGAAACAAATAAATATCTCATGAACAAATTATCCATATAATGTTCTATCACAAAAGCAATAATTTAGAAAACCCGTTTTCTAAATTGGTGTCAATATTTAGTTGTATGATCTTATCAACAAACAAATATTTATTGGTGTATGTTTGGCTTGTTATTGGGTATGACCCAACTTGGATCATAACGTACTAACCACATCAATCTTGTATGTGTCTTGGGCATACATGATCCAACAATCTCCCACTTGCACAACATTCATAGAAGATTGATGCAAGCAGTAAATACCGCCTAACAACGGTTTACTACCCTTAATACGCATGACTTTAAAGCCATTCAATAACATCATCCCCTTCAAGTTCCAAACTTGAAATGATTGAGGTGAATCCATCATCTATCCTTTTGTTACAGATGTCCTGTTAAATCCAAGGACATAGAATGATCATTCCTTGTTGATTTAACTTAATCAGGCCCTAGACATCTTGCTCTCAACGAATAAGAGGAACAAATCCCATCTTGACTGCATACGTTTCTCATAATCACCTTGTGTCACACCTGAATATAGCCTTATGTACTGTCCATTATTTCAGAACTGTGAAGAACTAACTCAAGGTATAACATTTGGTGTATATCAAAATCCAATATGCATCTGAGGTCTAAGGATACTAAATGATATTTGCCTTTACTCAAAATTACTTATCATCAATCAAAGAGATTCTATGTAGTAAAATTTGAGACGCGGGTCAGTCCAATATTTGTATCCCATAAATATCTATGAACCTTGGTAGCAACCAATTGCTCTATATTCATACCTTATGAATATCTACCAATCCATGTTCATAATAGTCTTACATTCATATTGTTCCCACAAATATGACCGACTACGGACATTTTGAATAATAAACATATTCATGGATGTAAACATGCTAAAAAGGAACACAGTCAAATATATAAAGAGTTAAATTACAATTGTTCCATATTTTATTGCTAAACAGATCAATTCCAATCACTAGAATATCAAAGTCCAAAGGCACAAGTATGACCCTCATACATTGCCCCTCACGAGGAGATTCGTCAGTGGATCTGCAATGTTTTGATCTTTACGAACTTTATGAATACATATCTTTACCCTTTTTCAACTTCATCCCTTATGATGTTGAATCTCCGCTCAAGATGTTTAGTTTTTGATCAGTACGGGGTTCCTTGATTTGAGCATTCGCACCCACGTGATTACCAAAGATTGTAGGGGTCTTGAATGGTAGAGACCACCCTAGATAAGCAATGGACAAACTTATCCGTGCAGCTTCCCAAGCTGCCAATGAAGCGGCTATGTATTGGGATTGTGTAGTGAACAATGATACGTGTCCTGCTTTGAATCTTTCAAGGACACTTCTCCTCCATTCATAATGGAAGTATACCCCGATTGTGATCGAAAATCATCTCAATCAGTTTTGGAAGCCTGCATCCGTGTAACCCTTTACAATGACTTCCTCTTTAACAGATCCGTATGTTAGAAACATATCCTTAGTCCTACTAAGGTATTTCATTATACTTTTAACAACCATCCAATGGTTATTTCTATTGATACCTACTTTGTCATTCTTAATAAGCATGACTCGTCCATTCTAGTGCATATCATCACACAAATGATGGATCCTATAGCAGATGCGTATAGGATATCGTTCATTTGATTTTGCTCATCCTATGAGCTTGGACATTGAGCCGTAGTCACATTGTCCCTCTTTGAATAGGTACCATACTTCTAAGAGGTTCCATCTTGAACCTTTCAAGATTTATCAATATATGCACTTTGGTTTAACCCCATCAACTACCTCGCTCTATCCTTATAGATCCTTATTCCAAATATGGGTTGCTTAAACCAGATCTTATATGAAAAACATCTTCCAAGCTAGGTTTGACAGCTTCCATGGTTGGAATATTATTTCCAATAGTAGTGTCATCAACAACAATTCAAAAATGTAACTATGCTCCCACTGGCATTCTTATTACAAACTTCTCGATGCTCGTTTTCAATCCACACATTGATCACTTTAACTTATATACTTATTAGGATGTCATAGATCGCACAACCATCATGTTGAACTATATGGAAGTCTCTTCGAGATGTTAATTAAGAAATGTGTTTTGACATCCATTTGCCAAAACTCATATTCAGAATATGCATCCTGGCCACTAAA
Source organism: Flaveria trinervia (assembly GCA_025506515.1). NCBI lineage: Eukaryota > Viridiplantae > Streptophyta > Magnoliopsida > Asterales > Asteraceae > Flaveria > Flaveria trinervia. The sequence continues at coordinate 33,603,135 of CM046446.1, forward strand.
TCCTAATCGACTTTAGCATTGTCCACGGGCGTAAGAGTTCTCCATAATCAACATTGAGTTGATGAAACCTTATGCTATAAGTCTTGACTTATAGTATTTTCAAGTCTCCATGATATCTGTTTTCATCTTGAAAACCCCACTTGAATCCAACCGGTTTTGGAGGTTAAGTGGAAGGTCAACATTCCCAAAATTGGTTGTTATACATGGAGTGTTGATACATGTATGTCCCTAGATCGTGATATGTGATGTAATAGATCTTGTTTGGTATGATTAATGACTGACATTGATAGTCTGTTGTTATAATGTTTAATAGTTCATTAATGAGTCGTAAATGAATTGATTGAGTTTATGATTACTTGAATGATTACATATATATATATTAATTAACTAAAACATTCAAACTTAACTTAATGAAGTTCCATGCGAATGGCTCATGCGAATGAACCATAACATGAAGAACCTCATACGATTGACTCAGTCGCACGACTGAACCAGGAGACTGGATCAGTCGTACGACTGTAACATAAGATTGGCTCAGCCGCACGACTGAACACTCAGTCGCACGAATGAACCAACCGCATGGTTCAATCGCACGACTGAACCAAACTAATGGTTCAGTCGCACGATTGAAGAGTGCCAACCTATAAATACAACTCAATTCGTGAAAAACAGGGAGATTCGATCAAGTTTATTCCATACGAACCCTAGCCGTCCAGAAACCTTCCAAATCGTTCTCCAAGTTCATAGAACACATTAGATCGATTCCTTATCGATTTCTAACGTTAGTTTCAATCCCTGATTGATTCTTCGTGTGTTCTCACTGATTGGATCGCCAATCAAATAGGATTCCGCACTATTTGATCCGGTATACACGTGATCTCTAGGTATTTCAGTCGAATACCAGGTCCTAACAAGTGGTATCAGAGCTTTGGCTCGTGATTACGTGTTGATTCAATCAAGATTGCATAAAGTTTGTGGTTTTTTACACTAAAAACGCAATCTTTGGCATCAAAAGTGATCTTGGAAGTTCCCTGCTCATCGACGTTTGGTTTCTACGGACTTAGGCAATTAGAACTTGTGAAATTTCGAATTTTTACGGCTGAAACCCGACAAACCTAGAAATTTTCGCAAACCAGCAGCTTCATCAATCGCACGACTGACTCATTCGTACGACTGAACTCCATTCGTACTGCTCATACGCACGATTGGACCTAGTCGCACCTTCATTCGGCCGATTGAACCGTTCGTTCGCATAGCTCATACGCACCAGATTCATTCGCACGACTGAACAATCGCCCAGTTCATTCGCACGATTGAACCAATCGCAGAGCTTATACGCACGTAGCTCATTCGCATCCTTCAGTCGCATCAGTAAAAGTTTGTTTGATTAGATTATAAGTTTAGTCATCATGGAAGATCAGATGTCAGCCTTTACTGCTGAAAGGACTCAAGGATACAGAATCTGTTGCTGCTTGAGAGTGAGGTGGGGAATCACAATAAACCACCAAAGCTTTTGACTTTAGATGAGTTTCCCCACTGGAAAAAACGTTTGAGATCTCCCTAATCTGTGGGAAGCCATTGAGACAGGTTATAGTACACCGTGGGAGCTGATGTGGTTAAACTAACATAAGCGGGATGACAGACGCACAGAAAGTAAAGTACAATGCAGAGAAAAGAGTTTATGCATTGATCACTCAGTCTATCCCCAAAGACATATTCCACCAGTATTCCGAGAACAAGCAGTCCAAGAAACTGTGGGATGCGCTAGAGAAGAGATATGATGGTAATGCATCATTGAAGGCAATCAAAGCAAAGGAGTTAAAGAAGGAATTCGATAACTTCTCATCAATTGGTAATGAAAGCTTGGACGACGTCATAGATAGATTCTACCACTTGATGAGCGAATTGCATACACATGGAGTGGCTACTACCATGGAAGAAAAAGTAAGCAACTTCGCAGACGGGTTGCCGGATAAGTGGGCTACATTCGTGTCTAACCTGAGACAAAATGGAATCCTTGTAAAGCTGGATATAATGACTTCATTCTTAAGTGCGAGAAGAAGCACTAAGGATGAAGTATAGAGCTCAGAAGTCTTCGTACACACAAAATCCAGCTTTATAACACCCACACCTCAAGCAAAGGCATCTGGAGCACCCCTCCAGACTGCTTTTGTGTCTAGCTCGTCAGGTCCCACACATGCTCTCCTTCTGGATCAGACACGTCTGGGTCATCATGTACCCATCATATTGGATCAGAAGCAAACGCTACCAAACTGAAGACGGAGAACTTCGGTAATGTGACCGTGGAAGTAGCACGAGAGCATATGGATCTCTTAGCATAGTGGTTCATTCATATGATGGACTTGTTGCTGGAAGATTGGAAACTGCCATCTGGCAGATGAGGACTACGAGCAGGTGGATGAGATGGAGCTTGAAAGAATGGATATAATGTGGGCCTTAGCAAGTGCTGTTCGAGGGCGAAAAAGTTTGTGAAAAAGACTGGACAGAACTTGGTTGCTACTAAGGACACCACCTTTGGCTTCGACAAGAGTAAAGTGACCTGCTTTAACTGTGGTGAGAAGGGGCACTTCAAACGAGAATGTGTCAAGCCAAAGAAGACGGGGAATGGGAACCCGTTCTCATCATTTACTCGCCAGGACAAGCAACCCTCTAATTCTACTTCATCAAACAAGGACCCTAAAGCACTAACTGCTCATGATGATGAAGGACAGGATTGGAGTTTCAGGTTTGTCTCACCAGGAGAATCTAACATTGCCAGTGTCGAGGATATTGACGATGATTCTGCGAGTGAAGGTGATATAGCAGTTGAAATTGCAATGTCACATAGTGAAGAAACAACTGCAGCCGAGGTCAGCTACAAGCCAAATGAGGAAGTTTCCACCTCAGAGACAGAAAAGCCAGAGTCGACAGAACCAGAATCATCTGATGCGGCACTGATGGCTAATACTTCTGAACCAACTCAGGTAAGTACCACTGACCGACTTTTTAATAACCATGCTTGTTCTGATTGTGACACGTTTAGGAAGAGCATAGATGAAAATTTTTCTAGGTTATTAGACCATAATGATAACTTAGTAAAAGATTTACGTCTGTGTACTGAGGCAAATAGAGTGCTAAAACAAAATGAGCATTGTTATAAAGAAAAGATAGACCTATTGACCAAACAACTTGGGAAACCGAAGTAGTGGCTTTTAACCAAGCAAACGACATTAGGTACTATCTTAACTCCCTAGAAGACACTAAGAAACAAAGAGCAGTTTTAGAAGTCGAAGTTAATTCATTAAAACAGAAACTGCATAGTTGGACTAGTTCTTCACACAGTTCAACACTTAGTAAGAGAAAGGAATAACGGGGAGGGATTAGGCTACAAAGTGGTTCCACCACCACCTGAGACCTTGATGAACACCAAGTCTAGACCAGTAAATAATAACCCCATCAAGATCATGTGTGACCACTCCTCTTGTTACTGATCCAGACACCTCATGTTCATCTACTGAATCTGGTAAGAAACAAAAGGAGGCCACTTCAAAGGCAAAGGGTAAAATGCCATGTGTTAACCTGGAAAATGAATTTGAAAAAGTTAATTTACAGTCAGGGTCAAATAGAGTCAAATCAGAACCTAAAAGGACTTCAAATGTTACTTTTTCACATGCTTCAAGTCAAAAACCAGTTCACCAAAAAGGAAAACAGGTTAAATCAGTAAAAGTTTGTTATACCAGAGAAAACATCAAACATCCAAGAGTCAAAAACTAAAGTGATTGATGTTACTAGAGTGTCACGCACTTCTCCACAAAGAAAGTCTACTCATAAAGTTGATAGCAGGTCATGCTACAACTGTGGAGAATGTGGACACATTGCTTCCGACTGTCATTCTATCAGACACCTAGGAGAAGATTGATCTTCTGGACTCTAGACCTAGGTCTTCTAAGCGGAGTTCTCTAACTCCACCTAGAAGAGCTAGTGACCCTAAAGTCCAACCTGTAAGCCAGACGACTGTTTATCATAAACAGGCATTGCACAAATCTGGCTTATGGAAAGAAAAATCCACCCTCGTGTCTGATACTGATAACAAGAAAGAACCTGAGCTACCCTCACCTTCTAAGGGTCAATGGGTGGAGTTTATGATGTGTGATGCCTCTGGGAAACCCAAGACAGTCAAAGCTTGGGTTCCTAACCTAAACTGATTCTTTACTTTGTATGCGCAGGGTGCTCGATATAGTGCTGAGACTAACACGTGGATTATAGACAGCGGAGCATCCAGGCACATGACAGGAAATAGCGCCCTTTTATCTAACGTCAAACAATAAAAGGAGGGCATGTTTCCTTTGCAGGAAACAAGGAGGCTATATCACAGCTCAGGGAGAAGTGGGAAATCAGAAAGTTAAGTTTGATAAAGTGAACTACGTTCAACAACTTCAGAACAACTTACTTTCTGTGTCCCAAATCTGTGATAAAGGATTTAAAGTCGTCTTCGATAATCAGAAGTGTTACGTGCTGAAGAAAGAATATATGATCCCAGAAGACCAAGTTCTGATGACTGCTTCAAGATATAAAGACCTTTATGTCTTGGATCTGTCAACAGCTGCCACAACGGATCATGAGGTTCAGTGTTTCTTATCTAAAGCTACTGAGAAGGATTCCATCTCCTGGCATCGGAGAATGGGACACATTAGTCAAAGAAGATGAATCATTTGATTCAGAAGGATTTAGTTAGAGGAGTGAATGTCAAGAACTTCCAACTTCCTGACTTTTGTGTAGCTTGCAAGAAGGGCAAACAGACAAAGAAGTCTCATAAGGAAAAGAAAGTTCATTCAATAGAACTTCCTCTTGAGCTTCTTCACATGGATCTGTTCGGTCCAGTTAGTACAAGGAGCATCGCAGGCGACGCGTACTGCTATGTGGTCACTGATGACTACTCAAGTTCACTTGGGTAATGTTTCTGAAATCAAAATCAGAAACTTTGGAGACATTCAAGGAATTAGTAACCACACTGGAATCACTCTACAAGCTCAAAGTTCGACAAATACGTTCAGACAACGGGACAGAATTCAAGAATCAAGGGATGGAGGCATACTGCAAGGAAAAGGAATTGTGCATCAATTCACTTCTGCCTACACACCTCAGATGAATGGAGTTGCTGAGAGAAAGAACGGAGCTTGATAGAAACACCCGGACTATGCTGGCAGACTCGAAACTGCCTATCCAATTCTGGAACGAGGCAGTGGCAAATGCTTGCTATACACTGAACAGAGTCCTAATAGTCAAGCGCCACGAAAGACATGTTATGAGCTACTTCAAAGACGCAAACCGAATTTGGAGTACCTTGAACCTTTTGGCGCACCGTGTACACTTCTGAAGAAGACAGAAGAAGGAAAATTCAACGAGAAGGCACTTGAAGGAATTTTTCTAGGATACAACATACCGAACAAGCGAGTTTACAATAACTCAACGGGTCTTGTAGAAGTGTGGTGTAATGTCGACGTTCAGAGATATACCACACCCCACCTACAGGCAAAGGACCTGCATACTTCTTCGATTATGATGGATTCTTCAAATCCTTCAACATCCCTCTCTCTCCCTCGGATGATGAGTTAGCTACTAGGATGATGTATGATATACTAAACACGTCATCTACTCAGTCAGAAGGGGTAGTCGATGAAAGTGACTCCTCCTCTGAAGATGAAACTGAAGCAGATGACCAGCACGGTCAGGAGGAACAGGTTCCAATTCCTGAAAGTCCACAAGCATCCACAAGTGATGCACCCTCGACTTCGGAACCTCAAACTCCAACCTCCTCAGATGCAGACCAAAATGTTCACAATCTTGGTTCGGAGGTGACTGTGCCGACTACTCCAGGATCACGACTAAACGTCTATCATCCCCTTGACAATGTTATTGGAGATGTCCGATCAGGAGTACAAACCCGAAATCAGCTATACTCCGCTGATTACGCCTCAGTTATGGAGAAGGGTTACATTCATGATGGTGCTTATCGATGTTTTGTCTCGCAGGTTGAGCCAAAATATGTCAGTGAAGCACTAAATGATGAGGCGTGGGTGAGTGCCATGCAAGAAGAACTTCTGCAGTTTAAGAAGTTAGGTGTATGGACACTGGTAGATAGACCTAAAGGTGCTAAAGTCATTGGCACCAAATGGGTACTAAAATGTAAGAAGGATGACCAAGGAGTCATCATAGGAACAAAGCTCGACTGGTGGTTCAAGGTTTTCGCCAAGTCGAGGGTATTGACTATAACGAAGTGTTTGCACCCGTGGCAAGGATGGAAGCTATTCGTATCTTCCTCGCCTATGCCTCGTACATGAAGATTAAAGTCTACCAATTAGATGTGAAGAGTGCATTCCTTCATGTGAAATAAGGAAACAGTCTATGTCAGTCAACCCGAGGGATTTGAAGACCCTTATCATCGGGATAGAGTTTACAAGCTCGACAAAGCTTTATATGGGCTTCATCAAGCCCTCGAGCTTGGTACGAGAAACTCTCGACTCATCTTGTGAAACACGGCTTTCGCAGGGGAGTCATTGACTGTACACTGTTTATTAAAGAAAAGGATGGTGACCTACTGCTTGTACAGATCTATGTTGATGACATAATCTTCGGTCAAAGAACGAAGAGTTATGCAAAGAGTTTGAAGCAGTGATGAAGAAAGAGTTTGAGATGAGTGCAATGGGGGAGATGAGTTCTTTCTCGGGTTACAGGTGGATCAAACACCTAATGGGATCTTTCTACATCAGACCAAGTATGTAGGAGACATTCTCAGTCGCTTTGACATGGAGAATGCTTCTGCTGCTGGGACTCCACTTGCTACGAATCATGATATAGCACCTGATGAGAGTGGAGATCTTGTAGATGCCACTATGTACCGAGGAATGATTGGATCCCTCATGTATCTCACTGCCTCAAGACCTGATATCATGTATGCTACATGTTTATGTTCCAGATATCAGGCTAAACCTAAGGTCAATCATCTAATCGGGTCAAAAGGATCTTTCGCTATCTAAGGGTACACCCACCCTGGGGTTGTGGTATCCTCATGATGACGATTTTGAGCTCACAGCGTATAGTGACTCGGACTATGGAGGCTGCAAAATGAACTACAAGTCTACATCAGCAGGGTGTCAATTCTTTGGGAGAAGATTAGTTACATGGCAGTGTAAGAAGCAGACATCGGTTGCATTGTCAACCTGTGAAGCCGAATATGTTGCTGCTGCTGCAAGTTGCTGTTCCCAAATCATTTGGATTCAACAGCAAATGCGGGATTACGGTTTGAAATTCTCGTCTACTCCTATTTTTGTTGATAACTCTGCTGCAATTGCAGTAACCAAAAACCCGGTTCAACATCCTAAGACCAAACACATCGGTATTAAATACCACTTCATAAGAGACTGTTTTGAAAAGAACTTAATAGATGTGGTTAAAATTAATACTGATTTTCAACGTGCTGACCTCTATACAAAAGCCTTTGATAAACCACGTTTTCAATACTTGCTAGAGGTCAACGGCGTTAAAAAGAAAAGTGAGGTAATTCCTGATGAGAATATTGTTAGTCCGATGTAGTTTCGTTAAAGTTTATTTTATCTTATGTTATCTGTTTTTTTTGTCTGTTACATTTAACTTCATGTTACCTTGCTGTTTATTAAATCCAAAATAATTAATCCGAAATGATTTTAGTATTTTAGGGGGAGAATATGTCAGCAAGTTAATATTAAAAAAAATGAGGGAGAAGGGGTAACTAGCTGAAATAAGGTAGATGTGTTGTGATACTGATTCAATACCTTTGGAATATGATAGTACACAGAACAAATCAAGGGGATTTTCAAATTTAAGGTTTGAAAAGATGCAAAAGTTCAAAGTATAAGTCTGTGTAGTCTAAGCAATAAAAAAAGGGAAAATGATAGAAAACTGGCAACTCCTAAGGTGACACAGAGAAAGTAGACTTAGAGGCTGCTAGACCACAAATGATATGTTGGTAGATTCAACACAATAGACAATTAGACCTGATTGGTGATTTCAAGATCAAACTAAGTTGTTCAACTGACTGTGGACTTCCATCTTATCACTGGTTAACACAATCAAATATATTCCAATAAGGGGTATTGAGCATTTAAACGCCACAAAAGTGTGCGGATGACCAAAATTAGAGCAAAGCAAGAAAAAATGAAAGACAAATGCAATAAAGCTAAGGCTCATGTTGTTGGTGCATTTTGTGTAAAATAAAATAAGCTGCTCTAACAAGGAGATAGGTTGTGTGCCTCTCTGCTGTGCGATGGCACTGACCTGAGGATAAGCATAACCTAGATATTCTAGAATTCATTGTTGTTTGCCGCCTCTCTGCTGTGCGATGGCACTGACCTGAGGACAGGCTTCTCTTTGAAAGCTCTAAGATAGTCTCTTCTTGTAATAATACCCGTAGACCGCTCAAACCTCTGAGGAATGTTGATTACCATATAAGTGTGGGATCCACAAATGTTAGCTGAAATAATTAACCTAAATCAGTCACCAGTCTGCGTCAAAAGTCTGTGTATGGATTTAAGTGGACAACTATACTGACAATCTTAGTGGCTACATTCTCAACAGTTCAACTCAATGTGAAAATCTAAGAGTTTCAGTATGATTTCCTTAAGTTGCTACGACTCTGGATGAATACCGAGAATTTAAGCGTCAAAGAGCTTTAATAACAAGTCCCAAAATGATTTGATATTCCTGTATGATTCCAAAATTGAATTGGTCCAGATATGATCAATCTAAGTTAAAGCTGTCTACTCCTAATCAAATCCCTTAGATTTTCATCTTAGGTTTTTATCTCTCACAAAAAGTCCAAACATAAACTTTAGTTGTGTAGTTAGTTTAAGTTACTATGTTATCTTTTAATTTGTGTGTCTGTCGGACTACATCAGGGAAATCAGAAGGGAATTAACTTACCTAAAAAAGGTCATGTCTGAGATGGCCACATGGTTTTAAAAATTTAAAAGGTCACGTCTGAAGTGACTGAATTGGTTAAGAGCTTACAATGTTATTATCAAAAGTGAAAAGGGTCTGAATAGTAAATGTTAAAAATGACTGTAAACTCACAAAGTGTGACCCATTCGCACTAGTGGATCAGGATTATCGACCAACTATGTGAATGGCTTCCAATCGGCCGAATGGACAGGAAATTGATTCATTCGACCGAATGGAAGGGGGAGAATGAAACAGTAGACCGACTGAGGCTCAGTCGGTCAACTAAAGGGGCGAATGAAGGAGACCGAATGAGTCAGTCGACCGACTGAGACTCAGTCGGCCGACTGAATGCGATTGACTAGGCCATCGTACGACTGAACCTCAGTCGCCCGATTGAACTGAGCGACTGAGGCCAGTTGCCGAATGAACCTAGGTTTAGTATTTAAGGTCTTAATCGATCGCATATCACTCATCACTCCCAAAACACCCCGAATCGCGTTCATTACCGTTACCCTGTCGAAATTGCTCCGATTCTGATATACATTGCGTTTAAGATTCTTACATTCCAGTGACGTTTTACAGGTACACTACTCCTTGAATCCTACCAAAATCAGTACATCACCGAACTACAATAGCGACATTGGATTAATCAAGAACCGACCTGCAAGCGACCTAATCACCTACGTAAATGAAGCAAAATGTTAAAATGAGTTTAATAGGTTATTAGTCAAGTATACGAGACTAATGGTCCATTACACACTGTTAAAGACTTAGAAAGGTCAAGATTCGACCACAGGGATCGAACAGGGGGCAAGCGACTGGTCCTCGAATGAACTCCAATCGCATGATTGAACCTTGCGATTGGATCATTCGACCGACTGAACCACCCGAATGAGTCCAATCAGCCGATTGAACTCAATCGCATGTCTCAGTCGGCAGATTGAACTCAATCGCATGCCTCAATCAGCCGATTGAACTCAATCGCATGTCTCAGTCGGCAGATTGAACTCAATCGCATGCCTCAATCAGCCGATTGAACTCAATCGCACTGTCTCAACAGGCGACTGACTTCAGTCGCATGATTCATTCGCACGAATGAATCCAAATGACTTTCAACTTTACACTTAGAACATAAGTTTTCATGTCATATGTATTAATAGTTTCTATGTCTTGTGTTTACAGATAAATGGCAGAAAAGTGGACCATAAATCCCAAGCACAACATCTGTGCCCACTTGGATCACACCACCAGAACGGGGCTGAGTTTACCGACATAATTGCATTTCTGAGACGGTCCGGATCTATAAGGCGATCTCCACTCCTTGCACGCCTTACAGATCACTCCATCAGGCATTCTGGGAAAATGCCTCGGTGGACCGCTCTCATGAGCCTTACTGTATCAGGAGCTCCATACTGGGCCATGATATTGAGATCTCTGCCGCCGATATTCAGAGGGTCCTAGAGTTTGGGGAGGATGCTGATCATCCTACAAAACTACATCCATTGACTGTAAGAGGATGCTTCCTAAGGCTAAAGTACGCTGGGGATATCAACTCAGGTGTGCTCAACAAGAGCAACCTGAGCCCCCAGTACAAGTACTTAGCACACATGATTCTAAAGTGTGTAGCTTCGAGGAGGGGTGGGTTTGTTTGACGACCTCTCAGACAGATTCAAAATGCCTACGTGGCACTAGTTCTGAACCACCCCTTTAGTTTTTCCAGCATGATATTCTCCTACTTGGTGAGAATTTGGAGGTAAAGGGAAAAGAGGGGTTCTGTATGTACCCCAGATTCTTACAGCTCATCTTCAACGAGAAGCTGCCACAGTTGCCCAAAGAGAGTCATGACGCAGTGGCCCTAGAAATAATGGATGATACTACTCTGGGCAGAATGAGAGTTTACAGGGGAAAGCAGATTAAGCCCCAAGTGAAGAGAATGATTGGCCACTTAGCAGATGAAAGCTATGTGGCACCGAGAGACGCCAATGGCGTCACGAGGACAGTGACTCCGATGTGGAGCCAATTGTCCTCCCTACTGATGACTCTGAGGAGGATGACATTGAGGATGAGGCTGTTCCATCCCGAGGCACCGTGTCTGACTCTGTTCCCTCGGTGTCTGTCTCACCTGCTGACGTAACTGAGTCAGCAGGATTCCATCAAGATTTTGTGCTTACCGAGGAAGATGAAGATGAATCTGATGAGGAGCCATTGACCCGGACTGTGGGAAGGAAAGTGGTTCCCATAGAACACGGGTTGAGGGTTGTCGGTGAACAACCGAGAGGCTCTGGAGATACAGAGACTGATCCATCATATGCTCCGGAGTCCTCAGGCGGGATTGAAGGGGGAGCATCCACCTCGAGGGGAACGAGGAGAAAACGAATGGATCAACCCCATGGCCAGAAAAAGAAAAAGCGTAGGTAACCTTCATCACAACCACATCCCCCATACCTTCCACTACTACCACCTCTGCAGACACACCTTCCACCACCATACCTCTCCCCACAGCAACCACAACCACCAACATACCGATCACCACAAGCCAGACCCCTGCTACCACTACTTCATTCACCCCACACTCACCACCACCATCATCCAGACCTTACCCGATATTCACCACCTCCACCACCACCACTAGCCACCAAACCGAGCCCTCAGCCTACCCCTCACACACCTCTAGATCTCCTCTACCCCCAATCGGGGTAGAGGAACAGCTGGCTGCCTTAAATAGAATGGTGTTACGACTGCTGGCGGCTGATGAGGAAAAGACCTCTCAGATCCGCCAGCTCACCGACCTGACTGCTGCACAATCGAAGAAAATTGCAGAGCAGGATCGAGCTATTGAGGAGCAGGCCGAGAAATTGGCTGCTCAGGACACTCAGTTGGACCAACTCCGAGCACAAAGCAGCACAGCAGGTAAGAAGATAGAGGAGTTGGAAAAGGCGAAGAGGTCCATTTTGCTAAAATTGAAAGGATCAAAGGAGGAACCTCTAAAGATAAAGGATGGAGAAAGAGATAGTGAGGATGATGATGATGATGATGATGATGATGACAGTGATTCTGATGAAGAGAAAACAGAAGAGTGGTGTGCAGATGAAGAGACTGAAGAAGGAGAAGCAGCTGAATCTGTCTCAGCTCCCGGTCAAGAGCAGAGAACAAAGAACCGACAGGATCAGTCAGCTTCTACTTCTGCACCTTCACACGAAGAGACTAGCATACAGGATAAAAGTAAATAGTGGATGTTTATGTATTTAATTACTTTTGTACTCTGTATTGAAAAACGATGTACTGAATGTTTATATTAACTTAATGCATTTTGTTTGATATATTACTAATGATTTGAATGTGAAATGTGTAAATCAAACAGATCCAAAGTACCACAGAGATGAGTTTGATATTGCTCCCCTTCAACAGGTCAAGTCTCAACTCACAATGATTCTTGATCTGCAAGGGATTGTCAGAAGGTCAGTGAGTTATACACCTGAAGAAGGTGAAATAATTCATGACCTATCTAACGAGCAACTGGAAGAGATGTTCAGACTCAATCCTGATGATATTGTCAAGGATGCTCCAACAGTTGATTCAACCAGTGACGACGAACTACACGATGTTGATGAAGTTGAGGTTGAAGATATTGCTGCTGAAGAGTACCCTCAATACGCTGACAACGCGGGTAATGTGGTCCCCAATCTGGGTGAGTCCCTAGTCAGTGATATGTTTGAGGTACTAGACAAGATGGAGCAGGAAGCAGGAAAGACCGAAGGAACAGCCCAAGCCTCAAACGATGACGTATACAATCGCAAGGATGAATGGGCTGAATGTTTTAAAGAAGTCAGAGCCCAACGTGATGCACCGAAGAGGGATGCCTACACCAAGTTCTACAGCGTCAAGAAAAATCTTACGGTGTTAGGCAGGATTATAGCATGGGCATATTTTGATGATCTTAACGTTTATGTTGTTAAGAGGGAAAAGGGCATAGAGTACTTTAGATTTCCACATGATCTAAAGACTCTACCTAGATTTGAGCTCAACCAGCTAGCCAAATTGAAGCTGTTGTATGCTGACCCGAGAAAAATGCCAGGCTAGTTTGAGGCTGCCCTCAAGAAAGAGTACTACACCAGATGGATTACTTCAGACCTCAACAACCTACAAGGTATATTAAAGGTCTGAGATGGATGCCATTACTGGAAAACCTAAGATTGTGTTGAAGTGGAGTCCTCCTCGCACTATGTCGAGAATCCCTCTCAGGGAAATGCCACAGGACTTCACTCCACACTTCAAATGGTGGTACTATGATTGGAGAACTGCTGAAGCTGTCATAGTTCTGAACAAAGGGGATCAAATGGATACTGTCAGGGTATTCGACCCAATGTGGCTAACCAACTTGTCTGCTAATGATGTCTATACATTATACAAGTGGCCACTGTTCTATGACACACAAGACATTGTACAAGCCCTCCAGTTCCAAAATGTTATACGACTTTGCTTCGCGTTTGATATTCACGCGGGAGTCACACAAGAGGACAAGTACAAGAATATGAGAAGGTAATGAAGAAAACAAGACATTAGAGAGATCTAGGTCCAAGGGAGTTTGTTGATACATGTATGTCCCTAGATCGTGATATGTGATGTAATAGATCTTGTTTGTATGATTAATGAACTGACATTGATAGTCTGTTGGTTATAATGTTTAATAGTTCATTAATGAGTCGTAAATGAATTGATTGAGTTTATGATTACTTGAATGATTACATATAATATTATATTAATTAACTAAAACATTCAAACTTAACTTAATGAAGTTCCATGCGAATGGCTCATGCGAATGAACATAAGCATGAAGAACCTATACGATTGACTCAGTCGCACGACTGAACCAGGAGACTGGATCACTCGTACGACTGTAACATAAGATTGGCTCAGCCGCACGACTGAACACTCAGTCGCACGAATGAACCAACCGCATGGTTCAATCGCACGACTGAACCAAACAATGGTTCAGTCGCACGATTGAAGAGTGCCAACCTATAAATACAACTCAATTCGTGAAAAACAGGGAGATTCGATCAAGTTTAATTCCATACCGAACCCTAGCCGTCCAGAAACCTTCCAAATCGTTCTCCAAGTTCATAGAACACATTAGATCGATTCCTTATTGATTTCTAACGTTAGTTTCAATCCCTGATTGATTCTTCGTGTGTTCCCACTGATTGGATCGCCAATCAAATATGATTCCGCATATTTGATCCGGTATACACGTGATCTCTAGGTATTTCAGTCGAATACCAGGTCCAAGTGGTGCACCCTCGACTTCGAACCTCAAACTCCAACCTCCTCAGATGCAGACCAAAATGTTCACAATCTTGGTTCGGAGGTGACTATGCCGACTACTCCAGGATCACGACTAAATGTCTATCATCCCCTTGACGATGTTATTGGAGATGTCCGATCAGGAGTACAAACCCGAAATCAGCTATACTCCGCTGATTACGCCTCAGTTATGGAGAAGGGTTACATTCATGATGGTGCTTATCGATGTTTTGTCTCGCAGGTTGAGCCAAAATATGTCAGTGAAGCACTAAATGATGAGGCATGGGTGAGTGCCATGCAAGAAGAACTTCTGCAGTTTAAGAAGTTAGGTGTATGGACACTGGTAGATAGACCTAAAGGCTAAAGTCATTGGCACCAAATGGGTACTAAAATGTAAGAAGGATGACCAAGGAGTCATCATAAGGAACAAAGCTCGACTGGTGGTTCAAGGTTTTCGCCAAGTCGAGGGTATTGACTATAACGAAGTGTTTGCACCCGTGGCAAGGATGAAGCTATTCGTATCTTCCTCGCCAATGCCTCGTACATGAAGATTAAAGTCTACCAATTAGATGTGAAGAGTGCATTCCTTCATGGTGAAATAAGGGAAACAGTCTATGTCAGTCAACCCGAGGGATTGAAGACCCTTATCATCGGGATAGAGTTTACAAGCTCGACAAAGCTTTATATGGGCTTCATCAAGCTCCTCGAGCTTGGTACGAGAAACTCTCGACTCATCTTGTGAAACACGGCTTTCGCAGGGGAGTCATTGACTGTACACTTTTATTAAAGAAGGATGGTGACCTACTGCTTGTACAGATCTATGTTGATGACATAATCTTCGGGTCAAAGAACGAAGAGTTATGCAAAGAGTTTGAAGTAGTGATGAAGAAAGAGTTTGAAATGAGTGCAATGGGGGAGATGAAGTTCTTTCTCGGGTTCCAGGTGGATCAAACACCTAATGGGATCTTTCTACATGAGACCAAGTATGTAGGAGACATTCTCAGTCGCTTTGACATGGAGAATGCTTCTGCTGCTGGGACTCCACTTGCTACGAATTATGATATAGCACCTGATGAGAGTGGAGATCTTGTAGATGCCACTATGTACCGAGGAATGATTGGATCCCTCATGTATCTCACTGCCTCAAGACCTGATATCATGTATGCTACATGTTTATGTTCCAGATATCAGGCTAAACCTAAGGTCAATCATCTGATCGGGGTCAAAAGGATCTTTCGCTATCTAAAGGGTACACCCACACTGGGGTTGTGGTATCCCCATGATGACGATTTTGAGCTACAGCGTATAGTGACTCGAACTATGTAGGCTGCAAAATGAACTACAAGTCTACATCCGCAGGTGTCAATTCTTTGGGAGAAGATTAGTTACATGGCAGTGTAAGAAGCAGACATCGGTTGCATTGTAAACCTGTGAAGCCGAATATGTTGCTGCTGCAAGTTGCTGTTCCCAAATCATTTGGATTCAACAGCAAATGCGGGATTACGGTTTGAAATTCTCGTCTACTCCTATTTTTGTTGATAACTCTGCTGCAATTGCAGTAACCAAAAACCCGGTTCAACATCCTAAGACCAAACACATCGGTATTAATACCACTTCATAAGAGACTGTTTTGAAAAGAACTTAATAGATGTGGTTAAAATTAATACTGATTTTCAACGTGCTGACCTCTATACAAAAGCCTTTGATAAACCACGTTTTCAATACTTGCTAGAGGTCAACGGCGTTAAAAAGAAAAGGGAGGTAATTCCTGATGAGAATAGTGTAGTCCGATGTAGTTTCGGTAAAGTTTATTTTATCTTATGTTATCTTTTTTTTTTGTCTGTTACATTTAACTTCATGTTACCTTGCTGTTTATTAAAATCCAAAAATAATTAAATCCGAAATGATTTTAGTATTTTAGGCGGAGAATATGTCAGCAATTTAATATTAAAAAAAATAAATAAATAAATAAAAAATGAGGGAGAAGGGGATCAAATGGATACTGTCAGGTTATTCGACCCAATGTGGCTAACCAACTTGTCTGCTAATGCTGTCTATACATTATACAAGTGGCCACTGTTCTATGACACACAAGACATTGTACAAGCCCTCCAGTTCCAAAATGTTATACGACTTTGCTTCGCGTTTGATATTCACGCGGGAGTCACACAAGAGGACAAGTACAAGAAATATGAGAAGGTAATGAGAAAACAAGACATTAGAGAGATCTAGCTCCAGGGGGAGTTTGTTGATACATGTATGTCCCTAGATCGTGATATGTGATGTAATAGATCTTGTTTGGTATGATTAATGAACTGACATTGAAAGTCTGTTGGTTATAATGTTTAATAGTTCATTAATGAGTCGTAAATGAATTGATTGAGTTTATGATTACTTGAATGATTACATATAATATTATATTAATTAACTAAAACATTCAATGAAGTTCCATGCGAATGGCTCATGCGAATGAACCATAAGCATGAAGAACCTCGTACGATTGACTCAGTCGCACGCTTGAACCAGGAGACTGGATCAGTCATACGACTTTAACATAAGATTGGCTCAGCCGCACGACTGAACACTCAGTCGCACGAATGAACCAACCGCATGGTTCAATCGCACGACTGAACCAAACTAATGGTTCAGTCGCACGTTTGAAGAGTGCCAACCTATAAATACAACTCAATTCGTGAAAAACAGGGAGATTCGATCAAGTTTAATTCCATACGAACCCTAGCCGTCCAGAACCTTCCAAATCGTTCTCCAAGTTCATAGAACACATTAGATCGATTCCTTATCGATTTCTAACGTTAGTTTCAATCCCTGATTGATTCTTCATGTGTTCTCACTGATTGGATCGCCAATCAAATAGGATTCCGCACTATTTGATCCGGTATACACGTGATCTCTACGTATTTCAGTCGAATACCAGGTCCTAACAGATTGCATCCTTATGTTCATGGCTTCCAGCCATTTGTCCCAATCCAAATTGGACATAGCATCTTGGTATATGGTTAGCCTACAGGGGTCAACCACATAGCATCCATTCTTGGAATATCCATATCTCTTAGATGGAATACTAACTCTACCAGATTTGTGAACGTTTTGTGTGTATTGATTAACCTCTTGATTATCATCAACAACCTCTTGTTGATAGCTAGTGTCAACCATAAGTGTATCGGCTTGTGGATCTTGATCCTTATCAAGTTCCACACTTCTATATATCATTCCTTCTATAAGGAACTCGGTTTCCAAGAACTTAGCCTTTCGAGCAATAAATACTTTTGCTCTGTTAAGTCAAAGAAACAGTATCCTATAGTCTCTAGGATATTCAACTAATCTACACTTTCTTGGTCCGGGTCATATTCATAATATGAGCCTTAAATAGCAATTCGAAAACCCAAAATGATAAATATGGTAAGCTCATAGCCATAATAAATTGAACCATATCGAAATAGGGATCAGTTTCTCCTTTATCAGAATGAAGAACATAGATAGTTATGTAGAGTTGATTTTCTACTTCATTATTGATGATTTTGAATATTTCAAAAACTTCATACTTATGTGTCATCAAGTGCACACAATAATAACGACTGTAATTGTTGGTAAAAGTAATGAAGTATCTTTCACCAATCTTTGTCATTGTCTTAAAAGGACCACATACATCCAACTGCATCATTCCTAATAAGTCTTTTGGTTCACACTTATCAAATGAAACATTTTCATTTGTTTCCAAAAGACCATTCTTTTGAAGTGTTTGAATCCAATTCTTGTTTATCTGACCAAGATGACAATGTCAAAGATAATAATAACTTAAACCCATTTTAAGTTTCTTGGTGCTTAATGTGTATAATGAGTTATTATAGGACGAATTATCATGAACCAATTCATGGATATCATTAAAAAAGCATATCCTTAAAATGAAATACATCATCCATAAAACTTAATACCATTATTTACAAACTTTAAATCATGATCATATTGTTTTAGTAGGAAACATTAATTATGTCCCTAGTCAAACTAGGTGCATACAAAATGTTTTGAGAACAACTTCCAAACCATTTGAAAGTCTTAAAACAGAGTTTCCCTCCTTGAAGCGCACATTTCTTTTGAACCCCTTTGCAACAATTGCAAGTATGAGTCTCACATCCGGTATCCAATACCCATGTGTTTGTAGAAATGATATTTAATACAATGTGTGAATCATGGAAATTGTATTTGAGGTTGGCCCAACATCCTTCTTGTCTTTAAACTCCTTGAGATAGGAGGGACAATTCCTTTTTATTGTCCTATCTCTCCATACTCAAAGCATGGATCGTTCTCCGTTACCTTAGGCTTCATAAGCTTAGGTTTTTCAAGGTTTCGCTTTAACCTTTGCTTTGATGTATTCCTTTCCTTTGGTAATAATTGCCTTATGATCGAGATTGGCCATTTCTTATAGCCCCCCTCATTGATCGAGAGAATAGGTAGAACCTCTCTACCCATCCCTGCCTCGATTCCCTTGAGCATTGCGTGAAGTTCACCGATGCTCTTTTCCGACCCGTTCATATTACAGTTTATTATGAATGTCTCAAACCTTTAGTTAGGCAA
Source organism: Flaveria trinervia (assembly GCA_025506515.1). Classification (NCBI taxonomy): domain Eukaryota; kingdom Viridiplantae; phylum Streptophyta; class Magnoliopsida; order Asterales; family Asteraceae; genus Flaveria; species Flaveria trinervia. The sequence continues at coordinate 33,622,008 of CM046446.1, forward strand.
TCAAGGATCAAATCCTTGGCCAAATACTTTGAGACAGGATAGTTAAGCATCTTGAGGCTATCAATGTGGCTTTTCATCTTAAGAATATATAAGATGATATCGATTGGGTTTCTTCCATGTGACATGCATAAAGTGTTTGAACCGTTTCGAAGCAATCTACTAAAGTTTGTTGAAGGAACATTTCTTCAACTAGATTATCATGTCATATGCCCCATGATGCTCGAAACCCTTTTGGAATTCAGGAATCATATTCCCAACATGAAGTAGGATACTTGCACAGAATCCTTAGTGTGCCTAAGCCAATCGTCAAAAAGCCTTAACATCGACAGCATTGGTTGGTGAGGTATGGGATCGTCAAGGACATAGGCCTTTACTCATTCTTTAGAACAATTCTCAAGTTTCAAAATTGAGTCCATAAGGTAATTATGGTAAGGACGATCCCTCTCGAGAATAGATCTCAGTGATAGGGAAGGGACGATCAGGGTGGTAGCGTTATAGTTAGCGGTCATCACTACAATAATTGACAAAGTTCATTTTAGTATTTCTGATAATTTATTTCAATCGTTAGTACCCTTAAATGTCTCATAGACAATTAACAATTAAAATCTACAATCCAACGTTACATTTAAATGATAGTTAGGTGACCTTTATCCCATTATTTAAATTAACAAGGTAGTCAACAGTTGACAATTGCAATCTATTGCAACTTCTAGTCTTATGGGACGGTTAAACATCATATGTTTAGTCTACATGATTAATCCCATCAACACCATTATACGCCATGCTTCGGTTATCCTAATCACATGGGTTCCAATTCAAGTCGGCCTACTTACACACACGTGTGAGTTTTCACATACAAGCGGTTAGGTGACCTTTATCCCATAAGTACGTTAGACTCACCACAAAGATACAAGTTCCCTACAAGTGGTTAGGTGACCTTTATCCCACAAATAGTTCCCAAGTGATTCGAGTGTCGTGTAAAAGGATGGTGATAGACATGTTACCAAAGGGATTTAAGTTTCCATTAATTCTAGACTTTGAAAACTCTATGTACCTTGTCATTGCATGCTTACAAATACTTGGTACCCTATGGTTCTTTTAATAAAACCCATTTTATTATGAAATCATTAATCCTTTTAATAACCATTTATTAACACTTAATGATTAAGAGCCATTTTTATATTAGCTTGTTAACATCACTTTTATTAAGATTGTTTATCATATCCAAATATCACACAATCATTCACAAAATCACAATAAAACAAGCATAATATAAACAACCACATGTGCATAACCATAGCTACTATTGTGACCACAATTTTTTGCCATCACAAGTGTGGTCATTAGGTCTTTCCTAAGGGTTAGCAATAACAAAAAATTGAGATCACAATGGATCTCCCACTTGATGTCGCATCCGTATGCTTCAAGTCCACTTTGTGTCTCCCTTTTGTGCTTCCTTCCCGAGCATCTTCTTTTACATATAATATATCCTAATACATATTTTCTAGTAAAAGATAAATACTCCTAATCTATTATTACATCCCAATGAATAAATAGATAAATTAGAAGCACAAAACTTACAACCTAATTGAACGAAATAACCAAAACCAAACATGCAACAAAACCAAAACAACACAAGGTCTAAGCTAGGTTATGCACAATCAAATGAACAATCACAAACATCGTTCAACAAACAAAATAAACCCCATTAAACCCCAAATTTTCAGCCAACATAAACTGAAAATTAGGGTTTGTTTGTCCAAACAAACAACAGCCAAAACATGTCAACCAATTGACATTCCTATCTTTCAAAGTTTAATCATAAGCATGAAGATATAACTTTGAAAGACATGGGGTTTATTAAATCAACCAAAATCAGCCTCTAATGAGTTGATAAACATCCTTTAAAACCGATTTTACAAGGATAATGATGCGAGTTTCCACATAACCGGCTCTAAATGCCATTGAAGGGGTTTGTTGGACCATTTACAACTTGTTTAACCATTTAAACATATGAAACGCAGCGGAATATACTACTTTAAACATGTTAAAGTTTCTGAAAATTACCATTATCATGTGAAAACAACAAACCCATAGACAAAAGGATCTTTATTATGTGAAAAGCAAGCATACAATATGAACAAGAACACCCAAAAACATGACATTATCATACCATAATACTACCTTTCAAGATGCTGTCAAAAACGACCAAAGAGAAGGCAGAAATGAGTCTGAAAAGGGCCAAGACTTCAAGGGTAGATGTCCTCAAGTGTCCATACCCACAAGCCCTTCAAACACCTAGCTAGTTAGGAAGCTTGACACCAAAGTTCTACACCAAGAAACCTTCAAACACGAAATTTTCAGCCTATTTTTGAGCTGAAAAAATCCGAAAATAATTTGGCCTTGTAGAGAGCTTTTGTTGCTTAAGTGTGTGTGAGAGAAGGTGAGATGATAGAAGAGTGTTCAAGTGAGTAATGTCACGCAAGAACCAAGACAAAAAATGGGTGTTTCAAGGGCGGCCGAAATTAGCCCATTTCAAATGGGTTTCCCACCCATTTCAAGGTTTATAAAATTAACTCTTTCAATCCCTTAAATTTATAAAATTAAAACCTATTTTAATTTTATAACATTAACACAATTTTATTTGTCATTATTTAACCAACTTAAACAGTGAAACAAATAATATCTCATGAACAAATTATCCATATAATGTTGTTCTATCACAAAAGCAATAATTTAGAAAACCCATTTTCTAAATTGGTGTCAATATTTATTTGTATGATCTTATCAACAAACAAATATTTACTCGTGTATGTTCGGCTTATTATTGTGTATGACCCGACTTGGATCATAATGTACTAACCACATCAATCTTGTATGTGTCTTGGGCATACAAGATCCAACAAGACCATCTCAGCTTGGGTAGATATCTCAACTTAACTTTCTTATAGTGCAGGTACGCCCAGAAAGACCAATCAATACATGGTATGTGGATAGTGGGTGTAGTCGGCACATGACATGCAATACTGCCTTGTTACACGACTTTAAGTCAAAAGTTGAACTCATGTCGCCTTTGGTGGTGATGCAAGAGGAAAAATAACCGGAGAAGGAACAATATCAAATGGGATAATAAGCTTTGATAAAGTAAACTTCTGTTCACAGTTGAACATTAATCTTTTAAGTGTATCTCAAATGTTTGAAAAATAATATTCTGTTCTATTTGATGATTCATTCTCTTATGTTTTGAAGCCAGGTTCCAAAATAAGCAAAGATTGGTGATTGTTATAGCTGAGAAAGACAGAGAGTATAAAAATTGGATATGTCTCATGTTGATCCTTCAACTGAACAACATGCCTAATTGCTAAGGCATCAAATGATGAAGCCACTTTTGGCATAGACGTCTCGGTCAGAAATCAAATTTCAAGAATATGAACAAGCTTGTAGCAGGGAATCATGTCATTGGACTTCCATCTAAGAAGTTTTGCAACAAACGATCACTGCTCAGCATGTTTGAAGGGAAAGCAACACAGAGTGTCTTATAAGTCCAAGCCTATAAATTCAACATCCCAACCTCTTCAGATGTTACATATGGACCTTTTTCGACCAACAAACATCAAGAGTATGGACGAAAATCATATTGTTTTTTTTCGCTGATGACTACACAAGATTTCATGGGTTTTCTTCTTTATGCCAATCTGAAACAACTGATTTACTAAAAGAATTTATCATTAAAGTGAAAATCAATTAGACAATAAAGTGAAAATAATAAGAAGTGATAATGGAACGGAATTGAAAAATGCTAACATTGAAATGTTTTGGTGCTCAGAAAGGATAGCTCATCAATTAGTGCCCCCAAAACTCTCCTCAACAAAATGGAGTTGCTGAAAGGAAGAATAGAACACTAATTGAAGCTGCTAGTTCTATGTTAGCTCATGCAAAGATTCCTATAACTTTTTGGGATGAAGCAATTGTTGGGTTTGTTAGACCTTAGTCAAACTAGTTAACCATTTAAACTATCAAAACGCAGCGGAATAAAACCTTAGTATGTTCATTTGTAATCTGAAATTAAGGTTCATTTCATAAATCACAAAAACCCAAGGACATAGGATCATTCATATGTGTTTTAACTAGCTACCAACAAGAAGTAACAACCCAAAAGGAAACATACATACTACCTTTTGTAAGCTGCTGAAAACGAATATTGATGAAGAAAGTGAGGTTCTTGAATGACCAAGACACCAAGGAGAGGTTTCCTCAAGCATCCATACCCACAAGCATCATGCAAACACCTTGTTGCTAGGATTTGAGCACCAAAATCGAGTCAAGAAAGCGGCTGGAGCTTTGTTCTAGCCGTGAACTTAAGGAAGCTCCTTGAGCTTTGTTCGAGCCAAGAACTCTTTCTTCCAAAAGAAGAGTTTATGTTCTTGTGACCCTTTTGCATATGAGAGAGAGAGAGAGAGAGTTGGATGAAGTGTGTGTATGTTCAAGAAGTGAAGAGAGCTCAACAAAGAGGCCAAAGGAGACCCCTAAAGGGGCGGCCAAATGTTTTTTTCATTTGGGGTTTTCCCCCCAAACCCATTTATATTGTTATGTTATATAATTACCCCTTAATTATATAACTTATACACACACTCCTACTATTTGATGTTATTTAATCAAATTAACAACATTATAAATAATATCCATGAACAAAATATCCATATAGGTTGTTCAATCTCATATGGAACTTATTTAGAAAACCCATTTTCTAAATTGGTGTATTTAGTTAATTGCATGATCATATCATCAAATAAATATTAATTGGTGTTTGCTAAGCTTGTTATTAGGTATGACCCAACTTGGATCATAACGTACTAACCACATCAATGTTCTATGCGTCTTGGGCATAAAGAATCCAACAATCTCCCACTTGCACAAGATTCATAGAAGATTGATGCAAGCAGTAAATACCGCCAAACAACGGTTTACTACCCTCAATACGCATGACTGAAAAGCCATTCAATAACATCATCCCCTTCAAGTATCCAACTTAAAATGATTTAGGTGAATCAATCATTTATCCTTTTGTTACGGATGACATGTTAAATACAAAGACATAGAATGATCATTCCTTGTTGATTTAACTTAATCAGGCCTTAGACATCTTGCTCTCAACGAATAAGAGGAACAAATTCCATCTTGACTACATACGTTTTTCATAATCACCTCGTGTCACTCCTGAACATAGCCTTATGCACTGCCCATTATTTCAGAGTAGCGAAGAACTAGCAAAAGGTATAAATTTGGTGAATATCAAAACCCAATATGTTATGAGGTCAGAGGATAGCAAATGATATTCGCCTTTACTCAAATTTACTTATGATCAATCTAGAAGATTCCATGTAGTAAAATTGAGATGTGGGTCAGTCTAATATTTGTATCCCACAAATATCTATGAATCTTGGCAGCAACCAATTGCTCTATATTCATTCCTTATGAATATCCACCAATGCATGTTCATAATAGTCTTACGTTCATATTTGTTCCCACAAACATGACCGACTACGAACATTTGGAATAATAAACATATTCGTGGATGTATACATGCTAAAATGAATATAACTCAAAATATCACAAGTATATAAAGAGTTAAACATTACATTGTTTCAAACTTTTAATACTAAACAGATCAATTCCAGTCACTAGAATATCGAAGTCCTAAGGCACAAGTATGACTTTCATGTTTTGTCTTTTCAAGGAGCTTCGTAAGTGGATCCGTAGTGTATTGATCGGTGTGAACTTTACGAATACATATTTTTCTCTTTTCAACCTCATCTCTTATGTAGTTGAATTTCCGCTCAATGTGCCTAGCCTTTTGAAGAGGACAGGTACCTTGATTTATGCAATCGTACCCTCGTGATCACAAAAGGATTTCTAGGTTTTGAATGGTAGAGACCACCCCAGGTAGACGATAATTTCTTTTATCCAGCAGCTACCTGAGCTGCTAATGATGCGGCAACGTATTCGTATTTTATAGGTGGACAATGCTACTCCATTCATAATGAAGACATACCCCGATTGTGATCGAGAACCATCTCGAACGGTTTGGAACTCGTATCCGTGTAACCCTTTACAATGAGTTCGTCTTCATCAGATCCATATATTAGAAACATTCCCTTAGTCCTCCTAAGGTATTTCAATATACTTTTAATAACCATCCACTGGCTATTACCTAGATTCTGCTGATATCTGCTTGTCATGATTAACGTGCATGACGCGTCTGATCTAGTGCATATCATCGCATGATGGATCCTATAGCTGACGCATATGGGATATCCTTCATTTGATACTGCTCACCCTTTGAGCTTGGACATTAAGATGTACTCAATATTGCCCCTCTTCGAATAGGTACCATACCTTTCTGAGAGTTTTCCATCTTGAACCCTTTCAAGACTTTATCAATATATGCACTTTGATTTAAACCTATCAACTGCCTCGATCTATCCCTATAGATCTATATTCCCAAAATATAGGCGGCTTCACCGATATTTTATGGAAGAACAACTTCCAAGCCAGGTTTTGACACCTTCCACGGTTGGAGTATCATTCCAAAACGTAGTATGTCATTAACATACAATACTAAGAATGTTATTATGCTCCCAATAGCCTTCTTATATACACAAGCCTAATTAGCGTTCTTGATGAAACCAAATTTTGATCTCTTCATCAAAACGTTGATTCCAACTTCTAGATGCTTGATTCAATCCATAGATTGACTTCTTAACTTGCATACTTTTAGGATGTTGTGGATCGACAAAACCATCTGACTGGACCATATGGACAGTCTCTTCGAGATGTCTATTAAGACAAGCGGTTTTGACATCCATTTGCCAAATCTCATAGTCATAATATGCAGCTATGGCAAATAATAACCTAATTGACTTTAGCATTACCACAGGCGAGAAAATCTCATCATAATCAACCCCTTGATTTTGAGTGAAACCTTTTGCTACAACTCTTGCTTTGTGAGTATCCAAGTTTCCATGTATATCTATTTTCATCTTGAAACCCACTTGCATCCAACCGGTTTGGAGTTAAGTGGGGGTCAACTAATTCCTAAACTTGATTGTCATACATGGATTGCATCTCAACGTTCATGGCATCCAGCCATTTGTCACAATCAAAATTGTACATTGCTTCATGGTATGTAGTTTGCTCATCGAAGTCAACCACATAGCATCCATTTATGAAAAATCCATATCTTTCAGGCGAAATGCTAACTTTACCAGATCTGCGAACATTTTGTGTGTATTGACCACCTCTTGATCATCATCAACAACCTCTTGTTGATAGCTAGTGTCAACCAAGTGTGTATCGGCTTGTGGATCTTGATCCTCATCAAATTCCACTATTCTATATGTTATTCCTTCCATAAGGAATTTAGTTTCCAAGAACTCAGCCTTTTGAGCAATAATTACTCTTGCTCTGTTGGATCAAAGAAGTAGTATCATATACAGTCTTTGGGATATCCAACAAAAATACACTTAGTGAATCGACTATCTTAGTTAGGACCATATTCAAATATGGCCTCGAAGAGCATTGCGAAACCCCAAAATGATAGAGCTATAGAGCTTATAGCCATCATAGATTGAACCATATCCATAGGGTTCGATTTCTCCTTTCAGACACACCATTATGTTGTGGTGTTCCAGGTGGAGTAGGTTGTGAGACGATCCCACAACCTTTTAGATGGTACTGAAAAGCATCATTGAGGTATTCACCTCTCTATCTGAACGAAGAACTTTGATAGTTTTATAGAGTTGATTTTCTACTTCATTCTTGAAGGTTCTGAACATTTCAAAAGCTTCAAGTTTATATGTCATCATGTACATATAACCATAGCGACTAAAATCATAGGTAAAGGTAATGAAGTATCTATCACCATTTCTAGTCATTGTGTTTAAAGGGCCACATACATCCGAATGTATGATACCCAATAAGTCTTTTGCCCTCTTGTTAATGCCACTAAAGGGCGACTTGGTCATCTAGTTTGTAAACAAGATTTAAACTTATTGAATGAAACATTTTCATTTGCTCTTCAAAAGACCATTCTTTTGAGGTGTTTGAATCCGATTCTTGTTTATGTGACCAAGACGACAATGCCCAAATATAAGAATCACTTAAACCCATTTTAAGTTTCTTGGTGCTTGTTTGGTATAATGAGCTATTATAGGATAATCATTATGAACCAATTCATAGATTCCATTAAAAGGCATAGCCTTGAAATAAAATACATCATCCACACAAACATAAATACCATTGTTAGCAATCTTTAATTCATAATCACATTGTTCTAAAAGGGAAATCAAAATTATGTTGTTTAGAATAACTTCTAAACTATTCGAAAGTTTAAAAATATTGTCTCCTTGGGCTTCGACATCAACTTTTGCTCCGTTGCCCATGTAGAGACTTGTGTCTCCCTTTTTGAAGTGCTTATTTCCTATGAACCCCTGCAATAAATTGCAAAACGAGTTCCACATCCGGTATCCAATACCGTGTTTGAAGAAATAACATTTCAACCAATGTGAATTATGAAAGTAGTACATGAGGTTTGCCTAGCATCCTTCTTGTCTCCCAACTCTTTGAGATAGGTTGGATAATTCCTTTTCCAATGTCCTATCTATCCACACTCAAAGCATGGATCGTTCTCCATTACCTTAGGCTTCTCAAGCTTAGGCTTTGGAGGATCTGCTTTTGCCTTTCCAATCCCCTTTCCTTTGATATGCCCCTTTCCTTTCACAACATTTGCCTTGGGATCAGGAAATGGCCTCTTCTTATTGCCTTCCTCATTGATCGAGAGAACAGGCAGAACCTTTCTACCGATCCCTACCTCACCAATGCTCTTGTCCCACCCGTTCATATTGTAAATCATTTATGAACGTCTCAAACCTATTAGTTAGGCCATTAAGGATCAAATCCGTGGCCAACTCCTTTGAGACGGGACAATTAAGCCGCTCAGGGCGATCAACGGGCCTTTTATCTTAAGAACATAAGATGATACCGATTGGGTTTCTTCCATATGACAAGCATGAAGTACTCGAACCGTTTCAAAGCACTTTACCCTAGTTTGTTGAAGGAACATTTCCTTCACTGGGTATTATGTCATATGCCCCATGTTGCTCCAAGTCCTTTTGGAGTCCGGGAATCATAGTTCCCAACATGAGGCAGGAAACCTGCATAGAATCCTCAGTGTATTGAAGCCAATCGTCATAGGCCTCAACATCCTCAGGGTCGGGTTGGTCAGGAATAGGATCGTCAAGGACATAGGCCACTTTCCCATGCTTGAGAACAATTCTCAAGTTTCGATACTAGTCCATAAAGTTATTATGCTCAAGACGATCCCTCTTTAAGATGGTTCTCGGTGATAGGGTAGGGACGGTCGGTGTAGTAGCATTGTTGTTTGCGGCCATTACTACAAAATTACAAAGTTTATTTTAGTATTTTTGAAAAATTGCATTTTAATTATTAATACCCTTTACACGTCACATAGACAATTAACAATTAAAATCTAGAATCCATGTTACATTTAAATGATGGTTAGGTGACCTTTATCCAATTATTTAAATTAACATTTGGGTTTACAACCTATTGCAACCTATTGCAATTGCAATGTTACATTTAAAATCGGTTAGATTGAAAATCTAGAATCCAACATTACATTTAAATGAAGGTAGTTAACATTCGACAATTGCAACCTATTGCAACTTCTAGCTTTATGGGATCGGTTAAACATCTTATGTTTAGTCGGGCATGTAACATCCCATCAACACCATTGTACGCCATGCTTCGGTGACCCTATGCATATGGTTTCCAATTCAAGTTGTCCTACTTACACACACGTGTGAGTTTACACATACAAGCGGTTAGGTGACCTTTATCCCACAAATATGTTAAGCTCACCTCAAACACACAAGTTCCCTAAAAGTGGTTAGGTGCCTTTATCCCACAAGTAGTTCTCAAGTTATTCAAGTGTCGTGTAAAAGGATGGTGTTTAACTTGTTTCCAAAGGATTTAAGTTTCCATTAATTCTAGTTATGAAAACTCTATGTATCTTGTATTCGCATGCTTTCAAATACATGGTACCCTATGGTTCTCTTTTAATAAAACTTCTTTTATTTTGAAATCATTGATCCTTTTAATAACCTTTTATTAGTCTATTAATGATTAAGAACCAAAAATTCAGCTTGTTATGATAATTTATTTAGATTGTTAAGCATATCCATATATCAAACAATCAACATAAAATGAATAATCAAACAAGCATATATCAAACAACCACATGTGCATAACCATAGCCACTATGTTGACAACACTTGTTTGCCATGACAAGTGTTATCATTTGATCTTTCCTAAGGGTTGAACAAAAAACAAAGACGAGATCTCCAGAGACCCCCACTTGAACTTGCATCCAAATGCTTCAAGTCCTTCTCTTGTTTCTTCCTTTAGTGCTTCCATCTTGTGCATCTTCTTTTACAAAATTTATATCCTAATACAAATTTTCTAATAAAGGAAAACATACTTAATCTATCTATTACATCACAAATGAATGAATAAACAGATTACATCCAAACACAAGCATAAAGGAATAATTATTACAACCCATAAGAATGAAATCAACCAAAACAAACATCCATTCAAAACCAAATCAACACAAGTTCAAGGCTAGGTTATGCACCAATATGAAACATCATATACAACATTCAAGAAACAAATAAACCCCCATATGACCCTAAATTTTCAGCCAACATAAACCAAGAATTTAGGGTCTTTTGTCAAAACAAAACACAATCAACCATTTGATATCTTTTCTTTCAAGGTTTAATCACAAGCATGTTAGATATAACCTTGAAATATTGGGGATTTATAATATCACCACAAAACAGCCCCTATAAGGTTGTTAAAGCCACATAAATCCAATTTTACAAGGATAAATGAAACTAGTCATCCACATATCCGGCTCTAGATGCCAATGTTGGGTTTGTTGGACGTTAGTCAAACTAGTTTAACCATTTAAACTATCAAAACGCAGCAGAATAAAACCTTAGTATGTTCATTTGTAATCTGAAAATTAAGGTTCATTTCATATCTTCAACAAATCCAAGGACATAGGATCATTCATATATGTTTGAACTAGCTATCAACAAGAAGTAACAACCCAAAAGGAAAACATACATACTACCTTTTGTAAGCTGCTGAAAAAAAATATTGATGAAGAAAGTGAGGTTCTTGAACGACCAAGACACCAAGAGAGGTGTCCTCAAGCATCCATACCCACAAGCATCATGCAAACACCTTGTTGCTAGGATTTGAGCACCAAAATTGAGTCAAGAAAGCTGTTGGAGCCTTGTTCCAGCCGTGAACTCAAGGAAGTTGCGGGAGCTTTGTTCCAGCCATGAACTCTTTCTTCCAAAAGAAGAGTTGATGTTCTTGTGACCCTTTTGCTTATGAGAGAGAGAGAGAGAGAGAGCTGGATGAAATGTGTGTATGTTCAAGAAGTGAAGAAATCTCAACAAAGAGGCCAAAAGAGACCCCTAAAGAGGCGGCCGAAAGTTTTTTTCATTTGGGGTTTTCCCCTGAAAACCATTTATATTGTTAAACATATAATTAAAATAAGTTATGTAATTACCCCTTTATTATATAACTTATACAAACACTCCTATTGTTTGATGTTATTTAATCAAATTAAACAACATTATAAATAATATGAGATTGAACAACCTATATGGATATTTTGTTCATGGTTATTATTTATAATGTTGTTTAATTTGATTAAATAACATCAAATAATAGGATTGTGTGTATAAGTTATATAATTAAAGGGGTAATTATAACTTAACAATATAAATGGTAACTTTGATAACTTTATTATCCCACCAACTCAAGTTCCAAATTTTAATCCACATTCTTCTAACTTGTTACATGAGTTTTCCAACTTGAATCAAACAAATCTGGATGTTAATGTTTAATGTGATCAGATTCCTACATCTCGTATTCACAAGAATCATCCAATTTCTCAGATTATTGGTTCATTGAATGAAAGAACAACAAGGAGTAAAACAGAACAAGCAAACGTATGCTTATACTCTTGTATTCTTTCTCAAATTGTTAATAAAAATGTTACCGAAGCATTAAAGGACAATGGTTGGATAGAAGCTATGCAAGAAGAATTACTTCAATTTCGCAAACAAGAACTGTGGAATTTAGTGGATTTACTTGAAGGAGAAAATGCTATAGGCACGATATGGTTGTTTAGAAATAACACTGATGATCATGGTATAGTTATAAGGAACAAAGCAAGACTTGTTGCACAAGGATACACACAGGAAGAAGGGATAGATTATGATGAGGTATTTGCACCAGTTGCAAGACTTGAATCCATTCTCGTTTTCCTGGCTTATGCTTCATTCATGAAATTTAAGGTGTATCAAATGGATGTAAAGGGTGCATTTTTATATGACCCTATCACTGACGATGTGTTTGAGAAGCAACCTCCAGGCTTTGAGGATGCAGAATTTCCACATCGAGTGTATAAGCTGAGTAAAGCTTTGTATGGACTTCATCAAGCCCCTAGAATTTGGTATGAGACATCATCACAACACTTAATCCAACATGGATACACAAGAGGGAAAAGTGATCCAACTTTATTCATAAAGAAGGATAATGATGATCTCTTATATGTACAAGTGTATGTTGATGATATCATATTTGGTTCTACAAGTTCAAAGTTGTGCAATGAATTTGAAGAAATCATGAAATCTCGATTCCAAATGAGTTCTATGGGAGAGATTAATTTCTTTCTTGGACTTGAAGTCAAGCAAACTAACGATGGAATTTTCATCAATCAAAAGAAGTTTGTTGACAAACTCTTAAAGAAATTTAAGTTGCAAGACTGTCAGTCCATACGAACTCCAGCACATGTTAACACTAAGATCGAACCTGATCTAAAAGGAAAATCTATTGGCCAAACGTTATACAGATCAATGATTGGTTCTTTGATGTATCTTACTGCATCTAGACCAGACATTATGTATGTTGTTTGTGTATGTGCGAGGTATCAATCAGACCCAAAAGAATCTCACATAATTGTTGTCAAAAGAAAATTTAGGTATCTCAAAGGTAAACCAGCCATTATATGTTGTTTGGTTGCAAAATCAATTACTGGACTATGGGTTCAATTTTCTTAAAACACCAATTTACATTGATAACACACCTGCTATGTTCATAACAACTAATCCTATTCAATACTCGAAAACAAAACATATCAAAATTCGATATCATTTTCTCATAGATAACACTAAAAAGGGATTAATTGGCAGATCTATTTACTGAAGCCTTCCTACCAGGACGGTTTGACTATTTAGTAGAATCAATTGGTCTTATAAATCATATGTGATCTCCCTAAATCAAAAGATCATAATAAGTGATACTCTCATTGTTAATTGCCTATTTATATTTTGTGTGTGTGTGATTTTTGTTTTCCATAGAAAAATCAAATACAAAAATATATTTCAAAACTACAAAAATAGGGGCTTTTAGAAAGGATTATGTTTTTGCAACATGTGAGAAATGATAGTACATTAGTGAGATCAGTTGCATACTTCACTCATTAATAAAGTGTAGATATGATCACATATGCTGTGTAGACAATATCTCACTATTATGCTCAAAAAGTAAATTCTTGTGATCAAAATAAACATAGATGCTTGTGTGTATTCATCTGAGTACTTTTGAGTTGTTTTAGCTAATCCAATTGAATGTTTGTTAAGTTACACCTCTCACACCTGTTGATACTATGTGAAATCATGAGATCTGTTACAAGCATCATTTTATTTCTCTGTTATGAGTGATCATAGACCTGAAGTGCTGAGATATCCTCTGTTGTAAGTGATTATAGACCTAGATTCTCTTTATGATGCAAAAAGATGCCAATGTGCACAAACTATTCAAATGAATAGTTAGAGCTGATCAACTGGTTATCCATGATCATCCTCTATTATTTTAAGTAACATGAACTTGGTGATATACATGATTGACGTAATAAGTTGAGTATGTGTTCTTTCTTGCATATCATGATGATGGTTGAGCTCTCTAGTCTCCGTATGTTTTACATCATGTCATACCTAAATCTACCCTATCAATCCAAGAATTGAAAAAGTAAGTGAGTTGATAAATTTGTTAAAAACACTTATTGTCTATCCTTAGATCTTGAGTCTCCTTGATGTGATATCACTAACCTGGAACACCCTTCATCATGATTTATTCATTGTCTATGATTATCCATATTTGTTTTATTTTAATATGCTGATATTCATTAATATGATCTCACTGGAGACATTAAATCTTTGTTTATCTTAGATTTTGATTCTATTTTCATTTTGCTTTTATGCATGCTTTTGTGTGTGAAGGTAATGTCACAATGTGTTGTGTGATCTTATTCTCTTTCCTAAGAAACTTATAAGTTTTTAAAACTTAAAAGTTTAGGGGGAGTAATAAATGAAAGAGTTGTTCTCAGAATATGAGTTGTTCTCAGAAAATAATCATAATCAAAATCAAAATTTAAAATGTTGAATTGAAAGGATGATGCTATATGTTCAAAGTATAGGTGTACATTGAAAATGTAATTTGTTTGAAAAATATAATATGAACCTACATAATTTTTGCAAATAAAAATGCTTCATAAGTTGAAAATTAGATGATATTTGATTTTATGTTGAGACTAAAATGAAGGGACAAAATAAATTTAAAAATAAATAGAAAATAGAATTTTGTGAATTGAAAGTACAAAATTCAAAAAGTTCAAAATTGGGGAATTAAATAGTAATAAGTGTGCAAGTGAAGAAATTGGAAATCACAAATGTTTAAATCATGAAAGTCAACACATGCACCTAAACAGTGCTTATGCGCCTCAATAGGAGCATGATGAAATTTTTTGGAATTATTCAAGTGTTTGGACGTTTGATTCATTCCCATGCGTCTAAACAGTTATAATACATCTATGAAAATTACAAGTGTTGGGTGTTTGTGATAATCCTCTCCGTCTAAATAGTGAATGAGTTTGTTTGTCTAAGTGTTAGACGTTTGACATGTCTCATGCGTCTACATAGTTTCAAATTTCAAGTGTTAGACGTTTTACAAAGTCCATGAGACTGAACAGTGCAAAAACGCCTAAACAATGCTTATGCGTCTAAACAGTTCCCAAGCGTCTGAGTTAAAACGCACAAACAGTGCTCATGCGTCTAACAAAATAAGTGAATTTTAGGGTTTTAAATGCCTAAACAGGGATCATACGACCAAACAGGGCTCATACGCCTAAATTTTCACTTATATAAATTGAACACTTATGTGTATTTCTCATTCACACTCAAAATTTCTCAAACAAAAACCCCTGAACTTGCGACTGTCGAGAATCATCATATCCTCATTTCATTAGAAATCATATCAAATCCTGTTGATTATACATAGTATTTCAATATATAAACGTAAGTTTGTGATTCAAATCTCAAATTTTTCATTTAAATCAGTGCATTGACATAGGCGTTTGAATGCTATTTGGGCGTTCGAACCCTATATAATTCAAATTTAACTAATCAAATGTGAATCATATCTAAAATTGACACTGGATTATTAATAAGAACATGTTTGCGAGTTTGTTGATGTATTATTTTTAATGTTAAAGTGAATACGATTTGATGATGATTAACTCAGTCAGTTTTTCATAGTCGAAGAAGAAGAAGATGAACAGACAGTCATATTTTAAATAAAAATAAAATAAAAAATAATAATAATAATAAGTTAATTTTTTTTAAAAAGAAGTAAATCAAAATTGAAATGTTAGATAATGAATTCAAAATGAATAAAGATTAATGTTTTAAAACTTGAAATCTCAATTCAAAAGTAAAAATAAAAAGGTCAAATTCAAAAGTCAAAATCAAAAGTCATATATAGAAATAAATTTCATTATTCAATATTCAATGTTCTCATAATTCATTTGTTGTGTTTTGCAAATGGCAGAATTAAAATTTGAGCTAAAGCATAATGTGGCTGCTTTCTTAAATGATGAAAACAGAGAAGCAATTGGACATGAAGAAATTTTCAGATTTCTGCTCAGAACAAAGTATGTATATGCTATGTGTGCAAGACCAATGATCAATGGAAGAATGATTAAGAGATTCTGGAGAACTGCTCAGATTGAAAGACATGATGAAGGAAACAATGTGCTAAGAGCTTTTATTACAACGGAAAGAATGCTTGAAGTATCTGAAGAAGCAATCAGAATAGCTCTAAGACTTGGTGACAATGATCCTTAAGACTTATCAGAATATTCTTTCAATGAATGTAGAGAGGTTTTTCTATAAATGGGTCATCCAGATCATTTTCCGAAAAAGCAATTTTTCAGAGCTAGGGTGTTTAAGCATTGGAAGCGTTTATGCTATATTTTTCAACATTGCGTGTCTAAATGAAGTGCTGGTTGGGATTCATTCCCTATAGACATTGAATCTCCCATTATTGCCTTAGCTACAAACAGAAGATTCAATATGTCTAAGTGCATAATGAATGGTTTCATTTTCAATCTTGAAAGAGGAGTGAGGCATAATACTTGATGTATCCAAGATTCATCCAACTTCTCATTAATGAAGCAAATCCAGATTTTTATGCTCAAGAGTTACTGGTAAAAAGATACATTTAGAGCACATGTCAGAAGCTATTTACAAAAGACTGGCAATGATCACTGGTGCTCAAAACATTCCAGTATTTGAGTATATGAGGAATGTATCAATGGATGAAGTAGATATTAATCAGCCACACTTTCATCTAACTGAAGAAGAACCAATGGATCCAAATGATGTAATTGAGGATGTAGAAGTTGATGAAGAAAGTGAGGATGATGTCTCTGAAAGCTCATCAAGTGAAGAAAGTGATAACAATGATGATGATGATGTAAATGATGGTGCCCTTGAAGCACATCAAGAAGAAACTGAAGAAAGAAATGAAGAAGATACTGGAGATGAACCACAACCTATGAATGAAGGAAATATGGATGTCATTCATGAGGATGTTGTACAAGAAATGGATTCACAAAATCAAACCTTTGATTCTGATTTTATGAATTATATATTACAATCCAGTATTTGAATTTGATGCAAATGAAGGAGTAGAAGAAATTCCTGTTAGTATGTCACATAATGTGTCTATACAAACAGAGGAGATGGTGGACATTGATGAGATTAACAAATTGAAAGAAGAAAATTTGAGTAAAGAGAAAGAGATTGAAGAGTTGAAATTGGAGAATGAAAGGATGAAAGAGATAAACATATCTCTTGAAAAAGAAATTCAAAAGCTTAAGGATGAAAATTTAAAGTTGTCTCAAGAAAATTCCTTAAAAGATGAAAAGATTGTAAGATTGGCTAAAGATAAAGAAGATGTAATCAAGAATTTTGAAGTTATGATAAAAGATTATGATATTCTTGAGGAGAAATTCAAGAAATTAACTAAAGAAAATGAAAAACCCAAAGATGATTTACTAAAAGAAAAAGAAGCTCAGAAGCTTATCTCACCGGTACAAGTGATAAGTACTGAGATAAATGTGATAAAAATCCGAGCAGATAAATGGGAAAAGAAGAGTCAATGAATTAGAAGATACAATTCAAACTGAATCCTCTTCTAAGCTTCAAAGAACTAAAGAATTTGTTGAAGAATAAAGATATTGATGAAGCTCAGTTTGTATCACACTTCTCTTCACAAGTACATACTCAAGAACAAGATGAACTTCCACAAGACCTTGAAGAAAGATACAATTATCTTGTGAATATGAAATACAATCGAGTATATTTGGACGGATTGACTGTTTCTCAGATTAATGATGAATATGACAAATGTATTTTTGCAGAGTCAGTTGCACAAGTAGATCCAAATGAGATTGTTGTTGAGCATGGTGAATGGACAAGAGCAAAAGAAGTGATAAATGTAGAACTATCTAGTTCTGAGTTGCACCGTCCTGATCTAGAAGATATGAGTATTCCAGCTCTAAGATCATGGTTGCAATCTAGAAATTACCCTTAAAGGAAGCTAAAGAGATTACAATCTGTATCTCTGAGGAACCTTGTCAAAAGTTTTCAAGAGACTAAGAAACAAATGAAGAAAATGATAGTACTTGATACAGATAATCCTCAGTATCTTGAAATAACAAAGAGAACAAGAATGTTAAAGCCTCAAGAGATCAAACAATTTGAAGATTTGATGATGCTCATGTTCACACAAAAGAGTTGATTGAAATGTTTGCTGATCCAGAAAGACAAACTTACAAAGCATCTACTGAACAAAGGCATATTCTTGATAATTCAAGAGCAACTGGAGACTTGGTAAGAAACGTATTGCAAAAAGGACAATCAGTTGCTGAACTGCTAATGCTATGATTGCTCCAGATTTTACCGACCAAGTAAGATTATTGCATGGAAGTATGATGAAGTATTCGATGCATTTTTTATAAAGAGAGTAAATGCTATGTGTGATGTATACCACTTTTATTCTAGTATCATAAAACTTCCAGTGCAAGATTTAAAAGAGCTGAATAGATTACCTCTGATCAATCCTTTTGATTCAAAACGTGGCAAGATGTTTGTAGAATTATTAAGAAGAGGATTAGATAGATCAAGTAGTTTTCTAACACGAGATGTGATCAAGAAGATAAAGAGTACTTGCTATTTTGAAGAAAAATAAAAAGCTCAAGGGATTACATTCAGAGGAGGAACATTCTATGATTGAATTTTGTGACAAATATTTTGAGAAAGTTACAACTCCTGCTCTAAAAGTGATAGATGGCAATCAAAACTCAAAGCCAATCCTTAGATGGTTTTATAACACTAAGACATTTGAGCTGAAGTTGGTCTGAATCTAGAAAGATGGAATGAGGACATGATTACTTTATTTGGAGTTTTTGAGCTAAAACTCTTACATCCGAGCTATATCTCATTTTTGTCTGTACAAAGATTTGAGAAAGTATCTCCAATCTCCTCAAATAGCAGAGCAAGACAAGAAATATTTCATTTCCATTATTAATGTGATGAATGCAGCCATGGAAAGAATATCTCTGAGAAGGCTCTTGCTTATGCCAACATTGTCAAGAAAGATATTAAAGATATTGAATTCATGAGAATATCAAGGAAAGGAGTATTAGAAGTATACTCAAAGGAATGTAACAAACCTATTGAGTTATATGCTAACATTGATATTTCATGTCTTTCCAAAAACACGTTCGAGAGAATGGACAAGATGGAAATTTAAATGAATCAAGCTAAACCAGAACAATGCATTCTTGAAAGAAAATTTAAGTCTGAAATTTCAAAAGCTTTGAAAGAATTTGAGATGTACAAACAGAAGACGATGTTTAAAGTCAAAGAAGAACCAGAAGATTTCTTTGAATGATGAAGACAAAGAGTTAAAGATAAAGGTAAAGAAGATAAAGACTGAAGAGATTGAATATAGAATACCATGTCAATCTTAGGGGGAGTATTGTTAAGTGCTCTAAGAAAGATTAACATGTTGTCTTTATTTATCTTTTAATATTTTGTAATAGTATAGGGACTATTTGTGTAATTAGTTAGTTCCTTTACTTCTTGTTTTCAGTATAAATAGCTTAGACTTGCAGGTAGATAGTGAGAGATTCGAACCTGCTTTCATACTTGTAATTGTCTTAGCTTGATTTAATAAAAACTTGAATTTTGTTGATATCTTGTTTTGATTTGATTACTTGTGTGAATTTCATTGAATTGTGTTCACAAATTATCACAGATTGATTCATTTGATCATATCAATATGTGTAAAAATGTACTATCGTTGACAAGTTTAAATTTCTTATGTACCAAGTATTTATTCAACAAAATTTAAATATGGAATTCGGTAATAAACTAAAATTTGAATGATATGTGCATACCTTAAGATCTTGAAATATAGTTATCTTTACAAAGTACAAAGCTACTAAAGTCATGTTTTAGTAAAACAATCAATCTATTTGCTCATTTTGTAGAGGTCACTAAGCCTTAGGGTGACAGAGTGGCTACACCCTCCACTATTAATACCACACCCTCCAGTTTAAAGCCAAAATGGATCATAAAGAAGTGAACCCCTAATCCTCTACTGAGAGGATGCGGCCTCCTAAATCTCACCCACCAAAGAAAGCAAGGCTGGAAACTCAACTCCCGGCTAAACCAAAGGTGTTAGCCCCACTATAATCGAGCTCAATAAAGAAGGTATCTCTTACGTTTTCTAAAAAGACCCAAATTAAGACCACAAGCCCTCAATAAGGGAGTACCAATACTCTTTTGAGCAACTAGAAAAGGATACCCATAAAACTAAGACAACTTTTGAGAAAGAAGTCTCCTTAGGAACCGCTTCACATCCTTCGCTATTAGACATATCTTCTTAAACTCCCACTCACTCATCCCATTCTCTAGATGAAGATGTCTATACTATGATAAAGCATGACCCACTGTTTTTCCCTACCATCATCCTATACACAATGTAGATTGGTGTATATGTAGAAGTATCTAACCTACATCCGTCATCAAAAGAGATTGACCATAAGGTAGAAAGGGTCAATGTGGAAGCGGTTATGTCTACTACGGATCCATCAATTCATTAACGGGATAGAGATAACATATTGAGGACATTAGGCATGGAAACTCACTTTGAGGATGTCTCTATGGAGTCACTTCTTAGAGGAATGCAGGGCTTTAAGAAACCACATCTACTGGTAAGGGTGTAGAGGTTTGGCCTACAACCTCACCTAGTCCCAAAGTTTCCAGACCTTTGGATGAGGGATGTCTTACATAAATTCATGAATTGATGGTACAAAACCGTTTTGTTGCCCAAAGACTAACTACCTTACAAGGAGAGATTGCAAGATTGTTGGGTTATGCTAAGTGGGCCATCATACTTTAAATTTAAATCTATATGTTGAGAGTTTCAGTAGATAAAGATCTTGAGACAGAATGTGAATGCACGGATAGAATCAACTATTATCAGTTTAGATATGACAACTAGTGATCGTAGAATTACCATAAATTGTGTTTTTAAATAATTTTTTATCATATTATAATTTCTAATGATGATCAATGAAGAAGAAATGCGAGAAATCAAAACGAAAATTATAGTAAGAAGATTAACATAACAATTGCTCCAAATGGTTTCCATTAAATACTAAATCTGTTACAAATTGTATTTTGGATTTTTGATAATGATAAGCTAATTGCTATATGATATTCTTGTTTGTTTTTGTTTTTTGCTATTTTGATTGATGATTTGATGTATACGCCAATGATGTATTGTATTTGTGTGTTTTGTATGAGTTTGGAAGTAAAACCATGCCTTCTACTTCTTTGAGTTGACTTGTTGACTTTGTGGATGATGTTCTTGTTCCGCATGAAATGGTCTTCCATATGAATAAATCTTTGAATTCATGAGCAGTACTAGATATACTTCTACATCAGCAGCAACATGATATCCAAAATGCCATATGCATGAGATCTACGAATGATTGATCTTTGATTGTTGTTGTTTTGTTCCACAGAACATCTACGGAAGAACACTTTGTTCACCCGTAGATATTTCTTGTACTTGTGTCAATTTCAATACCTACCAAGTATGTTGTTTTTTCCTACAATCATGAATATAACCAATACAAGCATATATATGAGGTCAACATATATATATATATCATGATTACAAATATGTTAAGAGATTAGAAGAATTCATTACGAGAGTTTAATAACTGCTAACCTATACAATGATCTAAACCTAACAATACTCCCCCTTATGTTCAACATCTTTTACTTAGTTCTTCGGTGGCTTCAGGTCTTGAAATCTTTCAAAAATCTTCGTGTTGAAGTAAGCAACCATTGCTTTTGATCATCATAATTACATTTGATTTTCATTGTACCCACGAATTTCAAGATCTCAAAACTAAGCTCAATAATTTCTTCTTCAGTGGTTAATGTGGGTAGTAAATTTTTGTTGCTTATCACTTCCAATTCATCTTGATCATAAATTTTATGCTCAATAATAGAAGGGATAGTTGTTCCCGTGAATTGATCACACTCAAACTTCCTTCTTTTGTATGCTTTGACATGTTATTTGTCTACCACTTGGATAATGTGCACATATAAACATATGTATCCTTAAGCATTATTATAAAATAGTTTTGGGAAGTATTTGTCATGCAAATATGAAGTATAGCTTGGATGAAGCAGTTTGATTTCCATAGGATCAAGAAATCTGTTGCTCTATGCTTTCTTATTTTGGTCATTTCTTTGAAGTACCAACACTTTTGTTCTTTCTACATATCGGCATTAAGTAATGGGATGAGAGTATTGATTTCCTTCAATCTCTTTTATGTAGGCCATCCTTTAATCTGATATCCAATCCATTTTAGAAATTCATTATCCACTAATTCAAAAGACCTGGATTGAGAAGTCTTTTTTTTTATCTTTTTTTATGCTCAGCATCATCCCTTATTGCTTCCTTAACAACATCTCCTTTGAACTGTTCCTATGTTTGGCAATGATTACAGAAAATTCTCTTCCTATCCAATTGATAGGATAGTTGGTGATTTGGATATTTTGGCGAGCAAAAATGTCAGTATCTAACAAAGATATGATAGACTCCAACCATGGGAAATATCAAATCATGCAAGAAGATTTCTATATTGTAGCACAATCTGATTGCTGATTAAACTTCCATGCAATGATCTTAATTTCTTAATTAAATTGTGTTGTGGGATGACCATATAACTCGATCAATATTATTCTTTGTTCAGTTATCTCCCTCAATGTTCTTCCCAAAGGCCATAGTTTAGTTTGAATGAGATCCCTTGGCTCTCTAATATGCTTTTCTATACCGTTGTGCATATCGTGGATTTCAACAACAATGGGCACACAAGGGGATTATTTTGTTGGTATTTTATCAGCAAGATTATGAGTTTTAGAACTAACTTTTAATCCAGTGTCTAATTCCACTTTCATCACATATAGAATGATGCTCCGCAGCTCACCTGTTATTCTTCCATTCAGCTTACAAGGTGCATAATTATGGTTTTGCAACTAGCAAACCATGTTATACTTGTGTTGGATCAAGAAGAAGGGTGGTGCAAGTAAAACCAAATCACTTACACTATTTTTGTACAACTAATAAAGGACTTCCGAAGCTAAGTGTGCAAGCTCCAAAGGACAAAGAGTTATTCCGAAGAAAAAGTGCAAGATCAACTTCCGAAGATAAACTCAACTTCCAAAGACAAAGTATTCACTTCCGAAGATCAAGACCTAGAAGAAAAGATAAGAAATAAACTTTTGAAGTGTGAAGAAAAGAAGAAGTCCTCAAGCCTCGATGGAAGTAGCCTCTTCTAAAGTATAAGTGGCTTCGGAAGAACTTGTTCTTCCGAAGCCAACTAACCTTTGGAATACACTACAATGAACTGTTGGACATAAGTATGATCTCTGTGACACTCCACTACAGACCTCTGAGATACTGCATGGCGTTTCTCAAAATCCATGTAGTTGACCATACCTTATTCCACTATTCATATTTATCAGTTAGTACAGTTGCGAACTTTAGTTGGTGACAAAAGGTATGTCATGGACATGTCATGACTGCTATATCTTATATAACACTTTATTTAAGATACCTTAACTTTAACATTGTAGTATTTGCTTTAGTCATAGGTTTCTAGCTGCTATTAAAGTATATCTGGCTATAAGTAGTAGTATATATAGTTCTCATTGTAGCTCATGTAAATGCTTGTAAGAGTCTTGTAATTGAGTTGAGAAGTAATATATACAAGTACCTTGAAAATTATTTGTGTGTGTACTTTGCTGCTTATTATATTATCATCAACTCTTAGAAGAGACACTTCTTCATCTTATCCGAGTGTAGTATAAGTGAGTTTGAGAGAAATCGAAGTGTTAAGTGACATAAACCTATCCTACAATCTGTATCAATGCTTTTTTGGCTCCTGATTGTGAGATCTTACCATCCTAATCAACCTGTTTTTCACTCTTCCTTAAACCACACTAAAAATGGCCCTCAACAGGTCTGAAGTAGAAATGGGGACTATGACTAAAGCACGTATCATCACCCCTCATAACTTCAGCTCATGACGCATGGAAGGCTTCA
Source organism: Flaveria trinervia (assembly GCA_025506515.1). Lineage (NCBI taxonomy): Eukaryota > Viridiplantae > Streptophyta > Magnoliopsida > Asterales > Asteraceae > Flaveria > Flaveria trinervia. The sequence goes on from CM046446.1 coordinate 33,646,209, forward strand.
TCAGGTATCAAGTCAGCAAGATATGGTAATCTATTGTCAATTGCCCGTATAAACATAAGGTGGCAGCACACGGTGGAAACGACGCCATGATAGAGAAAACCGTTAAAGAATACTCTAATGAGGACCGCAAGAAGCTGGACATTGATAGCAATGCAATGACTATTCTCATGACTACAATACCCAACTCCATCATGGTGGGGTTTGAGCATTGCAAGGTAGCTAAAGACCTATTTGATGCACTTGCTAATATGTACACCAGCTCAAATGACTCCAAGAAGGACTCACTTAAGCAGCAGTTCAAGAACTTCACCTACATTGTTGTAGAGAACCTCAGCTAGCAATACTTCACGTACATGGACCTCATTTCTTCCCTTTTGTCTGTGGGATTTAATCTTGAACATAAAGACATCACAAGAAAGTTCATGAGTGCAATCGCTAATGAGTGGACATTCTACTGTGTCTCTATCAAGAGGACAGAAAATCTAAACACACTCACCATGACTGAACCCTTGAGTCTTCCTACTAGTAATGATTTAATGGTTACTGAAGACTCAGGACCCACCCAACCTCAACAGTACCTGGCATACACCAAAAAAACATTATGTTCTTCTGGACCATACATTACATTTCTTGAGACTCCAAGGTCTCAACACGCTCAGCATAGTTCCTTTTAGGACAGGTGTGCCTTTGTCTCAGGAAGTGGACACTCTAGTAACTATAAGTATTGCTTTGATGATCTAGAGTGCTTCAGCCCAGATGATGTGGAATATGTGGACATAGTCCAACAAATGACTCTCCTAACCTACAAAGCAAAGAAGTTCTTCAAGAGAACTGGAAGGTAATTTCCCCATAATCCAACCAACAACAAATTCGGGTTTGACAAAACTAAGGCCAAATGTTATAAGTGTAACCATCTTGGTCATTTTGCAAGGGAATGCAAGGCTCCCAAGTCAAATCAGGGAACCCCATAGGCCTCCACACATCCCTCTACACCAAATCCTACTGGAAAGTCAACAAAGACAGTTGCAATGGCTCAAGAAGTTGACTGGAGCTTTATGGTATAGGATGCGACTCTTGCTCAAGCACTCATGGCAGGAACAGATGAAAATAAGGTATATAAACATCTCTGTACTCCTACATGTATTGCTAAGGTTAAATTGTATTAGGTCTACAATATGGAGATTATATCCAATATTAAGTCTCTAAATATTTTGAAATTTGATTTTAAAAGGGCTGAATCTGATTATCAAAGAAAAATTGAGGAGTTAGAGAAAACCGTGTCCTTATAAAAACATGAACACGCAAATGATAAGAATCAAATAATGGATTTAATATCCAAATTGTCTGAGGCTCAAGCCCAGCTTGTCACATCTGAGGCTTAAGCCAGGAAGTATGCTATTTCTAGGCAAAACTTCCAAGTCATTCTTGCATCATCCTCTCATTCAAAACTTTGTTACCAAAACAAAGGAGGGTTGGGAACCAATGAAATTGCTCCACTACACTCTTATGAGTCTATAAGACAACCAAGGTGTGGTACCAAAGAGCAAGAGGTTGCATCTGCTGACCCACCTTCTTATGAGTCAAAGAGTGATGCAACAATGGAGACCATCACAGGGAAGAACCAAGTAATTTTACCCACTCCTGCCGGTGATGATAAAATCCTAACCAACAAAGCTAGAAGAAGCAGAGCTAAAGCAAATGAAAAAATTTCAAGAAAGTGGTTGAGTCTAAGTTATTATAGACCCAAAACAAAAGGGTGTATTAATCTCTTGTAGATTCCAGGTGGTAGGAAACTTTGATTCAAGAAAGGGTGTAGTACTAGTACTCCTGTCCTATGAAAGGATCAGAAGTTAAAGGGAAAGGTTGCTGATGAAGAGAAAAAGAACAAGAAACAACAATCCTCAAGTTCCCAAAAGACTAACATTTATGCATAATGTGCGCTCTACAAAACCATAAGGCCAAAGATTGTTATCATAATCTTGCTAGCAAACATTATACAAATAATGTTAAAACAGAAGGAGTCGGGGAAGGTTTTTCATTTGAACCTTATCAAATGGTTCAAGTGATGAAAAATGAAAAGGTTGTTTCCAAAGAAAGGTTGCTTCCAAAAGAAAGTCCTTATTCGAAGAGAAAAAGCGTTCGGACCCTAAAGTTGTGAAGAATCAAGAAAACAAAAGAGTTACCTTGAAACCATCCTAGAAGAAGGCTACTTTGGAAGAAAGGGTAGTGAAGGCTTCTACCAAAAAGAAAGAGTCTTCGGAAGAATGCCACGCTGCAAAAGCTTCAACAAGCTCATCCTCCATGATAAACCAAAAGATGGATTGGAAGATCAACAAAGATGCTACAACCCAAAGCTCTTCTTCAATGACACGCATTGAACCCAATGCTTAAATTTTAATTCAGTTATGTTACTATCATTGGAAGAACCCAAGACCAATAAGGCTTGGGTTTCCAATCAAATCTAATTATCACATCTTTTGTGCTGGGACATCCATATGACAAGAATAACAATGTTTGGATCGTGGATAGCGAATGCTCCATGTATATGACAGGGAACATATCTCTCCTTCAACAATTTCAAAATTATGATGGAGGTCTTGTCTAGTTTGGAGGTGAGTTTGGAGGATATATTTCTGGCAGGGGAAGTATATCCAATGGAAAATTAAAAGTTGACAAAGTTCACTTTGTCAAACATCTTGAACATAACTTGTTAAGTGTTTCTCGGTTTTGTGATCAAAAGCATCAAATGCTCTTCACATAACATGAGTGCATTATCCTCAAACCTGGGATTACAATTCCTCAGGAATTGGTGCTTTTTAGATCTCACGGGAAAGGGGATATGTACAAGCTTGATATGAACAATGCTTCCCCAATGGGTGAAGTGTCATGCTTTCTTTCTGAAGCTGATGGTGATAAGTCAAGACTATGGCATAAACAAATGTGTCATGTAAATTTTAGGACAATGAATAAATTGGCTAAAAATAACTTGGTACATGGTTTGCCTAAAAAGGAATTTTTCAGTAAAGATAACTGTGTTGCATGCCTGAAAGGGAAGCAACATAGGGCATCTCATAAATCCAAAGTTGTTAACTCTATCACCACTCCATTACACAAACTGCATATAGATCTATCTGGTCCTACAAGTATAATGAGCATTGGAAAGAAATCATATTGCCTTGTGATTGTTGATGATTTTACAAGATTTACATGGGTATTCTTTCTTTGATCTAAAGATGAAACTGCTGAAACATTAAAATCATTTATCTTAAAATAGAAAATCCATTTGATCACAAGGTTAAAATAATCAGAAGTGACCAAGGGACTGAACTACGTTCTTGACTCATTTTGTAACTCAAAAGGGATTGCCAGACAATATAGTGCTCCTAGAACCCCTCAACAAAATGGTGTTGCTGAGAAGTGGAACAAGACACTTATTGAGGCTGCTCGAACTATGTTAGATGATTCCAAGCTGCTTCTAACATTTTGGGCAGAGGTAGTCAGCACTACATGCTATGTGCTAAACAAGGTTCTTGTAGTAAACCATATGGAAAAAACCCTTATTAGCGATGGAACAAGAGGCCACCGTTCATTGGTTTTCTAAGGTCCTTTGCTAGCAGGTGTACCATAGTTAACACAAAAGACAATTTGGCAAAGTTTGCAGAAAAGTCAAATCATGTTATCTATGTTGAATAGTCCTCTAACGCTAATGCTTGTAGAGTTTATAACATCAAAATTCAACAATTTGAGGAATCATCGAACGTTGTTGTCAATAAACACACTCTTTGTGTTAGGTGGAATGGCCCTGATCATATTTTTGGCTTAGAATTGTTTCCAAACTATTCTAAACCATCTTGTGAGAATGTTTTCGCTAGAACAGGTTCTCAAATTAATTCTCATGATGACAAACTATTTGAGCTACCCAAACCTATTCCATGTTCTCTAAGAGCTGCAACAAATCAAGCTCCCATTGTTGGCAGATCTCATAGTAGAACTATCACAAGGGATAGTGGAGCTTCAACCAGTGATTCATGTGTTGACCGTCAAATTGCATCAGGTGACACTGCACAACACCAAGTTGATGGAAGTAGCATCTTGAAGGAACATGCAAATATTAATGTTGCGTCACAACCAACAAATGATGATGTATCTAATTCATTTAATGAGTCCTCATTGAATGAGTTTGAAACAGCAGCAGGACAAAGTGTTCAAGCTCTTGAGCAAAATATGTCCAATCTGGATCTATCTTTGCAACTGGAGGTAATTCCTCAACTTAGAATTCACAACACTCATCTAGTGAAGAATGTCATCGGAGATGCCTCTCAAGGTGTGAGAACAAGAGGACAAACTTATCATGAGAATGTGTGCCTGTACTTATGCTTCTTATCTCCGATGGAACCCAAGAATGTACAAGATGCCTTGAAAGATAGTAGATGGGTTGAATCAATGCAAGAGTTGCTGCTTCAATTCAAGAGACAAAAGGTTTGGAACCTATGTCCACAACCATCTGGTCAAGTACCTATCGGCACAAAATAGATTTTTAGAAACAAGAGAGATGATAGAGGCTTGATCATCAAGAACAAAGCAAGACTGGTGGTTCAAGGATACACTCAAGAGGAGGGAATCGATTACACTGATGTCTTTGCACCTGTTGCAAAGCTTGAGGTAGTTAGGATCTTCCTTGCCTATGTTGCATCCAAGAATTTCATTGTGTACCAGCTTTATTTCAAGTGTGTCTTTCTATATGGGGATATATATAGGGAACTCTATGTGTGCCAGCCTCGGGATTTGAAGACCCACAACACCCCAACTACGTGTGTAAACTGGATAAAGCCCTATATAGGCTGCACCAAGGATCTAGGCTGTGGTATGAGACATTGTCTCTGTTTCTCTTGAAGAATGCTTACATTAGAGGTACCATTGAAAAGACTCTTCTCATAAGGAAGTCCGAAAAGTATATCTTGCTCGTTCAAGTCTATATTGATGACATCATATTTGGTTTCTCAAATGAACAAATATGTAAAGACTTTAAGAGCATCATGAAGAAGAAGTTTGAGATGAGTTTCGTGGGAAAATGGATTTTTTCCTTGGAATTCTGGTGAAGCAAATGAAGGAAGGGTTTTTCATCAATCAGTCTAAGTATGACATCTTAGAAAGATTGACATGAAAGATTGTAGGTCAGCCAAGACACCCATACCCAAAAACCATAATCTCTGTCCTAACTCTGAGGAGGAGGACACTTATCAACATCAGTATGGGGAAATTATTGGTTCTATGATGTATCTCATAGCAACTAGACCTGATATTAGGTTTGCAACGTGGATTTGTTTGAGATATCAGGATGCTTCAAAGGTGTTTCACCTAGTTGCTGCCAAGAGAATCCTCAGATACCTCAAAGCAAAATACATTGTTGTTGCGAGTTGTTATGCTCAGCTGCAATGGATTCTGAACCAGATAATAGACTACAGATTGAACTTCATGAACACTCCTATCCACATTGACAACAACAGTGCTATCTTAATAACTGAAAATCCTATGAAGCACTCCAAGACGAAGCATATTGATATGAGGTACTATTTCATTAGAGAGATTCATGAGAAAAATCTAATTAAGCTAATCAAAGTTAACTCAAATGAACAATATGCTTACTTGTTCACCAAAACTTTTGATGAACAAAGATTTAAGTATCTCATTACAACCATTGGGATGATAAACATTGATTAGTCTATCTCTTTTTAAAACCTTTTTAAAATAGGTAAAGTCTGTGTTAAAACAATCTAAGCCCTATTACAAAAGGTCTCTATCTGACATTTTCACTAAGTAAAAATTATTCTGAAGAGGAATTAACTCTCGGAAGATGGTTCTCATATCTTCCAAAGCAAATTCCTCTCAGGATAATTTCCTTCTCGGAAGAGTTTTAGTCTCGGAAGAAGCGACTGATTACATATCATATCTACATCCGAAGCTTATAAAAAGCTCCGTTCAGAAAGCAATCTTTACTTTCGGAAATAAGAACTTCACCTTCGGAAGTAAAAATTGCCTTCGTAAGACAATTACCTTCGAAAATGCTTTATACTCAGAAGAAAGACTTTAATGTGTAATGGAAATCTTTTGGGCCTCAGTTTGTAAAAAGTAACAATTTTGTTAATGATGTCGGATTATTTAAATGAACTAAACGTTACCACCTCTGTCACATCAACCACTAAAACACCACATCATCTTATCCTAACCCCCTTAACCGCCATTTCACCCATTAAAATAACCCCGAATACTCACTTTCATCTTCTTACCAAATTTTACTGCCCTAAAAGCTTCCTTCATCTCCAATTTACCCAAGTCCAAACTCATCGTCCTACAACTTTCTCAAACGACACTTAACCTTCAGCACAATCAAGTCGCACTTCTTGATTCTTTAACAGATGTCGACTTCTCTCGTATCATTTCCTTTCTCAGTCAATCATCTTATTACACTGATCTAACCATTAACCCTACGGTTTATTCAAATCATATGGCTGAATTTTGGGCCAATGGTCATACGGAAACCATAAATGGGGTTCGGGTAATAAGATCGAGCATTTGTGGCCAGGAGTTGGTCATTTACGAACAACTCATCAAGGAGCATCTCGAGATTCATGATGAGAGTGACCGTACAGAGTTTCCCAAAGTAGATTTGCACAACACCTACATCCAAATGGGATATGGTGGAAGATGTTAGCTGGTGTAATGTCTACAAGTTCAACTTTTCTTATAACTGGAAGTCCCTACTGCTTGTCGTTCTTCATTGCTATAGAGATTAATGAAGAGGCTGATACAACCTAAACATCTTAAGTCTTTCCTGCATGCTGCACAAGTGCATTAAAGAAGAAGCTTAGGAAGTTTCACACATGAAACAAAAAATACTCTAAGTGTGAAATCTTCAGAAGCCAAGACCAATATCTTCCGAAGCCAAACATGAAGTCTTCCAAAACCTCAGAGACAAAGTCTTCCGAAGCTTCAAATCATGAAGACAGATTTCTTCCAAAGACTTTTAGTAACATGCTTTATCTGATGCACTGTTGCATAAAGCTGAACACCTTTCCGCTGCACTTCTGCAAGTAACCAACTTACATGAGTTGGTGAAAAGGTCCATGTTTTTGGTAACTGTACATTGAGGTCTTGAGTTTGTAACTTTCTGATTTATGTACTTTATCCTTTTTTTTAATAGATAAGGATGTGAGCTATGGCATGTCATAGTCACAAGTCAAAAGGCAATGTGCCTTTTCACTCTACAATTGATTTTGTTTGTGTCTGGTCAATTGTATCCAGTTGGCTTTCAAAGTGTAGCTGGTTGTAGGATGTAGTATAAGTATCACATGTTCTTGTATCTTTCGAATATGCTTTTGTAACACTTGTAATAGAACATAAAGAAGGCAATATACTGCATTCTTGAAAACCAATTACTTGTGTTCTTAGTATCTTATCTTGATTAATCCAGTTTACTATTTGATTAAAGTTTAGTTAATCTCCTCTTTGTGTAGTTGTGTTGTAACTATAACCCTTCAACAATGCTACATTTGGTATCAGAGCTTTCCAAGCTCTTGATATATGATCTCACCATCTTTAGATCCCTCACACACACAAATACTAAAATTTTCAAATAGCAACCATTTCCAAAACTAATATGGAAACTGGAACCACGAACAAGTCCCTACTAATCACTCTTGATGAGTTTGATACCTGGTGTTTAAGAATGGAAGGTTCATCAGGGGTCTCTTGATTCAAGAATGTGGGAGTCTATTAAGAATGGACCTTTCATACCCAGCACCCCTTCTGCTACTGGTGTTGGTATGATTCCCAAAGATGTGGCTAACTACTCTGATAAAGATAGGAAGAGAGTAGAGATAGACAGAAAAGCCATGATAGCCCTTCAAACTGGCCTTCCAAACTCTGTGTACAGAGGTTTCAAGAAGTGCAAAACAGCCAAACAGCTATGGGATGCACTGAAAATGATGTATGAGGGTTCCTCTGAAGCCAAGGAGAACAAGAAGGATCTCCTCAAGCAGCAGTTTGAAAACTTCACCTTCAAAACAGGTGAGACCATGACTTAGTAGTAATTCAGGTATGTTGAGATTGTGGATACCGTAGTGGATGGAGGAGTTTCTCTTGAAAACAGAGACATTGTAAGGAAGTTCATGTCCTCACTTCCAAGGCAATGGACACACTACTGTGTGGTGATCAAGAGAGTTGAAAATCTCAAAACTCCTACTCTGACAGAGTTATATGGGATTCTCAATGGCTACCAGATGGAGATGAACATGCAAGGTTCATCTGGCAACTCCAACAATCAAATGGGTTCAGTCTTACATGTGATTGAAAGGGATAGCATAGAACCCAAACATCATCTCTTATGCTACGCTGACAATTCATCAAGGGGTCCTTTCATCACCTTCCCAGAGACACCAAGGGAGAACTACACTCAAGGAAGCCCATTCAAGAGACAAGCGCTTCTCAAGCTTTTGTGTCTTCTGATGAAAGTTGTGGAAACTCTCTGTTCACTCTTGAAGACCTGGACTATATCCATCCAGATGATCTGGAATATATGGAAATAGTCCAGCAGATGGCTCTTCTCACTCATAGAGCCAAGAAGTTCTACAAGAGAACTGGAAGGAAGTTTCCAGGAAATGCAACTAGTGGAAAGTTTGGACTGGACAAAGGCAAAGTCAAGTGTTACAACTGTAACTTGATGGGCCACATTGCGAGAGAGTGTAAGGCACCTAGAACAAATGGTGGCCATACACAATCCAGACCAAACTACACTAACAAAGCTCTCTAGAATGAGAGGTCAAAGCAGCAAGCTGCTGTTGCTGCTGAAGAAGGAGGCTTTGCCTGGGGCTTTCAGGTGGAAGATGCTTCTCCAAACCAAGCACTAATGGCAGATCATGATGAAGCCAAGGTATTAGAACATCTCTGTACTCCTAAATGCATTGCTAAAGTTAACAGGTACAAGTCCTACAACTTGGAACTGAGATCTGACCTTGAGTCCTTAAATATTTTAAAATCTGATTTTAGAAGGTCTAAAAATGATTATAAACTGAATATAAAGGACTTAGAGAAAAGCATTTTAGTTCTAAAACATGAACACACATACTTTAGAACTCAAATCAAAGATCTCATTACCAAGTTAACTTAGTGCCAGGCTGAGCTTGTCATCAGCAAAGCCAGGGCAGAAAAGAGTGTTTTTGAAGAAGAGACCTTCAAGAACATGATATCCTCATCCCTGCACAACAAAGTGTGCTATCAAAATAGGCAGAGACTGGGATCCAATGAGATAGCTCCTCCACACACAATATTCTCAGTAAGATGTCCTAGGTGTGGAACTTGTGAAGATAAGCTTCCTCTCATAGATCCTATGAGTGAAGAGGATGAAGAAGAGATAGTGAAGAATCCCTCTGAAAAGAGTGAAGAGGAGGATTCCAAGAAGGGCCACTATCCTTCTAAGTAGAAAAAAAGACTGTGATGACCATGTCCATGGGAAAGAACGTGATCAGAAAGAGCAAAAGAAAGGCAAGAAAGGCTTAAGAGATCAAGACTACCTTTGAATCTAAGTAGAAACAAGTTTTTATCTCTGCAGGGTTTAAGTGGTAGGGACTAAAGACATCAACCAAAACTCTTCTACTAAGAGTTCTAGTTCTTGTTCAACTCATCTCAGCAGCAAGAAGAAGACTGATCTGTTGTGTACCACTGCTGCACAGCCTGGACTATCAAACTCCAAGCTTAGTCCTCAGCCCAAGAGGATTGTCTCGTCATCTGCAAAGATGAAGGTGGAGAAGGGATGTGACCAAAGATAGTCCTATTCGAGAAGGCTCTTGTGAAGAAGAAGATGAATTGTGTCATGTGTGAAAGTACTACTCTCATTGCCAAGGATTGTCCCTTCAATCCTAAAGGTACTATCCATATGACCAAAACAAAGGCTTCAAAGAGTTCTAAGAAGATTCAAGCTTCGGAAGGAAAACCTGTTCCTTCGGAAGCTCAAAATCTAACAAGAAGGGTAGGGGAAAATTCCCTTTGAAAGAAATTTGGTCTCGGAAGAAAGGAGTTCTTCCGAAGCACTGAAGTCTGTTGCAGTGTCTACGGAATCTTCTGAAGGTTCAGTCATCAAATCTTCCGAAGTTCCAAAAGCTTCCAAAGTTTTGAAGGTCTAGTCCAAGACTCCAAAGGTGGTGTGGATGGCTAAGAAAGATCAAGTGACTAGGATTTCTCCATCAACAGCAGCTCAAGATCCTCTTAGAACAACTATAGGATCTATTACTGTTGAATTACCTTCTGCTAATGAGCCCAAGACAAACAAGGCTTGGGTTTCCAAATGTAACTAATCATTCTTTCTCTGCAGGGACAGCTGAAGACAGACAAAAATGTATGGATCATAGACAGCGGCTGTTCCAGGCACATGACATGCAATAGGTCACTACTCCAGAACGTTGAAAGGATTGATGGAGGACCAGTTGCTTTTGGAGGAGATGAAGGTGGTTACATTTCTGGAAGGGGCAAAGTCACAAATGGTAAGCTTAGCATAGAAAAGGTAAACTTTGTTAAGGAACTTGAATACAATCTTCTGAGTGTATCTTAATTTTGTGATGAGAGTCATAACATGCTCTTTACTGAGCATGAGTGCATTGTTCTTCAGCCTGGTGTGGTCATTTCTCATGAGCATATCCTGCTTAGAGCCCCCAGGAAAGGAAACATGTACAAGATGGATTTGCTAGAAACCTCTCCCTCTAGAGAAGTTTCATGCTCTCTGTCTAAAGCCAATAGTGATGAGTCTTTCCTATGGCATAAAAGAATGTGCCATGTAAACTTTAAGAACATAAATAAATTAATTAAGCATGATTTGGTAACTGGAATGCCAAAGAAAGGGTTTACAAGTGATGACCACTGTGTTGCATGCCTGAAAGGGAAACAACATAAGGTATCTCACAAGCCTAAGGAAATGAACTCCATCACTACACCCCTACACTTGTTACATATGGATCTCTTTGGCCCCACTAGTGTAACGAGTTTAGGAAGGACCTTATACTGTCTAGTGATCACAGATGACTTTACAGATTCACTTAGGTCTTCTTCCTTAAAATAAGGATAAGACTCCTGAGATTCTGAAGAATTTCATCTTAAAGATTGAGAATCAATCTGATCAGAAGGTCAAAGTCATAAGATGCGATCAAGGAACTAAACTTAAGAACCAAATCCTTGATACATTTTGTGATGAAAAGGGTATTTCAAGACAATACAATGCTCCGAGGACTCCTTAGCAAAATGGTGTTGCTAAGAGGAGAAACAAGACACTGATTGAAGCTGCAAGAACCATGTTGTCTGAGTCTAAACTGCCCATCACCTTCTTGGCAGAGGCAGTCAACACTTCCTGCTATGTGTAGAACAGAGTTTTAGTAGTTAAGACTCATGGCAAAACTCCTTATGAACTTTGGCACAAGAGAAAACCTTTCATTGGTTTTCTCAGGTCATTTGGATGTCCTTGAACCATCTTGAATACCAAAGATCAAACTGCCAAGTTTGCTGACAAAGCAGATGATGGACACCTTATGGATTCTCTTCCCAAGCTAAGGCTGATAGAGTGTACAATCTCAGAACTAGAATTGTTGAGGAGTCAGCCAATGTGACTTTCAATGAACACACACCAAATGTTGCTAGTTCTGGTCCGGATTGGTTATTTGATCTTGATTTTGTTACCAACTATTTTAACAAATATTGTGAGAATGTTTCCGGATCTGTAGAAAATTTAAATACAGATGATCCTGATCCAAGATTTGAGCTAGGAAGATCCTCAAGTCATACATCTTCAGCTCCAGTTGGAACCACTTCTGCCAATGAGGTTTCAGTCAGCACAACAACGACAAACTCAGCTGATACATCTGGTATGCCTTCAAATTCCAGCTCAGGGGCTCTACAACCAGATAAGAACACCTCAACTGTTGAAGACAACAATGGTGGTGGTGACAGTGACCAAGATTTCTTGATGCCACTAACCACACCATTGCTGAGAACATAAATGATGTCACACACTGCTTGGATCAAGTTTCAGTTGAAAAGTGTGCTGATGTGGTGGGAGAAACATCCATGCCAGATATAAATTTTTCAAATTTAGGTCTTTCTCAACAACTTGCTGTGATCCCACAGCTTAGGATCCACAGGTCTCACCCTACCAAAAACGTCATTGGAGATATTGTCTCAAGGGTAAAGACAAGAGGACAAACCCAGGAAGCAAATGTTTGTCTTCACTCTTGTTTTCTATCCTAGATAGAGCCAAAGAAAGTTGATGAAGTTCTAAAGGATGGAAGTTGGGTAAAGCTATGCAACAAGAGCTGCTTCAATTCAAAAGGCAGAAAGTTTGGAACCTTTGTCCTCTTCCTTCTGGGAAGACTACCATTGGAACCAAATAGGTGTTTAGGAACAAGAAAGATGATAGAGGCATCATCATCAAGAACAAAGCTAGACTGGTTGTTCAAGGATACACACAAGAAGAATGGATTGACTACACTGATGTCTTTGGTCTAGTGGCAAGATTAAAAGTTGTTAGGATATTCCTGACATTTGCTGCATCCAAGAACTTCAAGGTCTTTCAACTTGATGTGAAGTGTGCCTTTTTGTATAGAGTGATAGATGAAGAGGTTTATGTCAAACAGCCACGTGGTTTTGTTGATCCTGATCATCCTGATTATGTCTGCAAGCTTGACAAAGCTCTCTATGGGTTGCATCAAGCACCCAAGAAATGGTATGAGACACTATTTGAGTATCTTTGTAAACATGGATACAGGAGAGGTACTATAGATGGAACTCTCTTCATCAAAGAACAAGGAAACACATATTGCTAGTTCAAGTATATGTGGATGACATTATCTTTGGTTCAACTAATCCAAAGCTCCACAAAGAATTTGAGAAGCTGATGAAAGACAGATTTGAAATGAGTGCCATGGGGGAACTCAATTTCGTTCTAGGAATTCAAGTGAAGCAAGTTGAAGATGGCATCTTCATGAGTCAGTCAAAGTATGTTCAAGACATACTTAAGAGCTTCAACATGACTGATTGTAAGATTGCTAAGACACCAATAGCAAGGAACCATTCCCTTGGTCCTGATCTTGAGGGGGAGTGTGTAGATGAGCACTTATACAGGGCTATGATAGGGTCTGTTATGTATCTTACTGCTAGGAGGCCTGATATCATGTTTGCTACATGCATTTGTGCAAGATATCAAGCCAACCCTAATATGTCTGACCTTATCACTGTCAAGAGGATTCTAAGATACCTCAAAGGCGCATCAACACTTGGACTATGGTACCCCAAGAATTCTGACTTTAATCTGTATACCTATACAGATAGTGATTACGGTGGTTGCAACATGACTGCAAAGTCTACATCCGGGGAATGTGAATTTCTTGGTGGAAGGGTTGTCTTATGGCAATGCAAGAAACAATCGTGTGTCTCTGCATCAACTGCTGAAGCTGAATACATTGCTGCTGCAAGCGGCTGTGCTCAAGTAGTTTGGATTCAAAATCAGATGCTAGACTATGGGTTAAACTTCAAGGAGACTCACATTCACATAGACAAAAACAGTGCTATCTCAATCACAGAGAACCTATGCAGCACTCAAAGACAAAGCACATCAATATCAAGTATCATTTAATAAGAGATAACTATGAAAAGGGATTAATTAAACTAGTCAAAGTTCACACAGATGAACAATATGCTGATCTGTTTACAAAGGCTTTTGATGAACAAAGATTTAAATATCTAATATCAGCTATTGGGATGATAAACTTTGAGTAAGCTTTTCTTAAAACTAGTTCTTATTATTTCTTAAAAAAATTATGTGTGTCCTAAGTTGTCTAGTTCATCACTTTCTTAAGCTCATGTTTTCTTTGGATGAAAATTTCTTTTTGAAGACTTTCCTAAGATTTCTGAAAATTTCTGATACTTCAAAAGTTATGCTTTTAACTTCGGAAGTAAATCATGCCTTCAAAATAAATAACTGTCTAAGAAATTTACCTTCAGAAGAGCTTTCAAATTTATCTTACGAAGCTAAAATACTTGTCTCAGACACTTACTTATTTTCAAGGACCATTTACTGCCCAAGAAAAATTAACTCTCGGAAGCTTTGTTGGTTATATACAAAGCACTCAAGTTTTAATTTTTCTTCCGAAGCAAAAATTCTCAAAACTCTCAGGAAATTCTTCCGAAGTCATTTTAGGTTCGGAATATTTTTAATTAAAACTTTCTAAGATGATTAACCTTCGGAAGCTTTTTTGATTTCCAAGAAAACTACTTTTTGAGCAAAGGTAAACTACTTTTTCAGAGGTGGGATCGACATACGGATTTCAAAGTTTATCTTCTTTCATTAAACTTTATCTGAAATCCTTTTCACATATAACCCAACGGTTTCCCCCTCTTTCTATCATCTGCTCTTCCTCCAAACCTAAAACCCCAAATTTCTCTCTTAAATTTCTTTCTTTCTTCTTTCTTCGTCCTTAAGCTACTTCAAAATGGCCAACCTTGCTCACAGAAATGATCCTAACTTTACCGTGTAGCTACACAGACAACACAATCAGGTTGCTCTGTTAAGCTCTGAGAAAGATCCTCATTTCTCAGAGGTTTGCCATTTCCTAACTCTATCAAACTACTTCACCTCCCTAACCATTGATCCTCCATTTTATGAGGATCAGTTCTTGAATTCTGGAAGACCTGCCAAGAGGTCATTATGGACGGGGAGAAGGCACTATCTGCCACAGTGCAGGGGAGAACAATCTTCATCACTCCGACCACCATCAATAGACATCTTCAGCTGGATGATGAAGAAGGTGAGGTGTTTTTGCCAAAGGAACCTGTCAGTCATTCCTTTGAGCAGATGGGATATGAAGGAGATTTCTGTATAAAGACCTTTAGGAAAGGGAAGGTCTCATCCCAATGGAGATTCCTGCTCCATGTGGTTATCCACAGCTTATCAAACAAGCATGGTGGATGGGAACAGATTCCTGAGGATCTCTCCTTCATAATCCATAGAATGGTTCAGGGGTCAAATTCAGGTATTCTCAATTTGTCTATACTAATTTACTTGCAAATTTAGACTCCTTAGAATATTACATGTTTCCTGGATATGTCCAATACATTCTTAACTATGAACTGGGCTCATAGTTGAGGGAAACAGGTAACATTCTTAAATTGGGATAGATGAAGCCCGACATCTTTAAAATTTTGAGAAAACCCACTGTTGAATTCTCTGCGGTAGAAACAACCCTAGTCCCAAAAATGTCAGAGTTCATTGCTCAAGGTGACAACCTAGCAACACAAGCTACTGTTAACCCACACCTGCTTTTTCCCAACCACTCTCACAGCCTCGAATCACCATCACTTACCAAAGAAAATCCAAACGAACCCCTGCTCAGGCTATTCAGTCTGTGAAGGCCCCCATATACTCAACCATTCAGGATGAAGTGGACACTGGAGCTCCCACTTCTCCTGAGGAGCAGACCACACCCATCACTTCAAGAATCAGTGCTGAGGTTCCTCATGCTCAGCCTGATGAGCTCATTAGCCTAACTTCCTTAAGCCATCACTCTGAGTCTCAACACTCAAGTGATCAACCTTCAGGGGACAGTTACCATCCCTAGCCTATAGATCTCAACCAACCAATTCCAACCTTGACTTCTATACTGATGAAGATATAGGTTTTAGTGAGAATAATGAATCTCTCTTCTTTCCCCTACTTAAAGAGAGATGAGTAGTCTTGAGTCTCCTACATCTATCCCACATCAGTCACCTACAACTAAGGTGGACACTCCTGAACTTGTTCAGGATGTCCATATCAAAGAGGCTCTCACTTTTGAAAGTGATTACATCATTAAGACCTCAACCATGGCAACTCAACCACTGACATCTCAACTGAGATTTATAGAGAGCAGAGGAAAACCAGTAGCCAAGAACCTCAAGCTGGTAGTGAGAGAGAGGACTCTTGTCCAATCATCTCATCCCCCAAAGAATCTTCTCATGAAGATGAGGGAATCTGAGACTACTAGTGCAAAAACTATCTAAAAGATGCACTTACTTAGTCTCAAAGTTCAGTCACCTTGAATCTCAGGTGACTACCTTACACAATAGGATCAATGATCAGCAACTTGAGATTTCATATCTTAAGGAAAAACTAGTCGCGAGACCCTTAAGAAGAGCTCAACCAGGAACACAAGAACCTGTGGATGTGATTGACCTATCTTCCAGCTCACCTATGCAAGTGGGTGATGCTACCAAAAAGGGGGAGAAAGTCATTACAGCCACAGAACCTAGGAGTTCTTCAGAGAGAATGGACATTGAGGACTCACCATCCTCACTTGCAAATGTGCATTCTCAGCAACCTCCACTAGTTCGCGTTGATATGGACTACACAGACTCCTTCATACAGAGTCTGTTTGAGGATGGGATACCAAGGGCTATGTCACCTTCACCATCTTCCAATCACATCATTGGGTGGAGGTATGACAATAACAGGAAGTCCCTAATCATCATAAGAGTTCAAGGACAGCAAGAAGTCCTCAATTTTCAGACCTTGGACTACTATGAAGGTCTGGATCTAGTCAACATGCCACTGTCAACCCAATCCAATCAAGACAAGCTGATAGATTGGCTAAAAATATCCAAGATAGGATCACTACATAGTTCAGCTTAAGAAGGAGACTTAGGCAATCACGCGATGTTATCGGTCAACTGGATGTTGAGGGAGACCTAAGATTAGCTTCATAGGGGAAACCATGACTGAAGGCCCAGTGACAGAACCTGAGAGCCCTGTCTCATCATATCCAACTACTGCAGAGATCCACATTCCTTCTGAGACACCTGCTGGTGAAGGTGCTTCTCAACCTCTCTCTGGCCTGAGCTCAAATGCTGCAACAAGCAATGAAGGCCAAAGCTCTCTCCACCCTGAGTCATCAAGGTCTTTGAGTAAAAGGGAAAAGAAAGATGACATTTGAGGAGATTAAGGAGGAGGAGAGAGAGAGGAAAAGGAGGCTAAGGGGAGAAAGTTCCTCTGCTGAGTCTTAAAGACTCATGGAGTCTGCAATCAGGGTTGCCCCCAGACTAGATACTCAGAATGATGAGTTAAGGTAGTCAGGATTAACTATTTGCAGACTAGAACTATGACATAGATAGTGTCATTTCTCTTCCCTTAGATGAGTTGAATGAACGGTTGACCTGGAAAGGTCAAGGGAGAAGAAGGAGGTAGAAGATGCAGAACTCCTAGTACATGTCAAAGAAGAGAGAAGAAGAAAAAGACTGTACAAAGGTATGCCTACCCTCTCCCCAGTTCAAGAAAGTCCTGAACAAGAGGATGTGGTTCAGCAAGAACCTCAGGTAGATAAAGAAGAAGACAGAATCAAGATGATTAAGTACCTGAGTGCCACAGGCTTCTATCAGGCAGATGCACTCCTTCCCTTGCCTTATGACTATATTGAGTTTGAGTACTTAAAACAACTTGAGCTTGAGTTAGTCAAGGAAAGAAAGACAACAAAAAGGAAGCTAAGGGAAGAAGCTGCAAAGTCAAGAGTCATCATCCAAAAGAGCATGAAGAAGTCTGCTGACAGGCAGAGGATGATGAGCTTCTTAAAGCTGTATGGATTCTCGGAAGGAGACTTGGACCCATGTCTCTATCCACTATGGATGAACATATCAGGGTAATCAAGCAGAAGATTAAGAGTGGAAAGCTCATTGACTTACACTCGACTCCAAGTCAAGCCCCACCTCATGTGGAGGTTAAGGTTGAACAACCAGAGACAACACAACCCGAACCTCCTGCTAATGCTCAACAAGCTTCATCTTCTGATCCGCAGTAGAGTCAACCTCCCTCTCCATCTGAACCTGAGAGAGGAAGTCGCAACTAAGAGAGACAACAGAGATTAATATAGTAGTGCAGGCCAGTCTTCTTAGTTAAAATCTGGAAAGAGAATGAAGAGGATGGCTTCTAGACCAAAGCCTAAGAAGAAGAAGAAGCCTGCACCCTCTTCAGAACCTCAGGATGAATCAGAACAACCTGAGGATGTGTAGCCAGAGGAAGCTACACCAACTCCAATTCAATTAGCTCCTCTAGCAATAGGAAGACCCATCTTGTCCTGGACATACACCACAATTCCAGAAAGATGGCATGTTATTAGAGATCAAGGCATTGAAGATAGTTATACATGGCAAGATATGTTTCAATTGCCTCTGCATGACCTCTTTAACATGAGAAGACACTCTGACAGCCTGAAGGATCCTGATCATCTTATGAAGAAAGGAATGGTGATCATCCTAATGAGGTCTCTTAATATCTAAAGTTTTCTAAGTGTTTTGGTAGCATCAGCCTAGGGGGAGTTTGTAGAGATTAATGAAGAGGCTGATACAACCTCTTAAGTCTTTCCTGCATGCTGCACAAGTGCATTAAAGAAGAAGCTTAGGAAGTTTCACACATGAAACAGAAAATACTCTAAGTGTGAAATCTTCCGAAGCCAAGACCAATATCTTCCGAAGCCAAACATGAAGTCTTCTGAAGCCTCAAAGACAAAGTCTTCTCAAGCTTCAACACATGAAGACGGATTTCTTCCGAAGACTTTTAGTAACATGCTTTATCTGATGTATTGTTCCATAAAGCCGAACACCTTTCCGCTGCACCTCTGCATGTCACCAACTTACATGAGTTGGTGAAAAAGTCCATGCTTTTGGTAACTGTACATTGAGGTCTTGAGTCTGTAACTTTCTACTTTCTGTACTTTATCCTTTTTGTAATAGATAAGGATGTGAGCTATGGCATGTCATAGTAACAAGTCAAAAGGCAATCTGCCATTTGACTCTACAATTGTTTTTCTTTATGTCTAGTCAATTGTATCCAGCTGGCTTTCAAAGTATAGCCACCTGTAGGATGTAGTATAAGTATCTCATGTTCTTGTATCTTTCGAATATGCTTTTGTAACACTTGTAATAGAACATAGAGAAGGCAATATACTGCATTCTTCAAAACCAATTACTTGTGTTCTTAGTATCTTATCTTGGTTAATCCAGTTTGTTGTTTGATTAAAGTTTAGATAATCTCCTCTTTGTGTTGTTTTGTTGTAATTATAACCCTTCAATGATCCTATAATAGCTTATCCAACAAATCTGGGGGATAGGATCAAATCCTATATGAACTAGGGTGCCTAGTTCATGGAATGGTGAGAAGCCTTCGCTTTAACTACTCAAGGTTTCTGCTGACCAATCTTATGGGAAACCTATAGCTAGAAACATTCTTTATGTATCCTCGGTTTCTTCAACATATAATCAACTCTGAGCTGGACATGAGTCAGCTTGTCTTTGCAGCTACTCTGACTGTCCCTCAAATAAGGCCGACCACCTTCAAGACTTTGAAGAAAGTCTCCACCAATTTCACCAGAAGAGATACTACTCTGCTTCTAGGTATGACTGAGCTAATGGCTCCTGGTGACATCCCTGTTGACCCCACAAGTGATGAACCAACACCAGCAACTACCCTTACATTGCCAAATCTACCTTCTCACCGCATCACTATAACATATCAATGATGCCCCAAACAAACCCTTGTTCAATCTTCTCTCATTGAACAAGCTCCACCTGCTCAATCCAAAAAGGCTAGAGTGGAACAATGGGCTCCCACTTAGCCTGAGGTCTCACCATCCTTCACTATTGTCCTCAATATGGGTTTGGAGTCTCCTTAGTGTCAAACCCATAAGCCCGAAACCCAAACTGAAAACCCTGAGGGTGAGTCTTTATACTCCTTCACTTGTCTGTGATTTACTTTGGAGCTCAAGAGCCTAAGAGGTTTGAATGCACGTTCTACTACTATTGACGAAGTTGGTCAACCTAAGGTCCAAGTGGAACCAAAGATTAATTTCAAAGGGGAAACAAGGACCGATGGCCAGCAACACAGATGGTTGGGATAGAAAATGCATTCTCATAGACTTCCAAAGCACAAGTCAAAGCCTCAGAAGAACAACTTCAATATTCCGAAGCTGAGATTCTAGCTGATGATGGATTATTCTCTTTATTTGATTTTCTAATAGTCACAGATGCAATCTTAGAACTTTCATCTGAGGTTAATAGGAGGATTTTTTCAACCCTAACCCCTACATCAACATCAATACACCTCCAATTACACTTGAAATCTTCCATCCAAGAGCACCAAAGTCTAGCACTTCCGAAGATATCAAAGGAAAGAGGAAGATGACTGTGGAAGAGCTTCAGGAGGAAGCAAGGTTAGAAAAGCTCAACAGAAAAGGGGGAATTCCAACTGGGAAGTTGCTAGCTGCTAGTAGCAAAGCCGCGGTAGCTAACCAGGAGGCTGTCAACAACAAAAGAAGAGTGGAAATCATCGACAGACTTTTCCACTTAGGAGCTGCGAATGAGGATGTACTCCTACTACCATTAGAGGAGTTAGTTGAGTTAGAAAAAGAAATTGTGCTGCAAATCTAGCAAAAGGAAGAAGCAGCAAGGTTGGCTTTGGAGGAAGAAAGGATGAAGAAAAAAACACAAGCTGATCAATAGCTTACGACGGAAATGGTAAACTTCGTAACCTCCAGGGGTTTCTCTCTAGATGAACTCTCTTCACATAAACATAATCAATATTATGGCTTATCAACAAAGAGCAAGATCAAATGGAGAAAGAGAGAAAGAAAGCTCCTAAGAAGAAGCTGAGGTTGAAGAAGAAAAACGAAGAGGAAGCAGGCTTGCTGCTGCGAGAAAGATAGATGAAAAGGCCTGGATGAAAGATTATCTCCGGGCTCATGGCTACTCTAGTAGGCAGGTGGGTCCTATTTCTGAGAAAGCCCTCCAGCGATATGTTAGTGACATAAAGGTTGATATTAGCTCGGGGAAGAGGAAGGATATGTATAGAAGTGGACAATGGATCATCTTAAAACCAACCATTCAACCCTAAGCACTAACCTAACCACAACATCAACCAATTCCTTTTCCATTCCCCAACAAGACTGAACCTTACACACCTGAATCTACAATATTAAGCATACCAACTTTCTCACATCAACCACCTAAACTACCTATCCTCCAACCCAAAACACTCTCCAGAACCACAACACCACAACCTACCCAACAACCTCCCAAACCATCCCCTTAGCCTTTTAAACATCTCTCCTTAGAGGAGTTCAAGGCAATCAAGACAAAACTCATCAACTTTACAACCTTGAACAACATCTCTTGTGAGGAGGACTCTGTCAAACTGACTTATGTCGATGGATCTTCGTGTTCCCTCACTAGAGATCAATTTCTTGATCTGCCTAGAAGAACACTAGACCATGCTGCTAGACTTCTTGGTCTCAATTCTGACTCCTTAAACGATGAAGAGAGAAGCTGAGAAGAAAGCGGGTGACTCTACTAGATACAAAGAGAAGGGACAAGATTCCTAGTAAACCCTTGTGTCTAGAAAGAAAATCATCCAGTGGAGTTTTGATGAAGTCTCTCACAACTTTGTTGTGGAAAAAGAGAATGGAGAAAGCAACAGGTTGAATGCCTCTCTCTGCTACACTCTAGCAGATTCGACATTGCTGATTTAGCAGAGAAACCATTCTCCAATCCCTCCAACTTCGGAACTGTTGCTCACAAAAAAGTCATCTTAGCAGCCTTCATCTTACTGAGCTAACCATAAAAGCAAAAATTGAAGATGTGTTGAAGCTGAGAGTTAAGGAAGACAAGGAAAGGTCAACCACCAAAGGCAAGGCCTTTCTACAAATGGTGGAAGGCCCAAAATTGGAACCAATAGTTAGATAGGAGTATGACTATAGCTCCCACCAACTAACTCTCTTCGTAGGGACCCAATAGAGGGTGCATATCAATCAAGGTAATAGACTGGATCCCAGTCCATGGTGCTAAAAAACAAAGAAACATATAAATATGTACTTTCCTTGGTGCTGGAAGTTTTGACAAGCAGGAACAAGTGAGGTTTGGTGGTATCGACCTAGGGGGAGTTTGTTGGATAAAGAAGAATGCTGGTGTAACCAAAACCAAATCACATAGTCTATTTTGGTACAACTAATAAAGGACTTCCGAAACTAAGTGTGGAACTTCCGAAGGAAAAAGAGTTCTTCCGAAGACAAAGTGCAAGATCAACTTCCGAAGACAAAATATTCACTTCCAAAGATCAAGAGTTTGAAGAAACGATAAGAAACCAAATTCCGAAATATGAAGAAAAGAAGAAGTCCTCAAGCCTCGGAAGAAATAGCCTCTTCCAAAGTATAAGTGGCTTCGGAAGAACTTGTTTTTCCGAAGCCAACTAATCTTCGGAAGACACTACCATGAACTAGTGGACATAAGTATGGTCTCTCCGAGACTCCGCTGCAGACCTTTGAGATACTGTATGGTGTTTTCTCAAAAGCCATCTAGTTGACCATACTTTATTCTATTGTTCACCTTTATTAGTTACTACAGTTGCCAACTTTAGTTGGTGACAAAAGGTATGTGATGGACATATCATGACTACCATATCATAAATAATACTTTATCTAAGATACCTTAACTTTAGCATCGTAGCATATGCTTTACTCATTGGTTTGTAGCTAGTATCAAAGTATATTCAGCTGTAGGTAGTAGTATATATAGTTCTTAGTGTATCTCATGTATTATGCTTATAAGAGTCTTGTAATACTTTGACTTGAGAAGTAAACTATACAAGTATCTTGAAAATTATTTATGTGTGTTCTTTGTAACTTATTATATTATTATCAGTTCTTAGAAGAGACTCTTCTTCATCTGATCTGAGTGTAGTATAAGTGAGTTTGAGAGAAATCCAAGTGTTAAGTGACGAAAATCGATCATGCAACTTGGTAAAGTTCTTGGTGTCTTAATGGCCTAACTCATGTACGATCTTCTATAAAGCTTGATATTTTGAGAAAGTTTCATAGTTGCACAGTGGCAATATAAATCTTCCTACATCAAATTCATTTAGCATTTTCTTCATTTCATCAATGTCCATCCTCTCCTTCCATATCATATGTAAATTCATTATGAATGAAATCCATAAACATAGAAGATTGAGCACTTTCTTCAAATATATTGTTAGGATCAGTGATCTAAGTTTGATTGATTAGAGAGTATAGCAGCGGAATTCTAACAATGAATTAGCCAATTCACAAGAACGAAACGATATTCAATGAAGAACAAAGACGGTTATAGAAAGAGAGAATTCTGCAAATATATTTCATTCAATATTCGCTTTCGTGGTAACAGAATGTCACAATTACAATTAGGTCGACACCTCTTATATAAGAGATGTGACGTCTGCTCATGTCACTTGATAGTGACATCTAACAGAATTATTCCAACTGAAACACAACTACTGAAGATGTCAAAACAGCTGACATCTCCTTACAAAAATATGTGTTATCAGTTATTATAACTACTGAAAAACATAAAACTACTGAAACTACAACGACTGCAGAACAAGCTCTTCAGTCGTTTTACAAAACTACTGAAAGTAAAAACATAAAACTACTGATGTCACAACTACTGAAGAAGTACTCTTCAGCTATTGTGACAAACTAGTGAAACTTCAGTACTTGGTCTTCAGACTTGAACTTCAGATGTTTCATCAGCTGATGACTTCAGTAGATATCATCAGCTGATGTCTTCAGTGTTTGTCTTCAGACTTTGTACACCAGTTGTTGATCGTCAGCACTTGTAGACTCTTCAGCTGTTGTACTTCAGTACTTTGGTCTTCAGCTTCAGCACTTATGTTCTTCAGCTGTTCAGCTTTAGTACTTGTGTTCTTCAGCTGTTGAACTTCAGCACTTTAGTCTTCAGTTGTTGAAGTCTTCAGCACTTGATCTTCAGCTGTTGGAGTTTTCAGCACTTGTCGAACGGTTGATGAAGCTTTCAGCAGTTGTTGTGATATCATCTGGGACTTAGAGGTTTTCTGATCTTGGCTCATTAGTTCTTTTGGTCCAACAAACTCCCCTGAACCAATGTAGCCAAAACCTCTAATTTATTTATTTTCCCACTTATTGTTGGCAAAAGGTTGGTCTTTTTCCTTCTTGATCAGTAGAGAAGATGACCCATATAAGCTCCGGCCTGGGAAGAAATCTCAGATATTTGTTTGGCAAGGTATGAATGGGAACTCTGTTTTGGGGAACTAGACACAGAGTTGTTATCCCATTCATGAGATTTACTTCCCCATAATGAGTCTGTATGACTCTCGAACATAGGCTTCAAGGAGAACAACTTGTTCCTCCTTGGAGAGTTCTTCTACTCCTCCTTCAAAGAAGAACTCTGGACCATAGTACTCAGATAAGTACTTCACAGTCCTACCATTCTTCAACTCCACAGTAGTTACCTCCCTATAGGCAAATTCATCAGGATGGGTGCCTTCAAGGAGTAACTGGAGCTTATTCTTCTTAATGTCTTCAAGCTTTTTATATAATAACCCCTTTTTGATCATCTTGTTTTCCAGTAAAGCTTGAGGGGTCATTTTTGATTGATGAGCTTTCTTGAATTCATCAATTATTTCCCATGGTGAGACTACGATGGCCAACATGATGGTAGAATCTATTGTTTTTCTAACCTGGCCATTCTATCTGTGTAGAATAGATATTTTATGGATTCTAGAACTCACCTTGGGGTCTGGCCATACTCTCACTCTCTCCTTCTGATACTGAAATGTGTGTCTGAGAGTGTACAGCCTCTGAGCATGCCCTTTCATGGCTTGTATAGATGATGACTGAGGAAATTCCTTGTCAACCATCTTCAGTAGTTGCTCATCATGCTGCTTCTGTTGTTCTTCATCTTCTATCTTGACTCTAACCATTTCCCTTTGAGAGTCAGGTGTGATCATGGGTTGACTCCTGCGTTCTGTTAGCTTTAGAACAGCAGAGAGTGGCAGACTATCATCTTCATCCTCTTCTTCTTCATCTTCTTCTATCCTCAGCACCTTCTCCTCTTTCTAGGTACATCACTGGATGATGGTTGGGTTGGTAAAGGAATTGGTTTTGAAGATTGAGGATGTTGGATTTGGGCTTTGAGATTGGTTTGGAGATTTGAGGGGTAGGCTGTTTTTGAGTGGGTAATAGGGAAGGTTGTTCAAGCATTTGGTTGTGAGTTTGGCCTTTGTAAGTCTTGCCATTTCAAACCTTTTTCCAGCCCCAGCCTCATCAAGGGCTTCAATGATAATCCCCTTATGGAATTGCTCAGACAAACAGATTCTGGTGTCTATAGCCAGAATACTGTCTCTGGTCCATGAACGAATCTCCATCAAAGATCTTCCTAGGTATTTAGCAATGAAACGAATCATGATCTCCAATCTCTCTTTTTCCAGTACATCATACCCAGCCCATCTGGTTTGAATCTCCTCCACTTCCAACTTCCTGATCTCACTATCTAATGTGGCTATATCAAAACCTTGCTTAAAAAGTTGCTCAATGATTTTGTCCATGGATCGGCTGTGTGTGTCATCTGCATATTTTACCAGCTCTTCCAAGGATTTTTCTTCAGCAGTAGGTTGATCACCAGCACTTTTCTTTCTTTTGTAGGTGATCAGTTGTTGTTGCTTTTCTTTTTCCAACTCCTGGGCTTTCTCTTGTGCCTTCTCATCCTTAGTTCTTTTCCTCTTCTTTTCTTTCACTGCAGTACTCTCCCCCTTTTTGGATGCATTGGTGGCAGGGGTTTGTATCGCAGAAAGTTTCTTTTGCACAGCATCATCAATGAGTGGTTGTAGAGTTGAGAAAAGCCTCTCATCAATGGTTTTATAAACAATGTCATTGATAATGGGAGTGATGAGAGGTATGGATTGTTGGAATACAACAACCATCTGCTCTGGGGGGTTCTGTCCCGTAGAGATAGTGCCAAAAGCAAAAGCTGGAGGCTCAGTGAAGTGAGAGGGTAAAGTGTTTGGGGAACCTTCAACTGAAGGTGCCATCTATGGATTGGTGGGGGCAGATGGACTTTCATCCGGAGACTTCTTGGCAAGCAATGCTTGTAGTCTGCTTACCTCAGCCTCCAGGATGATGTTGTGGGCTAGAACGTCATAGAAAAAGCCCAGGTCATCATCAGCAGAAGCTGAATCACCTGACCTCCTGCTTGGAGCAGGATGTACATGCACTGTGTAGACCAGTTGTAGCATGTGCCCCTTTGTCTTGGAACTGGGGACTTCTAGCCTCAGGACTATGTCCATCATCAGCTGTTGTCTCTAGTGAGGTCTTAGTAATGTTACCAGCCTTATTCTGATCATGTGCTCATGCAGAAGAGGTGGCAGCCTCACTAGATATTCTAATCTCCCTATCTACACCAGGAGATACAATTGTAAACCCCGGTGCTGTGGGTTGTCAGAAACATGTTGATCCTCTTCCTCAATGTCTATGGTTCTCCCCTTTGGTGGTGGTATTTGGGGAGGAGGAGAGGCATGCAACTGAGTCAGCACATTTGCAATAATTATTGTTTGACTTTGAGGGGCGGTTGCATGGGGTGATGGGGTAGAAGCAGTGTGCACCTTGGGAGGAAGGTGCTCTTCAATGGCAATCTCCTCAATTGAGGAAGATCCCAGATGTGTGGGTACCCCTTGTGTGGTGGCTGCAGGCTCCTTTTGAGAGGAAACCTGAGCGGCTATGGCAGGTAGAGTCTCTGATACTGCTGTGGGGTTTAAGCCAGCAAGTATAGCCTGCGTTGGTGGTGCAGGGGCATCTTCAGGGGACTCATCTCCCTGAATAGATGTTTTGGGTTGTTTTGGTTTTGGTTTAGTGGGGACTTGGTTCTGATGGAGGAAGCTGTGGGTTCCCTGTGCTTGGGCTTTAGCATTCGGGCAGCTTCTTTGACTGTAGGGTCTGAGTTGTGCCTGGAGTATACCTCAGCCAAAACAGCTGGTGCAGGGACTCCAAGGCCAACAAGGCCATCAGCTTTTAGTTCATCCAAAATAATGGCCATCAGAAACCTGGGATATAATGACCATGGGTTTGCCACAGGTTTCTGAGCCAAGTTCTTTATTTCTAGGAACACAATTTCAGAAAAATTAACGGTTGGTGTTCTAGAATAGAATACAATACCTGTTGCCATTGGGATGACATTTGATCCAAGAAGATGTCTTGGAGGCTAAGCAGACATTTACCATGTGAAAAATGAGTTTCTCAGTGTCATGGAAATGTTTCTTTAGAACGGTTGTAGCTCAAAGATCACCTTCATACCCATGATTGACAAAGGACATATTGGTTATGCCCTTTGGGTATGCAGTCACAGCGGTGGAATCGTGTAGATGTAATGCCCGACGAATGATGTCGGCTGTAACGACCACTGGTTTCTGGTTGATTAGGGACCGAACAGAGATCTGACGGTAGACTCATCAGTATGAACATAAGCATTTGACCAGAAGTGACTGAGGGATTCAGGGTAAATGGTTGGATTCAAGAGAAAGGCTGTGCGATATGGGGAATCCACCATTAAGTCAATGGCATTATCATATTTGTTCCAAAAAGCCGAATTTGTAAGGTAAGCAACGCAGTTGTGTCGTGGTTTCAGACTCATGGTCGCCATGTTTGAGAGAGAGAAGTTCAGAAAATAACGGCTAATGAAACATTAGAGAAGAGGACAGGTATTTATAGGGTAGGGGTGAAAATGACTGAAGGGAGTGGTGTAAGTCATCGGTAGTTTTAAACCGACTGTTGACATGGTATTACCCTATCAGACGTTGAAAAAACTGAAGTCGTGGTTTTAGGCATCAGTAGTTAGAAAACTACTGAAGACCATGGTTTTGACTTCAGATGAGGAAACAACTGAGTACTTGGTGTTAGTCATCACTAGTGGTGAAAACTACTGAAGATAGTGGTTTTGTCATCAGTTGTTGTAAACAGCTGAAGACTTGGTGTTAGTCATCAGTAGTTATAAAACTACTAAAGACATGGTTTTGCTTCAGTTGTTTAGAATGAAACAGCAGTTGTCGAAACAACTGAAGAGAAAGTTGTCTTCAGTAGTTTTCGTCAATTCATATCCTTTCAGCTGTTTCATACTGTCCTCAACACTTACTCATCAGAGTTTGCATCTGCTTTTCAGGTGTTTCATAGGACGTCGGTACTTATATGTTTGTACTGATTTCAGTAGTTGTAAGCACATCAGTAGTTGTAACTACATCAGTAGTTTGGAACAGATAAAGTACTTCAGTACTTGTGAGGCATTTAGCCGTTAGTAGTTATAAAAACTACTAAAGGTGAAAGGACTCATCAGTACTATATGTGACATGGGTACCAATGATCACCAGTAATTATTACTGAAATCATCAGTAGTTGTCACTTATTCTAGCTACAGCATACCAAGCCTTAACACAAGGTTTTGGAAAGTAGAACTATCCAAAGGCTTAGTAAAAATATCTGCAAGCTCATCAGCACTAGGCACAAACTTAGGATCAATCAGACCTTTTCCAAAGCAATCCCAAATAAAATGATGTCTGATCTCTATATGTTTGGTCCTAGAGTGCTGGACTGGATTTTTGACAATACACAGAGCTGAAGCACTATCCATTAATAATGGAGTCTTAGTCTCTGTAATGCCATAATCTAGAAGTTGGTTCTGAAGCCAAAGTACCTGAGAAGTGCAACTTGCAGCAGCAATGTACTCGGCCTCAGCAGTTGATGTAGCAACAGATGTTTGTTTCTTACTCTGCCAAGAAATCAAACAGTTGCCTAGGAATTGACAACCACCAGAATTTGACTTTCTAGTTAACTTGCACCCTGCATAGTCACTATCTGAAAAAGCAACTAATTTGCAAGAGTGTCCAGTGGAATACCATAAACCCAGAGATGTGTACCTTGCAAATATCTAAAGATTCTCTTGACTGCAATCAAATGAGACTCTTTAGGAGCAGCCTGAAATCTAGCACAAACACATGTAGCAAACATAATATCTGGTCTAGAAGCTGTTAAATACATCAAGGACCCAATCATACACCTGTAAATTGTTTCATCAACAGCTTTACCTTTCTGATCAGCATCCAGTTGTGTGGTGTTGCACATGGGAGAAGAACAGGGCTTACGTTTTGTAAATCAAACTTATTCAAAAGATCTTTGTATATTTTGACTGATGAATAAATGTTCCATCAGCTTTTTGTTTAATTTGCAAGCCTAGAAAGAACTGTAATTCTCCCATTGCACTCATTTCAAACCTCTTTTTCATTAATGTTGTAAAATCATCACACAACCAGGGATCAGATGATGCAAAAATGATATCATCAACATAAATCTGAACAAGTAGCTTATGCTGATCCACCTTCTTAATAAACAGAGTTTTATCAATGGATCCTCTAGTGAAATTATTCTTAAGAAGAAAAGTAAAGAGTGTCTCATACGAGCTCTAGGAGCTTGTTTCAACCCATAAAGAGCCTTATCAAGTTTATACACCCATTCAGGATGTTTATTATTCTCAAAACCTGGTGGTTGACACACATAAACTTCTTCCTTTATTTGACCATATAAAAAGGCACTTTTGACATCCATTTGAAAAACTTTAAGATTGTGGAATGCAGCATAGGCTAAAAACAATCTGATTGCCTCTAGTCTGGCTACAGGGGCAAAGGTTTCATCATAGTCAATACCTTCTTCTTGTGAAAACCCTGTACAACCAGTCTAGCCTTGTTCTTAACAATAAGCCCATTCTCATCATGTTATTCCTAAACACCCGTTTAGTGCCTATTGCACACTTACCTGGGGGAAGAGGAACCAGTTCCCACACTTGCTGTTTCTTGAACTGAAGTAGCTCAAGCTGCATAGCTTCACCCATCCATTGTCTCTCAAAGCAACATGGTAGTTCTTTGGCTCTAGCTGACTGATGAAGAGAGCATAGAAGTAGAAGTTAGACAATCGACTTCTTGTTGAAACACCAGCATTGATATCACCAATAATCTGAGACATAGGGTGATTCTTCAGTTCTTGATAAACAATGAGATCTGTGCAAGTGTTTGTAGGACCTTCAGCGACAGCAGATGTTGATGCAGACTCTTGAAACCAAGAATTAGATGGTAACTCAAAAGATGTAGAGGAACCAGAGATCTCATCAGCATTTGTTGTGGATGGAACTGCTGAAGCTACAGGAACATCAAATTTAGCAGACACAGGCAGTTGGTCGCTAAACTTGAATAGGTGAGTATTGATATTATCATCATCATCAATACCACAGGTGGAAGACATGCTGCAGAAGATGATTTATCCACATGATCTGCAATAGCTGGAGGTTGATAGGAACATATTGCAGTATGTCCAAATCAAACAACTCCACAGGGTTTTGTGGAATCTTGTCCAAAGGAGATTTATTAAACTTCACATGCAAAGTCTCTTCAACTAACTTGTTTCTCAGTTGAAGACTCTGTATGCCTTGCAAGTAGATGAATAACCAACAAAATACCGTGCATCCACCTTAGGATCAAATTTTTGGAGTTGATCCTTTGTGTTGAGAATAAAACAAGGACACCCAATGCTTTGAAAAATGAAAATAGAGGAGCCAAGTGATGGAGAACTTCATATGGAGTCTTCATCAACCTCTGATTTACTAAGACTCTATTCTGCACATAGCAGTTGTGTTAACAGCTTCAGCCCAAAAGGTCAGTGGCAAACCAGAGTCAGTCAGCATGGACCTTGCAGCTTCAATTAGGTCCTGTTCTTTCTCTCCACAACTCCATTTTGTTCTGGAGTCCTTGGTATGCTAAACTGCCTTTTGATTCCCTTTGAAAGATAGAAGTCAACAAGTGTATGGTTTCTGAATTCAGTTCCATTGTCACTCCTAATACACTTGACTGGAAGGGAATACTGCTTCTCAATATACAACACAAAGTGAATAATCATCTGAGCACCTCATCCTCCTTTGAATGTAGAAAGAAGATCCATACAAATCTGGAGTAATCATCCACAATTACCAGACAGTATTTCTTCTTTGCCATGCTCATTACTCTCACAGGACCAAATAGATCCATACAGTAATTGTAAGCAGGCAGTGGACTTAGGCTCTTCAATAGGAGGGAATGAGACTTTGTGCTGTTTTCCTTTTAAACAACAGCAGTGGGTTTCATCACAGTGGAACTCCTTTATTGGTAAGCCTCTAACTAAACTATTGTGGATAAGCTGATTCATGTTTTTGAAATTAACATGACCCAGCCTTCTGTGCCACAGTTTAGATTCTTGAGAAGAGGCTTTGGAAAATAGGCAAGGATTGCCTCTGAGATCTATTTTCTTGGAAAGATCTAAGGCATACACTCTTCCTGTCCTGTTGGCTCTCAGGAGAGTGTGATCATCCAACACCTTATCAATCAAATGCAGAACTTTGGATGACAGAATCCTATAGTTTTGACTGGTGAAAAGAGCAACATGGCCTTTATCACACATTTGACTGACACTCAAGAGATTATACTTGAGATTTTCCACATGATTAACATCATCAAACTTGATTTCTCCATTGGAGACAAAGCCATTTCCAATGATGTACCCCTAGCATCATTGCCAAAAGAAACAAAGCCCTTCTTTCCTTGAGAGTAGTCATGAAGAAGAGGAGCTGTTCCCAGTCATGTGCATAGATCCCCCCTGTCTACATACCAGATGCTACTTTGGCATGTTGGAGAACCGTGCAATAATAAACAATTAGTTAGTTTTGGAGACCCAAACCTTTTGGTTTTGGGCCTGGTCTCATCAACAGATGGTAAACTAAAAGGTTTATTAGAAACAACAGCAGCCTGAGAGGAAGAAGATGGTGAAGAAGAGAATCCTTTGGCTTGGACCTCCTTTTCTGTGGTTTCAACATAGGAGCATCTAATTGGTTAACTCTTCCCAATAGATGTTGAACCATCATAACCACTGTGTCTGATTTTGTGATAAAGCTTTCAGCTCATCAGACACATTGCCAGTGGAGTTTGATAAGTTCCTATGTTGCACCTTCTTCTTCTGAGCAATCTCAGCTGTTCCTGTTTAACCCCTTCCTTTTTGGATTTCTTTGAGGACTTAAGGGTTACATTATTTGATGTTGCTGATACAAATGTGGTCTCAAACTCAGTTTTCATTTTTACCATTTTCTCTTTAATTTCTTCTTTATGTTTGAGTTTGGAACCTCTTTTGTACCAGCAATTATCTGTAAGATGATTGAACAAACCACATACTTCACATGGTTTCTTCTTCATCTTAGGTTGATCATCAACTAAAGAGGGTGAAGCAACTGAAGATTTGCTCTTCAGTACTTTGGAAACATTGTTTGCTTTCTTGACTTCCTCTTTAGTAGCCTTCAAACTTTTTCTACTGACAGTTTTCTTCTTTTCAGTACTGGTAGTATTGGAGTTTGAACTTCAGGTGTTAAATCCTGCTCTCTAGTCCTTTGAGGACTTTCAGAATTAGCTCCTGAGTTGATCAACTCATTAATCATGTGAGTGTCAGCAGTGGAACCATCAACATCAGCTGATAGGTTCTGAGAGGGCATGGTGCTGACTTCTACTTCTGATTGTGCTGTATCAGAAAGTAGATCACATGATGAGATGGATTGGTTATTACTCTCACCATCAGATTCTACCTCTGCTCTGGGAGTAAAATCTATAGGTGGAGCAGTGTGATTGTAACCAATGCCAAACTTCACATTGGAAGCAGATTGCTTACTAAGAAGCATTTCAAAACCTTTGCATGATTGTACCCTCTATCACACTCTACCTGGGTGACTGCAAGGTTTCTTTGAGATCTTTATACTTCTCTAGAAGTATCTCTTCCCTAGCCTTATCATCAGTTATTTGGCATTTAAATTTGTAAATCTAATCATTTTTATCATTAAGCACAGACTCAAATTCAGCTTTGCTTTTGGAAATTATTGTTCTAGCTCAATGTTCTTGTTGATTAAGCTACATTTGCTTCTCTAATAGATGCAAATGTTGCTATGCATGTTTCAGAACATAATTTGGATTTTTCCTCAGAGGTACCTGTGATACCTTTGGTGTAGAGGCATTAGTGGATGAAGTATCAGCAGAATCCAAAGCCATAAGAGCTAGATTTCCAAAGGGACTTTCACCACCATGTTGACCAGCACCTGAGAACAGTTGTTCATGACCAGACAAGTCATCTGGTAAACTGCTCCAGTCAATAACTCCTGGGGTGAAGAAGCTGTGTTGTTGAGGTTGAGTTTGTTGATGAGATTGGGAAGGTTGTGGTTCAGGAAAAGCTTGTGGTTGTTGTGCAATTGGAGCTTGAATAGCATTTGGTTGAGGCATATCATAGCAGGGATAAGGATATGACATTTGACCCTGGGGAACAATGTATGCAGGAGATCTAGGATGTGAATGATGACCAGAACCAGCAGGATGTTGCCCTCTGTTTTGTGGACTAGTACTAGGAAAAGTCACAAAGGGTGCAGAAGAGTTAGATCCAGTTGATCTACACTCCCTTGCAAGGTGTCCCAGCCTTTGGCATTTATGACACCTCAACTTACTCTTGTCAAAACCAACTTTGGTTTTGCCAGAGAGTGTAGGAATTTCCTGCCAGTTCTCTTATAGAACTTCTGAGATCTTATATTAATCAATGCCATTTGCTCAGAATATCCATCTCTTCTAGATCATCATCAGCTATTCCTTTCAGATCATCCATAATGAAGCATAGATTGTCACTATTATTGCCAGAATGACTCTCAATACCAACAAATGCATGATCAGAACTATTTGAAGAGAAATCAATATGCTCATCATAATTGCTTTCAGATGCACCATATTCTGACTGATGACCAACCAAGGCAGTATTCCCTGGTACAAAGTCATCAGTGAGCTTTCCTAATGAGGACAATTTCCTCTTCTACTCTATCTCTCTTTCGAATGTAAGTAGTTTCCCATGAAGTTGGGTGAGAGATAGGCCATCCAGATTTGCACTGGAGCGTAGGACAATAGTGTATGTGTCCCATCTCTTAGGCAGTGATCTGAGGAACCTGTTGTTCATCTGGCTATTGGTGTATTCCTGTTTCACCATTTTCAGCTCAGATATCAAGCAGGAAAAGCGCTCAAACTGTTCTGTCAGTGTCTCACCCTTTCTATGAGAGAATGTCTGATATTGTTGGGCAAGGATTTCTCTATTGTTTGCTAAGACCTCATCTGTGCCACCGAATTGTTCTTTCAGGGCATTCCAGAGATCATGAGCAGTTTCATGATGCATAAGCCCTGAATAGATTTCATTAGGCAGTGCCATGGCCAGAATTCCATGGGCTTTAGCATCAATCTCAAACAGTTTTCGATCTTCATCAGAGTATTGTTCCTTCTTCTTCGGAACCATTTGATTGGTTTCCGGATTGTTCACCATAGGCTTATGTGGTCCATGTACCACAGATGTTCAACAACCTGAACTGTTAACAGACAGGTGATGAAGCCTTCTTCTTTGCCATATGTTATACTCGGTCCTAACCAGCATCGGAGGCTTGGTTGAGGAACCGGTATTGTGAGGATCATTAGAAGGAGTAGTCATCTCAGATTCAATCAATTCAATTAAGCTATAATAAATTTAGAACAAAACACAACAACCAATTAAACCAGGAGAGATCTCAAAATAAATGAACGAAAGCGACAGAAATTCAATAATCTATAACCAGTTCTTGCGAATATGCTAATTCAATCAACACAGATATCAATTAGCAGTTTCAATGATCAATTGTTAGATCGATCATTATTACCCTGCTCTGATACCACTTGTTAGGATCAGTGATCTAAGTTTGATTGATTAGAGAGTATAGCAGCGGAATTCTAACAATGAATTAGCCATTCACAAGAACGAAACGATATTCAATGAAGAACAAAGACGGTTATAGATAGAGAGAATTCTGCAAATATATTTCATTCAATATTCGCTTTCATGGTAAGAGAATGTCACAATTACAATTAGGTCGACACCTCTTATATAAGAGATGTGACGTCTGCTGATGTCACTTGATAGTGACATCTAACAAAATTATTCCAACTGAAACACAACTACTGAAGATGTCAAAACAGCTGACATCTCCTTACAAAAATACTGTGTTATCAGTTATTATAACTACTGAAAAACATAAAACTACTGAAACTACAACGACTGAAGAACAAGCTCTTCAGTCGTTTTACAAAACTACTGAAAGTAAAAACATAAAACTACTGATATCACAACTACTAAAGAAGTACTCTTCAGCTGTTGTGACAAACTAGTGAAACTTGAGTACTTGGTCTTTAGACTTGAACTTCAGATGTTTCATCAGCTGATGACTTCAGTAGATATCATCAGCTGATTTCTTCAGTCTTTGTCTTCAAACTTTGTACACCAGTTGTTGATCTTCAGCACTTGTAGACTCTTCAGCTGTTGTACTTCAGTACTTTGGTCTTCAGCTTCAGCACTTGTGTTCTTCAGCTGTTCAGCTTTAGTACTTGTGTTCTTCAGCTGTTGAACTTTAGCACTTTTGTCTTCAGCTGTTGAAGTCTTGAGCACTTGATCTTCAGCTGTTGGAGTTTTCAGCACTTGTCGAACTGCTGATGAAGCTTTCAGCAGTTGTTGTGATATCATGGGGGACTTAGAGGTTTTCTAATCTTGGCTCATTGGTTCTTTTGGTCCAACATATATCATTTGTAGAAAGCAACTTATTTGCTTTTGGAGTATCATCCTTGGTCATGTCTTCTTATTCAGCATCACTTTCCTCTTCATTATGATGAATGGGCTTCAAAGTATATAGATCTGTTGAAGGAGTGTATTTATGGAACATTGCCTTGGTTTTTAATAGTGAATATTCAACTACTGTTACTTTATCTAATGCTTTCTCTTTCTTTGTTGATCGTTCATCACTTTTCCCTCCCTAATATTGTATCTAATGCTATCTTTCTGTGTAGTTAACCAACAACACAAACTACCACCCTTCATCACTTTTCTCTCCCCAATAAAAACATCATCAACTCATTAATTCAGTAGAAGTTGGGGTTTAACTTGTGAAGGTTGTTAGACCCTCAAAGGATCATACATGTCAATTCAATTGGTGAGTTGATGGTTGTTCTATTGAGATTCCCACAAGTCCAATAATTAATGCGGATGAAGATCATACTGCAGTAGAAGAAGTATTGGCTTACTGCATTTGTTAATGCGGGAGGCAAAGAACAAATGCTGACAAGTATTTGTTCTTCCGCATTTACAAATATGGAAGACCAACAGTAATACGGACAACATGTTGTTCATCCGTATTTGCCAATGTGGATGACTAGACAAGAATGCAAAAGTATTTGCTCATCCGCATTACCCAATGCGGATGACCAACATACTAATACGGACGATCAAGTGAAGAAATGATGATCAAGTCCATCTCATCCGCATTTGCCAATACGGATGAACGACCAGAAATGCGGATCAAGACTTAGACTAGTTTTGATGTATAGGTCAGGGGTAGTTTAGTCATTTCCTAAAAAAGCATCTTGTTTGTCTATAAATAGAATAAAAAACCTTGTACATGACATGATGGTTCATAGACAATTGGAATATTATTTTGTCATTTATTATGAACGTGTATCATTACTGTTTATGCTCAAACCCTAGAATTTACTATAATCATCATCTCATTCAATACAAACAAGCAGTTACGAGTATTTCTTCTACATTGAATATTTTTTGATTGTTTGTTTCTGCCTTTCAATCTCTAACTCAATCATTATATTCGATCCTAAGTGAGAATCTCAATCTCACCACCTAGTCCATTGGTATCAAAGCTTTGGCTCTTGGTTCTTTTTCAAAACTACTAAATACCAAAATAGAACTTGATTGATCTGGTGATTGAGTTGCTAATAGAGTATTCTATCATCTGTACTTAGTAAACAACAGAAAATACTCTTAATACAACCTTCTTTCAACTCGTTCTCACCTTCAAGAACTATACACAAAACCTACAGATTCATACAAAGAATTGAAATATAACAAAAGTTGCAACAGAAACCAAGAAACCTTAACATATATGATTTTCTAAGCATTTGTTGAAAGATTTGGACTATCCGGACTAATTGATCTTAAAACTTACCTAATCAATAATTATACAAGTTAAAACACCTTGTTAAAATGGATTTACATAGTTTTTTAGAACTTGGTCATACTCCAAAACCACCAATGCTTAAACATAAATCTAAATTTAAACAATGGAAAATCAGGTTCAGGAATTACATTACAGGTGTAGATCCTGATTTTTGGATCTCATATGCAAGGGTATCACTCTCTCTGTAGATCAAGCTACCATCTACAACACAGTAAGAATACCTATTGAAAATGTGACTCTTGATGATGAAGATTACAAGAATATCAAGATTGATGTGAAAGCTTACTCTATCCTAACTCAAGCACTCAAGACGAATGTGCTGAAAAGATTGGAGAAGTATGGTATTGCCAAAGCTATATGGGATGCGCTGAAAATTATGTGTGAGGGAAGCAGCGAAGTTGCAAAAATTAACATGGATAAGCTTGTTAATCAGTATGAAACATTTCATCACTCCAAGGGGGAGTCCATATCTAAATAACTGCACAGATTTGTAGAGTTGGTAAATGACTTGGAAATCATGGGATTCACTTACAAGGTCAAGGAGTTAAACAAGAAAATGCTGCACAGTCTTCCAGATACCTAGAAACAAAATTTCACAATGTTAAAGAACACTCTTGATCTTGAGAGTACAACTCTAGACATAATGATAGCCAATATAGAAGCTTTGGAGTTAGATGAATGACGCAGAAACTTGGGAGGACCCATAGTTGATTAAGCATACAAATTTCCATCAGAATCTCATTCTGTTGAAATTCTTTCATTACTGAGGAGGATAATTTTATCTCTTCAAGAGATCAACTGAATACCACAGGGTTCGTTGCAACTCCATCAACTAATCATCCTTCAACATCATCCTAAGCATCCATAGCCACTGCTGCTCCTACAATAACTCCTGAAGACCCAATATCCAAAGAACAAAAGGCAACTTACAATGCCTTTGTTGCAAGCTTTGAAGCATATTTAGGAGGAAGACTCATATCAGCACATCTGATCCAGGAAGACTTAGAAGAAATGGATCCAGATTTGTAGAAGAAATGGATCTGCAATGGCAAATGTCCATGATTTCAGAAAAGGCAGAAAGCTCAGCCTTAATGAAAATACAACGCTTGGATATGATAAATCCAAAGTGAAATGCTTCAACTGTGGCATGGCTGGCCACTTCTCTAGAGAATGCAATGCCCCCAAAAGAAACAACTTTCAAAGGAATTCTCTAAGCCAGTCTTCAACATAGTTAAACTCAAGCCTTCACTCCAATAATCATCAGCAGCAGTATCATCATCCACAACAACATCAATCATATCAAAATCAACCTCAACTAACAAACCAACCTCATGGAAGTAGTCAGTCATCTGCAAATGCTCTTGTGATCAAACAAGATGGAATATGTGACTGGAGCCTGTATCCAGAGGAAGTCAAGCCTCAATTTCAAAATCATGCACTTATGGTTCACATCAACGATGGTCCATCTCCAATGCCTACTAAGGTAAAATCTATCCTTGGTAGTGAAAAATGTATTACTGAATTGCAAGGTTATGGAGGGCATAACCATAAACTGGTAGATAAAAGTAAAGAGGAAAAGGTGAAGTCAGAGATGATGAAAAGAGAGATAAAAGGCTTTGAAATCAAAATGAAATCTCTCATCTCTGACATCGAAAAACTGCATGGTGAAAAGTACACTCTTGCAGCTGAGAATGAGCTACTGACTGAAAGTTAGCTCAATCTAAGGCTGAACATACACTTACTGAAATGGAACTTGCAAAGTTTCAACTGTCTTCAGTCAAGCTGCAGAGATTCTTGATTCTCAAAAGGATCCAAAGGACATGTCGGGGATTGGGAACAATTCATGTCACCATACAATGACAACTACACTGTCATGCCTAAATCTGTTACACTCAATGAGGAAATTGAAACTAAAACTATGGAACCAAAATCTAAAGTAAAACAAGTAACCAATCCTCAAAACAAACCTGATGTTTATATTGAAACAAATGAGGAGAAAATTAGATTAGGTCAACCAATCAAGATTAAAGAGTGTTCAGACAAGGCAATGAGTGTCATCAAACCCACAAGCCCTGTAAAGGCAATTGTTACATTTATAAAATTCATACCTTTTTTGTTCTAAAAGGTAAAAAGAAGTTTGTGAAGTGAGTGAAACCCACTACTGAAAGTAGTTCTTATAATGACATTATATCTCCAAACAAATCAAGCGAATCAGACAAGGTTTCACTGCAAAAGAAACAAAAGAGATCACTAATTTTAACGTGTAAAACTCTGTCAGAACCCCAATCTTCAAAATTAAGATAGGGTGTTGGTTTTGATATATGTAATAAAGAACACGTTGATCAATTTGAGAAAGAGGTATAGAAAGGGTTTAAGAACAAAAACAACCAAGAAAATGTAACAAAAACAACCAAGAAAATGTAACAAAAACGCACTGTCAGACGTTATTTTCACAACAATCAATCTAGGATAACTATATCAATAAATGACAGGAGCAATTTGAAGGAAGTGTGGAAGGATCAAAGAAAACATCACATATGAAACCCAAAATTGACCTTCCCAAACCAAAAGTAATTTTTGATAATGAAAAACGGGTTAACTTTCTATAAAGAAATAGCGATGAAATGTTTCATTACTCATCTGAATCTTCAGTAGTTGTTGATGAGATGACTGAACCCAGTCATTACCAAAAATATCCGAGGACACCTCCATTTAAAACAAAATTTAGAGGGAAATACCATGAAGTCACCATTATGAATAGGAACAGGAAACCCACAACCATCATGGCTTATTCTAATCAGTTTTTTTTGCTTGTAGGTTCATCCACACAGGTCCAATAGCTTATGGTACGTGGACAGTGGATGCTCCCGACACATGACTGGAGATCGTTCCCTCCATGACTTCAAGCATATACCAGGAACTATGTGGTATTTGGTGGAGATTCTCAAGGTGGTAGAATTACAGGTGAAGGATCTGTGACAAATGAGATGCTGAGCTTTGACTGAGTGAACTACTATGAACAACTGAACTTCAATCTGCTACGCGTGTCTCAGATCTGTGTAAAAGTTCAACTTCAGAAGACAAAGCTCCACTTCCGAAGATTAAGTATTCACTTCCGAAGAAGAAGTCTCGAAAGAAGAAATCAGAAGACTACTTCCAAAGTATGAAGAAAGAAGAAGTTCTCAAGCCTCGGAAGAAGCAACCTCTTTCAAAGTATAAGTGGCTTCAGAAGTACTTGTTCTTACGAAGCCATTTAACCTTCGGAAGACACTACTATGAACTAGTGGTCATAAGTATGGCCTTTGACACTCTGTGGTAGACCTTTGATACTGCATGGCATTTTCTCAAAGAGCCATGTAGTTGACCATACTTTATTCCATTCTTCACCTTTTTATGTTAGTACAAGTTACCAACTTTAGTTGGTGACAAAAGGTAAGTCAGAGACATGTCCTGACTACCATATCTCAGATAAAGCCTTATCTGAGATACCTTAAACTATAGCTTTGTAGTATTTGCTTAAGTTAGAGGAGTCCAGCTGGTATGAAAGTATATCCAGTTGTAGGTAGTATTATATATAGCCTCTCATTGTAACTCATAAACATATGCTTCTAAGACTCATGTAATATTTGAGTTGATAAGAAATATATGAAAGTACCTTGAAAATTACTTCTTGTGTTTTATTATTACTTATTATATTGTTATAACTCTTAAAGACTTTGCTTTCATCGAGAGTGTTGTTTAAGTGAGTTTGAGAGAAAATCAAGTGTTTAGTGACACAAACCGATCCTGCAATCGTATCAGAGCTCTTTAGGCTCTTGATTGTGAGATCTAACCATCCAAATCAACCTATTTTCACTCGTCCTTAAAACTCTCACAAAATGGCTCTTAATAAATCTGAAGTAGAGATGGGAATCATGACCAAAGCTCCCATCATTACTCTTGAAAACTTCAGGTCTTGGAGTAGAAGAATAGAAGGCTCATCAGATACCAAGACAACAAGATGTGGAACTCCATTGTTAATGACCCGTATAAACCCAAGGTGGCAGCGCCTGGTGGAAATGGTGCCATGATAGAAAAAGTTGTTGAAGATTATTCTGACGAAGACCAGAAGAAAATGGACGTTGATAGCAATACAATGACCATTCTGATCATTGCAATACCCAACTCCATGATCCTGGGGTTTAAGCATTATAAGTCTGCTAAAGAATAGTTTGATGCACTTGCTCCAATGTATTGAAGCTCCAACAATTCCAAGAAGGACTCATTGAAGCAACAGTTTGAGAACTTCACTTATATTACTGGAGAGACCCTCAGCTAGTAGTATTTCAGGTACATGGATCTTATTTCTTCACTTCAGTATGTGAAGATCACTCCTGAACTTAAAGATCTTACAAGAAAGTTCATGAGTGCTATTCCAAATGAGTGTACATTCTACGATGTCTCTATCAACAGGACAGAGAACTTAAACACTCTTACTTTGACTGAACTCTATGGCATCCTTGATGGATACTAGTTATGGATGGAGAGTATGAAGGCCACCAAACAAGCAGACATCTGAGACTTCCTTCTAGCAATGCTTAATGGTTGCTGAAGGCTCAGTACCACCAAAACCTCAACAATACCTGACATACAACCAACAACCATCTTGCTCTTCTGGACCTTACATCACTTTCCCTAAGACTCCAAGGTCTCAACAGGCTCAGCACAACTTCTTTCAAGAGAGTTAGCCTTTGTCTCAAGAAGTGGGCACTCTGGTGAATTTCTATATTGCTTTGATGATCTAGAGTGTTTCAGTCCAGAAGATGAAGAGTATGTGGACATGGTCCAACAGATGGCTCTTTTAACCTATAGAGTGAAAAAGTTATTTAAGAGAACTGGAAGGCAATTGTCTCAAAACCTAACTACCAGCATGTTTGGGTTTGACAAGACAAAGTCCAAATGTTACAACTGTAACCAACTTGGTCACTTTGCAAGGGAATGCAACGATACCAAATCAAATCCGGGAACCCCACAGACCTACTCACATCCCTCTACATCAAAGCCCACTGGAAAGTCGACTGAAACAGCTGCAATGGCTCAAGAAGTTGACCGGAGATTTAGGTTCAAGATGTGACTCCTGCTCAAGCTATCATAGCCGGAACAGATGATAACCAGGTATATGAACATCTATGTACTCCTACCTGTATGGCTAAGGTTAAATTATATCAGGACCAATAGGGAAACTAAATCTGATATTGAGACTATGTTTTGAAATC
Organism: Flaveria trinervia; assembly: GCA_025506515.1. Taxonomy (NCBI): domain Eukaryota; kingdom Viridiplantae; phylum Streptophyta; class Magnoliopsida; order Asterales; family Asteraceae; genus Flaveria; species Flaveria trinervia. Next base: position 33,688,475 of record CM046446.1, read on the forward strand.
AGATTTTAAAAGGGCAGAATCTGACTACCTAAAGAAAATTGAAGAGTTAGAGAAATTGTTTCCTTATTAAAACATGAACACACCAATTACAAGACTCAAATAAGGATTTAATATCCAAATTGTTTGAGGCTCAAGTCCAGCTTGTCACCGCTGAGGCTCAAGCCAGGAATTATGCTATTTCTGAGTAAAACTTCCTAGCTATTATTGCATCATCCTCCCACTCCAAAATTTGTTATCAAAATAAAGGAGGTTTGGGGACCAATGAAATTGGTCCACCACATTCTTACCAGTCCATAAGACAACCTAGATGTGGTACTGAAGAGCAAGAGGTCCCATCTACTGGCCCGTCTTCACATGTGTTGAAGAATGATGCAACAATAGTGGCCACCACAGGAAAGGAACAGGTAAATCCACCAACCTCTCCCAGTGAAAATCAAACCCTTACCACTAAAGCCTAAAAAAGCAAAGCTACAACTGCCATAAGAATTGCTAAAAAGGTGGCTGAGTCTAAGCTGATGATGACCCAAAACAAAAGGGTGTCTTTATCTCAGCTGGATTCCAGGTGATAGGTACTTCTGATTCAGGAAAGGATTGTAGTACCAGTACTTCTGCTCTACCAAAGGATCAGAAGTTGAAGGGAAAGGTTGCTGACAAAGAGAGAAAGACTAAGAAACAGCAACATACAAGCTCCCAAAAGACTAACATTACATGTATAATGTGTGGTTTGCAAAACCACATGGCTAAAGATTGTTACTACAATCCTACTAGCACACATTATGCAAATAATGTTAGAATAGGAGGAGTCAAGGAAGGTTTCTCATTTGGACCTTATCAGATGGTCCAAGTGATTAAAAAGGGAAAGCTACTTTCTGAAGCCAGGTTGTCTTCGGAAGAAACTCCTTCTTCCGAAGTGAAAATGGCTTTGGAAGCAAAAGCAATTAAAATTCTAAAGAAAAAGATAATTCCCTTGAAACCATCCAGAAGAAGACTACTTCGGAAGAAAAGGTGGCGAAAGCTTCTTCCGAAAATAAAGAAGCTTTGGAAGAATGCCATGCTGCAAAAGCTTCAACAAGCACATCTTCCATGATCAACCAAAGGATGGATTGGAAGATCAAGAAAGATGCCACAGCACAAGCCTCCTCTTCAAAGACATCCATGGAACCCCCATGCTTAACTTTTGGTTCAATTATGTCAGTATCTTTAGACGAACCAAGACCAACAAGGCTTGGGTCTCCAATCAAAACTAATAATCTCATCTTATGTATAGAGACATCCATATGAAAAGAACAACAATGTCTGGATTGTAGACAGTGGATGCTCCAGGCCCATGACAGGGAACATATATCTCCTTTAGCAGTTTCAACACTATGATGGAGGTCCTGTCCAATTTGGAGGTGAGGCTGGAGGATATATTTTTGGCAGACGGAGTATATCTAATGGTATGTTAAAAGTTGACAATGTTAACTTTGTCAAATAGCTTGAACATAATATGTTAAGTGTTTCTCAGTTTGGTGATCAAAAGCACCAAATGCTTTTCACAGAGCATGAGTGCATTTTCCTCAAACCAGGGATGACAATTTCTCCGGAATTGGTGCTTCTTAGATCTCCCAGGAAAGTGGATGTGTACAAGCTGGATATGAACAATTCTTCCCCAATGGGTGAAGTATCATGCTTTCTTTCGAATGTTGATAGTGATAAGTCAACACTTTGGCCTAAACGTATGTGTCATGTAAATTTTAAGACAAAGAATAAATTGGCTAAAAATAACTTGGTAAATGTTTGCCTAAAAATTAAATTTTCTGCAAAGACAACTATATTGTGTGCCTGAAAGGGAAGCAACACAAGGCCTCTCATTAATCCAAAAGTGTTAACTGCATTACTACTCCATTACACTTATTGCACATGGATCTTTTTAGTCCCACAAGTATAATGAGCATTGGAAGGAAATCATACTGCCTTGTGATAGTTGATGATTTTACAAGATTTACATAGGTATTATTTTTAAGAACTAAAGATGAAACTACTGAAACATTAAAATCTTTTATTCTTAAAATAGAAAATCAAATTAATCTCAAGGTTAAGATTATTAGAAGTGATCAAGGGATTGAATTTAAGAACTTTGTTCTTGACTCATTTTGTAACTCAAAGGGATTTCCAGACAATATAGTGCTCCCAGAACTCCTCAACAAAATGGTGTGGCTGAGAGGAGGAACAAGACACTTATTAAGGATACTCGAACTATGTTAGCTAATTCTAAACTACCTCTAACATTTTGGCTAGAGACAGTTAGCACTGCATGCTATGTGCATAAGAGAGTTCTTGTAGTTAAGCCACATGGAAAAGCTCCTTATGAGCTATGGAACAAGAGTCCACCGTTCATTAGCTTTCTAAGGTCCTTTCACAGCAGGTGTACCATATTTAACACAAAGGACAATTTAGTAAAATTTGTTGAAAAGTCGGATGATGCTATCTTTGTTGGATACTCTTCAAGCTCCAAAGCTTACAGAGTATACAACATTAAGAATCAACAATTTGAGAAGTCATCCAATATAGTTGTTAATGAGCACAATCCTTGTGTTAGGGGAAATGACCCTAATCATATATTTGATTTAGAAATGTTTCCAAACTATTCTAAACCTTCTTGTGTGAATGTTTCAGTTGGAATAGGTGCTCAAAATGATGTTGATCCTCATGCTAATCAGCTGTTTGAGCTACCGAGACCTCTTCCAGGTTCTCCAAGAGATGCAAGAAATCAAGCTCCCACTATTCACACATCAGAAAGTATAACCATATTAAGGATTAGTAAAGCTTCAACAAGTGAATCACCTGCTGATCCTCAAAACTCATCAGGTGATCCAACACAACACCAAGCTCAAGGATGTAGCATTTTGAAGGAACAGGTGACTGTTAATGCTACTTCACAGTGAACAATGATGATGTTTCTGATAGGATCAAATGACTCAATCTGTGATGATTTGTAAACACAATTCAATGAAATTCACATAAAGTAATCAAATCAAAACAAGATAACAATAAAATTCAAGTTTCATTGATATCAAGCTAAGACAATTACAAGTATGAAAGCTATTCTACTGAAAACAAAAAGTAAAGGAACTAACAAATTACACAAATAGTCCCTATACTATTACAAACTATCAAAAGACAAATAAAGACAACATGTTAATCTTTCTTAGAGCACTTAACAATACTCCCCCTAAGATTAACATGGTCTTCTGTCTTCATACACTTCAAGCTTTGACTGCTAACTTTATATTCAATTCTATCTTCAGCCTTGACTTCATCATTCAAAATAATCTGATGTTCTTCTTTGACTTTGAACATTGGCTTCTGTTTGTACATATCTAATTCTTTCAAAGCTTTTGATATTGCAAACTTGAATTTACTTGCAAGAATGCCTTGTTCGGGTTTAGCTTCATATGTTTTAATCTCCATCTTGTCCATTCTCTCCAATGTGTCTTTTGAAAGACATGAAATATCAATATTAGCAAATAACTCAATAGGCTTGTTACTTTCCTTTGAGTACACTACTAATACCCCTTTCCTTGATATTCTCATAAATTCAATATCTTTAATATCTTTCTTGACAATGTTGGCATACGCAAGAGCTTTTCTCAAGATATTCTTTCCATGGCAGCATTCATCACGTTGATAATAGAAATGAATATTTCTTGTCTTGCTCAGCCACTTCAGGAGATACTTTCTCAAATTTTTGTACTGAGAAAAATGAATATAACTTGGATGTAAAAGTTTTAGTTCAAAAACTCCAAATAAAGTAATCATGTCCTCATCCCATCTTTCTAGATTTCGGACTAACTTCAGCTCAAATGTCTCAGTGTTATAAAACCATATGAGAATTGGCTTTGAGTTTTGATTACCGTCAATCACTTTCAGTCTAGGAGTTGTAACTTTTTCAAAATGTTTATCACAAAATTCTTTCAAAGTTCTTGATCACATCTTCTTTATCTTTGGCAAATCATACAATCTTTTCATCTTTTAATGCATTTTCTTGAGACAACTTTAAATTTTCATCTTTGAGCTTTTGAATTTCTCTTTCACAAGATCTGGTTATCTCTTTCATTCTTTCATTTTCCACTTTCAATCCTTCAATTCTTTTTCTTTGCTTAAATTTTCTTCTTTCAATTTCTAAATCTCATCAATGTCAACTATTTCCTCTGTTTGTATAGACACATTGTGTGACATACTAACAGGGATTTCTTCTGCTCCTTCATTTGTATCAATTTCAAATACTGGATTGAATAAAACATCATTTATAAAATCAACTCGAATGTTTGATTTTGAAAATTTCTTTGTTGTACATCTTCCTCAACATTTTCTTCAATCATAGGTTGTGTCTCATTTATAGTATCTTCTGCATTTCTTTCTTCATTTCCTTGTTGATTTTCTCCAGTGGCATTATCATTTCCATCATCATCATCATCACTTTCATCACTTGATGAAATTTTAGACACATCATCATCACTTTCTTCATCAACTTCTACATCTTCAATCAGATCATTTGGATCTATTGGTTCTTCTTCAGTTAGATGGAAGTGTGGCTGAGTAATATCAACTTCATCCATTGATACATTCCTCATATAATCAAAAACTAGAATATTTTCAGCACCAGTGATCATTGCCAGTCTTTTGTAAACAATCTCTGACATGTGCTCTAACTGAATCTTTTCACCAATAACTTCTTCAGCATACAGATCTGGGTTTGCATCATTAATACAGATCATGGGCCTTGCACACATAGCATAAACATATTTTGTTCTGAGTAAAAATCTGATAATATCTTCATATCCAGTAGCTTTTCTGTTTTCATCATCTAAAAATGCAGCTACATTATGTTTTGGCTGTAATTTTAATTCTACAATGTGCAAAACACAACAAAAATATTATGAGAACATTGAATGTTGATTAATGAAATTTATTTCTACGTATGACTTTTGATTTTGACATTTTAATTTGACGTTTTATTTTTACTTTTGAATTAAGATTTCAAGTTGTAAAACATTTATCTTTATTCATTTTGAATTTATTACTTACATTTCAATTTTTATTTAATTTTAATTTTTATTTATTTTTGATCAAAAAATGACTGTGTGTTCATCTTCTTCTTCTTTGACTATGTATAATCGACTGAGTTCATCATCAACAAAAAATTTTTCACTTTAAGATCAAAAAAATACATCAACAGACTCGCATATCTGTAAATCCAGCTTCAATTTTTGATATGATACTCATTTGATCAGATTAAACTTGAATTATATTGGTTCGAACGCCCAAATGCATTCAACCGTCTATGACAAAGCACTGAATTAACCCAAAATTTATATATTTGAATCACAAACTTACGTTTATATATTCAAATACAAGGTATACTCAAAGGATTTGATTCGATTTCAGATGAAATACACATGTAATGAAGCTCGACACTCATAGTTCGAGGGTTTTGTTATGATATTTTGAAGTGTTAATGAGAAATACGCATAAGTGTTCAATTTATATAAGTGAAATTTTAGGCGTATGAGCCCTGTTCGGACGTATGGTCCTTGTTTGGGCGTATGAAAACCTAGATTCATTTATTTTGTTAGACGCATGAGCACTGTCGTGCGTTTTTAAGTCAGACGCATGGGAACTGTTCAGAAGCATGAGAACTGTTTAGGCGTTTTTGCACTGTTCAGTCGCATGGACTTTGTGAAACGTCTAACACTTGAAATTTTGGAACTATTTAGACGCATGAGACTTGACAAACATCTAACACAGAAACACTATTTAGATGCAAAGGGTTTATCACAAACGCCCAACACTTGTATTTTCATAGATGTATTACAACTGTTTAGACGCATGGAATGAATCAAACGTCCAACACTTTGTATAATCCTGAAAATTTCATCATGCTCCTATTTAGGCGCATGTGCACTATTTAGTTGCATGAGTTGACTTTCATGATTTAAACACTTGTGATTTCCAATTTCTTCACTTACACACTTTTTACCATTTAGATCCCCAAATTTTGAACTTTTTGCATATTGCACTTTCAATTTATAAAATTATATTTTCTATTTCTTTTTAAATTTCTTTTGTCCCTTCATTTTAGTCTCAACATAAAATCAAATATCATCAGATTTTCAACTTAAAAAGCATTTATTTGCAAGATTATGTAGATTCATATTGTAATTCTCAAACACATTCTATTTTCAGTTTACACACATACTTTGAACATAAGCATCATCCTTTCAATTCAACATTTCTAATTTTGATTATGATTATTGAATATTTTTTGAGAACAACTCTTTGAGATATTACTCCGCCTAAACTTTTATGTTTGAAAAACTTAGAAGTTTCTTATGAAAGAGAATAAGATCACACAGCACATTGATACATTGCCTTCACACACAAAGACATGCATAAAAAATGAAAATAGAATCAAAATCTAATATAAGCACAGAATAAATGTCTGCAGAGAGATTATATTAATGAAGATCAGCACATTAAAATAAATAAATGTGGAGAGTCATAGACAATGAATAAATCCTAATCAAGTGTGTTCCAGGTTAGTGATATCACAGCAAAGGAGACATAAGATCTAAGGACAGACAATGGATTGATTAGTGTTGATTTAGATATGACATGATGTAAAGCATACAGAGACTAAGAGAGCTCAACTATCGTCATGAAATGTAAGAAAGAACACATGCTCAACTTATTACCACAAACATAGATATCACCAGAGTTCATGTTACTTAGTTAAAAGAGGATGATCATGGATAACCATTTGATCAGCTCTGACTATTCATTTGAATAGGTTGTGCACATTGGCATCTTTTTGCATCAAAAAGAGAATCCAGGTCTCTAATGACTTACAACAAAGGATATCTCAGTACTTCGGGTCTATGATGACTCATACCAAAGAAGTGAAATGATGCTTTATAACAGATCTCATGATTTCACATAGTTTCAACAGGTGTGAGAGATGTATCTTAACAAACACTCATTCTCATAAGCTAAAACAACTCAAAAGTACTCAGATGAATACACACAAGCATGTATGTTTAGTTTGATCACAAGAATTTACTTTTTCAGCATAATAGTCACATATTGTCTACACATCATATCTCATCATGTCTAGACATTATTAACGAGTGAAGTATGCAACTGATCTCACTAATGTACTATCATTTCTCACATGTTGCAAAACATAATCCTTTCTAAAAACAAACTCTATTTTTGTATTTTTGAAATACATTTTTGTATTTGATTTTTCTATGAAAAACATAAATTCACACACACACACACAAATATAAACAGGCAATTAACAATGAGAGTATCACTTATTATGATCTTTTGATTTAGGGAGATCACATATGATTTATAAGACCAATTGATTCTACTAAATACTCAAACCGTCCTGGTAGGAAAGCTTTAGTAAATAGATCTGCCAATTGTTTTTCTGTTGTAATTTGAATGAATATGATTAATCCTTTTTCAGAGTTATCTCTAAGAAAATGATATCGAATTTCGATATGTTTTGTTTTTGAGTGTTGAACAGGATTAGTTGTTATCAACATAGCAGCTGTGTTATCAACATAGCAGCTGTGTTATCAATGTAAATTGGTGTTTTAAGAAAGTTGAATCCATAATCGAGTAATTGATTTTGCAACCAAAGGATTTGGGAACATCCTACTCATGCAACAATGTACTCAGCTTCTGCAGTTGAAACAGAGACATTTGTTTGTTTCTTACATTGCCATGAGACTAATCTGGGACCAAGAAATTGACACCCACCCGAAGTAGATTTTCTATCTTGACAGCATCCACCATAATCACTATCTATATATCCATATAGTTCAAAGTTACCCTCGTAAGGATACCAAAGCCCTAAGGCTGGTTTACCTTTGAGATACCTGAATATCCTTTTGACAGCAATTAGTGAGATTCTTTCGGGTCTGATTGATACCTCGCACATAGACAACCAGCATACATAATGTCTGGTCCAGATGCAGTAAGATACATCAAAGATCCAATCATTGATTTGTATAGCGTTTGGTCAATAGATTTTCCTTTTGGATCAGGTTCAATCTTGGTGTTAACATCTGCTGGAGTGCGTATGGACTGACAGTCTTGCAACTTAAATTTCTTTAAGAGCTTGTCAACAAACTTTTCTTCATTGATGAAGATTCCATCTATAGTTTGTTTGACTTGAAGTCCAAGAAAGAAGTTAATCTCTCCCATAGAACTCATTTGGAATCCCGATTTCATGATTTCTTTAAATTCATTGCACAATTTTGGACATGTAGAACCAAATATGATGTCATCAACATACACTTGTACACATAAAAGATCATTATTATGCTTCTTTATGAATAAATTTGGATCAATTTTCCCTCGTGTGTATCCATGTTGGATTAATGTTGTGATAATGTCTCATACCTAATTCTAGGGGCTTGATGAAGTCCATATAAAGCTTTACTCAGTTCATATACTCGATGTGGAAATTGTGCATCCTCAAACTGGACGTTGCTTCACAAAAATCATCAGTGATTGGACCATATAGAAATGCCACCCTTTACATCTATTTGATACATCTTGAATTTCATGAATGAAGCATATCCAGGAATGTCAATTGATCAAGTCTTGCAACTGGGCAAACACTTCATGATAAGCTATACCTTCTTCCTTTGTATCGTTTGGGCAACAAGTTCTTGCTTTATCTTATTACAACCCATGATCATCAATTGTCTTATTTCTAAATACCATTTCATACCAATTGCATTTTCTCCTTGGGTAGATCCACCAAATTCCACACTTCTGTTTCGGAATGAAGTATTCTTCTTGCATGGCTGTCTATCCAACCATTGTCCTTTATGCTTCGGTAACATTTTTAGGAACAATTGAGAAAGAACAAGATATGCATCTGCAGGATCGTTCAAGGGCTTGAACCAATTACAACACAACAACACAATGAGAAGATTAACTAAACGTTAATCAAACAGTGAACTAGGTAACCAAAGGTGATGCAAGAACACAAGTAAAGCAAGAGACAGAACAAGAGAGTATAGTTTTCAAGGGAGCAGTATATTGCTTTCTCAAGTTCTTTTACAAGTGTTACAAAGCATTACAGAAAGATACAAGAACTTGGAATACTTATACTACAACCTACAGCCGGCTATACTATGAAAGCCAGCTGGATACAATTGACTAGACACTAACAAAATCAATTGTAGGATCAAAAGGCATATCTGCCTTTTGACCTTGTGACTATGACATGCCATAGCTCACATCCTTATACATTATAAAAAGGATAAAGTACATAAAGTGAAAGTTTCAGACTCAAGACCTCAATGTACAGTTACCAAAAGCATGGACCTTTTCACCAACTCTTGTAAGTTGGTGACTTATCAGAGACGCAGCGGAAAAGGTGCTTTATGGAACAGTACATCAGATAAAGCATGTGTACTAAAAGTCTTCGGAAGAAATCTGTCTTCATAGGTTGAAGCTTCGGAAGACTTTGTCTCTTCAAGCTTCGGAAGACTTCATGTTAGGCTTCGGAAGATATTGGTCTTGGCTTCGGAAGATATTACACTTAGAGTATTTTCTAATGCTTTGTGTAATTCTTCCGAAGCATTCTTCACTTCAGTACTTAGTGCATGTTGCTGAAACACTTAGGCAGTTTTGGGTTGCATCAGACTTCAGGAATCCTTACAAACTCCCCCTAGGCTGATGCTACCAAAAACTTAGAAGATCTTTAAATGTTTGTAGTCTTCAGAATAATCAAGACCATCCTTTCTTCATTTGATGGTCAGGATCATCAAGACTCTCATAGTATCTTCTCATTTCAAAGAGATCATGCAGAGGTAAGTTGATTATGTCTTGCCATGAGTAGACATTTTCAACACCTTGATCTCTGATAACATTCCATCTTTCTGGATTGGTAGAGTAAGTCCAGGATAAGATGGGTGTCTCGGTTGCTAGAGGAGCCACTTGCATAGGAGTTGATTGGGCTGCCTCATCATGCACTTCCTCAGGTTGATCTGATTCAGCCTGGGGTGTAGAGGTAGATGACTTTGGCTTCTTCTTTTTAGTCTTTGGTTTAGAGGCCATTTTCTTCTTCCTCTTTAATGTCTTTAACTGAGAAGACTGGTCTGCAGCACCATGTTGATCATCAGTGTCTTTCTCAGTTGGGTGTTCCTCCCTCACAGGTTCAGAAGGAGAGGGAGTTTGACCCTGTCTTGGATCAGAAGATGAAGTTTGCTGAGGCTCAGCTGGAGGTTCTGGTTCAGGTGTCTCTGGTTGTTCAAACTTGACCTCCACTTCAGGTGGGACTTGACTTGGAAGAGAGTGCAAATCAATGAGTTCACCACTTTTAATCTTCTGCTTGATTACCCTTATATGCTCATCCATTGTAGATAGAGACATGGGCCAAGTCTCCTTCCGGAGAATCCATATGACTTCAAGAAGCTCATCATTCTTTGTCTGTCAGCAGACTTCTTTGCATTCTTTTGAATGATGGTCTTGACTTTGCAGCTTCTTCCCTTAGCTTCCTTTTGGTTGTTTTTCTTTCTTTGACTAACTCAAGCTCAAGTTGCTTTAAGTACTCGAACTCAATGAAGTCATAGGACAGGGGAAGAAGTGTATTTGCCTGATAGAAGCCTGTGGCACTCAGGTAGTTTATCATTTTGATTCTATCTTCTTCTTTATCTACCTGAGGTTCTTGTGGAGCCACATCTTCCTGTGCAGGACTTTCTTGAACTGGAGAGAGAGTGGGAGTATGCTTGTGAAGTCTTTTCTGTCTCCTCTCCTCTTTGAATTGGAGAAGTAACCTTGCATCCTCTTTCTCCTTTATCTCTCTTGACACTTCCATGTCAGCCAGTTCATTCAACTCTTCTAAGGGGAGGGAGATGATTTCATCAACATCATAGTTCCTGGTCTGTAAATAATTAATCCTGACTGCCCTTTGTTCATCATTTTGAGTGTTGGTCTGGGGGCAGCCCTGATTGCAGCTTGCATGAATTTTGATGACCCAGAAGAACTTTCTCCCCTTAGCCTCCTTTTCCTCTCTCTCTCTTCCTCCTCAATTTCCTCAGGAGTCATTATCCTTTTCCCTTTGTCACCAACAGACCTTTGTGACTCAGGGTGGATTGAGGCTTGGCCTTCATTGCTTGGTGTAGCTTCCATGCTCTGGCCAGAGAGAGGCTGAGAGACACCTTCACCAGCAGGTGTCTCAGATGGAGTTTGGACCTCTGCAGCAGTTGTTGATGGTGAGACAGGGGTCTCAGGTTCTGCCACTGGGCCTTCAGCCAAGGTTTCCCCTATGAAACTAATCTTAGGGTCCACCTCAGCATCCAGTTGACCGATGACATTGCCTGATTGCCTAAGTCTCCTTCTTAGAGAGAACTCTGCAAGGATCCTGTCTTGGATTCTTTGAGCCAGCCTGTCAGCTTGTCTAGATTTGCTTGGGTTGACAAGTGGCATGTTGACTAAATCCAGTCCTTCATAGAAGCTCAGGCTTTGGAACTGAAAGACTTCTTGTTGACCTTGAACTCTGTGAAGTATGAGGGCTCTTCTGTCATCATCATACCTCCATCTGATGATGTAGTTGCCAGTTCCATGTGGTGGAGATGAGACAGCCCTTGGTATACCTTCCTCAAAGAGACTCCTGATGAGAGAGTCTATAGAGTCCACATTATGTGAACTTGAGGAAGTTGCTGAGAATGCACAACAGCAAGTGAGGATGGTGAGTCCTCTATGTCCATTCTCTTTGAAGAACTCCCAGGTTCTGTGGTTGTGATAACTTTCTCCCCTTTTTGGTAGCATCACCCACTTGCATAGGTGAGCTGGAGGATAAATCAGTCACTTCCACAGGTTCTTGTGTTCCTGGTTGAGCTCTCCTTAAAGGTCTCTCAGCTAGTTTTTCCTGCAGATATGAAATCTGGAGTTGCTGATCATTGACCCTGTTTTGCAGGGTAGTCACCTGAGATTCCAAGTGACTAACCTTAGAGACTAGATAGGTGCATGTTTGTGACAATTGTTGTACCTTTAGTCTCAAATTCCCCTCATCTTCATCAGAAGAATCACTGGGGGATGAGAGGATTGGACCAAAGTCCCTTCTCTCACCACCAGCTTGAGTTTCTTGGCTGCTGGTTTTCCTCTGCTCACTGGCAACCTCAGTTAAGATGCCAATGGGCTGAGTTGCCATGGTTGAGGTCTTAATGATGTAATCACTTCAAAAGTGAGAGCCTCTTCCATATGGACATCCTGAACAGGTTCAGATGTGTCCACCTCAGTAATAGGTGACTGATGAGGGATAGACTGAGGAGAGTCAGAGGTACTCATCTCTCTTTGAGTAGGGGAGGAGAAGAGAGACTCATGGTACTCACTGAATCCTAAGTCTTCATCAGTGTAAAAGGATAGGTTGGGAATTGGTTGGTTTAGATCCAAGGCTGGGGATGGTAGCTGTCCCCTGAAGGTTGTTCACTTGAGTGTTGAGACTCAGAGTGAAGGCTTACAGTTGTTGGGCTAATGAGCTCATCAGGTTGAGCTTGAGGAACCTCAGCCCTGATAGGTAAAGTAATGGGAGTGGTTTGCTCCTCAGGAGAAGTGGGAGCTCTGGAGTCCACTTCTTCCTGTAAGGTTGAGTATTTGGGGGCCTGCACAGACTCAATAGCCTGAGCAGGGGTTCGTTGGGATTTTCTTTTGTAGGTGATGAATATTGGAGGTTGTGAAGAGGGTAGGAGAGCAGTAGGTGTGGGTTCAACACTAGCTTGGACTGCTATGTTGTCACCTTGAGCAATGAGCTCTAACATTTTGGGACTAGGGCTGTTTCTACCCCTGAGAAGCCTACAGTTGGCTTCTTCATATTTTAAAGATGCCGGGCTTCATCTGTCCAGTTTAAGAATATTGCCTGTTTCCCTCAACTGTGAGCCCAGTTCACAGTTAAGAATGTGTTGAACATATCTAGGAAACATGTAATATTCTAAGGAGTCTAAGTTTGCAAGTAAATTAGTATAAACAAATTGTGAATACCTGAACTTGACCCCCTGAACCATCCCATGAACTATAAAGGAGAGATCCTCAGGAATCTGGTCCCATCCACCATGCTTGTTTGATAAGCTGTGGATAACCACATGGAGCAGGTATTTCCACTGGGATGAGACCTTCCTTTCCTGAAGGTCTTTACAGAGAAATCTCCTTCATAGCCCATCTGCTCGAAGGAATGATTAACCGCTTCTTTTGGAAAGAACACTTCACCTGCTTCATCATCCAGCTGAAGATGTCGGTTGATGATGGCCGGAGTGATGAAAATTGTTCTCCCCTGCACTGTGGCAGACAGTGCCTTCTCCCCATCCATAATGACCTCTTGGCAGGTCTTCCAGAATTCAAGCAATGATCCTCATATAGAGGAGGATCAATGGTTAGGGAGGTGAAGTAGTGAGACAAAGACAAGAAACGGCAAACCTCTGAGAAATGAGGATCTTTGTCAGAGCATAACAGAGCAACCTGATTGTGTTGTCTGTGTAGCTGCATGGCAAAGTGAGGATCATTTCTGTGTGTAAGGTCAGCCATTGTGAGGTAGCTCAGAGATGAAGAGAAAAGAATGGGAAGGAAATTTCAGAGAGAAAGCTTTGGGTTTTAGGTATGGAAGAAAAGCAGATGATAGAAGAGGGGGGAAACCGTTGGGTTATATGAGAGAGAAGGATTTCAGATAAAGTTTAATGAAAGAGGATAAACTTTGAAATCCGTATGTCGGTCCCACCTCTGAAAAAGTAGTTTACCTTTTTGCTCAAAAAGTAGTTTTCTTGGAATTCGAAAAGCTTCCGAAAGTAATTTGTCTTCGGAAGTTGTGATTGAAAAAGCTTCCGAAGCTAAAGTGACTTCGGAAGAATTTTCCTGAGAGTCTTAAAGATTTATGCTTCGGAAGAGAAATAAACTTTTGGATGCTTTGTATAAGAATGAACAAAGCTTCCGAAAGTAATTTTTGCTTCGGAAGGAAAAAGTCCTTAAAAATGATAAGTGTCTAAGTGAGAATTTTAAGCTTCGGAAGATAAAGTTTGACTTCTTCCGAAGGTAAAATTTCTTAGACAGTCATTTATTTTGAAGACATATTTTTCTTCCGAAGGTAAAATGTTATCTTCCGAAGTGTCAGAAAATTTTCAAGAATCCAAGGAAAGTCTTCAAAAAGAGTTTTTCATTCAAAGAAAACATGAGCTTATGAAAGTGATGAACTAGACAACTTAGGACACACATATTTTAAGAAGAAATAATTAGAATTAGTTTTTTAAAAATCTACTCAAAGTTAATCATCCCAATAGCTGATATCAGATATTAAATCTCTGTTCATCAAAAGCTTTTGTGAACAGATCAGCATATTGTTCATCTGTGTGAACTTTGACTAGTTTAATTAACCCCTTTTCATAGTTATCTCTTATTAAATGATACCTGATGTTGATGTTTTGGTCCTTGAGTGCTGCACAGGGTTCTCAGTGATAGAGATAGCACTGTTGTTGTCTATGTGGATAGGAGTCTCTTTGAAGTTAAATCCGTAGTCTAGCATCTGATTTTGAATCCAAAGCACTTGAGCACAGCAGCTTGCAGCAGCAATGTATTCAGCCTCAGCAGTTGATGCAGACACACAGGTTTGTTTCTTGCATTGCCATGAGACAACCCTTCCACCAAGAAATTGACATCCCCCAGATGTAGACTTTGCAGTCATGTTGCAACCACCATAATCACTGTCTGTATAGGCATACAGATTGAAATTAGAATTCTTTGGATACCATAAACCAAGTGTTGAAGCACCTTTGAGGTATCTTAAAATCCTTTTCACAGTGATTAAGTGAGACATCTTAGGATTAGCTTGATATCTTGCACAAATACATGTAGCAACATGATATCAGGCCTGCTAGCTGTAAGATACATAAGAGACCCAATCATAGCCCTGTATAAGTGCTCATCTACACACTCCCCCTCAAGATCTGGACCAAGAGAGTGGTTTCTGGCTATGGTGTCTTAGCAGTCTTACAATCAGTCATGTTGAACCTCTTGAGTATATCTTGAATATACTTTGACTGACTTATGAAAATGCCATCTTCAACCTGCTTCACTTGAATTCCCAGAAAGAAATTAAGTTCTCCCATTGAACTCATTTCAAATCTATCTTTCATCAGCTTTTCAA
This sequence comes from Flaveria trinervia, assembly GCA_025506515.1. Lineage (NCBI taxonomy): Eukaryota > Viridiplantae > Streptophyta > Magnoliopsida > Asterales > Asteraceae > Flaveria > Flaveria trinervia. The sequence goes on from CM046446.1 coordinate 33,703,674, forward strand.
AGTCTTTGCAGAGCCTTGAATTGGTTGAGCCAAAGATGATGTCATCCACATATACTTGAACTAGCAGAATGTCGTTTCCTTGTCCTTTGATGAAGAGAGTTCCATCTATAGTACCTCTCCTGTAACCATGTTTACAGAGATACTCAGACAGTGTCTCATACCACTTCCTGGGTGCCTGATGCAGCCCATAGAGAGCTTTGTCAAGCTTGCAGACATAATCAGGATGATCAGGATCTACAAAACCAGGTGGTTGTTTGACATAAACCTCCTCATCAATCACTCCATATAAGAAAGCACACTTTACATCAAGTTGGTAGACCTTGAAGTTCTTGGATGCAGCAAATGCCAGGAATATCCTAACAGCTTCTAGTCTAGCTACAGGAGCAAAGACATCAGTGTAGTCAATCCCTTCTTCTTGTGTGTATCCTTGAACAACTAGTCTAGCCTTGTTCTTGATGATGATTCCTCTATCATCCTTTTTATTCCTAAAAACCCATTTGGTTCCAATGGTAGTCTTCCCATGAGGAAGAGGACAAAGGTTCCAAACTTTCTGTCTTTTGAATTGAAGCAGCTCTTGTTGCATAGCTTCAACCCAACTTCCATCCTTTAGAGCCTCCTCAACTTTCTTTGGCTCTAACTGGGATAGAAAACAAGAGTGAAGACAAACATTTGCTTCATGGGTTTGCCCTCTTGTCTTTACCCCGGAGATAACATCTCCAATGATGTTTGTAGTAGGATGAGACTTGTGGATCCTTAGCTGAGGGATCACAGCAAGTTGCTGATAGATCCAAATTTGAGAAATTTAGATCTGGTCTTGAAGATTGATCCTCCACATTATCACACTTATCAAGATTAACTTGATCCAATGAGTGTGTGACATCATTGATGTTATCATCTATGGTATGGTTATTAGCATCAAGAGATTCTTGATCACTTTCACCATCACCATTGTTATCTTCTGCAATTGAGATGTCTTTATCTGGTTGAGAGGCCTCTGAACTGGAATTTGAGGCATGCCAGATGTATCAGCTGGATTTGTCATTGTTGTGCTGATAGAAACCTCATTTGCTGAAGTAGTTCCAACTGGAGCTGAAGGTCTTCCAAGCTCAAATCTTGGATCAGGATCACCTGTATTTAAATTTTCTGCAGATCCTGAAACATGCTCACAAGATTTATTAAAACAGTTGGTAACTAAATCAAGATCAAATAGCCAATCCGGACCAGAACCAGCCACACTGGGAGTGTGCTCATTGAAAGTCACATTGGCTGACTCCTCAATGATTCTAGTTCTGAGATTGTATACTCTATAAGCTTTAGCTTGAGAAGAGTATCCAATGAAGTGTCCATCGTCTGATTTCTCAGCAAACTTGGCAACTTGATCTTTGGTATTCAAGATGGTGCAGGGACATCCAAATGACCTGAGAAAACCAATGAAAGGTTTCCTCTTGTGCCAAAGTTCATAAGGAGTCTTACCATGTGTCTTAACTACTAAGACTCTGTTTTGCACATAGCAGGCAGTATTAACTGCCTCTGCCCAGAAGGTGATAGGCAGTTTAGAGTCAGACAACATAGTTCTTGCAGCTTCAATAAGTGTCCTGTTTCTCCTCTCAGCAACTCCGTTTTGCTGAGGAGTCCTGGGAGCACTGTATTGTCTTGTAATACCCTTTTCATCACAAAATGTATCAAGGATTTGGTTCTTGAATTCAGTTCCTTGATCACATCTTATGGTTTTGACCTTGTGATCACATTGATTCTCAATCTTTAAGATGAAATTCTTTAGAATCTCAGGAGTCTCATCTTTAGTTCTAAGAAAGAAAACCAAGTGAATCTTGTAAAATCATCTGTGATCACTAGACAGTATAAGGTCCTTCCTAAACTCATTACACTGGTGGGGCCAAAGAGATCCATATGTAATAAGTGTAGGGGAGTAGTGATGGAGTTCTTTTCCTTAGGCTTGTGAGATACCTTGTGTTGCTTCCCTTTCAGGCATGCAACACAATGATCATCACTTGTAAACTCTTTCTTTGGCATTCCAGTTACCAGATCATGTTTGATTAATTTATTCATATTCTTAAAGTTTACATGGCACATTCTTTTATGCCATAGGAAAGACTCATCACTATTTGCTTTAGATAGAAAGCATGAAACTTCTCCAGAGGGAGATGTTTCTTGCAAATCCATCTTGTACATGTTCCCTTTCCTGGGGGCTCTGAGCAGAATATGCTCATGAGGAATGACCACTCCAGGTTTGAGAACAATGCACTCATGCTCAGTGAAGAGCATGTTATGACTCTGATCACAAAATTGAGATACACTCAGAAGATTGTACCCAAGCTCCTTAACAAAGTTTACCTTCTCAATGCTGAGCTTACCATTTGTGACCTTGCCCCTTCCATAAATGTAACCACCTTCATTTCCTCCAAAAGCAACTGGTCCTCCATCAATTCTCTCAAAATTATGAAGTAAAGACCTATCGCCTGTCATGTGCCTGGAACAGCCACTGTCAATTATCCAGACATTCTTGTTTGTCTTGAGCTGTTCCTGCACAAAGAAAATGATTAGTTACATTTGGAAACCCAAGCCTTACTTGTCTTGGGTTCAGTAAGTGTAATAGAAGGTAATGCAACAGTAATAGATCCTATGGTTGTACAGAGGGGATCTTCGGCTGTTGTTGATGGAAACCTCAGTCATTTGGTCTTTCTTAGACTTCCACACCACCTTTGGAGTCTTGGACTTGACCTTCAAAACCTTAGAAGCTTTTGGAGCTTCACAAGTTTTAATGACTGATACTTCGGAAGAATCTACAGTCACTGCAGTAGACTTTAGTACTTCGGAAGAACTCCTTTCTTCCGAGACCAACTTTGCTTCCGAAGGTAATTTTCCATTTACCTTCTTCTTTGATTTGGAGCTTCCGAAGGAAACAGACTTTCCTTCCGAAGCTTGAGACTTCTTGAGATTCTTTGAAGTCTTTGTATTGGTCATGTGGATAGTACTTTTAGGATTGTATGGACAATCCTTGGCAATATGAGAAGTACTTTCACACATAACACACAGCATTTTCTTCTTCAAAGAAATCTCCTTTTGAGAGCAAGACTGGCCTTGGTCACATCCTTTTTCACCTTCATCTTGGTAGATTCAGATACAGTTCCCTTGGGCTGTGAACTGTTCTTGGAATTTGATGGTCCAGGCTGTGCAGCAGTGGTACACAGCAGCTCAGTCTTCTTCTTTGTACTGAGATGATTTGAACATGAACCAGAACTCTTAGATAAGAGGCTTTGGTGGATGTCTTCAGTCCTTATTGCTTTGAAACCTGCAGAGATGAACACTTGTTTCTGCTTAGCATCAAAGGTAGCCTTGATTTCTTGAGCCTTCTTTGCTTTCCTTTTGCTCTTCCTGATCAAGTTCTTTCTCTTGGACTTGGTCATCACAGTTAATTTCTTCTCCTCAGAAGGATAGTGGCCCTTGGAGGAATCCTCTTCTTCACTCTTCTCAGAGGGATTCCTCACTATCACTTCTTCATCATCCTCACTTACTGGATCTATGAGAGGAAGCTCATCTTCACAAGTTCCACACCTAGGAGATCTTACAGACAAGATTGTGTGTGGAGGAGCTATCTCATTTGATCCCAGTCCCTGTCTATTTTGATAACAAACCTTATTGTGTAGGGATGAGGATATCATGTTCTTGAAGGTCTCTTCTTCAAGAACACTTTTCTCTGCCAGGGCTTTGCTGATCACAAGCTCAGCCTGGCACTTAGTCAACTTAGTGATGAGATCTTGGATCTGAGTTCTAAAATCTGTATGTTCATGTTTTAGTACTGAAATAGTTTTCTCCAAGTCTTCTATCTTTAACTTGTAATCATTTTCAGACTTTCTAAAGTCAGATTTTAATATGTTTAATGACTCAAGATCAGATCTCATCTAGGTTGTAGGACCTGTATCTATTTACTTTAGCAATGCATTCAGGGGAGCAAAGATGTTCTAATACCTTGGCTTCATCATGATCAGCCATCAATGCTTGGTTTGGAGAAGCATCCTCCACCTGAAAACTCCAGTCAAATCCTCCCTCTTCAACAGCAACCGCAGCATGTTGCTTTGTCTTCTCAGCCTGAGGGGTATTGTTGGTGAAGTTTGGTCTGAGTTGTGTTTGACCCCCATTTGCTCTGGGTGCCTTACACTCCCTGGCGAAGTGACCCATAAGGTTACAATTGTAACACTTAACTTTGCTTTTATCCAGGCCAAACTTACCACTGGTAGCATTGCTTGGAATTTTCTTCCTGTCCTCTTGTAGAACTTCTTGGCTCTGTGAGTGAGAAGAGCCATCTGCTGAACTATCTCCATGTATTCCAGGTCATCTGGATGGATACAGTCTAGATCTTCAAGAGTGAAGAGATAATTTCCACAGCTTTCATCTGCAGACACAAAGGCTTGAGAAGAACTTGTCTCTTGGAATGGGCTTCCTTGAGTAAAGTTCTCCCTTGGTGTCTCCGGGAAGGTGATGAAAGGACCCTTTTGTGAGTTGTCAGGGTAGCATAGGAGATGATGTTGGGGTTCTATGCTGTCCCTTTCAACCACATGAAGGGCTGAACCCATTTGATTGTTAGAGTTGCCAGATGAACCTTGTAAGTTCATCTCCATCTGGTATCCACTGAGAATCCCATATAACTCTGTCAGAGTAAGTTTTAAGGTTCTCAGTCCTCTTGATTACCACACAATAGTGTGTCCATTGCCTAGGAAGTGAGGACATGAACTTCCTTACAATGTCTCTGTTCTCAAGAGGAACTCCTCCATCCACAAGGGTATCCACAATCTCCATACCTGAAGTATTGTTGGTCATGGTTTCACCTGTTTTAAAGGTGAAATTTTCAAACTGCTGCTTCAGAAGATCTTTCTTGTTCTCCTTGGCTTCAGAGGAGCCTTCATACATCAGCTTCAGTGCATCCCACAGCTGTTTAGCTGTTTTGCACTTCTTAAAACCTCTGTACACAGAGTTTGGATAGCAGTCTGAAGAGCAGTCATGGCCTTCCTGTCAATCTCTACTCTTTTCCTATCTTCATCTGAGTAGTTGGCCACATCTTTAGGAATCATACCAGCACCGTAGCAGAGGGGGTGCTAGGTATGAAAGGTCCATATTCAACAGATTCCCACATTCTTGAGTCAAGAGACCTGATGAAGCCTTCCATCCTCATGCACCAGGTGTCGAAGTCATCAAGAGTGATCAATGGGGATTTGTTCATGGTTCCAGTCTCCATATCAGTCTTTGAGATGGAAGCCATTTGAAAAAGTTTAGTTTTTGTGTGTGTGAGGGATCTTAAGATGGTTAGATCTTATATCACGAGCCTGAATGCTCTGATACCAATTGCAGGATCGTTCAAGGGCTTGAACACAATTACAACACAACAACACAATGAGAAGATTAACTAAACGTTAATCAAACAGTGAACTAGGTAACCAAAGGTGATGCAGAGAACACAAGTAAAGCAAGAGACAGAACAAGAGAGTATAGTTTTCAAGGGAGCAGTATATTGCTTTCTCAAGTTCTTTTACAAGTGTTACAAAGCATACAGAAAGATACAAGAACTTGGAATACTTATACTACAACCTACAGCCGCTATACTATGAAAGCCAGCTGGATACAATTGACTAGACACTAACAAAATCAATTGTAGGATCAAAAGGCATATCTGCCTTTTGACCTTGTGACTATGACATGCCATAGCTCACATCCTTATACATTACAAAAAGGATAAAGTACATAAAGTGGAAAGTTTCAGACTCAAGACCTCAATGTACAGTTACCAAAAGCATGGACCTTTTCACCAACTCTTGTAAGTTGGTGACTTATCAGAGACGCAGCGGAAAAGGTGCTTTATGGAACAGTACATCAGATAAAGCATGTGTACTAAAAGTCTTCGGAAGAAATCTGTCTTCATAGGTTGAAGCTTCGGAAGACTTTGTCTCTTCAAGCTTCGGAAGACTTCATGTTAGGCTTCGGAAGATATTGGTCTTGGCTTCGGAAGATATTACACTTAGAGTATTTTCTAATGCTTTGTGTAATTCTTCCGAAGCATTCTTCACTTCAGTACTTAGTGCATGTTGCTGAAACACTTAGGCAGTTTTGGGTTGCATCAGACTTCAGGAATCCTTACACATACGTTTGCTTGTTCTGATTTACTCCTTGTTGTCTCTGATTCAATGAACTAATAATACGAGAATTGGATGATTTTTATGAATGCAGAGGTGTAGTAATCTTATCACATTTGACTTAACATCTAGATTTGTTTGATTCATTGGAAACCCTCATGAAATCAAGTAGAAGAATGGGATTAAAGTTTGAACTTCAGTAGGGAATGACAAGTAATCAAGTTACCTGTATCGACGACTCACCTGAAAGGATATGTTCGAGACTCGGTATTAGAAACTCATTACCATCATTATGGAAAATTGTTGTGATTCTTCCTCATTATTTTTAACTCTGAATGATCTTAAACTGAGTTTCCATGGTTTTGTATTGTTGAATCCTTGACAATGACATAAATGGGTAGCTGAGCTTGAATCATCTTGGTAATCTGAATCGTCATCATGCTACAACAGATTCCAAGATCTCCTCTTGAGTTTCTTATCTCTAGAATTAAGACAATTTGTTGATCAAACAAATTAAGTGAAAGAGTTTGATATGATCTAAGTCAAATAACAGGCATACCATTTGACACTGATGGAAAAGAACTTTCCACAAATTTAACATTGAATATTCAAAGGATTACATGTCCAGAGTTTGTAGACTCGATAGGCTTTTGAAACTGATGAATATCCAACGAAAAATCCATTATCAGATTTTGCTTCAAATTTTCCTAATTGATCACTTGAATTAGAATCATAACAGGACAACCAAATGATTTTAAAAAGTTAATGTTCAGTTTTCTGCCAAACATTAACTCATATGGAGTTTTCAGTTTATCTTTGACGATTAAGATTCGATTCTGAACGAAACACAAAGTTGATATTGCTTCATCCCAAAAAGTGATAGGGATTTTTGCATCAGCTAACATAGAACGAAAAGCTTCAATTAGTGTTCTATTCCTCATTTTAGCAACTCCATTTTGTTGAGGAGTTCTGGGAGCACTGAACTGATGAGCTATCCCTTTCTTTGCACAAAAGATTTCAATGTTAGCATTTTTGAATTCCGTTCCATTATCACTTCTTATTATTTTCACTTTGTTTTCTAGTTGATTTTCAACTTTGATGATAAATTCTTTTAGTAATTCAGCTGTTTCAGATTTGGTATAAAGAAAGAAAACCCATGAAAATCTTGTGAAGTCATCAATGATAACTAAACAATATGATTTTCGTCCAATACTCTTGACGTTTGTTGGTCCAAAAAGGTCCATATGTAACATGTGGAGAGGTTTGGATGTTGAGTTTATAGGCTTGGACTTATAAGACGCTCTGTGTTGCTTTCCCTTCAAACATGCTGAGGAGTGATCATTTGTTGCAAACTTCTTGGATGGAAGTCCAATGACATGATTTCCTGCTACAAGCTTATTCATGTTCTTGAAGTTTGAATGACCGAGACGTCTATGCCAAAGCTGGCTTTCATCATTTGATGCCTTTGCAATTAGGCATGTTGTTTCAGTTGAAGGATCAACTTGAGACATATCCAATTTGTATACATCTCTGTCTCTCTCAGCTGTAACAATCACCCAATATTTGCTTATCTTGAAACCTGGCTTCAAAACATAACGGAATGAATCATCAAACATAACATAATAAGATTTGTCACATATTAAGATACGCTTAAAAGATTAAAGTTCAACTGTGAACAAAAGTTGACTTTATCAAAGCTTATTATCCCATTGGATACTGTTCCTTCGCCGGTTATTTTTCCTCCAGCATCACCACAAAAGGCGACATGAGTTCCATCTTTTGACTTAAAGTCTTGTAACAAGGCAGTATTGCCTGTCATGTGCCGACTACACCCACTATCCACATACCATGTATTGATTGGTCTTTTTGGGCGTACATGCACTACAAGAAAGTTAAGTTGAAATATCTACCCAAGCCGAAATAGTCTTGGGCTTTCCAAATTTATCAACAATTGTAAATTTTTTACAATGGAGATTATTCAAATCAGGTTTATTTTTGATGAATTTACCAATTTTATTTTGAAACTTGTTTGATTTATTTTTGTGAACATTCATACCATTTGATTGATCATCTTTTGAAATGTAGTGATGACTAATATTTTTATTATTCATCCTTACAGATCTTGGTATGAAATGTTCTTGCATGTTATGTTTTGAGCTCATATAATTGTTCTTAGGAAAAGATCTCAAACCTACATTAGGTTGACTAATATCTCTTTGAAATCCCTTAGTTTGATTTCTCAAATACTGTGGATTAGCAAATCCTTTGCTCATGTTTGATTTTGCAAAGTTTCTAGTGAGAGATCTATTTCTAAAGTAACAATTTGCAGTGTTGTGAGTCTTTTAATCACAATAAGTACAATATTCGTTATAATAACAATCTGCTCTCGAATGATTTCTCATGTCACATATGTGATAGTTTTGTTGAAGTGGCACTCAGCAGTAATGTGATTTTTCATATCACAAATTTCATAGTACTTTTGTGGAGTTAAAAACAACTTTATTGTTAACTTTTGACAATGACATAATGTTTGATTTTGGTGTCAAATAGTTAAACTGTTTTCTTTCATTTTTCATAGTTTGATTTTATGTCAGGTTATTGTTCATTTGTTTAACATGAACTTCCTTCTTGAATGTATTAGAAACAAATCTTTTTGCTACAGCGGAAGTCTTTGAATCTGAACAAGATTTCACATCAGAGTTTGATTTGTTCATAATATTTGATTTATTATTGGAAGAGAATTCATATTTAACATACCTGCTCACACAAATTAATTGGTTTTAGTTTTGATGTTTGATTTGTTGCTTTAATCAAATTTTCTGAACTTTTGTTTTGTTCATATGTTGCTTTTGTAGATTTCATTCTTCTTCTTTGATTCTTTGATTTAGAAGAACTAGGTTTATTATCAGATTGAACATCATCAGAAGAAGATTCCTTTTCTGATTGAATTGTTTCATATTGATGGTGTGTGAATCTTCTAATTGTTGATACATGTATGTCCCTAGATCATGATATGTGATGTAATAGATCTTGTTTGGTATGATTAATGAAATGATATTAATAGTTTGTTAGTTATAATGTTTAATGTTTCTTTAATGTGTCGACATTGAATTGCTTAATTAGATTAGTGATTGCTTGATTGATTACATATAACGTTTACTAATTAATACATTCAAATATAATATAATGAAGTTATCATGCGAATGGCCCATGCGAATGGACCATAAGCATGAACACCTTCATACGAATGACTCAGTCGCACGACTGAACCAGGAGACTGGATCAGTGGTACGATTGTAACATAAGATTGGCTCAGTCGCACGACTGAACACTCAGTCGTACGAATGAATCAACCGCATGGTTCAATCGCACGGCTGAACCAAACTAATGGTTCAGTCGCACAATTGAATAATACCAACCTATAAATACAACTCAATTCGTGAAAAAGAAAAACTCTCGATTAATTACGATTCCAGACGTACCCTAGCCGTCCAGAAACCTCTCAATTCGTTCTCCAAGTTCATAGAACACATTAGATCGATTCCCAATCGATTTCTAACGTTAGTTTCAATTGTTGATTGATTCTTCGTGTGTTCTCACTGATTGGATCGCCAATCAAATAGGATTCCGCACTATTTGATCTGGTTTACACGTTAATCTCTAGGTTTTTCGGTCAAATACCAGGTCCTAACAAGTGGTATCAGAGCTATTGGCTCTTGATTACGTGTGATTCAATCAAGATTGATAAAAAGTTTTTGTTTTTGCACTAAAAACGCAATCTTTTGTGTCAAAAGTGATCTTGGACGTTCCCTGCTCATCGAAGTTTGGTTTCTACGGACTTAAGCAATTCAACCTTGCGAATGTTCGAATTTTTACGGCTAAAACACGTTTAACCTAGAAATTTTCGCATAACAGCAGCTTCAGTCGCACGAGTGAGCCATTCGCACGACTGGACTCATTCGCATTGCTCTGTCGCACGATTGGACATAGTTTGTATGTCCATTCGTACGATTGAACCGTTCGGTCGCACGGTTCATACGCATCAGATTCATTCGCACGACTGAGCTAATCACTTAGTTCGGCCGCACGATTGAACCAGTCGTAGAGTTCATACGCACGACTGAGTGTTCATACGCACACCTAGTCCATTCGCACCCTTCAGTCGGCCGACTCAAAATTGCTTATTAGACTTAAAGTTATTTACAATGGAAGATCAAATGTCAGCCTTTACTGCTGGTAAGGACTCTAGGATCCAGAACCTTCTGTTACTTGAGAGTGAGGTGGGTAATCATAATAAACCACCAAAGCTTTTAACGTTAGATGAGTTTCCCCACTGGAAACAACGTTTTGAGATCTACCTAAATGGAGTGGATCCGAATCTATGGGAGGCCATCGAGATTGGATATAGTACACCGGTGGGAGCCGATGGAGTAAAGTTACCTTAGGAGGGATGATGGACGCGCAGAAAGTCAAATATAATGCAGAGAAGAGGGTCTATGCATTGATTACACAGTCTATCCCTAAAGAGATATTCCACCGGTACTCAGAAAATAAGCAGTCCAAGAAACTATGGGATGAGCTAGAGAAGAGGTACGACGGGAATGCCTCGTTGAAGGTAATCAATGCTAAGAAGACCATCATGCTCAAACTTAAAGGATCTAAAGATGAGCCTCTGAAGATTAAAGAGGGAGATGGTGATGATAGTGCTGATGATGATGTGGATGAAGATGAAAAGAGTGACGATTATGAAGAAGCAGAAAGAGGGGATGCACCTGCATCGGCCAGTGCTACAGGTCAAGAGAACAGGACTAAGAACAGACAAGATCAATCAGCCTCTACCTCTGCCCCTACAAGTGATGAATCCTTGATCCAAGAAAAAAGTAAAGATTAGATGATTATGTATTTATCTTCTTTTGTATTTGAATCATGTAATTGAACACAATGTACTTAATGTTTATATTACTTTAATGCCTTTTCTGTTTGATAAATTACTAATGATTTGAGTGTGAAATGTGTAAATCAAACAGATCCAAGTACAAAAGAGATGAGTTTGATATTGCTCCCCTTCAACAGGTCAAGTCTCAACTCACAATGATTCTTGATCTGCAAGGGATTGTCAGAAGGTCAGTGAGTTATAACCCTGAAGAAGGGGAAATAATTCACGATCTATCAAACGAGCAACTGGCAGAAATTTTCAAGCTCAATCCTCATGAAATAGTGAAAGATGCTCCAACATGTAATGCTACCTGTGATGACGAGCTAAATGACGTTAATGAAATAGAGATAGAAGATATCACTGCAAAGCACAATCCTCAGTATGCTGACAATGAGGGTAATGTGGTTCCCAATTTGGGTGAATCCCTGGTCGGTGATACATTTGAGATGTTAGACAAAATGGAGCAAGAGTCAGAGAAGACAGAGGGAATGGCCCAAGCCGCAAAGGATGATGTTGATATTCGTAAGGCTGAATGGGCTGAATGTTTTAAAGAAGTTAGAGCCCAACGTGCTGCACCGAAGAGGGATGCCTACACCAAGCTCTACAGAGTCAAGAAACATCTTAAGGTATCAGGCAGGGTTATAGCATGGGCATATTTTGATGATCTTAACGTTTATGCCGTTAAGAGGGAGAAGGGCATAGAGTACTTTAGATTTCCACATGATCTAAAGACTCTACCAGGTTTTGAGCTCAACCAGCTGGCCAAATTGAAGCTGTTGTATGCTGACCCGAGAAAGATGTCAGGCTGGTTTGAGGCTGCCCTAAAGAAAGAGTACCACACCAGGTGGATTAACTTCAGACCTCAACAACCTACAAGGTATATTAGAAGGTCTGAGATGGATGCCATTACTCGAAAACCAAAGATTGTGTTGAAGTGGAATCCTCCGCGCACAATGTCAAGAATCCCACTTCGGGAAATGACAAAGGATTTGACACCACACTTTAAGTGGTGGTACTACGATTGGAGAACAGCAAAAGCGGTCATAGTCCTAGATAAAGAGGGCCAAATGGATACAATCAGAGTATTCGATCCAATGTGGCTTACCAACTTGTCGGAAAATGATGTCTATACACTTTACAAGTGGCCTCTGATCTATGATACGCAAGATATTGTACACGCACTCCAGTTCCAAAATGTCATAAGACTTTGCTTCGCGTTTGATATTCACGCGGGAGTCACACAAAGGACAAGTACAAGAAATATGAGGAGGTAATGAAGAAAACAAGACATTAGAGAGATCTAGGTCCAAGGGGGAGTTTGTTGATACATGTATGTCCCTAGATCATGATATGTGATGTAATAGATCTTGTTTGGTATGATTAATGAAATGATATTAATAGTTTGTTAGTTACAATGTTTAATGTTTCATTAATGTGTCGACATTGAATTGCTTAATTAGGTTAGTGATTGCTTGATTGATTACATATAATGTTTACTAATTAATACATTCAAACATAATATAATGAAGTTATCATGCGAATGGCCCATGCGAATGGACCATAAGCATGAACACCTTCATACGAATGACTCAGTCGCATGACTGAACCAGGAGACTGGATCAGTCGTACGATTGTAACATAAGATTGGCTCAGTCGCACGACTGAACACTCAGTCGTACGAATGAATCAACCGCATGGTTCAATCGCACGACTGAACCAAACTAATGGTTCAGTCGCACGATTGAATAATACCAACCTATAAATACAACTCAATTCGTGAAAAAGAAAAACTATCGATTAATTACGATTCCAGACGTACCCTAGCCGTCCAGAAACCTCTCAATTCGTTCTCCAAGTTCATAGAACACATTAGATCGATTCCCAATCGATTTCTAACGTTAGTTTCAATTCTTGATTGATTCTTCGTGTGTTCTCACTGATTGGATGGCCAATCAAATAGGATTCCGCATTATTTGATCTGGTTTACACGTTAATCTCTAGGTATTTCGGTCAAATACCAGGTCCTAACACTAGTGTTCCTATCTGTTGTTTGTCCTTGTTTTGAACTCTCACTTCTTCTATTACATTATGAATTTGATCAAAAGAGATATTTTGTTTTGGTTGTTTTGATTCATATGATTTTATCTTGATTGGATGACCATTTTTTATTTTTTCTTGATCTATTTCAACAAACACTTGAACATTTTCCTTTTCTTCTTCTGCATTCTTGTTTTTGATCTGCAAGGCTTTAAACTTTGCTTTATTTTCAGGTGAATGATCATGAGTATTGTAATTCTCTGGTAGTGTGTTTGTGATAGATTCAAGCATAGGTTCATGAGTAAAACCGAACCCTGCCTTTTGTTTATCTTTTCTTTCACTGATTAGTTTTCTACTATCATTTTTGAACTCTTTACTTTTGCCAGATCAACTTGAGTAGCAGCATATGCTATTTTCTCTTGTTCAAAATTTTTGGTCATCTCTTCTAGTTGTTTTGTAACAATTTCTAAATCTTTGAGTGTTTTGTTCCCTGAATTTTGAAGAGAGATAATCTTTTAATCTGCAGTTTTATGATCAGATTTAAGTTGGTTATGCATAGATTCCTCTTGTTTTAGCTTGTCATAGATTTTGAATGAATAGTTTCTGTAGTGTTCAACATGTTCATAACATGATTTGGTGCAAAGCTTTTCTCTTACTTCTCATGGTATTTCAGGAAATTTTGGAACTGTGGGTTGAGGTGTTGAAGTAGAAGAGTTAACCTTTGGTTGATCAGACTGAACCATTAGAGCTACTTCCTCTGTATCCTCTTTGGATCAGACTTGTCACTCCAATCATAGTTATCTTCCTCTTCATCACTTTCCACTTTTGGGTCATTGTTTTCTGACCAATCTTCTTCTTGAATTTCTGCAATAAGAGATAAACTTGATGTTAATTCATTTGTAAATTGATCTGCATATGCACTCCAATCATATCCATCTTGTATGCTGAGTACTAGTGCTTTCTTTATTTCATCGGATGATTTGGTTTCATCTTTAAGCTCTGGCATAGGAAGACTTTGATAAGGCTTTTGAAAAGTCTTCTGAGCTTGTTGAAACCTTTGATTATATGAGCTTGATTGAGGACTTCCTCCATTATTCCTTGGAGCTTTGCATTCTCTTGAGAAATGTCCATAACTGTTGCAGTTGAAACATCTAGCTTTTGACCTGTCAAATCCAATAGTCTTGTTTGCACTAGGCTTGTATTTCTTGTTGACATAAGAATGTTTTTGAGTCCTGTAGGCAATCATCACCATCTGCCAGTTTAGGTCCATCTCTTCAACATCTTTAGGATCCATCTCAAATAAATCCTGCAAAACAAAATCTAGTTGAGTTAAATGGCTACCTTGATATGCTTGAAAGCTGGCCATAAAAGCAGTAATGCAGCTTTGGACTCTTCATCCTCTACTAGGATCTTAATCACATCTTTAACTTTGCTAGATTTAGCAGAGTTAGATGATGAAAAAGTCTCTGTCTGAATATTTGATGATTGGGACTGTGGTTTAGGAGGAGTTGAGAATAAGACTGATTTGTATATGCAGGTGCACTAGTAAATGATGAGTCAGTGAAAAATCCTGCTCCAACAAATAGATCTCCTTCTTCTTCAGGACTTTTCTCAGTCTTTGCCATAAATGCATTCTCTATAGTGGTTGCACGAGAAGCAACATACTCATATTGAGATATTGATGCCGCTCTATCATTGTTCCTTGAGCTTTCATCAATCTCCACTGATTCTATTTTTGCAATAAGAAGATCAAGATCCATTGGAAACTTCTCAGTATGCTTTAGTAGAGTTACAGTTTGCTTCCATGATGATGGTAAAGCATTGAGTAGTCTGAGATTTAAATCTTCAAGGTCAGGTTTGATACCAGCCGTTGACATCTCAGTTATGAATTGAACAAATCTGTTCATCATCTGATTTATTGTCTCTCCAGACAAATGTTGAAACAATTCTAATTGTCTTTTGAGTTTTTGTTTCTTTAGATTTTGAATCTCCTTACCTCCTTCACCAATGATCTTCAATGCTTTATATAGTGTATATCCAGTTTGATATTCATCAAGCCTTGTAAGAACTTCCAAAGGTAGTCCTTTACACATCAATGAATAGGCTTAATATCATTCTTAACCCTTTTTAGATCATCTCCTTGAAGATCATCTTCTGGATAAGGTTCTGGAGAATCTTTAGTATATACAAATCCTCTATCTGGTCCATTAGTTGTTATAGGAATGTATGGTCCTTTTTCTATAGATTTCGAGAGTTCAGTGTCAATGGAATTAAAGTGCTGTTTTAGTCTAAGAGACCAATTTTTGAAATCAGCTCTATTTTTATGTTTTGGAAATCTGTTTTCAGAATCTTCTGATTTTACCATTCTTATATTTTGTTGTTTTCTTATATTTTGAAAAAGTTTTCAAAGAATTTTCAAAAAAAAAATTCTAAGTATCAAGGTTAAAACGTCTGAACAGTATTCAACGCCTCAACAGTTGATGCGTCTAAGTTGAGAAACGTCTAAGGGAATGCCTTAGAAAATTTTCCAAAACATCTAAGTATTAACGCGTCTGAATAGTTGTCAAATGCCTAAACAGTTGTCAAGCATCTAAACAGTAGTAAAAGGTCTAAACAGTTATCAAACGCCTGAATAGTTTTCAAGCGTCTAATAATAATCAACTCAACAAAGGTGATACGTCTGAGATTCTTCTCTTCAACAGTACTCAAATGACTGACTAAGAACGTCTACACAGTGTTAATGTGTCTAACACTTAGAAAAATTCTGCCAATCTCACCTCATGCGACACACTCATCATCTTCAAATGAATGTAACAAACTCAAATCTTCTGAATTCTTCAAATGTTGATGAATTCGATTGAAACTTTTCAATTAGACGAGTTTTATGCCGATAACATTCTTCTTAATATAAATTTCTTCAATTTCAACAACAAATTCCTCAATTTTGAGAATTTCAGTTTGAAACTTCAAACCTTTTTCGAACAACAAATTCAACAAATTGACTTGATTTTGATGAATTGATCTGCTAATTGTGATTCAAATCATGTTTCTGATGATGAAACATAACTGAAATTCACAAATTTTCAATTGAATTGTATCTCAATCACAGATTCAGTGAGATTTTTAGGTTTTCAAGTTCGATGAACTTAAAAAGAAAATCAATCACTTACAGCTTACCAACAGTTCTGATACCATTTGATAGGATCAAATGACTCAATCTGTGATGATTTGTAAGCACAATTCAATGAAATTCACACAAAGTAATCAAATCAAAACAAGATATTAATAAAATTCAAGTATTCATTAATATCAAGCTAAGACAATTACAAGTATGAAAGCATATTCGAATATCTTATGTATTCGTTCCTATCTACCTGCAAGACTAAGCTATTTATACTGAAAAAAAAAAGTAAAGGAACTAACAAATTACACAAATAGTCCCTATACTATTACAAACTATCAAAAGACAAATAAAGACAACATGTTAATCTTTCTTAGAGCACTTAACAATTTCTCTTTTATTCAATCAGTCCTCATTGAATGAACTTGAAACAATAGCTGGACAAAGTGCTCCGGTTCCTAAGCAAAATATGACTAATCTGGACTTATCTTTGCAACTTGAAGTGACTCCTCGTTTAAGGATTCACAACACTCACCCAGCTAAGAACATCATTCGGGATGTCTCTGAAGGTGTGAGAACAAGAGGGCAGACTCATCATGGGAATGTCTGCTTGTACTCATGCTTTTTATCCAGATGGAACCTAAGAAGGTGGAAGATGCCTTGAAAAATAGTAGCTAGGTTGAATCGATGCAAGAGAAGCTGCTTCAATTCAGAAGACAGAAGGTTTGGAACCTATGTCCGCTACCATCTAGTCAAGTACCAAAAGGCACTAAATGGGTTTTCAGGAACAAAAGAGAAGACAGAGGCTTGATCATCAAGAACAAGGCAAGACTCGTAGTTCAAGGATACACTCAAGAGGAATGATATATTATACTGATGTCTTTGCACCTGTTGCAAGACTTAAGGAAATTAGGATCTTCCTTGCTAATGTTGTTTCTAAGAAGTTTACTGTCTACCAGCTTGATGTCAAGTGTGCCTTTTTATATAGGGATATAGATAGGGAAGTTTATGTGTGCCAGCCTCCAGGATTTGAAGACCCATATCATCCTCACTATGTGTGAATTTGGATAAAGATCTATATGGGCTGCATCAAGCACCAAGGCTATGGTATGAGACTCTGTCTCAGTTTCTCCTTAAGAATGGCTACACCAGAGGAACCATTGACAAGAATTTATTCATAAGGAAGTCTCGTAAGGACATTTTGCTTCTTCAAGTCTATGTTGATGACATCATATTTGTTTTTCAAATGACCAAATGTGTAAGGACTTTAAAAGTATTATGAAGAAGAAGTTTGAGATGTGTTCCATGGGAAAAATTGATTTTTTCCATGGAATTCAGGTGAAGCAACTGAAGGAAGAGTTTTTCAATAATCAATCTAAGTATGTCAATGACATCTTAGAAATATTTGAGATGAAAGATTGCAAGCCAGCCAACACACCCATACCCAGAAACCATAATCTTTATCCAGACCTTGAGGGGGAGGATATTGATCAACTTCAGCATAGGGCGATCATCTGTTCTCTTATGTATCTCCCAACCAGTAGACATGATATTAGGTTTGCAACTTGCATCTGTGCAAGATATTAGGCTGCTCCAAAGGTGTCTCACCTAGTTGTTGCTAAGAGAATCCTCAGATACCTTAAAGGAGTACCTAAACTAGGTCTTTTGTATCCTAGAAACAATGATTTTAATCTCTATGGATACTCTGAGAGTGACTATGGTGGCTGCAACATTGACAAGAAATCAACATCATGAGGATGTCCAATTGTTGGTGGAAGGCTCATCTCATGGCAATGCAATAAACTATCCTGTGTCTCTACATCAACTGCTGAAGCTGAATACATTGCTGCTACTAGTTGCTATGCTCAACTGCTGTGGATTCAAAATCTGATGTTGGACTATGGATTCAACCTATGATCACTCCTATCCATATTGACAACAACAGTGCTATCTCCGTCACTGAAAATCCGGTGAAGCACTCCAAGACAAAGCACATTGATATGAGGTACCATTTCATTAGAAACATTCATGAGAAGAATGTAACTAAACTAATCAAAGTTGATACAAATGAACAATATGCTGATTTATTCACCAAAGCATTTGATGAACAAAGATTAAGTATCTTATAATAGCTATTAGGATGATAAACATTGATTAGATTACCTATTCTCAAAACCTTTTAATGTGTAAAGTCTTATGTCAATACAAATTAAGCCCTGTTACAATAGATCCCCTGAAATTTTCAGTATAAATTTCTTCCAAAGAGGAATTAACCCTCGGAAGTTATCTTCATATCTTCCGAAGCAAAATTTCTCCACGGATAATTTTCTTCTCGGAAGATTTTTTAGTCTTCGAAAAAGCGATTGATTTCATATAACATCTACTTCCAAAGCTTATAAAATCTCTTCTTTCGGAAAGCAATCTCTACTCTCGGAAGTAACTTTTTATCTTTGGAAGTAGGAATTGCCTTCGGAAGACAAATTACTTTCTGAAATGTTTTATATTCCCAAGAGAGATTTTACTGTGTAACATAAATCTCTTGGCCCTGCACTATAAAAAGCAAAGATGTTGTGAATGATGTCGGATTATTTAACTGAATTAAACTTTACCACTCCTGTCACTTCATCTACTAAACCATCATTTCACCTTATCCTAATACTTTACCACCATTCCACCTAGGGCTGTTCAAATAGCTCGGCGCTCGAAACTTGCTCGAACTCGTTCGAAAAGTGCTCGGATTTTTACTCGTTTGAAATTTGGCTCGGTTGTAAACGAACCGAGCGGCTTATTAGTTTTGGTGAAGATACAATGACTAGAACTTGAAAGTTGAAACTTTTGAATGAATTACTAGTTTTTCTTGAAATAATAAATGAAACCAACAAAACCGAGCAAAACCAATCAAAACCATGCGAAACCGAGCTCTCGTTTTAAACCCAACCGAGTTCGAGCATGAAGTTTGCACTCGAATTGTAAATTTGAACCGAACTGAGTCGCTCGGTTTAAAACCGAACCTAGTTCGAGCGAAGCTGCGTTCGGTTAAGGAACAGCCCTAATTCCATCCTCTTTTAAATAATCCTGACTATTCACTCTGATCTTCTTACCACAAATTTACAGCCCTAAAAGTTTCCTTGCTTCCAAATTCATCCAAGCTCAAAGTGCTCTACATTCACATTTTCCTAATGGCCCGAAATCCTTAACACAACCAAGTCGCACTTCTTGACTCTTCAAGAGATGCGGATTTATCTGAAATCATCATCTCCTACTACGCAGCCTTGACTTATAATCCCACAGTTTACCTCAACCACATGACTGAATTTTGGGGAAACGGTCAGGTCGAAACCCTAAATGGGGTTCTTGTAATACGATCGCGCATTTGTGGCCAAGAGTTGGTCATGTCTGAACAACTCATAACGAGCATCTGGAGCTTCATAATGAAGGCGCCCCTACTGAGTTCCCCAAGACAAATTTAGACAGCACCTACATCCTCATGGGATATGGTGGAGACATGAGCATGTCGACTGTCTACAAATTCAACTTCTCCTACAACTGGAAGTTCCTCCTACACATTGTCTTTCACTACTTGTCAAACAAATCTAGGGGACGGGATCAAATCCCATATGAACTAGGATGCCTAGTTCATGGATTGGTGACAGGATTACGCTTCAACTACTCAAGATTTGTGCAGCTAAATCTCATTGGAAATCTTTAGAGGGAAACATTCTTTATGTATCCAGATTTCTTCAGCACATAATGAGCTGGACTAGAGTCGGCTTGTCTGTGCAGCCACTCTGTCAGTCCCTTACATGAGGCCAACCATCTTCAAGACGTGGAGAGGGTATCCACCAACTTTACTCGAAGGTAGACTTCTTTACCTCCTAGTATGACTAAGCACAACGCTCCTGGTGACATCCCTGTTCACCCCACAGGTGATAACCCAAACTAGCAACTCAACCACAATGCCAACACTACCTTCTCTTCCCATGACCATTACCTACACAAGAC
Organism: Flaveria trinervia; assembly: GCA_025506515.1. Classification (NCBI taxonomy): domain Eukaryota; kingdom Viridiplantae; phylum Streptophyta; class Magnoliopsida; order Asterales; family Asteraceae; genus Flaveria; species Flaveria trinervia. The sequence goes on from CM046446.1 coordinate 33,723,913, forward strand.
GCCTCAAGAGAACCCTTGTTCAATCTACTCTGATTGAACAAGCCGCTCCTGTTCAACCTAAAAAGGCTAGAGTGGAACGTTGGGCTCCTACTCAGTCTAAGGTCTCACCTTCCTTTACTATCGACCTCAATATGGGTCTTCAGTCTCCTCATTCTGAAATCCATGAGCCAATTACCCAATCTGAAAGCCCTCAGGGTGAGTCTTTACACCCCTCTAAGCAACCAATAAGGACAACCCAATTTGCGGCTTAATGCCTGTAGACATTTACCAGGGTCCCGGTTAGTAGGTTTAACCACCTTATCTTTCACTAACCTTCTTTTTAAAACTGATGAAGAGATAACATCTCTCCATGGCAATGATGTTGATCTACAACACCCTCTCCAAGATTAATAGCCTAGAGAGACATCTTATCTCTAGCCCCCATCAGAAAACCATTAATGTGGTGAGTCCTACTAATATGGAAAGGACTCATGTAGATAGTACTTCACTACAGAAGGTGCCTCATTGGACCCTATGGACAGTGGTAACGATTCTGAGACTGAATTTGCGGCAACCATGTGTTTTGATGACTCGGACAGAGCATCGCTTAGCAAGGGAAACCTAGGGGCCAAGAAACCACAATTGGTGGTGAGGCTTAACATACTAGGTATGTCACCTCATCTCCCCGTGATTCTTCAAAAGAAGATTAGGGAAGCATGCAACTCTTCATTAAAGACTTACTATCTAAAGTCTCAAACCTCGAATCCAAGGTTAGGACACTAGAAGAAAGGTCTGCCACTCAGCAACTTGAGATTGACAATCTCAAGGCTCAACTCGTTGACAAACAGATTGAGAGATCATTTTGGCACGTACCTCTTTAGGTCTCATTGACCTCTTCCTCCAGCTCGTCTACCTCTCAAGATGATGCTACCAAAAAAGGGGAGAGTGTTCAGAGCCAATCTTCAACTTCTAAATATTTGGCTCCTATCACAACTTCTTTTGAGCCATCTCATGTCACTCTAACAATTAATTCAAGGATGCCTAGAGATTTCTACAACTTCTTTTCTCAGTTCTTGTTGAGTGCTGCTCATGATCAGCCAAGTCTTGATGCTGCCATGATATACTTTGGAGCTGAAGAGCTTTACAGGCTAACTGCACCTTCTACCACTATGGAAGAAGTTGGTCAACCTAAGGTCCACATGGAACCTGAGATTCATTCGAAGGGGAAATGGGGACTGATGGCCTAGCAACTGAAAAAGTTGGGACAAAATTTGCATTCCCTGTTACATCCGAAGATGAAGTTAAAGGCTCGAAAGAACAAGCTAAATCTTCCGAAGCTGAAATCGAAGCTGCCGAAGGACAGTTCAAAATGTCCGAGGAACTAATCATCACAGATGCAATCCTAGAAATGGCATTTGAGGTGAAAAGTGAGGACTTTCTTGATCAACCTCCTGTCTAAACACCCTCTCTACCTCTCTCACCATCAGAATCCACTGTCCAAGAACCACCAAAGTCAAGTTATTCAAAAGATACCAAAGGAAAACAGAATTTGAATGCGGAAGAGCTTCAGGAAGAGGAGAAGATTGAAAAGCTGAAAAGAAAAGGAAGACTCCCAACTGGGAACTTGTTGGCTGCTAGTACAAAAGCAGCTGCAGCCAACCAGGAGGCTGTCAACAACAAAAAGAGAGAAGAGATCATTGACCCGCTCATTCAGCTCAGAGCTTCCAACGAAGAAACACAACTGCTACCATTAGAGGAGTTGGTGGAACTGGAAAATGCAACCAGGCTGCAGCAGGAAGCAGGAAGGTTGGCCTCAGAGGAAGAGAAGGAAAAGGAACAGAGGGAAGATGACATGCAGCTCAGGAAAGAAATGATAGATTTCCTAACCTCTAGAGGCTTCTCTCTTCAAGAAATTTCTCCACACAATGATGAATGATCCTTTGGCTCTTCAACAAAGAGCATGATCAAATGGAAAAGAAAGAAAAAGAGTTGTAAGAGAAAAGTTGAAGAAAAGAAGAAGAAGAAGAATAAGAAGCAAGGGCATCTGCAACTAGGAAGATAGGTGACAAAGTTTGGATGAAAGACTATCTCGGGGCTCATGGCTTCTCTGGAAGGAAGGTGGGTCCCATGTCTTAAAGGACACTCAAACGAATTGTCAGTGAGATCAAAGCCGACATTCGTTTGGGAAAAGGAGAGATATGTATAGAAGGATACAGGGGATACCCTTCACACCAACCACTCAACCCCAACTTGAACCAATCCCCTCTCCCTATTCCATCAAAACTGAACCTTACACTCCTGACCCACGCCTTTACCTTCATCCCCTTCCTCACCTGAACCACCAAAACTGCTGTCCTTCAACCCAAAACTCTTACCAGAACCACCTCACCACATCCTACCAACAACCTTCCCAACCATCCCCTCAGCCTTCTAAACATCTCTCTATAGAAGAGTTTAAAAGGATCAAGACTAGGCTCATCAACTGCAAAACTCTGAGCGACATCTCCTGTGAGGAAGACTCCATCAAGCTAAACTATGCCGATGGATCTTCACGTTCCCTCACCAGAGATCACTTTCTTGATCTACCCAGAGGAACACTGGACCAGGCTGTAGTACTTCTAGGTATCAACTCACAATCATTGAATGATTAAGAGAAGAAACTAAGATGGAAGCTGGTGACTCTACTCGATACAAGGAAAGAGGACAAGATTCCTAGTCAGTCTCTTGTGCCTAGAAAGAATATACTCTAGTGGATGTTCCATGAAGCTACTCATAACTTGTTGTGGAAAGAGAGAACGATGAAGTTAACAGGCTGAATACCACATCTCTGCTACATTCCCGCATATTAGATACTGCTGGGTTAGCTGCGAAACTATTCTCTAACCCCTCAAACTCTGAAACTGCTGCTCACATCAAGAATCATTTCAATAGTTCTCATCTGGCTGAGTTAACAGCAAAAGCTAAGATTGAAGAAGAGTTGATGGATTGAGAAGAAAGGAAGACAAGGATAGATCTCCCACCAAGGGCACCACCTTTCAACAGATGGTGGAAGGTCGTGAACTGGAGCCTATAGTTTGATGGGAATATGATTATAACTCCGATCAACTAACTCTTTTCAGAGGGCCACAACAAAGGGTACATATCATTCAAGGCGGTTACTGTAAATCCTGTCAACCAAAGATTTGTACAAACTTCTCAGCACTACAACAGGGAAGAACAGGAGACTATAAGTATTTACTATCCCTGGTGCTAAAAGTTTTAAGGAGCAGAAACAAGTGAGGATTTGGTAGCATCCGCCTAGGGGGAGTTTGTTGGATCAAGAAGAAGGCTGGTGCAACCAAACCAAATCACTTAGACAAATTTTGGTGTTGTTTACAAAGGCTTCCGAAGCAAATTATGGAACTTCCGAAGGAAGTAGAGTTCTTCGAAGACAAAGTAAAAGTTCCACTTCCGAAGGCAAAGCTCTCATTTTGAAGCTAAAATATTCACTTCCAAAGAAGAAGTTTTAAAAGAAGAAATCAGAAGACTACTTCCGAAGTATGAAGAAAGAAGAAGTTCTCAAGACTCGGAAGAAGCAGCCTCTTCCGAAGTATAAGTGGCTTCGAAGTAATTTTTCCGAAGCATGTAACCTTCGGAAGACACTGCTACGAACCAGTGGACATAAGTAAGGTCTCTCACACGTTGTTGCATACCTCTGCTACTACATGTTGTTTTGTCAGAGTGCCATGTAGTTAACCATACTTTATTCCACTGTTTACCTTTTTATGTTAGTACAAGTTACCACCTTTAGTTGGTGACAAAAGGTAAGTCAGGGACATGTCCTGACTCCACATCTCAAATAAAGTCTTATCTGAGATACCTTAAATTATAGATTTGTAGTATTTGCTTTAGTTAGAGGATTCCACCTGCTATCAAAGTATATTTGGCTGTAGGTACATTTATAGTCTCTCATTGTAACTCATAAACATATGCTTGTAAGAGTCTTGTAATATTTTAGTTGAGAAGCAATATATGCAAGTAACTTGAAAATTACTTCTTGTTGTTTTATTATTACTTATTATATTGTTATCAACTTTTAAAGACTTTTCTTTCATTAAGAGTGTTGTTTAAGTGAGTTTGAGAGAAAATCAAGTGTTTAGTGACACAAACCGATCCTGCAATTGGTAGTACGATAGTGATTGGAACATGTTCATGGTAAAGAGGATCGTCGAGCTGGTCCAATTATTTATAGAGTACTCTACTCTAGTAAATGCCCTAGAGATTCGTGACCTAAAAGAATTAGCTCAATTAGAACTAATCAATCACATAGCTATGTTTAAAGGCTATGAGTTTGAAGATTATGTATAATGTTCAACATAACCGAAAACTTTAAGTCTTTGAAAACCATATCCATGAGCAAAGACAAATCATTCAAAAACCCTCTAGAGAAGAGAAACAAAACCAGTAGAAGAGGTAGTGTTTCGAGAACTGAAAGTGAAACCTACAGAGGCATTAAAGAGAAAAAGGGTGTCTGGCACTAATTTCTCAATACCAATCTCTAATGTTTACTATTATGAGAAGACATATGAGTTGGTGATTGCGAGGAGTGTAGTTGGAAAGAAGGTTCAGAAATCAGATTATTTAGTGGTTATGAAGTGAGAATATTCGATCAATCTTACCTAGACTTTATCTTAACCAGACACTTTAGAGAGATCTCTAACAAACTTGTGAAAAAGATATGCACTTCTTTCTAAAGTGCATCCAGATACTAAAATTGGCATATGACCAGATCATTACCAAGAGCGTGAAAAGAAAAAAAAAGGACACCTCTGCAGTTGGGCAACATTGTAAAACTGTACGTTGATGTAGATGGTGCTTTGTTGATTCTCAGGGATGGGATATGTACAGTATCAATTTGGGAACTAGTTTCACTCAAGAAACTACGATTAGAAGCCATCCATGCAATGAGTCAAATGAAGATACACATGCTTAATAGAGAAAAGATGGATGATGCTAAAGGCTTTGTCAACATGATAAAGGCTATACTGGACCCATCACAAGCTGAACCTCTAGTGCCACAACAAGATATAGCAGAATCTTCACAACCTCAATCACCACCAAAGCATTGAAGAACACAGGCTGTATAATCCTTAGCGGGAGTATTGTTGGACCCTGAGAGGATCATACATGTCAATTCAATTTGTGATTTGATGGTTGTTCGGCTAAGATTCCCACAAGTCCAAGAACTAATGCGGATGAAGATCTTGCACGAGTAGAAGAAATACTGGCTTATTGAATTTGTAAATGCGGAAGGAAATGAACAAATGCTAACAAGTATTTGTTCTTCCGCATTAAGAAATGCGGAAGACCAATAGTAATGCGGACAAGATGTTGTTCATCCGCATTTGCTAATGCGGAAGACTGGACAAGAATGCACGAGTATTTGTTCATCCGCATTACCCGATGCGGATGACCAACATATTAATGTTGATGATGAAGTGAAGAAATGCTCATCAAGTCCATCTCATCTGCATTTGCCAATGCGGATGAACAAGCAGAAATGCGGATCAAGGCTTAGACTAGTTCAAATGTATAGGTCAGGGTTAGTTTAGTCATTGTGTAAAAAGGCATCTTGTCTACCTGAAGACACAAGTGCTGAAGACCAAAGTATCAGACGTTGTCACAACAGCTGAAGAGGTCTTCTTCAGTAGTTGTGATGGTTTACCTTTCAGTAGTTTTATGTTTTATCTGTTCAGTAGTTTGACACAACAAGCTGAAGAATACTTCTTCAGTTGTGCTCGTCAGTAGTTTTATGTTTTTCAGTAGTTGTAATAATAGTTAACACTTAGTATTTTTGTAAGAAGATGTCAGTTGTTTGACATCTTCAGTAGTTGTGTTAACTATCAGTAGTTGTGATAAATTCTGTTAGATGTCACTATCAAGTGACATCAGCAGACGTCACATCTCTTATATAAGGGGTGTCGACCTAATTGTAAGTGTGACATTCCGTTACCACGAAAGCGAATATTGAATGAAATTTATCTGCAGAATTCTCTCTATCTATAACCATTTTTGTTCTTACATCGAATCTCCTTTTGTTCTTGTGAATTGGCTAATTCATTGTTAGATTTCCGCTGCTATACTCTCTAATCAATCAAACGTAGATCACTGATCCTAACAAGTGGTATCAGAGCTGGTTAATCATTGATTGATCCAACAATTAATCATTGAAACTGCTAATTGATATCTATGTTTGATTGAATTAGCATTTTGCAAGAACTGGTTATAGATTATTGAATTTTTGACGCTTTCGTTCATTTATTCTGAGATCTCTCTTGGTTCAATTGGTTGTTGTGTTCTGTTCTAAATCCATTATAGCTTAATTGAATTTGATTGAATCTGAGATGACTACTCCTTCTAATGATCATCACAATACTGGTTCCTTAACCAAGCCCCCGATGCTGGTTAGGACCGAGTATAACATATGGCAGCGAAGAATGCTTCATCACCTGTCTGTTAACAGTTCAGGTTGTTGGACATCTGTGGTACACGGACCACATAAGCCTATGGTGAACAATCCGGAAACCAATCAAATGGTTCCGAAGAAGAAGGAACAATACTCTGATGAAGATCGGAAACTGTTTGAGATTGATGCTAAAGCCCATGGAATTCTGGCCATGGCACTGCCTAATGAAATCTATTCAGGGCTTATGCATCATGAAACTGATCATGATCTCTGGAATGCCTTGAAGGAACAATTCGGTGGCATAGATGAGGTCTTAGCAAACAACAGAGAAATCCTTGCCCAACAATATGAGACATTCTCTCATAGAAAGGGTGAGACACTGCCTCAACAGTTTGAGCGTTTTTCCTGCTTGATCTCTGAGCTGAAAATGGTGAAACAGGAATACACCAATAGCCAGATGAATAACAGGTTCCTCAGATCACTGCCTGAGAGATGGGACACATACACTATTGTCCTACGCTCCAGTGCAAATCTGGATAGCCTATCTCTCACCCAACTTCATGGGAAACTACTTACATTCGAAAGAGAGATAGAGCAGAAGAGGAAACTGTCCTCATCAGGAAAGCTCACTGATGACTTTGTACGAGGGAATACTGCCTTGGTTGGTCATGAGTGAGAATATGTTGCATCTGAAAGCAATTATGATGAGCATATTGATCTTCAAATAGTTCTGATCATGCATTTGTTGGTATTGAGAGTCATTCTGGCTGTAATAGTGACAATCTATGCTTTATCATGGAAGATTTAAAAGAAATAGCTGATGATGATCTAGAAGAGATGGATATTGTGAGCCAAATGGCATTGACTAATATCAGATCTCAGAAGTTCTATAAGAGAACTGGCAGGTTATTTCCTGGACTCTCTGGCAAAACCAAAGTTGGTTTTGACAAGAGTAAGTTGAGGTGTCACAAATGCCAAAGGCTGGGACACTTTGCAAGAGAGTGTAGATCAACTGGATCTAACTCTTCTGCACCCTTTGTGACTTTTCCTAGTACTAGTCCACAAAACAGAGGGCAACATCCTGTTGGTTCTGGTCATCATTCACATCCTAGGTCTCCTGCATACTTTGTTCCCCAGGGTCAAAGGTCATATCCTTATGCCTGCTATTATATGCCTCAACCAAATCCTGTTCAAGCTCCAATTACACAACAACCACAAGCATTGCCTGAACCACAACCTTCCCAATCTCATCAACAAACTCACCTCAACAACACAGCTTCTTCACCCCAAGAGTTGTTGACTGGAGCAGTTTACCACATGATTTGTCTGGTCATGAACAACTGTTCACTGCTGCTGGTCAACATGGTGGTGACAGTCCCTTTGGAAATCTAGCTCTTATGGCTTTGGATTCTGCTAATACTTTATCCACTAATGCCTCTACATCAAAGGTATCACAGGTATCCTGTGAGGCAAAAGCCAAATTATGTTCTGAAACATGCATAGCAGCATTTGCATCTATTAGAGAAGCAAATGTAGCTTTCATTAACAAGAACATTGAGCTAGAACAAACAATTTCCACAAGAAAAGCTAAATTTGAGTCTGTGCTTAATGAAAAGAATGATGAGATTTACAAACTTAAATGCCAAATCACAGATTATAAGGCTAGGGAAGAGGTACTTCTAGAGAAGTACAAAGATCTCAAAGAAACCCTTGCAGTCACCCAAGTAGAGTGTGATCGATGGGTACAATCATGCAAAGGTTTTAAAATGCTTCTTAGTAAGCAATCTCCTTCCAATGTGTAGTTTGGCATTGGTTACAATCACACTGCTCCACCTACAGATTTTACTCCCAGAGCAGAGGTAGGATCTGATGGTGAGAGCAATAACCAATCCATTTCATCATGTGATCTACTTTCTGATACAGCACCATCAGAAGTAGAAGTCAGCACTAAGCCCTCTTAGAACCTATCAGCTGATGTTGATGGTTCCACTGCTGACACTCGCATGATCAATGAGTTGATCAACTCAGTAGTTAATTCTAAAAGTCCTGAAAGTACTGGAGAGCAAGATTTAACACCTGAAGTTCAATCTCCAACTACTGTTAGTACTGAAAAGAAGAAAACTGTCAGTAGAAAGAGTTTGAAGACTACTAAAGAGGAAGTCAAGAAAGAAAACAATGCTTTCAAAGCACTGAAGAGCAAGTCTTCAGTTGTTTCATCCTCTTTAGTTGATTATCAACATAAGATGAAGAAGAAACCATGTGAAGTATGTGGTTTGTTCAATCATCTTACAGATGATTGCTGGTACAAAAGAGGATCCAAACTCAAACATAAAGAGGAAATTAAAGAGAAAATGGTTAAAATGAAAACTGAGTTTGAGACCACATTTGTATAAGCAACATCAAATCCTGTAACCCTTAAGTCCATAAAGAAATCCAAAAAGGAAGGGGTTCAACAGGTAACAGCTGAGATTGCTCAGAAGAAGAAGGTGCAACATTGGAACTTATCAAACTCCAATGGCAATGTGTCTGATGAGCTGAAAGCTTTATCACAAAATCAGACACAGCTGGTTATGATGGTTCAACATCTATTGGGAAGAGTTAACCAATTAGATGTTCCTATGTTGAAACCACAGAAAAGGAGGTCCAAGCCAAAGGATTCCTCTTCTTCACCATCTTCTTCCTCTCCGGCTTTTGTTTCCATCAAACCTATTAGTTTACCATCTGTTGATGAGACCAGGCCCAAAACCAAAAAGGTTTGGGTCTCCAAAACTAACTGAGTGCTTATAATTGCAGGGTTCTTCAACATGCCAAAGTAGCATTTGGTATGTAGACAGTGGGGGATCAATGCACATGACTGGGAACAACTCTCTTCTTCACGACTACTCTCAAGGAAAGAAGGGGTTTGTTTCTTTTGGCAATGATGCTAGGGGTTACATCATTGGCAACGGCTTTGTCTCCAATGGAGAAATAAAGTTTGATGATGTTAATCATGTGGAAAATCTCAAGTACAATCTCTTGAGTGTCAGTCAAATGTGTGATAAAAGCCATGTTGCTCTTTTCACGAGTCAGAACTGTAGGATTCTGTCATCTAAAGTTTTGCATTTGATTGATAAGGTGTTGGATGATCACACTCTCCTGAGAGCCAACAGACAGGAAGAGTGTATGCCTTAGATCTTTCCAAGAAAATAGATCTCAGAGGCCATCCTTGCCTATTTTCCAAAGCCTCTTCTCAAGAATCTAAACTGTGGCACAGAAGGCTGGGTCATGTAATTTAAAAACATGAATCAGCTAATCCACAATAGTTTAGTTAGAGGCTTACCAATAAAGGAGTTCCACTGTGATGAAACCTGCACTGCTTGTTTAAAAGGAAAACACACAAAGTCTCATTCCCTCCTATTAAAGAGCCTAAGTCCACTGCCTGCTTGCAATTACTGCATATGGATCTATTTGGTCCTGTGAGAGTGATGAGCATGGCAAAGAAGAAATATTGTCAGGTAATTGTGGATGATTACTCCAGATTTGTATGGACTTTCTTTCTACATTCAAAGGATGAGGTTGCTCAGAAGATTATTCACTTTGTGTTGTATGTTGAGAAGCAGTATTCCCTTCCAGTCAAGTGTATTAGGAGTGACAATGGAACTGAATTCAGAAACCATACACTTGATGACTTCTATCTTTCAAAGGGAATCAAAAGGCAGTTTAGTATACCAAGGACTCCAGAACAAAATGGAGTAGTGGATAGCAAGAACAGGACCCTAATTGAAGCTGTAAGGTCCATGCTGGCTGACTCTGGTTTGCCACTGACCTTTTGGGCTGAAGCTGTTAACACAGCTTGCTATGTGCAGAATAGAGTCTTAGTAAATCAGAGGTTGATGAAGACTCCATATGAATTTTTCCATCACTTGGCTCCTCTAATTTCTTTTTCAAAGCATTTGGGTGTCCCTGTTTTAGTCTCAACACAAAGGATCAACTCCAAAAATTTAATCCTAAGGTGGATGCAGGGTATTTTGTTGGTTATTCATCTACTTGCAAGGCATACAGAGTCTTCAACTACAGAACAAGATAGTTGAAGAGACTTTGCATGTGAAGTTTAATGAATCTCCTATGGATAAGATTCCACAAAACCCTGTGGAGTTGTTTGATTTGGACATACTGTAATATGTTCCTTATCAACCTCCAGCTGTTGCAGATCATGTGGATAAATCATCTTCTGCAGCATGTCTTCCACCTGGTGGTATTGATGATGATGATGATAATATCAATACTCACCTATTCAAGTTTAGTGACCAACTGCCTGTGTCTGCTAAATTTGATGTTCCTGTAGCTTCAGCAGTTCCATCCACAACAAATGCTGATGAGATCTCTGATTCCTCTACATCTTTTGAGTTACCATCTAATTCTTGGTTTCAAGAGTCTGCATCAACATCTGCTGCGGCTGAAGGTCCTACAAACACTTGCACAGATCTCATTGTTTATCAAGAACTGAAGAATCACCCAATGTCTTAGATTATTGGTGAGATTAATGTTGGTGTTTCAACAAGAAGTCAATTGTCTAACTTCTGCTTCTATGCTCTCTTCATCAGTCAGCTAGAGCCAAAGAACTACCATGTTGCTTTGAGAGACAATGGATGGGTTGAAGCCATGCAGCTTGAGCTACTTTAGTTCATGAAACAGCAAGTGTGGGAACTGGTTCCTCTTCCCCCAGGTAAGTGTGCAATAGGCACTAAATGGGTGTTTAGAATAAAACTGATGAAAATGGGCTTATTGTTAAGAACAAGGCTAGACTGGTTGTACAGGGGTTTTCACAAGAAGAGGTATTGACTATGATGAAACCTTTGCCCCTGTAGCCAGACTAGAGGCAATCAGATTGTTTTGAGCCTATGCTGCATTCCACAATCTTAAAGTTTTTCAAATGGATGTCAAAAGTGCATTTCTATATGGTAAAATAAAGGAAGAAGTTTATGTGTGTCAACCACCAGGTTTTGAGGATAATAAACATCCTGAATGGGTGTATAAACTTGATAAGGCTCTTTATGGGTTGAAACAAGCTCCTAGAGCCTGGTATGAGACACTTTCTCCTTTTCTTCTTAAGAATAATTTCACTAGAGGCTCCATTGATAAAACTCTGTTTATTAAGAAGGTGGATCAGCATAAGCTACTTGTTCAGATTTATGTTGATGATATCATTTTTGCATCATCTGATCCCTGGTTGTGTGATGATTTTACAACATTAATGAAAAAGAGGTTTGAAATGAGTGCAATGGGAGAATTACAGTTCTTTCTAGGCTTGCAAATTAAACAAAAAGCTGATGGAACATTTATTCATCAGTCAAAATATACAAAAGATCTTTTGAATAAGTTTGATTTACAAAATATACAAAAGATCTTTTGATAGTGACTGTGCAAGGTGCAAGTTAACTCGAAAGTCAACTACTAGTGGTTGTCAATTCCTAGGTAACTGTTTGATTTCTTGGCAGAGTAAGAAACAAACATCTGTTGCTACATCAACTGCTGAGGCCGAGTACATTGCTGCTGCAAGTTGCACTTCTCAGGTACTCTGGCTTCAGAACCAACTTATGGATTATGGCATTACATAGACTAAGACTCCATTATTAATGGATAGTGCTTCAGCTCTGTGTATTGTCAAAAATCCTGTCCAGCACTCTAGGACCAAACATATAGAGATCAGACATCACTTTATTCGGGATTGTTTTGAAAAAGGTCTGATTGATCCTAAGTTTGTGCCTAATGCGGATGAGCTTGCAGATATTTTTACTAAGCCTTTGGATAGTTCTACTTTCCAAAAGCTTGTGTTAAGGCTTGGTATGCTGCAGCTAGAATAAGTGACAACTACTGATGATTTCAGTAATAATTACTGGTGATCATTGGTAACCATGTCACATATAAGTACTGATGAGTTCTTTCACCTTCAGTAGTTTTTATAACTAGTGACGGCTAAATGCCTCACAAGTACTGAAGTACTTTATCTATTCTAAACCACTGATGTAGTTACCACTACTGATGTAGTTACAACTACTGATGTAGTTACAACTACTGAAATCAGTACAAACAGATAAGTACTGACGTCCTATGAACCACGTGAAAAGCAGATGCAAAGTCTGATGAGTAAGTGTTGAGGACAGTATGAAACAGCTGAAAGGCTATGAATTGATGAAAACTACTGAAGAGAACTTTCTCTTCAGTTGTTTCTACAACTGCTGTTTCATTCTAAACAACTGAAGCAAAACCATGTCTTCGGTAGTTTTATAACTACTTGTGACTAACACCAAGTCTTCAGCTGTTTACAACAACTGATGACAAAACCACTGTCTTTAGTAGTTTTACAACTACTGATGACAAACACCAAGTCCTCAGTTGTTTCATCATCTGAAGTCAAAACCATGGTCTTCAGTAGTTTTCTAACTGCTAATGCCTAAAACCACGACTTCAGCTGTTTCAATGTCTGAAAGGGTAATACCATGTCAACAGTCAGTTTAAAACTACTGATGACTAACACTAAACCCTTCAGTCATTTTCTAACCCCTACCCTATAAATACCTATCCTATTCTCGAATGTTTCATTAGCCGTTATTTTCTGAGCTTCTCTCTCTCAAACATGGCGACCATGAGTCTGAAACCACGACATAACTACGTTGCATACCTTACCAAGTCAGCTTTCTGGAACAAATATGATAATGCCATTGACTTAATGGTGGATTCCCCATATCGCACAGCCTTTCTCTTGAATCCGACCATCTACCCTGAATCCCTCAGTCAATTCTGGTCAAATGCTCTTGTTCATACTGATGAGTCTACCGGCCAAATCTCTGTTCGGTCCCTTGTCAACCAGAAACCAGTGGTCGTTACATCCGACATCATTCGTCAGGCATTACACTTACACGACTCCACCGCTGTGACTGAATACCCAAAGGGCACAATAGATATGTCCTTTATCAATCATGGGTATGAAGGTGATCTTCGGGCTACAACCATTCTGAAGAAACATTTCCATGATGCTAAGAAATTTATTTTTCACATGGTAAATATCTACTTAGCCTCCAAGACATCTTCTTGGGATCAAATGTCATCCCAATGGCAACAGGTATTGTATTCTATTCTAGAACACCAACCGCTAAATTTTTCTAAAATCGTGTTTCTAGAAATAAAGAACTTGGCTCAGAAACCTGTGGCAAACCGATGGCCATTATATCCCAGGTTTCTGATGGCCATTATTTTAGATGAATTAAAATCTGATGGCCTTGTTGGCCTTGGAGTCCCTGCACCAGCTGTTTTGGCTGAGGTATACTCCAGGCACAACTCAGACCTTACTCTCAAAGAAGCTGACGAATGCTAAAGCCCAAGCACAGGGAACCCACAGCTTCCACCACCAGAACCAAAGTCCCCACTAAACCAAAACCAAAACACCCCAAAACAGCTATTCAGGGAGATGAGTCCCCTGAAGATGCTCCTATATCACCCAGGCAGGATATACTGGCTGATTTAAACCCCCCAGCAGTATCAGAGACTCTACCAGCCACAGCCGCTTAGGATTCCTTTCAAAAGGTGCCTGCAGCCACCAAAGAAGGGGTACCCACACATCTGGGATCTTCCTCACTTGAGGAGATTGCCATTGAAGAGCACCATCCTCCCCAGGTGCACACTACTTTTACCCCATCTCCCCATGCAACCGCCCCCAAAGTCCAACCATAATCATTGCAAACGTGCTGACTCAGCTGCGTGCCTCTCCTCCTCCCCACCAACCACCAACAAAGGGGAGAACCACAGATATTGCGGAAGAGGATCACCATGCTTCTGACAACCCACAACACCGGGGTTTACAAGTTCTATCTCCTAGTGTGGATAGGGAGATTAGAACATCTAGTGAGGCTGCCACCTCTTCTGAATCAGCACATGATGAGAATGAGGCTGGTAACATAGCTAAGACCTCACTAGAGGCAACAGCTGATGAAGGACACAGTCCTGAGGCTGGAAGTCCCCAGTTCCAAGACCAAGGGGCACATGCTAAAACTGGTCTACACCCAGTGCATGTACATCCTGCTACAAGCAGGAGGTCAGGTGATTCAGCATGTGTTGATGATGACCTGGGCTTTTTCTATGACGTTCTAGCCCACAACACCATCCTGGAGGCTGAGGTAAGCAGACTACAAGAACTGCTTGCCAAGAAGTCTCAGGATGTAAGTCCATCTGCCCCCACCAACACACAGATGGAACCTTCATTTGAAGGTCCCCCAAACACTTTACCCTCTCACTTCACTGAGCCTCCAGCCTCTGCTTTTGGCACTATCTCTCCGGGACAGAACCCCCTGAGCAGATGGTTGCTGTATTCCAACAATCCCTACCTCTCATCACTCTCATCATCAATGACATTGTTTATAAAGCCATTGATGAGAGGATCTCCTCAAGTCTACAACCACGCATTGATGATGCTGTGCACAAGAAACTTTCTGCGGTAGAAACCTCTGCCACCAATGCATCCAAAAAGGGGGAGAGTACTGCAGTGAAAGAAAAGAAAAGAAAAAGAACTGAGGATGAGAAGGCACAAGAGAAAACCAAGGAGTTGGAAAAGGAAAAGAAACAACAACTGATCACTTACAAAAGAAAGAAAAGTGCTGGTGATCAATCGAATGCTGAAGAAAAATCCTTGGAAGAGCTGGTAAAAGATGCAGATGAAACACACAGCCGATCCATGGACAAAATCATTGAGCAACTCTTCAAGCAAGGCTTTGATACAGCCACACTAGCCAGTGAGATCAGGAGGTTGGAAGTAGAGGAAATTCAAAACAGATGGGCTGAGTACAATGTGCTGGAGAAAGAGAGATTGGAGATCATGATTCGATTCATAGCCAAATACTTAGGAAGATCACTGATGGAGATTCGTTCATGGACCAGAGACAGCATTCTAGCTATAGCCACCAGAATCTGTTTTTCTGAGCAATTTCATAAGGGGATAATCATTAAAGCACTTAGAAGGAGGAGAAGGGTGCTGAGGATAGAAGAAGATGAAGAAGAAGAGGATGAAGATGATAGTCTGCCACTCTCTGCTGTTCTAAAGCTACCAGAACCCAGGAGTAAACTCATGATCACACCTGACTCACAAAGGGAAACGGTTAGAGTTAAAATAGAAGATGAAGAACAGCAGAAGCAGCACGATGAGCAACTACTGAAGATGGTTGACAAGGAATTTCCTCAGTCATCATCTATACAAGCCATGAAAGGACATGCTCAGAGGCTGTACACTCTCAGACACACATTTCAGTATCAAAAAAAGAGAGTCAGAGTATGGCCAGACCCCAAGGTGAGTTCTAGAATCCACAAAAGATCCATTCCACATAGATACAATGGCCAAGTTAGAAAAACAATAGACTCTACAATCATGTTGGCCATTGTAGTCTCACCATGGGAAATAATCGATGAATTCAAGAAGGCTCATCAATCAAAAATGATCCCTCAAGCCTTAATGGAAAACAAGATGATCAAAAAGGGGTTATTATATAAGAAGCTTGAAGACATTAAGAAGAATGAGCTCCAATTACTTCTTGAGGGCACTCATCCTGATGAATTTGTCTATAGGGAGATAACTACTATGGAGTTGAAGAATGGCAGGACTGTAAAGTACTTATCTGAGTACTATGGTCCAGAGTTCTTCTTTGAAGGAGGAGTAGAAGAACTCTCCAAGGAGGAACAGGTTGTTCTCCTTGAGGCCTATGTTCGAGAGTCGTACAGACTCATCATGGGGAAGTAGATCTCATGAATGGGATAACAACTCTGTGTCCAGTTCCCCAAAACAGAGTTCCCATTCATACCTTGCCAAACAGATCTCTGAGATTTCTTCCTAGGCCAGTGCTTATATGGGTCATCTTCTCAACTGATCAAGAAGGAAAAAGACCAACCATTCTGCCAACCATAAGTGGGACCTTAATATAGTTAAAGGTTTTGGCTGCATTGGTTCATGGAAGTTTGTTGGACCAAAAGAACCAATGAGCCGGATCAGAAAAACCTTTAAGTCCCATAGACATCACAACAACTACTGAAGACCACAACAGCTGAAGATAACAGCTGCTTACAAAGTTGAAAACACAAAGTCTGAAGACAGTCTGAAAACACAAGTGCTGAAGACAAAGTCTGAAGACACAAGTGCTGAAGACAAAGTCTGAAGACACAAGTGCTGAAGACAAAGTCTGAAGACACAAGTGCTGAAGACAAAGTCTGAAGACACAAGTGCGGAAGACAAAGTCTGAAGACACAAGTGCCGAAGACAAAGTCTGAAGACACAAGTGCTCAAGACAAAGTCTGAAGACAGAAGTGCTGAAGACCAAAGTATCAGACGTTGTCCAACAGCTGAAGAGATCTTCTTCAGTAGTTGTGATGGTTTACCTTTCAGTAGTTTTATGTTTTATATGTTCAGTAGTTTGACACAACAAGCTGAAGAATGCTTCTTCAGTTGTTGTGCTCGTTAGTAGTTTTATGTTTTTCAGTAGTTGTAATAATAGTTAACACTTAGTATTTTTGTAAGAAGATGTCAGTTGTTGAAATCTTAGTAGTTGTGTTAACTATCAGTAGTTGTGATAAATTCTGTTAGATGTCACTATCAAGTGACATCAGCAGACGTCACATCTCTTATATAAGAGGTGTCAACCTAATTGTAAGTGTGACATTCCGTTACCATGAAAGCGAATATTGAATGAAATTTATCTGCCGAATTCTCTCTATCTATAACCGTTTTTGTTCTTACATTGAATATCCTTTTGTTCTTGTGAATTGGCTTATTCATTGTTACATTTCCGCTGCTATACTCTCTAATCAATCATACGTAGATCACTGATCCTAACACTGCCTATAAATAGAATAGAAAACCTCGTACATGACACCATGGTTGATATACAATTAGAATATTATTTTG
Organism: Flaveria trinervia; assembly: GCA_025506515.1. NCBI lineage: Eukaryota > Viridiplantae > Streptophyta > Magnoliopsida > Asterales > Asteraceae > Flaveria > Flaveria trinervia. The sequence continues at coordinate 33,741,258 of CM046446.1, forward strand.
TCATTTACTATCAAGGTGTATCGTTACTATTTATGCTCAAACCCTAGCATTTACTGTAATCATCATCTCATTCAATACAAATAAGCATTTATTAGTATTTCTTCTGCATTGAATGTTTATTGATTGTTTGTTTCCACCTTTCAATCTCTAACTCAATCATTATATTTGATCCTAAGTGAGAATCTCAATCTCACCACCCAATCAAAGGTTGTTTAGAAACTATGGGAGAAAGAGGTTGTATTGTTTCAGGAAGGGATTGAGCTTGGTTGATATTTCGTGAGAATGGTAATGTTTTATCTTAGTTTATGGAAGTTTTAAATTTAGAAAGTGAGAATGGTTGAGTGTTGTCACTTGTTTGGAGAATGGGTTTAGTAGGTAGAGAATCAGGTAAGTTAATAATCAAAGGGGTTGGAGGTTAGGAAAATGTTTCTTGTTGAGGTGATTGCTGAGGTGGTATTAGAAGAGTGTGATAAAAAGATATTGGTTTAGTAGAAATGTGTTGAGTGATATTGTAACAAGGCAGGGGAGATAGCTTCTGTATGCTGACTAGGTGATGAGTTTATGTGAAAAGGTGGTCTTTGAGGGTGGTTGGACATAGGTGATGGTTGAAATTGGTGGATATGTACAGGAGATGTGGTTTCATCTTGTTATGTTGCATGAGGAGAATCAGCAGATGATACTTCTTCTTGTTGTTGCTCAATGAATAATAGCTCTTCAGGAATGTTTGCATTTTCATTCACCACATGAGCACATATTTCCATATCATCACCTTGATATTGTCCATTTATCTTGTTCAAAACAAATCTTCTCAAGACGGTGTGATTACACAAGCATTTCACTTTCTCTTTCGACATTGGGTAACAAATCGTTGATTATCAGCAAATAAATCTTGGAAACATATACATCTTGTCTTTCTTTTTCACCTTTATGTTATCACATAAGCTTCCAAAATGTATCCAACATAGTTGTATCTCCTCCCTTCAGATACTCCAATGATACCCGAAGATATATGCCTAGAAAATCTATCAAGCATAGATTTTCTATTTGACATAGGTGTGACATAAAAACCTATAAGGTTTGCACAACCTTCCCTTTGTTATTTCTCCATTATTGTTGGCTCCATCATAACACATTAGGTGGAATATCCTTTGAATGTATTCATGATCAAATACAGCAGGATGACCTTGTTCTTGTTCAATAAAGTGTCGGACCCTTCTGATTAACCTTCAACGCTTCATTTTTGATATAAGCATATATCACATTGTTTTCAACCTCCTCTTCAGTGTTTACTGAATTCTAGAAATCTATCATATTTGATTGATAGATAGTAGCTTCCCTAGACAATGCATATGAAATCCTTGACCTTCGAAGCTATCTTATAATGTCTGTGCATCCTTCCGATACTAGATCTTTAGGATTTAGAAAAGCATAGACATTATGATCCTTAGCAAATCAGTTAACCATCTTTATTATCACCAAAATCGTTAATACACAGACATTTGAAGATATAAACTTAAAAACAAGAAATATGAAGTTGAAGTGTTTCATACTCAATTAATCAACAATGTTGATTTTTGATGTTGTTAAAGATGATTTACCTTAATAATGATGAACGATAGATGCTATATTGATGAAATTTAAGGTTTTATGATGTGAGGAGAGACTGATTTAAATGTTGGCGAAAAAGGTGGTTCTTGGAACGAGGGCATTTTTCAAGGTCTAAAAAAGTGTAATGGAAATAACAATGGTCAAAGACATCATTTATACACCCTCGGACTTATTAATTTCATTTATTTAATGTTTGAGGACCCTCAACGCTTATTACCCTTCCATGGATGTTTGTTCTACCATAGATCATCTTTGGAAGATAAACTTTGCAGATTTTATCCGTATTCAATTTATGGAAAGCAATTTGTTAATGTATACACATATCCGTAGGATTCCAATCTACGGATGGTCAAACCTTGTGTTTTATACTAGAACTTTTGTTTGAAGGGTAGATGTTATGCACAATGATTGTTGTCCTTTTTTGACTTAATCACTTTTTTCTTTATGATCCAAACACATTGTTAGACCATTTGATAATTGCTCTTAGACCTTGTTGAGTTTGCTTCATGGCAAACTATGCAAAATATCAATTTGATTTGTAAGACTTCAAGTATCCTACAACCAAGTAAGGCCCTATTCCCGGGACACTCACCGTTGGGCAATTATCACATACAAAACAGATAACGTACATTCTCATTTACTAAAACAATGTAGCGTAATACTTAATAAACCATATCATGTATAAAGAATTACATTCAAAAAATAATACAACATTTGTTAGCCATTACAAAATATCATTTGTTCGCATTAGAATGCCAAAACTTAATCATTAAACAGAAAGGATGTTGTTCAAAACTTGCCATGTAGTTGGCCCGTGCTATCCTCAACGACTATTTCCTGCCAAATATGAAAATTCATAAAAAGTCAACGTTGCTGAATGAGTTCTAGTTTAATAAAATATGCTATACTTTACTTTCGTTGAAATCCATTCTTTACTTTCATTCCCAATCAAGCATCGTGCTACACATAGATAAAAATCATTATTATATTTCATCATCATTCATCATTATTGTCCACTTTCCATTTGACCAATGCCACGTGCTACACCCCAACATCATGGATAAAGCAGGTACTAGGGCAAACTCTATAATACACCCCCATACATTGTGCTTGGTGATCTAAACACAGTACGGGGGTAAGCGACAAAGATCCCATATGTTTTTTTAGTCACAAACACTAGAACCCTGTATATATCATTATGGGTTAGCTAAACCACATAGTTGAGCTAACAACATTTTCGAGTTGTGCACCTCCTTTCATTTGCTTGCTTGACTTTTCATTCATCTTTTCATTCATTCACGCATGCATTCGTTCATTTGTTCTTTACATTCCTCTTTTCATTATCAACAACTTTCTCTTTTCGTTACATAATACATTACGTTTATTATGATAATCATACCATGCAATGCCACGGATATATACAAAATAAGGAACATAAAGAAAACACAACATAACCATAACATAAGCATGCATAAAATCATCACCCACCAACATAAGTCATCACATAATCATCATACATCACCCCCGAGAACATCCCAAGTCATAGCCTAAAACTTCCTTTTTCCCCAAAATTTCAGAAATAATTTGAAGTTTTTAGGTGCATAAGAACTATTTTGGCGCATGATATCTAGGGGCATGGGACTTAGGCGCATGTACAACTAGCTTTAACTAACAACATCATTGTAGTCCCCAATTTCACATCCGAACATGTTCTAAGCTTAGTTCTAACACTCTAAGCATCAACAACACATATATAACATAATCACATCATAAATCAAACCTGAACATACACCCACCCATATTCACACACACACACACGGGTATACATACCCATCATCATAAAAATGTTTAAACATGCATTTGCAGCACCAAAATCAATAAAAACATGTAAAAATGGGGTTCTAGAACTCAGCTTTGGCAACTTTTCAGATAGACTTTTTCAACCCAAATACACTTATGAATTCAAACACCTAAAAACCCACCAAAGCACATAACCGAACACACAAACATACACATAAAAGACACTTAAAAACACCGAAAACTTACCTTGAATTCGGTCATCTTTTTCTTCTTCAAAACCCCATAACTTTGCTCTTTTTCTCTGTAAAAATGAAGACAAGATGATGTGCAGGACAATATGGGCGGCCATGCCCACTTTTGTAGAAGATGTAATAATATTTTGCCCTTTTAAGACCTTTAACCCCTCTTTTTCTTTCTTTCCACTTTTATTCTTATTTTTTCCTCTTTTTAAATTTCCGGGTGTTACAAGTACCCCTCTTATATAAGTTTCCTCCCTGAAACCTATTATTCCTTAAACAAATGTGGGTAATGTTGTCTCATTTCTTCTTCGGTCTCCATCGTAGACTCATGACCCTTCCTATGCATCCACTGTAATCATACTAAGTGAACCACCTTATTTCGTACCGTATTTTCCTTTCAATCAATCAACGCAACTTGTTGCTCCACTAAATTGAGCAGCTTATCTACCTCAATGTCCGCAAGTGGTATGACCATATCTGCATCAACCAAGCACTTTCTTAGTTGAGATACATGGAACGTCAGGTGAATTCTACTTAACTCATTGTGTAATTCCAACCTACACGCTACCTACCCTACTCTAGCAATGATTCAGAAAGGCCCTATGTACCTCAGGCTCAGCTTGCCGCGCCTTCTAAATCGAATGATACCCTTCCATGGTGAGACCTTCAACATAACTCTATCACCCACTTGAACTGAATCGATTTATGGTTCTTTTCAGCATACGACTTTTGCTATCTTTAGCTGCCGTCATAAAGGCTTTTATTTTCTCAAGTTTCTCAGTCGTATCCTTAATCAACTTGATGCTCCCTAACTCTTTCTAACCAATATCACCCCAACATACAGGCATTCTAGATCTCCTACCGTATAGTATCTCATACGGGGGCATACCAATGCTGGCATGATAACTGTTATTATATGAGAACTTGGCTAATGGTAAGTGTTTATCCCAACTTCCTCCAAAATCAATGACGCATGCTCGAAGCATGTCCTCAAGCATTTGAATTGTTCTCTCCGACTGACCATCCATCTGTGGATGATAAGCCTTGATGATGTGTAACCTCGTCCCTATCGCATCATGAAATCTCTTGCAGAACTTGGAGGTAAACCGAGTGTCAGTATGAGACACAAAAGACACCGGTACACCATGATGAGTTAAAATCTCCTTGATGAACAAATCCGCTAACCTCTCGGATGAATACGTGTCACGGATCGGTAGGAAGTGAGCACTCTTTGCCAGACGGTCAACCTTCACCCGTATACCATGGTCCACCCTCGCGATACGTGAGAACTTCGTAATAAAGACCATGGGGATATGTTCCCACTTCCACTTGGCTATAACCAAAGATTGGATCTTCCCGTATGGCTTTTGATGCTCCGCCTTCTCTTGCAAACAATTAAGGCACTTACTCACATACTCCGCTCGTCACACTTCATACCCGGCGACCAATAATCTTTCTTCATATCCTGATACATCTTGGTAGCACTGGAATAAATGGAGTGTCCAGTCTTATGATTTTCTTCCATGATCTTTCCACCTAAATACCATAACAAGGAATCCACATTCATCCAAAACAGGTTCTTTGACCGAGAGTGTTTTCACCCAAATCTTCAACTCTACCTCTCTTCTTTTCGGAGTTAAGGTGGGCTTTTTTCAACGCCTCGTCTTGAAACTCCTTGAAATGCTTCATCATATATGAGGTCATAACCAATTCATAAGCCTTGATCCGGATTAGTTTAGGCCATTCTTTTTTGCTATGGCCATCTGCCACTACATTTGCCTTCCACGGTTGATAAAGGATTTCACAGTGATAATCCTTTCTAAGTTCCAACCATCGTCTCTACCTCATGTTCAAGTCCTTTTTCTCGAAGAAGTACTTTAAGCTCTTGTGGTCGGTAAAGATACTATACTTCGTCCCATAGAGGTAGTGCCTTGAAATCTTTAATGCAAAGACAATAGCCTCTAGCTCGAAGTCATGAGTAGGGTAATTAACCTCAGAACCTTCACTTGAAGGGATCTGTAGGATACAACCTTCCCTCACTACATCAACACGCAACCTAATCCCGAGTAAGAAGCATCTGAATAGACCACCAAATCCTCACTTCATTTGGGTAACAACAAGACAAGAGTTTGAATCAACCTTCCCTTTAACTCTTCGAAAGCCTTCTATTGTTCATGATCCCATACAAACTTCACATCTTAATGGGTTAACATAGTCAATTGAGAAGGGATCTTAGAGATGTCTTGATGAATCCCCTATAATATCCTGCCAATCCCAAGAAACTATAGATCTCGGATGGTGTCTTTGGAGACTTCCATTGCATCACCATTTCAACTTTTGCCAGGTTGATCATAATCCCTTCGAGATTCACCACATTATCCAAAATCTAAACTTCGTGCAACAAGAACACACACTTGGAGAACTTGGCATACTGCTTCTCCATTCTTAGCATCTCTAACACTTCACGAATGTGACTTGCATGCTCTTCCTCACCCTTGAAACAAATAGGATATCATTGATAAACACACCATTGATTTATCCAACACTGGCCGATATACTCGATTCATCAAATCCATGAAAGCAGCTGGCGCATTGGTTAAAACGAATTACATAACAAGAAACTCGTAGTGTCCATAATGCATACAAAAAGATGTTTTAGGGATATCCTACTCTTTCACCTTCAACTGATGATAACCATATTGAAGGTGTATCCTTGAGAACAAACTAGCACCTTGAAGCTGAATGAACAAGTCATCAATCCTCGGTAACGGGTATCGATTCTTCACCGTCAACTTGTTTAGCTCACAGTAGTCGATGCATATCCTCATACTACCATCTCTCTCCTTGATGAAGAAGACTCGAGCACCCCAAGGAGAGATGCTTGGTCTAATGAACCCCTCATGAAGCAACTCGTGCAGTTGCTCCATCAATTTCTTCATCTTGAAGGGAGCCAAACGATAAAGTGACTTAGCAATAGGTTGGGCACTAGGTATCAAATCAAGCAGCAACTTGATCTTACGGTCCGGTGGCACACCCGGTAAATCCTACGAGAACACGTGCGGGAACTCATACAAAACTCGTACATCAAGCAGTTGTGGTGTTTGTTGGATGTTATATGCCCAAGACACATACAAGATTTATGTGGTTAGTACGCTATGTTCCAAGTCGGGTCATACCCAATAACAAGATAATCAAACACCAAAAATATTTATTGTTGATGAGATCATACAAATAAATATTGACACCAATTTAGAAAATGGGTTTTCTAAAACGTTGCTTTTGTAATAGAAAAATATTATATGGATAATTTGTTCATGAGAAATTATTTGTATCATTATATAAGTATGTTAAGTAATAACAAATAATAGTATGTTAACATTATAAAATTAAAAGAAGTTTTCATTTTATAATTTTAGGTGTTTATGATGGGTTTGTTTGAACACAAGATCATAGTTTAACCTCTTACATTCTGAAATCGCAGCGGAAAGACAATATTATAAACTTACTTATAAGCTGTAAAACATGTTCTTTAGGTGACCATATAAATGTATAAAACAAACCCAAATATCAAAGGATCATTGTATGTGAATGAGCATGCTATGTGAACATAAAACAACATAATATGACAGCCACAAGGGGCTGCCATAACTACCTTTCTGCAGCCTTCAAAAACGAATGAAAGAAGGATGAGATGAAGATGATGATGATATTGTTTATGCAGTCCTCAAAGAAGAGAACCTCAAGTTGTAATACCCACAAGCTTCTTCCAAACACCTTGCTTTGTTAGGGAGCTTTACACCACAAGAAAACCCCTTAGAAGAGCAATCCAAATCAGCCAAAACAACTAAGAAAAACGATTTTTCAGCTTTGTTTTTGGCTTCTTCAAACCGAAAATGTTGCTGTCTTCAAAGAGAGAAAATGTTGCCTTTTTGTGTGTGTGTGAGAGAGAGTGTAGCACAGAGGGTTGAGTGATAATGTGAGTTAACTCTTGCAAAAAACAAGAAGCAAGACACATCCTCCTAATGGCCCATAAGGGCGGCCGAAACTTTCAACCCAAAAGGGTTTCCTTCTCTTTTGATTGTTTTATAAAAACTACACTTCCAAGCATATTAAGTTACAAAATTAAAACATACTTTAATTTTATAACATGACATACTTTTATTTGACATTATTTAACCAACTTAAATAATGTATTAATAAATATCTTATGAACAAATTATCCAATAATATTGTTCTTTCACAAAAGCAATACTTAGAAAACAATTTACTAAATAGGTGTCAATATTTATTGTATGATCTTATCAACAAATAAATAATTGTTGGTGTTTGTATAGCTTGTTATTGGGTATAACCCGACTTGGATGATGACGTACTAACCGCATCAAAATTCTATGTGTTTTGGGCATATGAAATCGTACAATCTCCCACTTGCACAAAATTCATAGGAGATTGATTGAAGCAGTAAATACCGCCTAAAAAAGGTTTACTACCCTTAATACGCATGACTTATAGCCATTCAATAACATCATCTTATTCAAGTATCCTACTTGAAATGATTTAGGTGAATCAATCATCTATCCTTTTGTTTCAGATGTCATGTTAAATCCAATAACACAGAATGATCAATCCTTTTTGATTTAACTTATCAGACCTTAGACATCTAACTCTCAACGAATAAGAGGAACAAATTCCGTGTTGACTACATACGTTCTCACAAACACCTCGTGTCATTCCTTAACATACCCTTATGTGTTGTCCACTATTTCAGGACAGTGAAGAATTAGCTCAAGGTATAATACTTGGTGAACATCAAAACCCAATATGTATCTCAGGTCGGAGGATACCAAATGATATTCGCCTTTACTCAAATTTACTTATGATCAATCAATAAGATTCCATGTAGTAAAATTTGAGATGCGGGTCAGTCCAATATTTGCATCCCGCAAATATCTATGAACCTTGGTTGCAACCCATTGCTCTATATTCATCCTTATGAATATCAACCAATCCAAGTTTAATAATCTCACCCTCACACTTGTTCCCACAAGTATGAACGACTATGGACATTTAGAGTAAACATTTACTCATGGATAATCATGCTAAATTGGAACATTAATTGAAACATTATAACCAAATAGTTTTATTCAAATAATAAAGAGTTCCACATATCCAAATACATAATTTACAGATCAAATCCAATAACTAGAATATCGAAGTCCCATGGCACAAGTATGACCTTCATGCTTTGCCTTTTCAAGGAGCTTCGTGAGAGGATCCGCAATGTTTTGATCTGTGTGAACTTTGCGAATACATATCTTTCCCTTTTCAACTTCATCTCGTATGTAGTTGAATCCCGCTCAATGTGCCTAGTCTTTTGATGAGCACGAGGTTCCTTGATTTGAGCAATCGCACCCTCGTTATCACAAAAGATCTCTAGGGGGTGCTAAATGGAAGGGACAACCCCTAGATGGGCAATGAATTTCTTCAACCATGCAGCTTCTTGAGCTGCCAATGAAGCGGCGACGTATTCTGATTCAGTAGTTGTTAGAGCACCACATCCTATTTGGAGCTTTTCCAAGAGACCGCTCCTCCATTCAGAATGAAAATATATCCCGATTGTGACCGAGAATCGTCACGATCGGTTTGGAAACTCGCATCCGTGTAACCTTTTACAACGAGTTCCTCATCACCAGATCCATAGATTAGGAACATATCTCTTGTCCTCCTTAGGTACTTAAGTGTGTTCTTAACAGCCATCCAATGACTGTTTCCAGGATTTTGCTGGTAATGGCTCGTCACGCTTAAGGCGCATGACATGTCCGGTCAAGTGCATATCATCACATACATGATGGATCCAATGGAAGATGCGTATAGGATTGCCTTCATTTTATCTTGCTCATCCATTGAGCTAGGACATTGAGTCGTACTCAATATCGTTCCTCTTTGAATAGGTACGGTACGTTTCTTAGAGTTCTCCATCTTGAACCTTTTCAAGATTTTATTAACATACGCACTTTGATTTAAACCAATCAACCGCCTTGATCTATTCGTATAGATCTTTATTCCCAGAATATAGGCGGCTTCTCCAAGATCCTTAATGGAAAAACAACTTCCAAGCCAGGTTTTTACACCTTCCAAGGTTGGAATGTTATTTCCAAATAGTAGTATGTCATCAACATACAATACTAGGAAAGTTACTGTGCTCCCACTAGCCTTCTTATACACACAAGCTTCATCAGCCAAATTTCTTTACTTCCTCATCAAAACGATGATTCGAGCTTCTCGATGCTTGCTTCAATCCATAGATTGATTTCTTTAACTTGCATACTTTATTTGGATGTTTTGGATTGACAAAACCCTCAGGCTGAACCATATAGACATCTTCCTCAAGATATCCATTTAGGAAAGCGGTTTTGACATCCATTTTCCAAATCTCATAATCATAATGAGCAGCTATGGCAAACAATATCCTTAAAGACTTTAGCATCACAACAGGTGAGAAGGTTTCATCATAAGCAACCCTTAAGTTTGAGTGAAACCCTTTGCTACAAGTCTAGCTTTATAAGTATCCAAGTTTCCATGCATATCGGTTTTCTTCTTGAAGACCCACTTGCTTCCAACAACTTTTGAGTTAAGAGGTGGAACAACCAAGTCCCATACTTGATTGTCATGCATGGATTGCATCTCAACGCTCATGGCCTCGAGCCATTTGTCACAATCCGAATTGGACACTGCATCATGATATGTGGTTGGTTCATCTGAATCTACCACATAGCATCCATCCATGAAAAATCCATATCTTTGAGGTGGATTACTAGTTCTACCACTTCTGCGAACGTTTTGTGTGTATTGATCAACCATTGATCATGTTCAACATCCTCATGTGGAGTGCTAGTTTCAACCAAACGTGCATCGGGTTGTGGTTCTTGATCCTCCTCAAGATCCACTGTTCTACTGCTAGTTCCTTCCATAAGGAACTTTGCTTCTAAGAACTCACCCTTTCTGGCAACAAACACCTTTTGTTCCAGTGGATCATAGAAATAATATCCCATAGAATCTCTAGGTATCCAACAAAGATACACTTGGTGGATCGGACTTCTAATTTGTTTGGGGTGGGAGTCTTAACATAAGCCTCACAACCCCAGATCCTTAAGTATGATAGGGATGGAACTCTTCCATGCCATATTTCAAAAGGTGTCCTTTCCACCTTTTTGGTTGGGGTCATATTTAGAATACGGGCCGCAGAGAGCAAAGCGAAACCCCAAAATGATAGAGGTAAAGTGCTTCTAGCCATCATAGATCGAACCATATCCAATAAGGTTCGATTCCTCCTCTCAGACACACCATTATGTTGTGGTGTTCCAGGTGGAGTGAGTTGTGAGACCGTCCCACAATTCCTAAGATGATCTTGAAAAGCATCACTTAGGTATTCACCTCCTCTATCGATGCGGAGAACTTTAATTGACTTGTTGAGTTGATTTTCTACTTCATTCTTGAAGATTTTGAACATTTCAAAAGCTTCATCTTTGTGGTTTAATAAGTACACATACCCATAGCGGCTATAATCGTCGGTAAAGGTAATGAAGTATCTTTCACCATTCCTAGTCATTGGTTTAAAAGGACCACATACATCCGAATGTATGATTCCTAATAAATCTTTTGCCCTTTTGTTAGTTCCACTAAAGGGTGCCTTAGTCATTTTACCTTGTAAACAAGATTCACATACATCAAATGAATCACATTCATTTGTTTTTAAAAGACCATTCTTTTGAAGTGTTTGTATATGTTTCTTGTTTATATGACCAAGACGACAATGCCAAAGATAGGTATCACTCAAATATAAGTTGAGTTTCTTGGTGTTAGTATGGTACAATGAACTATTTAAAGTATTTTCATGAACCAATTCATAAATACCATTAATGGGTATAGCTTAAAATAGAACATATCATTTAAAGAAACATGAATATCATTTTCAACAAAAGATAATACATAATCATAAAGTCTTAATTGGGATACAGAAATAATGTTCCTAGTCAGACTAGGAGCATACATAACATTCTTCAAAATAACATCCAAGCCACTTGGAAGTTTTAGGATGTAGTCCCCACGAGCTTCAACTTGGACTTTGGTTCCATTGCCCATGAAGAGACTAATATCCCCTTGATTGAAGTCCTACTTCTTGTGAACCCCTGCAACAAATTGCAAATGTGAGTTCCACATCCGGTATCCAATACCATGTGTTAGAAGATGTAACATTGAGATCAATATGAATCATGTATATTGTACCTGAGGTTTGCTCGGCATCCCTCTTGGCTTTCACCTCTTCGAGATGAACAGGACAATTTCTTGCCCAATGTCCAATCTCCCCACACTTGAAGCATGGGTCATTGGTAGCAACCTTTTACTTCTTCTCTTGTGGTTTGGGTGGCACCCTTGCCACCCCTTTCCCTTTTCCCCATACGGGTCCCTTACCCTTGACAACCTTTGCCTTGGTGCGGGATGAGGTCTTTTTTGTTCCCACCCTCATTGATGGTGAGAACGGGTAAAACCCTTTTACCCATGGCCGCCTCGGCCGTTTTCAGCATTGAGTGAAGCTCACCAATGCTTTTGTCCCAAGCATTCATGTTGTAGTTCAACACGAATGTCTCGAACTTCTTGGTAAGGCCATTAAGGATCAAATCCATGGCCAATTCCTTCGAGACAGGACAATTAAGCCTCTCGAGGCGGTCAATATGACTTTTCATCTTAAGTACATAAGATGAAACAGATTGGTTGTCGTCCATACGACATGCATGGAGTGCTCGAACCATTTCGAAGCGCTCAACCTTTGCTTGCGTTTGGAACGTTTCCTTCAGCTGGGTTATCATGTCATAAGCTCCGTGATGTTCATACTACTTTTGGAGATCTGGAGTCATGCTCACTAGCATGAGACAAGACACTTGGACAGAGTCCTCAGTGTACTTGAGCCAATCGTTGTAGGCCTCCTCATCATCCTCAGCAGGTTGATCGGGGATAGGGTCGTCTAAAAAATATGATCTTCTCTCTGCTTGAGAACGATTCTCAAGTTTCAATACTAATCGATAAAGTTGTTATGATTTAGACGTTCCTTTTGGAGGATCGCTCGTAATGATTGGTTGGACGCGGATGAGTTATCGTGATTTTCATTGGTGGTGGCCATCTACAAAATTTAACAAAGATTTATTTTAGTATTTTCGATATTGTTATTTTTTAATAATTAATCCCTTTTAAGGTCATTTTTATATTAAAGTCTAGAACCCAACATTACATTTAAATTGTGGTTAGGTGACCTTTATCCCAAGATTTAAATTAATAAGGTGGTCAACAATTGACGGTTGCAACCATTTGCAACTTCTAGAGGTATGAGATCGACTTAAACATCATATGTAAAGTCGGCATGTTAATCCCATAAACACCATTTGGAAAACCATATTTAGGTGATCCATTTAACATGGTTTGCAAATCAAGTTACCCTACTTGCACACACGTGTGAGTTTACCCCCATAAGTGGTTAGGTGACCTTTATCCTCCAATGTGGTATCCCCACCTTAAATCACAAGTTCCATCTAAATGGTTAGGTGACCTTTATCCCATTAAAAGTTTCCAAATGACTCAAGTGTTGTGCAACAGGACGGTGTTAAACTTGTTGGTCAAAAGTTTAGAGATTTCATAATTCTAGTTTAGAAAACTCTATGTACTTGTATTTGCATGCTTTCAAATACAAGATACCCTATGGTCCTTTTAATAAAACCCATTTTATTATAAAATCATTAATCCTTTTGATAACCATTTATTAACACTTAATGATTAAGAACCATTTTGATATTAGCTTGTTAAGAACATTTTATTGAGATTGTTAATCATATCCAAAATTCATACAATCATTCATAAAACCACAATCAAACAAGCATAATATAAACAACCATAATGTGCATAACCATAGCTACTATTGTGACCACACTTGTTTTCCATCACAAGTGTGGTCATTAGGTCTTTCTTAAGGGTTGAAAATAACACAAAATGAGATCAATATAGACTCCCACTTGAACTTGCATCCATATGCTTCAAGTCCTTCTTTTGTGTCTTCTTCTTGTGCTTCCTTCCCGAGCATCTTCTTTTACAAAATATATATCCTAATACATATTTTCTAGTAAAAGAAATTACTCCTAAACTATTATTACATCCCAATGAATAAATAGACAAAATACATTTTAAACAAAGCACAAGTTTATATACAACCCCATTGAATGAATACAACCAATAAAACATTCAATCCAAACCATAACAACACAAGGTCTAAGCTAGGTTATGCACCAACATGAACATACATCATATAATCCAAAATTAACTAAGAATGCCCATTAAAACCCACGATTTTCAGCCAACATAAACTGAAAATACGGGTTTCAAACATAGTCCAAACATATACATATCATTATACATATCTTTCAAGGTTTAATCACAAGCATGTGTGATATAACCTTGAAAGCTTGGGGATTCAACATACAAGAACATTTCAGCCCTTAAAAGGGTTATAAAATCCCATAAAACAAATTTTATAAGGATACTAACAAGCATGCTATCCACATAACCGGCTCAAGATGCCATTGATGGGTTTGTTTGAACACAAGATCATAGTTTAACCTCTTAAACATTCTGAAATCGCAGCGGAAAGACAATATTATAAACTTACTTATAAGCTGTAAAACATGTTCTTTAGGTGACCATATAATGTATAAAACAAACCCAAATATCAAGGATCATTGTATGTGAATGAGCATGCTATGTGAACATAAAACAACATAATATGACAGCCACAAGGGGCTGCCATAACTACCTTTCTGCAGCCTTCAAAAACGAATGAAAGAAGGATGAGATGAAGATGATGATGATATTGTTTATGCAGCCCTCAAAGAAGAGAACCTCAAGTTGTAATACCCACAAGCTTCTTCCAAACACCTTGCTTTGTTAGGGAGCTTTACACCACAAGAAAACCCCTTAGAAGAGCAATCCAAATCAGCCAAAACAACTAAAAAAACGATTTTTCAGCTTTGTTTTTGGCTTCTTCAATCCGAAAATGTTGCTGTCTTCAAAGAGAGAAAATGTTGTTGTCTTCAAGAGAGAAAATGTTGCCTTTTTGTGTGTGTGTGAGAGAGAGTGTAGCAAAGAGGGTTGAGTGATAATGTGAGTTAACTCTTGCAAAGAACAAGAAGCAAGACACATCCTCCTAATGGCCCATAAGGGCGGCCGAAACTTTCAACCCAAAAGGGTTTCCCTCTCTTTTGTATGTTTTATAAAAACTACACTTCCAAGCATATTAAGTTACAAAATTAAAACATAGTTTACTTTTATAACATGACATACTTTTATTTGACATTATTTAACCAACTTACATAATGTATCAAATAAATATCACATGAACAAATTATCCAAATAATATTGTTCTTTCACAAAAGCAATATTTAGAAAACCAGTTTACTAAATATGTGTCAATATTATTGTATGATCTTATCAACAAATAAATAATTGTTGGTGTTTGTATAGCTTGTTATTGGGTATAACCCGACTTGGATCATGACATACTAACCGCATCAAAATTCTATGTGTTTTGGGCATATGAAATCGTACAGTTTAATAGGGAAAGTTTTAAAAAATAAAATGGGAGGGAACTCATTTTCAAATGGGTCCATTCGGCCGCCCCTTTTGGGCATGGGAAACATCCTTGTCTTGGTTTTATACAAGACTTAACCATCCTTGCACTCTTCCATTGAGCACACTATCTCACACACATGCAAAGGTCCTTTCTCTTTCTCTTCTTAGCTGGAAAAAATCGATTTTTGTTGGCTGAATTTTCAGTTTTGGCTTGGCTATTTTCAGTTTTGGCTTGGCTATTTTCAGATTTTCAAGAAGATGGATTTGAGCTTTTGGTGTTCTTCTACCTCACAAGTTAGGTGTTTGCTAAGGCTTGTGGGTATACAAGCTTGAGGACTTCTATTTTGGAGGCTATACATTCAAGAAGCATCATCTTCTTCTTCTCATCCATACAACATCATCTTGTTCTTGAAAGGTAGATTCAAGAACACCCTATGGTTGTTCTTTTCTTTTTGATAGCATTTCATTTCACATATTTATATGATCCTTGTTTATGGTTTTGTCTTTGGTTAAAATGGTTCAAATTTTCAGATTGTTAAACACGTTTTAACCACTTATATCCGTTGCATTTTTTGAAGTTTAAATGGTTAAAGTAGCTTCGATAAACTTGTTACAAAACCTAATAGTGTGGCGTATCCATAACTTTTACGTAGGCTAGGTAGGCACTACATCTACTCCTCATGCATTTTCCCGCCACCGCCATTGGAATTACCTTGAGAATCGTAGTAACTTGATCTCCTTAAATCATCATTGAACTCCTACCAGGTGATCTCAATTGGATCATCATCTTGCGACACACAATATTCCCCTCGTAGTTCGCTATCCAATCCATCCCTAAGACTACATCGAACCCGCTTAAGTTCATCACAAACAGTCTAGCAGGAAACTTATGACCTTCTAACTCTATATCATAACCTTCTATCAGACCAAACAATCCTTGTAGACCTATCTATGGTAGTTTCTACATCAATGATTGTACTACTAAAAGGCAAATTAGCACAAAAAGCAGCAAAAATAAATCTCCTACTATTACCTGTATGAAATAACAAAGAATCTAAGAGTTTGGTTTACTAGAAAGTGTTAGGAGGACAGTGTACGTACGGAGTACTAACTGATTCTGCGTTTATACCGGATCAAATAGTGCGGAATCCTATTTGATTGGCGATCCAATTAGTGAGACTAGTAACCCAATCAATATAAGATTGAACTAAACATTAATATGAGTAGGAATCGATGAGGAACGAACTATAAACTTGGATAGGCTGTTTGGGACGCTCTGGATGGCTAGGGTTTACGTATATACGAAGTATCTCTCAAAGTGTTTTGTTTTTCCATGAATTAGGTGGTAATTATAGGTTAGTGATTTTCGTTCATACGACTGAACCATTAGCATGGTTCAGTCGTGCGACTGAATCATGAGATTGATCCATACACACGATTGAAGGTTTAGTTGTGCGACTGAGTCAATCTTATGTCTCAATCATACGACTGATCCAGTCTCCTGGTTCAGTCATGCGCCTGGTCCATAAGCATGATGGATTCATGCGTATGTTTCATAAGTATGGGCAATTAGCATAAATACTCATCTGACTAGGTTGAACACATTTCTTAATGATTATTAACTAAGAACTATGTTTAACAACCTCAAACCTATATAAGAAGTCATACATATGAATTAAAGATAAATAAACATCAAATCATATATCATATTTCATTACTTCATCAAATTACACAGTAAGACAGGAAAGACATTTACAATTAAGCATATAAAGTAGGTAAACATGTATCTACAAACCCCCCCTTGGACCTAGTTCACTCTATCATCTAACATTCTTCACATGTTCCTCGAACTTCTTGTACTTCTCTTCTCTTATGACTTCTTCATATATCTTGAAAGAAAAATAGAGTCATATAACGTGTTGAAATTGAAGAGCTTGTAATATGTCCTGCATGTCATAAAAAATTGGCGACTTGTAGAAAGTATATTCATCTTCAGTCGACAAGTTAGTGAGCCACATTAGGTCAAATACCCTGATAGTTTCTATTTTCCCATCTCTGTTCAAAACTATGGCCACTTCCCCTATCCTCCAGTCATAATACCACCATTTAAAGTGTGGAGTGAAGTCTCGAGGCATTTCCCATAAGGGAATTTTGGACATTATGCACGGATGACTCCACTTCAGCACTACTTTAGGCTTTCAAGATATAGGATGAACTTCAGACTTATGAATGAACCTCTTAGGTTGTTGAAGTCTAAAGTACTCAATCCCCTTTTCCCTTTTCACAGCATAAACATCCAAATCTTCAAAATATGCCAACGCTATAGTCTTGCCTAACACTTTCTGATGTCTTTTGACTTGATAAAGCTTGGTGTAGGAATTTTGTTTTGGGGATGCGCGTTGGGCTTTCATCTCTGCAAAACATGCTGCCCATTCAGCTTTCTTGATATCAACATTGGCATCCAAAGCTTGGGTTGTGCTTTCTTCTTCTCTTTTTCTTTCTCCATTTCATCCAACTTATGAAAAGTACCACTACCAAATGTTTCACCCAAGTTGGGGATAACATGTCCTTCCGGGTCAATGTACTAGGTATAGTGCTCTACAGTAACATCCTCTATCTCGATTTCATTCACATCTTTTAGCTCATCATCACTCACAATATCAAATTCTGGAGCATCTTTGACAAGCTCGTAAGGATTTAGTGTGAATATTTCAGCGAACTGCTCGTGTGTTAGATATGTATAATCTTTCCTTCCTCTGGAGTGTAGCTTATAGATCTCCTAACGATCCCTTGCAAGTCAAGAATTATGGTATGTGGCCTCTTAACTAGCTTAAGGGGTACGACATCATATTCATCTTGTTGTGGAGCTTCATCTGTTGGATTTAAACATTCAACACATCACAAATTAATCATTAATCAAGACATTTAAACATCAATAAACGTTAATTACATTAATTTAATACATAATTCAAGTACAAAAGTTTGAAATACAAAAACATCTATTCATTACTTTTGCCTTGGTCAGTAGTCTCTTCCGCTTGAGGAGCTGAGGACAAGGCTCCTTGATCTTGATTTCTTTTGGTCCGCCTCTCCTTAATTGATGGATTAGAGGCTGACACAGATGCATCACCTTCTTGTTCATCCTTGTCATTATCATTACCTTCTTTTCCTTTTCCATGTCCTCCCACTCCTTTGTCATCACCTTCATCTTCATCAGATTCACCTTCATCCTCATCATCATCATCATCCACATCATAACCATCCTTGATCTTTAACAGTTCACTCTTTGATCCCTTTAGCTTTAGCAAACTCTTTTTGTTCTTCTTCTCAAGCTCTTCAATTCACTTTACGGATGCCAATACAAGCTCGTTTTGACTTGTCAGTATGTGGTGGGCTCAGCCTAACGCTCTCTGGTACTGAGTGTTATTCTCACTCACCTGAGCGATTTGCTTTGCTTGACTCGCATTTACTTCCATTAGCTGATTGATCTGAGTAGCCCTTTTTTTATCAGTAGCAATAAGCTTTAGCACCATCCGGTTCAAGCTAGCCAACTGCTTCTCTAATCCGACCATAGGTAGAGTAGGTTTAAGTGTGAATGTGGATTGGGTTGAGGGACCAACTTGGTGAGTGGTTGTGGTAGCGGTGGATGTGGTGAAGATTGGGAGGAGGGATGGGAATGGATTGTGGTGGAGTAGGTGTATGAGGGGTGGATGGAATGGTGGTTGTGGTAGTGGGTGTGGTATTAGTGGTGGCTATGGCAGTGGTGGTAGTGGGTGTGGTAGTGGTAGTGGTTGTGGGTGTGGTGGTAGCTGTCGCAGTGGTGGTAGTAGTAGAAGGTGTGATCAAAGTAAACCATGGCCGCTTACTCTTTTTCACATGGGTATGGGCCATCCTCTTCTTCCTGGAGCCCTTGGAGATAGAGGCTCCCCCTAAGCTGAGTGGCTAGTCTGGGGTGTATGTAGGATGAGTGACATTTGTAGCAGCACCCTTCGACCCGGTCTGGTGTCCACCAACCGCCTCTTTCCATTATCGGTGGCCACATCCTAGCTCCCAACAGTCCGAACCAGTGGCTCATCATCAGACTCTTCCTCTTCATCGAGCAAGAAGTCTTGATGGAAAACAGCTTTCTCTGTTCCACTAGGTGCCTTACCACCTTGACCATGAAGATGGTCGTGATCATCGTCGTCTTCTGCATCTGTGGGTAGCAAAATTGGCTCAAAATCTGAGTCGCTATCATCATGATGCCACTGCTAGTGAGAGGACGCCAGTTCTTGTGATAGGGCGCCTGATAATCTTCACTGGCCAAATGCCCGAACAATTTCCTGACATGGGGCTTCACCTGCTTCCCCCGATAGACCTTCATCCTACCCAATGTAGTATCATCCATAACCTCCAGAACTATAGCATCATCCCTCTCCTTTGGTAGGGAAGGAAGCTTCTCATCAATAATCATCTATAAAAACCTTGGGTACATGTAGAAGCCTTCCTTGCCTTTTTGCTTCCAAGTTCTCGATCATATATTAAAAGAGCGTGTGTGAAAAACTCATAGGGTGGTTTAGCACCAGAGCAACAAATGCGTTCTGTATTTGATCTGACATCTCGTCTAACCCTCCTCTCCTTGACCCTATGCATTTTACAATGACATCGGCCAAGTACTTAAACTGGGGGCACAGGTTGCTCTTGTTGAGCAAACTTGCGTTGATGTCCCTAGTGCACTTCAACCACAGAAAGCATCCTCGAACAGTCAAAGGATGTAGCTTGGTTGGGTGGGCATCATCCTCACCCAGATCAAGGACTCGCCTTAGATCTGCAACAGTAATACTAATCTCTTGTCCGAAGATTGAGCTCTGAATGTTGTGGGGCTTTGTGGACCTGTCAACTGTAGCATCTTCCTAGAAGGTCTACTATAATGATTTGTATGGCATGCAGGGTGTAGATATGGCCTTAAAGATCCTCGATTTCCTCAGAAAGGCTATGATCCCATCAAACTCAGAAGAATTTCGAGTAGTACCAACTAAGAAACATGTGCGTTAGATGTATGCATAATAGAGGATAGTTGGATCTAAGCTGTTTTGATGATGCTGATTCAGTCGTGCGACTGAACTATACTAGTGAGTTTTAGTCATACAATTGACTTCAATGGCCTGATTGAGCTTGCGGCTAAGTTTAGTCGTGCGATTGAGCCTGCGACTGAACTTTGTCGTATACAACACCATGCGGTTGAGTTAGTCGTGCGACTGAACCCAAACGCATGATTAATTCATGTGATAGAATCGTGCGCCTGGCTCAATCGTGCGACTGGAGTTCATTAGCATGACCATTCGTATCCTACACTGTTAAACACCCTAGATTTGAATCGTTGTCAAAACTTTATATTAGACTTCCTGTTTAGACTCATTAGACTCGTAGAGAATTGAACTAACACTTAATGTCCTTTAAATCAACTTATATGTCCATTTAAGTGGTCTAATTTTGGGTTTAGTCCCAGGTCTAGGTTTTAGCATGATCGTTCCTTAAAGGTGCGATTAGGTCATTCATTTGGATTGATTTCAGTTGTGCAGTACCTGTAAATGAGTAGAATAACTGTTAGAATCACAATTAGTAGGTAAAAACAGTCAAATGAAATTTGGGTAGATTATCTGTGAGTATGGGCGATTTCAGAGAACTTGAAGGGTGGTAAGGGTTACGACCCCTTATTTATACTATTTTAAATTTCATTCGTCTGACTGGACCCATACTTATGCTCCAGTCTTGCGCCTGAACCCATACTCATGCTTCAGTCGTGCAACTGGGGTTCAGTCGTGCGACTGGCTCATACTCCTTCATCCATTCGTACGATTGGTTCAGTCTTGTGGTCCAATTTCATGGTTTTCGCATACTCATGGTCCAATCATGTGATTGGCTCATTCGTATGATTCAAATGCGATTGGCTAATCCTTCTAATTCAATCGTACACTTGGTTCAAACTTATGAGATTGAACTCATACAGTTTCAAAGACTTAAAATTTTAACATTTGATATAACATTATGAACTTGTAACACCATTTGATCACCTAAGACGTGATCCTTTTAGTTTAGAACAGATTGATCACCTCAGATGTGATCCATTTATTTAAAACTGATTGGTCACCTCAGACATGACCCCTTTTATTGAGTGATTCAGAGAACTCTTCTAGTTGTATAGTCCGACATTTATGCAACAAAATACTAGAAAATAGAAAACAACTTGGAAATTTAAAGAAAAACAAGACATATTTTTGTTGTTTTGGGTTGAGCAGAACAACTTCAAGTTAAATTGATCATTTCTGGAACGATTCATCATGGAATCATATACGTAAATCATAATCTTATGGGACCTTTTTAATATGCACTTTGATGCTAGATTCTTGTTTTGTCAGAGAGTCAATAGCACTTTCAAGAAATCATACTAGAGCTGTAAGATGCACACAATGATTTTGACTATCAAGAGTTACAGTCACGATGATTGTGAGTATATTTGTCCACTTAAATCCAAACACATATTTTTGACTCACATTGGTGATAAGTTAGGTTTAATTATTTCAACAAACATTTGTGGATCCCATAATTATATGGTAATTAACATTCATGAGGAGATTTTTGAGCGGTCTACAGGTATTGGACAAGAAGAAACTATTCTTAGAGCTTTCAAAGAGATGCCAAGCCTCAGGTCAGTGCCATCGCACAATAGAGAGGTGCAAACAACAATAAATTCTAGAATATTTAGGTTATATTTATCCTCAGGTCAGTGCCACCGCACACCAGAGAGGCAAACAACCTATCTTCTTGTTAGAGCATTGTTTCTTTTACACACAACGCACCAACGACATTAGTCATTAGCTTGATTGCTTTTAGCAGTTTTCCATGTGCTTTGCACATTTATAAGGTCATCCGCACACATTTGTGGCTTTTATTTTGCTCATCACCCCTTTTGGAAATGCGTTGATTGTGTTAACCAAGGATAAGATGAGATCCACAGCAAGTTGAACAAATTAGTTTGAATTTTAATTCACGAATAATGTCTACTCGTCTATTGCGTTGAATCTACCCACACATCATATAATGAACTAGCAACCTCTAGGTCTACTTTCTCTATGTTACCTTAGTGGCTGAATAGTTTAACTATCATTTTTCTTTAGTTGTGCATCGACTTCTTAGACTTGTACTTTCAATTTAACTTTTAGAACAAACTAGTTTTGAAGTCCCAAAAAAATTGTTTTGTATGTACTATCATTTTCCATAAACTTTGAATCATAAGTCACAGATTTGATATCATTTCTTTGAGCTAACATGCCCTCCCCCTCATTTTTTTTGTTTTTTTTATTTTTTTATGTTAATAAATACTGTAACGAATTAAATACTAACCTAAAACTATTATGCCGCTAAAATTTTAAAATCGAAAATCTTTTTGCGTTTTTGAATTTTAATAGACAAGAAAATTAAAAATAAAAATAAAATAAGAGAAAAATAACTACAATTGTCGGACTAAGAACTTTCTTCTTCTTGAATCACATCACATTTTTTGTCACGCCATTAACATCTAAAAGATATAAAAACCTAGGTTTGTCAAATGCTTTTGTGTAGAGGTCGGCATGTTGAAAATCAGTATTGATTATAACTACCTCGATTAATTGTTGTTCAAAACAGTCACGTAAAAGTGATTTAATACCAATGTGTTTTGTTTTAGGATGTTGGACCGGATTTTTGGTTACAACAATTGCAGCAGAATTATGAACAAAAATAGGAGTGTTAGAAAATTGCAACCCGTAGTCATGCATTTGCTGTTGAATCCAAATGATTTGTGAACAGCAACTTGCAGCATCAACATATTCAGCTTCACATGTTGAGAGAGTAACTGATGTCTACTTCTTACACTGCCAAGTGACTAACCGTCTACCAAAGAACTAACATCCTGCTCATGTTGACTTGTAATTCATCTTGCAACCACCATAGTCTGAGTCACTATACGCTGTAAGCTCAAAGTCATCATCATAAGGATACCACAACCCGAGTGTTAGAGTACCCTTCAGATAATGAAAGATCTTTTTAACCCCGATGAGATGATTTACTTTTGGTTTTGCATGATATCCGGGGCAAAGACACGTGGCATACATGATATCAGGATGCGAGGTTGTGTGATACATGAGTGATCCAATCATTCCTGTATACATGGTGGCATCAACCAGATCACCATTTTCATCGGGTGCCACATCATGCTTCGTGGGAAGTGGAGTTCCAGCTGCCGAAGCATTCTCCATGTCGAATCGACTGTGGATATCTCCTACATATTTGGTCTGATGCAGGAAGATTCCTTTTGGTGTGCGATCCACTTGTAAATTGAGAAAGAACATCATCTCCCCCATGGCATTCATCTAAACTCTCCTTTCATTACAGATTCGAATTCTTTACATAATTCTTTGTTTTTTGGAACCGAAGATTATGTCATCCACATATATCTGTACCAGCAGTAAATCTCCATCCTTTTCTTTGATGAATAGTGTGCAGTCAATAACTCCATTGTGAAAACCATGTTTCACAAGATAAGTTGAGAGTTTCTCATACTAGGCTCTAGGGACTTGATGGAGCCCATTAAGAGCCTTGTCCAGTTTGTAAACTCTATCCCTACGATATGGATCCTCAAATCGTTGAGGTCGACTGACATAAACTGTTTCAAGGATTTAACCATGAAGAAATGCATTCTTCACATCTAGTTAATAAACATTAATCTTCATGTAGGATGCATAGGCTAGAAATATACGTATTGCTTCCATCCTTGCCACCGATGCAAACACTTCATTTAACTAAAAGTCGAGCCTTATTCCTGATTATGACCGCTTGGTCATCTTTGTTGCACTTCCACACCCATTTAGTGCCAATCACCTTAGCACCTTTTGGTTTGTCCATAAGGGTTCATACTCCTAACTTCTTGAACCGTAGAAGTTCTTCTTGCATTGGACTTACCCATGGCTCAACGTTTAAGGCCTCACTCACTTATTTTGGCTCAAATTGAGACACAAAACCTCGATACGCACCATCGTGAAGATATCCTTTTTCCATGACTGAGGCATAATCAACTACTGCTAGAAGATCCATATGCTCCTTAGCCACTTCCATTGTGATATTATCGAGATTCTCGGTCTTCAACTTGTAGTATTTTCTTCAAGAACAATGTATTGGGTTCGAGACGACCCTGACATTTCGGTTCGTGAAGCAGTGGTTTGGGAAGGAGCAGATGAACTAGACACAAATGCTATTTGTAATGGTGCTCCTGAAATAGCTAGAGTTGAATTGAGTTGTAAAGTGTAGCATTCTAAACGTAGGATCCTTCTTCGATTTGTATTTCATTTTCAGCTCTTCCTCCCTTAACTTCAAGATGAAATCATTTATGTCTAATGTCGTGAGAATGTCATTTTGTCTAAGACTCAACACAAATGAATCCTATTTCTCAGTCAAACCATCCTCAAAGCTTGAAAATATATCTTCCATTGAAGTGGTTACGCCATGAGTGTGCAGCTCACTCATCAGATGATAGAATGTGTCAATAATATCATCTAAGCTCTCATTCCTTATCGAAGAGAAATTATCAGACTCCTTCTTCGGAGCTTTAGCCTTTAGTGCCTTCAACATTGCGTTTCCATCATACCTCTTCTCCAAGGCCTCCCATAGCTTGTTGGCCTGCTTGTTCTCAAAAAACTGATGAAAGATGTTCTTCGGTATCGACTGAGTCAACAGGGCATAAACATTCTTCTTCGCATTGAAGAGAATCTTCTAAGCTTCACTCATTCCTCCCAAGGTTAACTTAACTCCATTAGCACTGACTGGTACCGTCTATCCACTTTTTATGGATGTCCAAAGATTGGGATCAACTCCATCTAAGTAAATCTCAAACCATTGTTTCCACTATGGATATTCATCAAATGTTAATAACATTGGCGGTTTATTAGGATTACCAATTTCATTCTCTAGAAATAGTAGGTTTTGGATGCGTGAGTCCTTCCAGGCAGTAAACGCAGCAAATTGATCTTCCATTTCTTTAAACTTGGAACTTTGAGATCAGGACAGTTTCACTCATGCAAATGGGCTATAACTATGGTTCACTCATGCGGATGAAGGGTGCGAATGAATTCAATCATGCGATTGGATTCAATCATGCGTATCAACAAGCCGAATGGAGTCAAATGACTTGAGTTGTTCAGTCATACGAATGAGCAGTGCGATTGAGTTTAGTCGTGCGAATGGATTATACGAATGACTTCAATCATACGAAAGGACTAATCGTATGACTGAAGGCTGCTGTTTTTGCAAAATTGAAGATATTGACACTTTGACACAAAATACGATTTTTTAGGAACTCTAATCTAGCGTATTATGAAAATTGAAACTTTAATGCCTGAAAAGATCAAAAACACATGTTAAAGCAAATGCAGTGACTCTTTTGATAAAAAAACGTAGGTTTTTCACACCAGACCTAATTAAATCAAACGCATAATGAAGAGACAAAGCTTTGATACCACTTGTTAGGTGAACCGTGTATGTACGGAGTACTAACTGATTCAACGTTTATACCAGATCAAATAGGGTGCAATCCTATTTCGTTGGCGATCCAATCAGTGAGAATGAAAACTCGATCGTTATAAGATTGAACTAAATGTTAAGAATGAGTAGGAATCGATCAGGAACTAACTATGAACTTGGATAGGCTGTTTGGGACGCTCTAGACGGCTAGGGTATACGTATATACGAAGTATCTCTAAAAGTGTTATGTTTTTCCATGAATTAGGTGGTATTTATAGGTTTGTGATTTCCATTCATACGACTGAACCATTAGAATGGTTCAGTCATGCGACTGAATCATGCGATTGATCCATACGCATGACTAAAGGTCAGTTGTGCAAGTGAGTCAATCTTATGTCTCAATCATATGACTGATCTAGTCTTCTGGTTCAGTCGTGCGACTGGTCCATAAGCATGATGTATTCATGCGTATGGTCCATAAGTATGGGCCATTAGCATAACTTCTCATCCGACTAGGTTGAACACATTTATTAATCATTACTTACTAAGAACTATGTACAATAACCTCAAACCTATATAAGAACTCATACATATCATATTTCGTTATTTCGTCAAATTACACATATGTAGGACATGAAAGACTTTTACCATTAAGCACATAAACTAGGTACACATGTATCTACAGAAACGTACCTGACAAAACATCAGGGTCCGTCTTAGCCTCCTCCTGGGTCATCATGAAGGCTCTAGCGCTTGCTTTCTGCCCTTCAGTGCTAGTTGTCTTCTTCGCTCTGGAACTCTCAGCCCTTGTCTTCTTGCATTCTCGACTCATGTGGTCCTCGTTTCCACACATAAAACACCTTGCCACACTATATTTCCTAGCCAGATGACCTATCCATGAATACTAGAAGAAGACATTTGATCCCTATCTACACTCCCCAGTATGCTCATTCCCACACTTACCACACCTCTTAAATTTGGCACCAGTTGTGACCACACGCTGGTTATCCACCCTTGTAGTTTTATTGTTTGGAGTGGGTCATGTCCAAACCGTTTTCCATCCCAGTTCTAGTCCCTATCATCTTTCTTGCTCACCTCAGCTAACAACACGTCCATCTCGTTATACAACCTTCCCCCCAAATCAACCACCAACCTGAACGTACCTAGCCAGGCGACGGTAATGAGCCTTTGGATATTCGCCAATAAACCCTGATATATCTCTTCACCTTTGGTGGTGTACTGCAGGTGTGTTATGATTGCTACTTGCATCTACAGGAACTCCTTCATAATCTTGTCAGGCTCTCTATGAGGACAAAACTCCTCAATAACCAACTTCTTTAACTCCGCCCACTTAGCATGAACAATGTTGTCCAACCAGCATAAGGCTGAGTCCATAAATTAGTGAGTAGCGAACTTCACCTTCTTGTCCTCCCTGCCCTCGCCGATATCAAGTACAACTTCCATCTCTCTCACCCATCAATAAGCAGCAGCAGTGTTGGATCTTGTATGCCCAAGACACATGCAAGATTGATGTGGTTAGTACGTTATGATCCAAGTCGGGTCATACCCAATAACAAGCTAAACAAACACCAATGTATGTTTATTTTTTGATGACATCATACAAATAAATATTGACACAATTTGGAAAATGGGTTTTCTAAAATGTTGCATTTGTAATTGAACAACATTATATAGATAATTTTTTCATGAGAAACTTATTTGTTTCATTATTTAAGTTGGTTAAATAATAACAAATAAAAGTGTGTTAATGTTATAAAATTAAAATAGGTTTTAAATTTATAAACTAATGGCTTAAAAGAGTGCATTTTTATAAAATTTCAAAATGGGGGGGGGGGGAAACCCATTTTGAACATGGGATTCAGCCGCCCCTTGTGGGTGTGTGAAGGGTCCTTTTTTGTCTTGGACACTTCAAGTTTTCATTACTCTTGGACTCTTCCAAAACACCTTCTCTCTCACACACATGGCAAAGCATTCTCTCCAAAAACTAGAGCTGAAATTTTCAGATTCAAGGCTTCAAGGGCTGAAAATTTCGGATCTTTCAAGGAGAATTGGTAGAGAGTTGACGTGTTGTGCATCCTAACTAGCAAGGTGTTTTAAAGAGCTTGTGGGTATCACAACTTGAGGCTTTCCCTCTTGGGAGCTAGACATTCAAGGACATCACCATCTTCATATTATACATCCACAATATCTTGTGCAAGAAATGTTGTTTCTTTGAACTCCCTATGGTTGTTTTATGGTTTGATACTATTTAACATATATTCTTGATCCATGTTCTTGGGTTTTGTTTATGGTTTAAAATGGTAAAAACTTCAGATTCGTAACCATATGTTTAAACCTTATTTCCGCTGCGTTTATATAGTTTAAATGGTTAACCTAACTTTGATTTACATGTTACAAAACCTAACAATGGCATCTAGAGCCGGATATGTGGAACATGTGCTTCAAAAGTTCTTGAAAATTTAGTTTTCATGAACTTTTTCAACCCATTAGCGGCTGTTTTGATTTGGATGGTTGAATCCCTTATGTTTCAAGGTTTAATCTTGCATGCTTTAGTATAAACCTTAAAAGATTAACAACAAATGGTTGATTGTATTGTTTTTACAAAACCCTAAAGTTTTGGTTCATGTTGGCTGAAACTTTATGGCTGAAATAAGGGGTTCATGGTTGTTCTTGGATGTTGTATATTTTTCATATTTTGGTGCATAACATAGCCTTGGCCTTTTGTGTTTTGGATTTGGTTGATTGTGGTTGGTCATGTTGGTTTGGATTATTGTAAGGGTTGTAATATTTGTGTTTGTATTTAGGGTTGTAATTTGTTTATTCATTTGGTTATGTAATAATAGATTAGGTGCATTTCCTTTTATTAGAAAAAAATTGTATTAGGATATGATTTTGTAAAAGAAGATGCACAAGCTCAAGACCCAAAGAAGGACACAAAAGACATGGACACTTGAAGCATTTGGATGTGGATTCAAGTGGGAGTTCATGAACACATTTTGATGTGTCATCTTAACCCTTAGGAAAGACCTTATGACAACACTTGTTATGGCAAACAAGTGTGGTCAAATTAGTGGCTATGGTTATGCATTTATGTTTGAATTATTATGCTTGTTTGGATGTTTGTTGTATGATTGTTAGTTGATATTTAGATATGCATGACAAACTCATTAACAAAAACTTAACAAGCTGAAAATTGATGGTTCTTTTCCATTAAATGGTTAATAAAAGGTTATTAAAAGGATTAATGATTTTAATAAAAGGGGTTTTATTACAAGTGAACCATAGGGTACCTTGTATTTGAAAGCATGCAAATATAAGGTACATAGAGTTTTCTAAACTAAGATTATGAAAATTTAAAATTTCTTTTATAAACAAGTTTAACACCGTCCTTTTGCACAACACATGAGTCATTTGGAAACTCTTAATGGGATAAAGGTCACCTAACCATTTTGAGGGAACTTGTGATTTGAGGTGGGGATACCATATTTGTGGGATAAAGGTTACCTAACCACTTATGTTGGAAAACTCACATGTGTGTGCAAGTAGGGTAACTTGATTGCAAACCATGTTATGTGGATCACCTACATAAGGTTTACAAAGGTGTTGATGGGATAAACATGCCGACTATACATATGTTGTTTTAAAGTTGATCCCATGCCCTAGAAGTCGCAAAGGTTTGCAATTGTCAAAACGTTGACTACCTTGTTAATTTAAAAAATAGGATAAAGGTCACCTAACCACTATTTAAACGCAATGTTGGATTCTAGAATTTTAAAATTGTATAAGACACTTAAAAGGGGTATTAATTATTAAAATATGAACAATATCAATAATACTGAAATTGAACTTTATTATATTTTGTAGATGGCCACCGATAATAAATAAAAGAATGAAATCCCATCCGCTCACTCATTATCACTAAGGAGCATTCTCCAAAAGGAACGTCTAAACCATAACAACTTTATTGATTGGTTTCGAAACTTGAGAATTTTTCTCAAGAAAGAGAAACGGTGATACATCATAGACGATCCGATTCCCGAACAACCTAATAAGGAGGATGAGCGGGCCTACAATAATTGTGTGAAATACACTAAGGACTCGGTCCAAGTGTCTTGCCTCATGTTGGCAAGTATGACTCTGGATCTCCAAAAGGAGTATGAACATCATGGAGCATACGACATGATAACCCAGTTGAAGAAAACGTTCCAACAACAAGCCAGGGTAGAGCACTTCGAAACGGTTCGAGCACTCTATGCATGTCGTATGGACGACACCCAATCTGTTTCATCTTATGTATTTAAGTTGAAAATCCACATCGACCACCTCGAAAGGCTTAATTGTCCCGTCTCGAAAGAGTTAGCTATAGATTTGATCCTCAACTCTTTGTCAAAAAGTTTGACAATTTTGTCATGAACTATAACATGAAAGGATGGGACATGAACATAAGTGAGCTTCACTCTGTGCTCAAAACTATCGAGGCGGCCAGGGTAAAAGGGTTTTACCCGTTCTCACAATCAATGAAGGTGGGAACAAGAAGAGGCCTTACCCCGCAACAAAGACAATGTTGGCAAAGGTAAAGGGCACGTTAGGGGAAAGGGAAAGGGAGTGGTAAGAGTGCCACCACGAAAATCAGTGGAGAAGAAGCAAAAGGTTGCTTCGAATGACCCATGCTTTAAGTGTGGGGAGATTGGACATTGGGCAAGAAATTGCCGGTCCATCTCAAAGAACTGCAGGCAAAGAGGGATGCCGGGCAAACCTCAGATACAATTTTGATGATCCATATTGGTCTAAATTTAATATCCTCTAACACATGGTATTGGATACCGGATGTGGAACTCATATTTGCAACTTATTGCAGGGGTTCAAAAGAAGTAAGGACTTCAAGAAAGGGGATGTGAGCCTCTACATGGGGAATGGGGCAAAGGTTCAAGTTGAAGGCCGAGGGGACTACATCTTGAACCTTCCAAACGGTTTGGAAGCAATTTTGAACAATATTTTGTATGCTCCTTGTTTGACTAGGAACATTATTTCTATTGCCCAATTAAGACAATGTGGTTTTGTTTTGACATTTACTGAAAATGAAATTCATATTTCTTTAAATGGTTTATTTTAAATCTATTTCTATTAATGGTATTTTATGAATTTGTTCATGAAAACACATTATATGATAACTCATTGTACCAAACCACCACTAGGAAACTCAAATTGGATTTGAGTGATACCTATCTTCGGCATTGCCGTCTCCATCATATAAACAAGAAGCGCATACAAACACTTCAAAAGAACGGTCTCTTAAAAGCAAGTGAATATGATTCATTTGATGTATGTGAATCTTGTTTACAAGGTAAAATGACTAAGGCACCCTTTAGTGGCAAACCGAAAGGGCAAAAGATTTATTATGCATCGTACATTCGGATGTATGTGGTCCTTTTAAGCCAATGAGTAGATACAATGAAAGATACTTCATTACCTTTACCGACGACTATAGTCCATATGGTTATGTGTACTTGTTAAGACACAAAGATGAAGCTTTTGAGATGTTCAAACTCTTCCAAAATGAAGTAAAAAAACAACTCAACAAGAAAATGAAAATTCTTCGCATCGATAAAGGAGGTGAATACCTAAGTGATGCTTTTAGAGATCATCTTAGAAGTTTTGGTATTGTGTGACAACTATCTCCACCTGGAATGCCACAACATAATGGTGTCTCCGAGCGGAGAAATCGTACTCTATTGGATATGGTTCGATCTATTATGGCTACAAGCTCAGTACCTCTATCATTTTAGGGTTTCGCTTTGCTCTCTACGGCCCGTATCTTGAATATGGCCCCAACTAAGAAAGTGGAAACAACACCTTTTGAAAAATGGCATTAAAGGGTTCCATCACAATCATATTTAAAGGTATAGGGTTGTGAGGCTTATGTTAAGACTCCCACCGCAAACAAGCTAGAAAGCCGTTCCACAAAGTGTATCTTCATTGGATATCCTAGAGATTCTATGTGATATTATTTCTATGATCCTTTGGGACAAAAGGATTTTGCTACCAAGAAGGCTAAGTTCTTAGAAGCTAAGTTCCTTATGAAATGAACTAGCAGTAGAACTGTGGATCTTGAGGGGGATCAAGAACCACAAACAGATACATGTTTGGTTGACACTAGCACTCAGCATGAGGATGTTGAGAATGATCAAGTGGTTGATCAATGTACACAAAACGTTCGCGGATCTGGTAGAATTAGTAATCCACCTCAAAGATATGGATTTTTTGTAGATGGATGCTATGTGGTACATTCCAATGAACCAACCACCTATCGTGATGCAACGTCCAATTTGGATTGTGACAAATGGCTTAAATCCATGAATGTTGAGATGCAATCCATGTATGACAACCAAGTGTGGGAGTTGATTGAACCACCTCTTAACTCCAACATAGTAGGAAGTAAGTGGGATTTCAAGAAGAAAATCGATATGCATGGAAAGTTGGATACTTATAAAGCTAGACTTGTAGCAATAGGTTTCACTCAAACTCAAGGGGTTGACTATGATGAGACCTTCTCACCAGTTCCAATGCTAAAGTCTATTAGGATATTATTTGCCATAACTGCTCATTATGATTATGAGATTAGGCAAATGGATGTCAAAACCGCTTTTCTAAATGGATATCTTGAGGAACATGTCTATATGGTTCAGCCTCGAGGTTTTGTCAACTAAAAACATCCTAACAAAGTATGCAAGTTAAAAAAATCAATCTATGGATTGAAGCAAGCATCTAGGAGTTGGAATCACCATTTTGATGAAGAGATAATCAAATTGGGGTTCATCAAAAACAATGATGAAGCATGTGTATATAATAAAGCAAGTAGGAGCATCATAACTTTCCTAGTATTGTATGTCGATGACATCCTACTATTTGGAAATGACAATCCAACCATGGAAGGAGTAAAATATTGGCTTGGAAACTGTTTCTCCATTAAAGGTCTTGGTGAAGCCGCCTATATTTTGGGAATAAAGATCTATAGGGATAGATCAAGGCAGTTGATAGGTTTGAATGAAAGTGCATACATTGATAAGATCTTCAAAAGGTTCAAGATGGAAAACTCTAAGAAAGGTACAGTATCTATTCAAAGTGGAATGATATTGAGTAAGACTCAATGTCCAAGCTCAATGGATGAGCAAGACAAAATGAGAAGAATCCCGTATGCGTCTGCTATAGGATCCATCATGTATGCAATGATATGCACTAGACCGGACGTGTCATGTGCTTTGAGCATGACAAGCCGATACCAACAAAATCCTAGAAGAAGTCATTGGATGGCTGTTAAGAACATACTTAAATACCTAATGAGGACTAAAGATATGTTCCT
This sequence comes from Flaveria trinervia, assembly GCA_025506515.1. NCBI lineage: Eukaryota > Viridiplantae > Streptophyta > Magnoliopsida > Asterales > Asteraceae > Flaveria > Flaveria trinervia. The sequence continues at coordinate 33,774,489 of CM046446.1, forward strand.
AATCTATGGATCTGGTGAGGAGGAACTCGTAGTAAAGGGTTACACGGATGTGAGTTTCCGAACTCATCGGGATGATTCACGATCATAGTCGGGGTACATTTTCATCCTGAATGGAGGAGCAATCTCTTGGAAGAGATCTAAGCAAGATGTGGTGGCATTATCAACTACAGGGTCAGAATACAATGCCGCTTCATTGGCAGCTTAGGAAGCTGCATGGTTAAAGAAGTTCATTGTCGATCTAGGGGTGCTCCCTTCCATTCAGGACCCCTTAGAAACTCTTTGTGATAACGTGGGTGCGATTGCTCCAATCAAGGAACCCCGTGCACATCAAAAGACTAGGCACATTGAATGAAGATTCAACTACAAATGGGATGAAGTTGAAAACAGAAAGATATGTATTCTCAAAGTTCACATGGATCAAAACATTACGGATCCACTCATGAAGCTTCTTGAAAAGGAAAACCATGAAAGTCATACTTGTGCCATGGGACATCAATATTCTAGTGACTAGATATGATCTTTAATTTCTATATTGAGATATTGTAACCTTTTATTACTTGAATGAATTATGTGGTTATAATGATTCAACTAATATTCCTATTTTGGATGTTTAACATCCTTTAGTAAATTATTTACTCAGAACGTTCATAGTTGTTCATACTTGTGGGAACAAGTATGAAGGTATAACTATTATGAACTTGTATTGGTAGATATTCATATCGATGAATAAAGAGCAAAAGGTTGCTCCCAAAGTTCATAGATATTTGTAGGATGCAAATATTGGACTGACCTGCATCTCAAACCTTACTGCATGGAATCTTCTTGATTGATCATAAGTAATTTTGAGTAAAGGCGAACATCATTTGGTATCCTCTGACATGAGATACATATTGGGTCTTGATATTTACCAAATATTATACTTTGACTTAGTTCTTTGCTGTTCTGAAACATGGTAGTACATAAGTTAGAGTTCAAGTATGATATAAGAGAATTGTGAGAGATGTATGTAGTCAAGATGAGATTTGTCCCTCTTATTCGTTGAGAGTAAGATGTCTAAGGCCTGATAAAGGTAAATCAATGGAGAATGATCACTCTGTGTCTCTGGGATTTAACATGACATCTATGACAAAAGGATAGATGATTGATTCACCTAAAACATTTCAAGTATGGTACTTGAAGATGATGATGTTATTGAATGGCACTTAGTCATACGTATTAAGGGTAGTAAACCGTTCTTGGGCGGTATTTACTGCTTGCATCAATCTTCTATGAATCTTGTGCAAATGGGAGATTATTCGATCTTGTATGCCCAAGACACATACAAGATTGATGTGGTTAGTACGTTATGATCCAAGTCGGGCATACCCAATAACAAGCTAAACAAACACCAATATATGTTTATTTGTTGATGAGATCATAAAAATAAATATTGACACCAATTTGGAAAATGGGTTTTCTAAAACATTGTATTTGTAATTGAACAACATTATATAGATAATTGTTCATGAGAAATTTATTTGTTTCATTATTTAAGTTGGTTAAATAATAACAAATAAAAGTATGTTAATGTTATAAAATTAAAATAGGTTTTAATTTTATAAACTAATGGCTTAAAAGAGTGCATTTTATAACATTACAAAATAGGGGGGGACCTATTTTGAACATGGGATTTGGCCGTCCCTTGTGGGTGTGTGAAGGGTCCTTTTTGTCTTGGACACTTCAAGTTTTCATTACCCTTGCACTCTCTCAAAACACACCTTCTCTCTCACACACAAGGCAAAGCATTCTCTCCAAAAACTAGAGCTGAAATTCGTATTCAAGGCATCAAGGGCTGAAAATTTCGGATCTTTCAAGGAGCATTGGTAGAGAGTTGAGGTGTTGTGCATCCTAACTAGCAAGGTGTTTGAAAGAGCTTGTTGGTATCCCAACTTGAGGTTTCTCTCTTGGGAGCTAGACATTCAAGGACATCACCATCTTCATCTTATACATGCACAACATCTTCTACAAGAAAGGTTGTTTCTTTGAACTCCCTATGGTTGTTTTATGGTTTGATAGCATACTATTTCACACATATTATTGATCCATATTCTTGGGTTTTTGTTTATGGTTTAAAATGGTACAAATTTCAGATTCGTAACCATATGTTTAAACCTTATTTCCGCTGCGTTTTTTTATAGTTTAAATCGTTAAACTAACTTTGATTTACATGTTACAAATCCCAACAAGCAGTAGTGGCATTGCCATCAAATGTTAGGGCCTTGAATCTCTGGAATGTCCCATAATTACAGCATTGTGTTGACTCCTACACATGTTCCTCTACCTCCTTATCACTAGAGACAACCGTCTTAGTGTTCGGTTGCTCCCTCTCCCACGAGGACCTCTCCCTCTCCTTCCTCTGACAATCTCTTATCCCTTTAATCACTTCGGTCATCACAGATGGTAGGTGTTGGGTTGTTAGATCATTATCAAAGTTGTTTAACCATTTAAACATGAAAAACGCAGTGGAATGAAACCTTAATATTATGTTTTTTAAACTGAAAATTAAGGAATAATACTTAGCAATAACAAACCCAAGAACATAGGATCAAGTATATGTGAATCAACTAGCTATCAAGAAGAGATAACAACCCAAAACAACACATACAAACTACCATTCAGGAGGTGCTGAAAAAATGTGACATATGAGGAAGAAGATGATGTTCTTGAACGACCAAAACACCAAGGAGAGGTGTCCTCAAGCTTCCATACCCACAAGCATCAAGAAAAGACCTTTCTTGCTAGGATTTGCACACCAAATTTCGACCAAAAGGAGCTGCAAAAACTGATTTTTCAGCTTGTTCTTCTTCAATAATAGAGAGAAAATGGTCCTTGTGGTTCTTGCATGTATGAGAGAGAGTGAGAGGTTTAGTGTGTGACTATCAACAGTGTCTTGTTCCAAGACAAAAACTGAACCAACCCCATAAAGGGGGCGGCCGAAAATGGCCTTTCAAAAGGGGTTTTCCCCCAATTTTAATTAACCATTTTTAGTTAACTAGTCACTTATTGAGTCATGAAATTAACATTTTAATTTTATAACTCATACACACTTTTATTACTTGATGTTATTTAACCAATTTAAATAACATTACAAATAATACCCATGAACAAAATATCCCTATAAGTTCTTCCATCTTATATGCAACTTATTTAGAAAACCCACTTTTCTAAATTGGTGTAATTATTTAAGTGCATGATCATATCATCAATTAAATATCAATTGGTGATTCGTAAGCTTGATATTGGGTATGACCCAACTTGTATCAAAATGTACTAACCACACCAATGTGCTATGTTTCTTGGGCATAAAGAATCCAACAATCTCCCACTTGCACAAGATTCATAGAAGATTGATGCAAGCAGTAAATACTGGCTAACAACGGTTTACTACCCTTAATACACAAGACTAAAAGCCATTCAATAACATCATCCCCTTCAAGTATCCAACATGAAATGATTTAGGTGAGGCAATCATTTATCCTTTTGTTAAAGATGTCATGGTGAATCCAAGGACACACAATCATCATTCCTTGTTGATTTAACTTAATCAGGCGTTAGACATCTTGCTCTCAGTGAATAAGAGGAACAAATTCCATCTTGACTATATACGTTTCTCACAATCACCTCGTGTCACACCTAAACATAGCCTTATGTACTGTCCATTATTTCAGAGCACTGAAGAACTAGCTCAAGGTATAACACATTGGTGAATATCAATACCCAATATGTATCTGAGGTCGGAGGATACCAATGATATTCGCCTTTACTCAAATTCACTTATGATCAATCTAGAAGATTTCATGTAGTATAATTTGAGACGCGGGTCAGTCCAATTTTCGTATTCCACAAATATTCTATGAACTTTGGCAGTAACAAATTACTCTATTTCATGCCTTATGAATATCCACCAATCCATGTTCATAATAGTGTTACGTTCATATTTGTTCCCATAAACATGACTGACTACGAACATTTAGGATAAGAAACATATTCATGGATGTATACATGCTAAAAGTAACATAACTTAGAATATCAAAAATATATGACGGAGTTAAATATTACATTGTTCCAATCTTTTAAATCAAAAAATATATCAACTCCAATCACTAGAATATCAAAGTCCAAAGGCCCAAGCATGACTTTCATGCTTTGCCCTATCAAGGAGCTCCGTGAGTGGATCCGTAATGTTTTGATCGTGTGAACTTAACGTAGACATATCTTTCCCTTTTCAACTTCATCCCTTATGTAGTCTGAATCTTCGATCAATGTGTCTAGTCTTTTGATGTGCACGGGGTTTTTTGATTTGTGCAAGCGCACCCTGGTTATCACAAAATATTTCTAGGGTGTCTTGAATAGTAGAGACTACCCTTAGGTCGGCGATAAATTTCTTTATCCATGTAGCTTCCTGAGTTGCTAATGAGGCGACTATGTATTCGAATTTCCTAGTGGACAATGCTACCACGTCTTGTTTTGAACTCTTCAAGTACACTGCTCCTCCATTCATAATGAAGACATACCATGATTATGATTAAGAATCATCTCAATCAGTTCGGAAACTTGCATCCGTGTAACCCTTTAAAACGAGTTCCTCTTCATGAGATCAGTATATTAGAATCATATGCTTAGTCCTCCTAAGGTATTTCAATATACTTTTAACAACCATCCAATGGCTATTACCTACATTCTGCTGATATCTGCCTTTCATGCTTAATGCGCATGACATGTTTGGTCTAGTGCATATCATTGCATGCATGATGCATCCTATAGCAGACGCATATGGGATGTCCTTCATTCAATCTTGCTCATCCTTTGAGCTTGGACATTGAGAAGTACTCAATATTGTCCTTCTTTGACTAGGTACCATACCTTTCTTAGAGTTTTCCATCTTGAACCTCTTCAAGATTTTATCAATATATGCACTTGGTTTAAACCTATCAACGACCTCAATCCATCCCTAGAGATCTTTATTACTAAAATATAGGCGGCTTCACCGAGATCTTTTATGGAAAAACAACTTCAAAGCCAGGTTTTAACATCTTCCATTGTTGGAATATCATTTCCAAAAGGTTATATGTCATCAACATACAATACTAAGAATGTAATTATTCTCCCACTAGCCTTCTTATATACACAAGCCTCGTCAGCATTCTTGATGTAACCAAATTTCTTGATCTCTTTATCAAAACATTGATTCCAACTTCTCAATGCTTGTTTCAATCCATAGATTGATCTCTTTAACTTGTATACTTTATTAGGATGTTATGGATTGACAAAACCATCAGCCTAAACCATATGGACAGTCTCCTCGAGATGTCCATTAACAAAAGTGGTTTTGACATTCATTTGCCAAATCTCATAGTCATAATATGTGGCTATGGCAAATAATATCCTAATTGACTTTAGCATTGCCACAGGCGAGAAGGTTTCATCCTAATCAACCCCTTGAGTTTGAGTGAAACCTTTTGCTACAAGTCTTGCTTTATAAGTATCCAAGTTTCCATGCATATTTTTTTTCTTCTTGAGAACCCACTTGCATCTAACTAGTTTGGAGTTAAATGGAGGTTCAACCGATTCCCAAACTTGGTTCTCATACATGAATTGCATCTCTAGGTTCATGGCTTCCAGCCGTTTGTCACAATCTGAATTAGACATTGCATCATGGTATGTAGTTGGCTCAACAGAGTCAACCACATAGCATCCATTCATGAAAAATCCATATCTTCCAGGTGGAATGCAAACTCTACTAGATCTGCAAACGTTTTGTGTGTATTGATCAACCTCTTGATCATTGTCAATAACCTCCTGTTGATTGCTATTGTCAACCAAATGTGTATCGGCTTGGGGATCTTGATCCTCATCAAATTCTAGTATTCTATACATTATTCCTTCCATATGGAACATAGCTCCCAAGAACTTTGCCTTTCGAGAAATAAATACTTTTGCTTTGTTGGATCAAAGAAGTAGTATCCTATATAGTCTTTGGGATATCAAACAAATATACACTTAGTGGATCAACACTCTAATTTGTTTTTGGTGTTTAGCATAACATAAGCTTCACCACCCCATACTTTTAAATATGACAACGATGGAACTCTTCCATGCCATATCTCAAAAGGTGTCGAATCCACTTTCTTGATCGGGGCCATATTCAAAATACGAGCTGCGAAGAGCAATGCAAAACCCCAAAATGATAGAGGTAGTGAGCTTATAGCCATCATAGATCAAACCATATCCAAGAGGATTCGGTTTCTCCTTTTAGAAACACCATTATGTTATGGTGTTCCAGGTGGAGTAAGGTGTGAGGCCATCCACAACTTCTTAGATAGTCTTGAAAAGCCTCACCGAGGTATTCACCTCCTCTATCTGAACAAAGAACTTTGATAGTTTTATTGAGTTCATTTTCTACTTCACTCTTAAAGATTTTGAAGGTTTCAAAAGCTTCATGTTTATGCGACATCAAGTACACATAACCATAGCGATTGTAATCGTCGGTAAAGGTAATGAAGTATCTTTCACCATTTCTTGTCATTGTCTTAAAGGGGCCACATACATTCGAATGTATGATTCCCAATAAGTCTTTTGCTCTCTCTTAGTACCACTAAGGGCAACTTGTTCATCTTACCTTGTAAACAAGATTCACACTTATCAACTAAACCATTTTCATTTGTTTTCAAAAGACCATTCTTTTGAAGTGTTTGAATCTGATACTTGTTTATGTGACCAAGACGACAATGCCAAAGATAAGAATCACTTAAACCCATTTTATGTTTCTTGGTGCTTGATTGGTATAATGAGTTATTATAGGATGAATCATCATGAACCAATTCATAGATACAATTAAAAGGCATAGCCTTGAAATAAAATACATCATCTATACAACATAAATACCATTGTTAACAAACTTTTATTCATAACCACACTGTTTTAAAAGGGAAAGAGAAACTATGTTCCTAGTCAAACTAGGAGCATACAAAATGTTCTTAAAAACAACTTCCAAACCATTTGAAAGTTTCAAAATATAGTCTTTGTGGGCATTCATAATAACTTTTGCTCTGTTGCCCAAGTAGAGACTTGTGTCTCCATTCTTAAAGTTCTTATTTCTTTTGAACTCCTACAAAACAAATTGCAAATGTGGCTTCCACATCCGTTATCCAATACCCATGTGTTTGAAGAAAAACATTTAAACCAATATGACTCATGAAGGTTGTACTTGAGGTTTGCCCAGCATCCCTCTTGTTTCTCAACTCTTTGAGATAGTTTGGACAATTCCTTTTCCAATATCCTATCTCACCACACTCAAAGCATGGATTGTTATGTGTTACCATAGGCTTCTTAAGCTTAGGCTTTGGAGGTTCTGCTTTAGCCTTCCCTTTCTCTTTGTCTTTGATGTACCCCTTTCCTTTGGCAAAATTTGCCTTGGGATCGAGGAATGGCCTTTTCTTATTTCCACCCTCATTGATCGAGAGAACAGGTAGAACATTTCTACCCATCCCTGCCTCTACTATTTTGAGCAGTGCGTGAAGCTCACCATTGCTCTTGTCCCGCCCGTTCATATTGTAATTCATTATGAACGTCTCAAACCTTTTAGTTAGGATATTAACGATCAAATCCATGGCCATCTCCTTTGAGGCGGGGCAGTTAAGCCTCTTGAGGCGATCAACGTGACTTTTCATCTTAAGTACATAAGATGATACCGATTGGGTTTCTTCCATGCGACACGCATGAAGCGCTCGAACCATTCGGACCACTCTACGATAGCTTGTTAAAGGAGAATTTCCTTCAACTGGGTAATCATGTCATATGCCCCATGATGCTCCAAGTCCTTTTGGAGTTCAGGAATCATAGTTCCCAACATGAGGTAGGAAACCTGCATGGAATCCTTAGTATATTGAAGCCAATCGTTATAGGCCTCAACATCCTCGTGGTCGGGATGGTTAGGAATAGGATGGTCAAGGAAATAGGCCTTTTTCTCTTGCTTGAGTGTAACATCTCGTATTTTTGGTTAATAGAATGTTATCTTCGTTTATTCTCACATGGTTCATTATTGCAATTATGAAATTCAAGTGTTATTTGTGTTTATTCTTTTAGTTATCTTTAGGTTATAATGTATGAATGTTAAAAATAAAAATATTAGATAATATTGTAGTAATAATAATAATAATAATAATAGTAATAATAATAATAATAATAATATAATGACAAGTTATAAAAGTTAACAAATTAGTTTATGTTAAGCTTAAAGTTAATAAAGGGGGTTTATTTGTCAATTTGGAAACTTAAAATAGAACTTTTAAACATAAAATGTCAACTATTAAACCACAAGGGGCCAATGTGTAAAATTTCAAAGTTTCAACCCAAACCCCCCCCCCACCCCCGTAATTCCGGCGGGGACTCCGCCGAAGTCCGGCGAGTCTAGAACACCAAAAACCATTCGATTTTGTAACCCAAAATCGATCCGAATCGTTTTGTAAACGTAATTCGAACTTGAATGCATCTAATAATTGAGTTATACATCGTTTATCAAGTCTACAACCATTTGATTTTGTAACCCAAAATTGATCCAAATCGTTTTGCAAACGTAATTCGAACTTGTATGCATCAAATAATTGAGTTATACATCGGTTATCAAGTCTATCCGTCGTATAACTGAAACTCTTTTAATTCGTGGCCGTTCGGTCATTAAAACACGATAATAGTTGAATTAACTTAACACAAACAATCATCAATCTACCTGCAATCGATTACATTCTTCAATTGCACCTGTAACGAACGCATATATCAAAACCATCATCATCTTCTATCTCAACTTGCACTATATTCGAACACCATCATCAGGGCTTCAATTTTCGAAATTTGCAAGGCGCTTTGCATCAAGGACATTACACCAAGCTAGCCATAGAGTTAATTGGATTATCATCAACGTTTACATCTGGTTTGCATCACCGACGACCGTGACCTGTTCTTCGCTGGGAGCATCATCAATTCAACATTATACGGGTAATTAATCACACACATATACTCGGTTTTCTTTGGGGTACAAAAGCCCTATGATTAATACAATGAACATAATCGAATCCATGGTCAATTGGGATTGAATCGGTTCTAGGGATTATGTGGAGTTGGGGATTTATAGTTGTTCTTTGTTTTAAGATTTAAAAACGGTTTCATATCGCGGCTGAGAGCCTTAGTTCACTGGTTACCCATCCCCATCACAACCTAGAGGTCCCGGGTTTGAACCCGGGCACCCTCTGTTTTTCTTTAAATGGTTTTTTTAGCCTTAAATTAATTATAAAAAATTATATTAAATATAAAAATAACTTTCACAAACTCTTAATATTTTTAGAATCATCTAACCTTTTCTGTAAATTATTTCTTGAAAAACATTATCAAAATTTTATTTACAAATGTTTTAACTAAATATCTTTATAATAATAGATTTGTATGATAATTCAAATTAATAAATTATAATTAGACCTTATGTTTTCCTTGATTAGAGATTTATAATGATAATTATTGAATTCAAATATATCTTTATAACTAATTACTCAAGTTATTTACACAAGATTTAATTCTTTTAAAATCTTATAAATAGTATTTTCTTTTATCAAAGAAATCATAAACAAGAGTTCACTAATTTTGTATATAACCCCCCCCCCCCCAAATTCTAATACCCTAGTTCATGTTAACTCGTTAATCTCATTATTAACCGAAAACTTGGAATATTTATATATTTAGGTGCCTTGTGACGTTTTATCTTGGAACGACATACATTATTCTTATTGATCTTCATTTTATACTTATTTGACATGTGAGTTTTCCTTGCCCCTTTTTATATTTTCACACTAATTTGGGGTGAAACATGATACATATTCTGGTACACTTGTAAACGTTTAAACTTGTAAGCACTTGCAATTCATATTTTTGCCATGGTTATTTGTGTCTTGTAAGTGTTTATATGAGATACATATTTTTGTTTGCAATCATTAACTATTGCTAGCCTGGCGACGTCTTAGATCTTTGGGCCTGACAAGCCTATTTGGTGCTAAAGCCGAGGTATTGGCAGCTCCTGTTGACGTACTAGAAGTTTTGAGCCCTTGTATATGTATATGTGACTCAACTAGCTATCAAGAACATAGGATCAAAAACATAGGATCAAGTATATGTGAAATATGATGAAGTATATGTGACTTAACTAGCTATCAAGAAGAGATAACAATCCAAAACAACACATACAAACAAGCTTTCACGAGCTTTTGAAATACGTGAACTATGAGGAAGAAGATGTTCTTGAACGACCGATACAGGAACGAGAGGTGTCGTCAAGCTTCCATACCCACAAGCATCAAGCAAAGACCTTTCTTGCTAGGATTTGCACACCAAATTTCGACCAAAAGGAGCTACAAAAACCAATTTTTCAGCTTGTTCTTCTTTAAGAATAGAGAGAAAATGGTTCTTATGGTTCTTGCATGTTGAGAGAGAGTGAGAGGTTTACTGTGTAACTATCAAGAGTGACTTGTTCCAAGACAAAAATTGAACCAACCCGTAAAGGGGCAGCCGAAAATGGCCTTTGAAAAGGGGTTTTCCCCCCAATTTTTATCAACCATTTTTATTTAACTAGTCACTTATTGGGTCATGAAATTAACCTTTTAATTTTATAACTCATACAGACTTTTATTACTTGATTTTATATAACCAATTTAAATAACATTACAAATAATACCCGTGAACAAAATATCCCTAAAAGTTGTTCCATCTCATATGCAACTTATTTAGGAAACCCACATTTCTAAATTGGTGTAATTATTTAATTACATGATCATATCATCAATTAAATATCAATTGGTGTTTGCTAAGCTTGTTATTGAATATGACTCGACTTGGATCATAACGTACTTACCACATCAATGTTCTATGTTTCTTGGGCATAAAGAATCCAACACTAGGATCGTCTGCATGACCTGGTGAAACTCCTCAATCACAATCTCCTTTACTGAGGCCCTTAGGTTAGCACTTTCATCCCCTCTCTCTGGATGAGGGGCCTTAGGTTCCTCATGAGCCATCTTATAAGCCCTTGACTTGTCTTTTGTGACCCGCGGTCCAACACCACGTTCACCCCAACCTCCACCTTGAGATACCTTTGGAGATCTACCTCCCGCCATGCTCTAAACACGATATAAGATCCAAAAACCAACATGGTCATTCAAGGTTTTAGCTTAGTTTATGTTAAGTATAGTAAGTCCCTAATTATAGTGGCAAGATGTAATTAACCACTTACTTTACTCTTCATAACCCAAGAATTTCCTATCCCGCTACATGGGTATCTTAATCTACTAAAAGCACATAAATGACAAACATACGCACATAATATGGTTAACATTAAAGAAAATACCTCAAGGAACATAGCTACTTGGACCGACACCCTTCTATTTTGTCCTATTCTCAGTTTATGTTTAGGTTTTTGAAAATTTTTACCCATTTCTCTTAAACTTTTGCTCTCATACCAACTTGTATGGCCCCGTTCGCCAAAGGCTCATAGTTGGGCAATCATTACATATAACCCATAAAACATACATTCTTATTTAGTAAAACATTGCAATGGAATACTTAATAAACCATTTCAGTATAAATAATTGTTGTACAAAATAATACAACATTAGTTAACCATTACAAAATATTATTTGTTTGCATTACAATGCAAAAATATTATCATTAAACAAAATGGATGTTGTTCAAAACATGCCAAGTACGTGCCCCATGCCATCCTCAGCAACTATTACCTACCAACACCAAAATACATAAAAAGTCAACGTTGCTAAGTGAGTTCTAGTTTATTAAAAATATAGTATACTTTGCTTTCGTTTAAAACAGTTCTTTACTTTCATTCGCGATCAAGCATCGTACGTACACATAGGTAATGTTCATTATTATATTTCATTATCATTCATCACTCTCTTCCACTTTCCATTGGACCAATGTCATGTGCTACACCCCAACATCATGCACAAAGCGGGAACTAGGCTAAAGTCCCTAAATAGACCCCCATACATTATGCCCCGTGGCCTGACCACAGTACCGGGGTAAGTGACAAAGGTCCCATACGTTTGGTCAGTCACAAAGACTAGACCCCTATGTGTATTCTTATGGGTTAGCTAAACCACACACAGTTGAACTAAGAACATATTAGAGTTGTGGACCTCCTTTAATTTGCTTGCAAGATTTTTCATTCATCCTTTCATTCATTCACATATGCATTCATTCATTCTTTCTTTACGTTCCTTTTCTCATTATTAATAACTTCCATTTTTCATTACATAATACATTATGTTTATTATCATAATCATGCCACACAAAGCCATGGAAATACACATAATAAGGAACGTAAAGAAAACACAACATAACTATAATATAAGCATGCATAACATGATCAACTACCAATATAAGACATCATATAATCATCATACATCACCCCTGGGAACATCCCATGTCGTAGCCTAAAACTTCTTTTTCCTCAAAGTTTCAAAAATATTTCTAAGTTTTTAGGCACATGTGCACTATGCAGGCACATGAGCACTATCCAGGCGCATGACCTTTGAGGCACATAGGAACACTTAGGTGCATGGGAATTTTTTTGTTCTCATGGATAAACATTTAGGCGTCTAGGCAACTTTCTGAGGCGCATGGTAACCATGAAGGCACATGGGCATGACTTAGGCACATGGGCATGACTTAGGCACATGGGCACTTAGGCAATCCAGGCATAATCCTAGGCACATTAGGACTATTTGGGTGCCTGAACTTCAAGCGCATGGGCAACTAGCTTTAACTAACAACATCATTTTAATCTCACTTTAAAATTTGTTTTAAGCTTAGTTCTAACACTTTAAGCATCATAAACACATACATAAAATAATCATACCATAAATCAAACCTTAATAAACACCCACCCACATTCATACACACACAAAGGTATACATACCCTTTATCATAAAAACTTTTAAACATGCATTTTCCAGCTCTGAAATGAGTAAAAACATGTTAAAGTGGAGTTCTAGAACTCACCTTTGGCAACTTTTTGGATAGACATCTTCGACCTAAATGCACTTATGAGTTCAAAGACCTAACAACCCACCAAAGCACATAATCGAACACACAAACACGCATGTAAACATATAATCGAGGCTAGAACCAATAAAAAACAGTGACACTGAAAACTTAACTTGAATATATTCTTTCTCTCTCTTAAACCCAAGTACTCTATTGTTTACACAAAGCAAAGGGCCCTTGATATGCAAAGACAGAGGTTATAAAGTGTTGTAACATACTGTGCTTGGGTGAGTGAGTTGATCATATCAGGATAGGACTTACTATTTGTTCCTTAAAATGGTATTGCCCATTATTAGTCACCTTGACATTATGTTAAGCATGAACTTTGTTCATTTTCCACTCAAGTTGAACCTACCAACATAACAAAGCTCTTCTCATCAAACTCTATTTGAATTTAAAAACTCATGCAAGTAACAACGGTATAGTGTACTATCATTTCCTAAGATATGAAATCATATAGAAGAAAACATATTAAGTAAGACCACAATTTTCTATCTTTATATGTTTTAAGATTGTTATTGGTTTTTCATTTAAGTATGTACATGGACACAACATCCTTTTCTTTTTGATGATGATTAATCTAAGTTGATCATACCTAAAGACTCAATAAGAAAATTAAATCATACACAATCAAAGACTTCTGTGAATAAATCTTCAAGCTGATTTGTTAAATCCGCTTTGAGCAATTTTCATTAAACCTTTTTTAGAGCAATCTCTCAAAAAATAGTATGTGATTTCAATATGTCTTGTTTTACTATTTTGAATTGGATTATCGGTAATGAACATAGCAGTTGAGTTGTCTATGTGAATTGGTGTTTGAAGAAAACTGTAACCATAATCAAGTAATTGGTTTTCCAACCATAAAACCTAAGAGCAATCAGCTGAAACGGCAATGTACTCGGTCTCAATAGTGGATGCTCATACATTTTTTTTCTTCTTGCACTACCAAAAAACTAGTCTTGGTCCAAAGAAATGACATCCATAAGTTTTGGATTTTATGTTGTTGTTGCACCCTCCGAAATCACTATCCTAATATGAGAATAGGTTGAAGTCTCCTTCCTTAGGATACTAAAGCCCATGAGCTAGCTTCCCTTTGAGGTTTTTGAAGATCCACTTCAGAGCATTCAAATAGGACTCCTTAGGGTCTGACTAGTACCTAGCACAAACACACACAACAAACATTTTGGCTGGTCTACTCACAATTAAGTACATCAAGGTTCCTAATATAGATCTATATAATCTTTGATCTACTGATTTCCCTTTAAGACCAGGTACAATCTTGTCAATTGTTGATACTGGACTTTTGCATAAAGAAGAATGAACAAGGTTGTAATTCTTTAAGAAAGAATGATGAGGATTCCATTTGATGAAGATTGATGATGGTAGGTCTACTTGCAGTTAGGTACTTCACCTAAATGAACTTGTAAACCAATGAAGAATGTTAGTTCACCTATTGTCTTATTTGAAACATTTGAAATTTAGATTTCATCAATGATTCCAAGTCTTGACATAGTTTTTTGTTTGTTGATTCAAATATGATATCATCCATACATATTTGGACAACCAAGAGGTATTGATGTTCATGTTTAAGGAAGAGAGTCTCATCAATAGTTCCCCTTTTATAACCATGCCTAAGTAAGAAAGATAATAATGCTTCCTACAATGTTCTTAGGGCCTAATGAAGGCCATATAAAGCTTTGTCAAGCTTGTATACCCTATGTGGATAATCAGGATCTTCAAAGCCTGGAGGTTCGGCAACATAGACTTCTTCATCAATTTTCATATATAAGAAAGCACATTTTACATCCACTTGGTAAATTGTAAACTTCTTACAGGAAGCATAGGCAAGAAAGACTCTTATAGCTTCAATCCTTGCAAGAGCTACAAAGACTTCATCATAGTCAATCCCCTCTTCTTAATTATAGCCTTGAGCTATTAACCTCGCTTTGATTATGAAAATGATACATCTATCGTCTAATTTTACTTGCAAAACCATCTTGTGCCAATTGGATATTGGCCTTCAGGAAGATCAACTACTTTCCAAACTTTCTGCTTTTTGAAATGCTAAAGTTCTTCTTACATTGCTTCAATTCAGCTGTTGTCTTTTAATGCAACAGTGATGTTTGAAGAAACAACTTGAGATAGAAAACAAGAGAAAAAGGCAAACATTTGCAACTCCCCCTTGACTTCTTATGGTTCTTTCATTGAGATCAACAATGATGTTTTCAATTAGATGATATTTATGATATCTTGATGTTGAAATCGATTTAACTGGAATGGATGATTCCAAATTGATGATGTTATTTGATGGAGATGGAACAAGCTGTGACAAAGAAACAACAAAATAGTCAAACTCTTCATCATTTTAATATTCAAATGTTGAATGAAAACCATCTTCATGAATTTTATCTTCCATAGAAGTAGATTTAAATTTTACAGGAGTTACCAGATCAATTTCAGGAGAAGAGTGTTTTGCTTCTGATGTTGGTGTTGCAGTTGGAACATATCCTATTGAATTTGGAACATTATTTGATGGTAATGAATCATTTCTTGAAGCATATGGCACATCTACTAAGAAGGAATGTTTGCTCTGGATGCATTAGAAACTTTTGCGGAGACAGTGTCAACTTTTGTGGATGCATGGTTTACTTGATTAGGAGACGAAGTATCATTTCTATCAATGTTTCCATGACATGTAGGAGATGAAAGACCAGTATCCGCAAAGCTTAATGTGTGTGAAGATGATAAATTTGGAGGATTAGCAGTTAATCGCACTTCATTAATACTTGAACGTACAGTACACAAGGATAGCATGTATCCATAGGACCGACAACATTCAAATATCCATTGTTAAATGAATTTGTTAATGCATCTATATCAAACAACCAAAATGATCCTTTTGTGGATTTTGGAAATAAGGATTCATCAAAGTATACATTAGGCGTTTCTGCCACAATGTTTTGGTATGGGATATAAACTCTATATGATTTTCATGTTGTTGAGTAATCAACAATGAAACCATCATGGGAATTTTCAAAAAACTTTCCTAATTGCTCCTTGGTATTTAAAATAGACACATGTGATGGGTTTTGTCACAAGTAAAACACTTTGTTTAACCATTTAAACTATGAAAACGCAGCGGAATAAAAGGGTTAACTTATGCTTTATAATGTGAAAAATTTTACCATATTAAACCACCAACAAAACCCAATAATGAGGATGAAATATATATGAAATACTATGCTATCAAACCATAAAGTAACAACCATAGGGTGTTCATAGAAACAACCTTTCTTGAACGAATGTTGTAGATGAAAAGATTGAAGAAGATGATGTTCTTGAGTAGATAGCCTTCAAACGAGAAGACCTTAAGCTTGTATACCCACAAGCCCTTCCAAACACCAAGCTTGTTAGGGAGCACAACAC
Organism: Flaveria trinervia; assembly: GCA_025506515.1. Taxonomy (NCBI): domain Eukaryota; kingdom Viridiplantae; phylum Streptophyta; class Magnoliopsida; order Asterales; family Asteraceae; genus Flaveria; species Flaveria trinervia. Next base: position 33,791,055 of record CM046446.1, read on the forward strand.
AAAAGAAGTGTCTTTCTTAGCTCCTTAAGAAAACCGAAAATTTCAGCTTGTTCTCTTGTATAATCCGAATTTTTAGTCACTTTTGGGAGAGTTTTTCTTGAGAAAAGTGAAGAGTGTAAGAGAGGAGAAAGGAGTCCTTGGCCCAAGACAAATGGTGTCTCCCAATACACCCTTTTAGGTGGCCGAAAGTTGCAAGGAAAATGGGTTCCCCCCATTTTAGTTTTTACAAAAAAGTTACACTCTTAGCCGTTCATTTTATAAAATTAAAACCTCTTTTAATTTTATAACAATGACACACTTTTATTTGTTATTATTTAACCAACTTAAATAATAAAACAAACAATTTCTCATGAACAAATTATCCACATAATGTTGTTCTTTTGCAAAAGCAACATTTTAGAAAAACCCATTTTCTAAACTGGTGTCGGTATTTATTTGTTTGATCTTATCAACAAATAAATACTAATTGGTGTTTGTATAGCTTGTTATTGGGTATGACCCGACTTGGATCATAACGTAGTAACCACATCAATCTTGTATGTGTCTTGGGCATATGAGGTCCAACAACATGACACCCTAAAGCTCTTAGATATCCTATAAAAGGTTTTCTTTTAAACAAAAGCTCATAAGATGTTTTATTATGTTCTTTGACTATTATAGTCATGTTGTGAACATTGCATGTTGTATTTACTACCTTAGCCCAAAGCTAATTGGCAAGTGTGAGTGAGCAAGCATTGTTCCCGCAGCTTCAATAAGATTTCTACTTCTTCTTTCAAAAACTCCATTATGTTATGCAGTTCTTGGTGCACTAAATTGTCTGGCTATGCCTTTGTTCATGAAAAACGAACCTAAAACATGAATAACAAATTCAGAACCATTATCACTTCGTAAGATTTTATTTTACAAATCAAGTTAGTTTTCATTCTTAGTGAGAAACTTCATTAATGGTTTTGACATTTCACTCTTATGTTTTAAGAAAAAGACCCATGTGAATCTTGTGAAATTATCAACAATCACCAATCAATATTGCTTGTTTACAATGCCCATCACTTTGGTAGGACCAAAAAGATCCATGTGAAGCATTGTGAGTGGTGTTGTGTTTGAGTTGATTGCTTTCGACTTATGAGACACTCTATGTTGTATTTTTTTATAACATGAAGAACACTTATTAGAACAGTAAAATTCTTTCTTGGAAAGGCCAATGACTAAGTCATTCTTGACCAACTTTTTCATGTTCTTAATGCTTGAATGAACTAATCTTCTATGTCATAGTTGAACATAGCCCCCAAATGACTTAGAGATTAGACATGTGTCATTACTAGTCATAGATGTGTTGTTCTTGTCTAAACCATAAGTGTTTTCCTTTTCTTGGGATCTGAAATCCGGGCTTAAGAATGTATTAATAAGAGTTATCAAACATTGTGGTATAATTTTGATCCACAAATTTATGATACACTGAGTCCATTGTATTGTGAATTTTAACAAAAATTAACACTCTCAGATTTAAGTACTCCATTTGTTACCATTCTGCAGGACCGTTGAAGGGGGTCAGTTACAACACAACAACACAAAGAGGAGATTAACTAAAACTTAATCAAACAGTAAACTAGATTAACCAAGGTAAGACACTAAGAACACAAATAATATAAGAGACAGAACATAAAGAACATAAGTATATGGTTTTCAAGAATAAAGTATATTGCTTTCTTTATGTTTTATTACAAGTGTTACAAAGCATAAATGAAAAATACAAGAACATGAGATACTAATACTACATCCTACAGCCGGCTATACTTTGAAAACCAATTGGATACAATTGACTAGACACAAAACAAAATCAATTGTAGAGTCAAAAGGGAAATTGCCTTTTGACTTGTGACTATGACATGCCATAGCTCATATCCTTATCTATTACAAAAAGGATATAGTACATGAAGTAGAAAGTTACACACTCAAGACCTCAATGAACAGTTACCAAAAGCATGGACCTTTTCACCAACTCATGTAAGTTGGTGACCTTACAAAGGTGCATGGGAAAGGTGTCCAGCTTTATGGAAAAGTACATCAGGTAAAGCATGTATTAAAGTATTCGGAAGGAATCTGTATTCATGAGTTAAAGCTTCGGAAGACTTTGTCTCTGAGGCTTCGGAAGACTTCATATTTGGCTTCGGAAGATATTGGTCTTGGCTACGGAAGATTTTACACTCAGAGTACTTTTGTTGCATGTGTAAAATTTCCTAAACATTCTTCTTCAATGCACTTGTGTAGCATGCAGGATAGACATTGGATGTTTTGGTTGCATCAGCCTCTTCGTTAATCTCTACAAACAACTTAGTAGACAAGGAATTTCCTCAGTCATCATCTATACAAGCCATGAAAGGGCATGCTCAGAGGCTGTACACTCTCAGGCACACTTTTCAGTATCAGAAGGAGAGAGTGAGAGTATGGCCAGACCCCAGGGTGAGTTCTAGAATCCATAAAAGAACTATTCCACACAGATACAATGGCCAGGTTAGAAAAACAATAAATTCTACCATCATGTTGGCCATTGTAGTCTCACCTTGGGAAATAATTGATGAATTAAAGAAAGCTCATCAAGCAAAGATGACCCCTCAAGCCTTACTAGAAAACAAGATGATTAAAAAGGGGTTATTATATAAAAAGCTTGAAGACATCAAGAAGAATGAGCTCCAGTTACTCCTTGAAGGCACCCATCCTGATGAATATGTCTATAGGGAGGTAACTACCGTGGAGCTGAAAAATGGCAGGACCATGAAGTACTTATCTGAGTACTATGGTCCAGAGTTCTTCTTCGAAGGTGGAGTAGAAGAACTCTCCAAGGAGGAACAAGTTGTTCTCCTTTAGGCCTATGTTCGAGAGTCATACAGACTCATTATGGGGAAGTAAATCTCATGAATGGGATAACAACTCTGTGTCCAGTTCCCCAAAACAGAGTTCCCATTCATACCCTGCCAAACAAATATCCGAGATTTCTTCCCAGGCCGGAGCTTACATGGGTCATCTTCTCTACTGATCAAGAAGGAAAAAGACCAATCTTTTGCCAACAATAAGTGGGATAATAAATAATTTAGAGGTTTTGGCTGCATTGGTTCAGGGGGCGTTTGTTGCACCGAAAGAACCAATGAGCCAAGATCAGAAAACCTCTAAGTCCCACATGGTATCACAACAACTGCTGAAAGCTTCATCAGCAGTTTGACAAGTGCTGAAGACTTCAACAGCTGAAGATGAAGTGCTGAAGACTTCAACAGCTGAAGAACTAAAGTGCTGAAGTACAACAGCTGAAGAACACAAGTGCTGAAGCTGAAAGGCCAAAGTACTGAAGTACAACAGCTAAAGAGTTTACAAGTGCTGAAGATCAACAACTGATGTACAAAGTCTGAAGACAAAGACTGAAGACATCAGCTGATGATATCTACTGAAGTCATCAGCTGATGAAACATCTGAAGGTCAAAGTCTGAAGATCAAGTACTGAAGCGTCAGTAGTTTGTCACAACTGCTGAAGAGTACTTCTTCAGTAGTTGTGATATCAGTAGTTTTATATTTCTAGTTTCAGTAGTTTTGTAAAACGACTGAAGAGCTTGTTCTTCAGTAGTTGTAGTTTCAGTAGTTTTATATTTTTTAGTAGTTATAACAACTGATAACACTTAGAACTTTTTGTAAGAAGATGTCAGCTGTTTTGACATCTTCAATAGTTGTGTTTCAGTTGTAATAAATCTGTTAGATGTCACTATCAAGTGACATCAGCAGACGTCACATCTCTTATATAAGAGGTGTCGACCTAATCATAAATGTGACATTCTGTTACCACGAAAGCGAATATTAAATGAAATATATTTGCAGATATTCTCTCTCTCTATAACCGTCTTTGTTCTTCATTGAATATCGTTTTTGTTCTTGTGAATCGACTAATTCATTGTTTGAATTCCGCTGCTATACTCTTCAATCAATCAAACATAGATCACTGATCCAAACAAGGGAAGGAGTGCATGTGCCTGATAGAAGCCTGTGGCACTCAGGTTGTTAATCATCTTGATCCTCTATTCTTCTTTGTCAACCTGAGGTTCTTGTTGACCCACATCTTCTTCTGCTGGACTTTCCTGTACTGGGGAGAGGGTAGGCATATCCTTGTATAGTTTTTGTCTTCTTCTCTCTTCTTTGACTTGTACTAGAAGCTCTGCATCTTCTGCCTCCTTCTTCTCTTTTGACCTTTCCAGATCAACCAGTTCATTCAACTCTTCTAAGGGGAGAGAGAAGACACTGTCTATGTCATAGTTCCTTGTCTGCACGTAATTTATCCTAACTGCCCTTAACTCAACATTCTGAGTATCTGGTTTGGGGGCAACCCTGATAGCAGACTCCATAAGTCTTGAAGACTCAGCAGAGGAACTTTCTCCCCTCAGCCTCCTTTTCCTCTCTCCCTCCTCCTCTTCAATCTCCTTAGATGTCATCTTTCTTTTCCCTTTGTCACTCACAGACCTTTGTGACTCAGGGTGGAGAGAGCTTTCGTCTTCATTGTGTGTTGCAGCATCTAAGCTCTAGCCAGAGAGAGGTTGAGAAGCACCTTCACCAGCAGGTGTCTCAATAAGAGTGTGGATCTCTGCAGTAGTTGATGATGATGAGACATAGGTCGGAGGTTCCGCCACTAGGCCTTCAGTCAAGGTTTCCCCTATGAAACTAATCTTAGGGTCTGCCTCAACATCAAGTTGACCAATGGCTTTGCCTGATTGTCTAAGTCTCCTTCTTAAGCTGAACTCTGCATTGATCCTGTCTTGGATTGTTTGTGCCAGTCTGTCAGCTTGTGTTGATTTGCTTTGGTTGACAAGTGGCATGTTGACTAAATCCATACCTTCATAGTAGTTCAAAGCCTTAAAATTGAAGACTTTTTGTTGTCCTTGAACTCTTATGTTGATTAGGGCTTTCCTGATGTTGTCATACCTCCACCCAATGATGTGATTGGAAGATGGTGAAGATGACATAGCCCTTGGTAACCCATCCTCAAACAAACTCTGTATGAAGGAGTCAGTGTAGTCCATATCAATGTGAATTTCAGGAGGTTGCTGAGAATGCACAATTGCAAGTGAGGATGGTGAGTCCTCAATGTCCACTTTCTCTGAAGAACTCCCATGTTCTGTGGCTATAATAACTTTCTCCCCCTTTTTGGTAGCATCACCCACTTGCATAGGTAAGCTAGAAGACAGGTCGATTACATACACAGGTTCTTGTGTTCCTGGTTGAGCACTTCTTAAGGGTCTGCCAGCTAGTTTTTCCTTAAGGTAGTCACCTCAGATTCAACGTGACTAACCTTTGAGACTAAATAGGTGCATGTTTTAGACAGTTTGTGCACCTTTATTCTCAGATTCCCCTCATCTTCATCAGAAGACTCATTGGGGGATGAGATGATTGGACCAAAGTCGTTTCTCTCACCACCAGCTTCAGGTTCTCGGTTGTTGGTTTTTGTCTGCTCACTGGCAATCTTAGTTGAGATTTCAATGGGCTGAGTTGCCATGGTTGAGGTCTTAATGATGTAATCACTTTCAAAAGTGAGAGCCTCTTCCATATGGACATCCTGAACAGGTTCAGAAGTGTCCACCTCAGTTGTAGGTGACTGATGTGGGATAGATATAGGAGACTCGAGAGCATTCATCTCTCTTTGAGTAGGGGTACAGAAGAGAGACTCATTATACTCACTGAAACCTAGATCTTCATTAGTATAGAAGTCAAGGTGGGGAATTGGTTGGTTGAGATCTATAGGCTGGGGATGGTAACTGTCCCCTAAAGGTTGATCGCTTGAGTGTTGAGACTCAGAGTGATGGCTTAAGGCAGTTGGGCTAATGAGTTCATCAGGCTGAGCATGAGGAACCTCAGCACTGATTCTTAAAGAGATGGGAGTGGTCTGCTCCTCAGGAGAAGTAGGAGCTCTAGTGTCCACTTCATCCTGTATGAGTGAGTATATGGGGGCCTCCACAGACTGAATAGCCTGAACAGGGGTTCGTTTGGATTTTCTTTGGTAGGTGATGGTGATTTGAGGCTGTGTGGGTGGTTGGGAGGTAGCAGGTGTGGGCTCAATACTAGCTTGTGCTACTAGGTCATCACCTTGAGCAATGAGCTCTCACATTTTTGGAACAAGGGTTGTTTCTACCCTAGAGTAGCCAATAGTGGGCTTTCTCAGTATTTTAAAGATGTGGGGCTTCATCTGTCCCAATTTAAGAATGTTACCTCTTTCCGTCAACTATGAGCCCAGTTCATAGTTAAGAATGTACTAGACATATCTAGAAAACATGTAATACTCCAAGGAGTCTAAATTAGCAAGTAGATTTGTATAAACAAACTGACAATACCTGAATTTTCCCCCTGAACCATTCTATGGATTATTAAGGAGAGATCCTCAGGAATCTAGTCCCATCCACCATGCTTGTTTGATAAGCTGTGGATGACCACATGGAGCAAGAATCTCCATTGGGATGAGACGTTCACTTTCCTAATGGTCTTTACAAAGAAATATCCCTCATATCCTATCTACTCAAAGGAATGATTAACAGCTTGCTTTGGGAAGAACACCTCACCTTCTTCATCATCCTGTTGATGATGGCCGGAGTGATGAAGACTGTTCTCCCCTGCATTGTGGCAGACAGTGCCTTCTCCCCATCCATAACAACCTCTTGGTAGGTTTTCTAGAATTCTAGCAGATGATCCTCATAGAGTGTAGGATCAATGGTTAGGGAGGTGAAGTAGTTAGATAGAGGTAAGAAATCACAAACCTCTGAGAAATGAGGATCTTTCTCATAGCTTAACAGAGCAACTTGATTATGTTCTTTGTGTAGCTGCATGGTAAAGTTAGGATCATTTCTGTGAGCAAGTTTGACCATTTTGAGGTAGCTTAGAGATGAAGAAAGAAGGAAGAAAGAAATTTCAAAAAGAAATTTTTGGGTTTTTTGGTTTGGAGGAAGAACAAATGATAGAAAGAGGGGGAAACCGTTGGGTTTATATGTGAGAGGGATTTTATATAAAGTTTAATGAAAGAGAATAAACTTTGAAATCCGGATGTCGGTCCCACCTCTAAACAAGTAGTTTACTTTTGCTCAAAAAGAAGTTTTCTTGGAAGTCAAAAAGCTTCTAAAGGTTTATTATCTTCGGAAGTTTTAATTAAAAAGCTTCCGAAGCTATAATAAGTTCAGAAGAATTTCCTGAGAGTTTTAAGAATTTTGCGTTGGAAGAGAAACTAAAACTTGAATGCTTTGTATATAAGAAAACAAAGCTTCCGAGAGTTAACTTTGCTTCGGAAGTAAATGGTCCTTGAAAATAAGTGTCTGAGACAAGTATTTAAGCTTCGGAAGATAAATCTGAAAGCTCTTCCGAAGGTAAATTTCTTAGACAGTTATTTATTTTGAAGGCATGATTTGCTTCCAAAGTTAAAACCATAACTTCTGAAGTATCAGAAATTTTAAAAAATCTAAGGAAAGTCTTCAAAAAGAAATTTTGATCCAAAGAAAACATGAGCTTATGAAAGTGATGAACTAGACAACTTAGGACACACATATTTTAAGAAATAATAAGAATTTGTTTTGAGAAAAGCTTACTCAAATTTTATCATCCCAATAGCTGATATTAGATATTTAAATCTCTGTTCATCAAAATCCTTTGTAAACAGATCAACATATTGTTCATCTGTGTGAACTTTGACTAGTTTAATAATCCCTTTTTATAGTTATCTCTTATTCAATGATACCTGATATTGATGTGCTTCGTCCATGAGTGCTGCACAGGATTCTCTGTGATTGAGATAGCACTGTTGTTGTCTATGTGAATGGGAGTCTCCTTGAAGTTGAACCCATAGTCCAGCATCTGATTCTGAATCCAAAGTACTTGAGCACAGCAACTAGCAACAACAATGTATTCAGATTTAGCAGTTGATGCAGAGACATAGGATTGTTTCTTGCATTGCCATGAGACAACCCTTCCACCAAGGAATTGACATCCCTCAGATGTAGACTTTGCAGTCATGTTGCAGCCACCATAATCACTATCTGTATAAGCATACAGATTGAAGTCTGAATTCTTAGGGTATGATAAACCAAGTGTTGGAAGCACCTTTTAGGTATCTTAGAATCATCTTGACAGTGATGAGGTGAGACATCTTATGGTTGGCTTGATATCTTGCATAGATGCATGTAGCAAACATAATATCAGGCCTGCTAGCAGTAAGATACATAAGAGACCCAATCATAGCCCTATATAAGTGCTCATCTACACACTCCCCCTCCAGATCAGGTCCAAGGGAGTGGTTTCTAGCTATGGGTGTCTTAGCAATCTTACAATCAGTCATGTTGAACCTTTTGAGTATGTCCTGAACATGCTTTAACTAACTTATGAAGATACCATCTTCAACTTGCTTCACTTGGACTCGCAGAAAGAAATTAAGTTCCCCCATGACAATCATTTCAAATCTGTCTTTCATCAGCTTCTCAAAGTCTTTACATAGCTTTGGATTAGTTGAACCAAAGATGATGTCATCCACATACGCTTGAACTAGCAGTATGTGATTTCCCTGTCCTTTGATGAAGAGAGTTCCATCTATAGTACCTCTCCTGTATCCATGTTTACGGAGATACTCGAACAGTGTCTCGTACCATTTCCTGGGTGCCTGATGTAGCCCATAGAGAGATTTGTCAAGCTTCAAGACATAATTAGGATGATCAGGATCTACAAAACCAGGTTGTTGTTTGACATATACCTCTTCATCTATCACTCTATATAAAAAGGCACACTTCACATCAAGCTGAAAGACCTTGAAGTTCTTGGATGAAGCAAATGCCAAGAATATCCTAATAGCTTCTAATCTTGCCACTAGAGCAAAGACATTAGTGTAGTCAATCCCTTCCTCTTGTGTGTATCCTTCAACAACCAATCTAGCTTTGTTCTTGATGATGATGCCTCTATCATCTTTCTTATTCCTAAACACCTATTTGGTTCCAATGGTAGTCTTCCCAGAAAGAAGAGGACAAAGATTCCAAACTTTCTGCCTCTTGAATTGAAGCAACTCTTGTTGCATAGCTTCAACCCAACTTCCATCCTTTAGAGCCTCATCAACTATCTTTGGCTCTATTTAGGACAAGAAACAAGAGTGAAGACAAACATTTGCTTCATGCGTTTGTCCTCTTGTCCTTACCCCTTTGACAACATTTCCAATGATGTTTGTGGTGGGGTGAGAGTTGTGGATCCTAAGCTGAGGGATTGCATCATGTTGCTGAGAGAGATCTAAATTAGAGAAATTTGGATCTAGCATAGATGTTTCTCCCACCACATCAGCACACTTTTTAAGAGAGACTTGATCCAAGCATTGTGTGACATCATTGATGTTTTCATCTAGGGTGTGGTTAGTGGCATCAAGAAATTCTTGGTCACTTTCACCACCACCATTGTTGTCTTCAACAATTAAGGTGTTCTTATCTGGTTGTGGACCCTCTGAGCTGGAATTTGAAGGCACCCCAGATGTATCAGCTGAGTTTGTCGTTGTAGTGCTGATAGAAACCTCATTAGCAGAAGTAGTTCCAACTGGAGCTGAAGATGTATGACTTGAAGGTCTTCGTAGTTCAAATCTTAGATCAATATCACCCGTATTTAAATTTTCTCACAAGATTTGTTAAAATAGTTGGTAACTAAGTCAAGATTAAATAACCAACCCCGACCAGAACCAGCAACACACGGTGTGTGTTCATTGAAAGTCACATTGGCTAACTCTTCAAGAACTCTAGTTCTGAGATTATATACTCTGTAAGCCTTAGCTTGAGAAGAGTATCCAATAAAGTTTCCATCATCTGATTTCTCAGCAAACTTGACAATTTGATGTTTGGTAATCAAGATGGTGCAAGGACAGCCAAATGACCTGAGAAAACCAATGAAAGGTTTCCTCTTGTGTCAAAGTTTATAAGGAGTCTTGCCATGAGTCTTAACTAATAAAACTTAGTTTTGCATATAGCAGGCAGTGTTGACTGCCTCTGCCCAGAAGGTGATAGGCAGCTTAGAGTCACACAGCATAGTTCTTGCAGCTTCAATCAGTGTCCTGGTTCTCCTCTCAGCAACACCATTTTGCTAAGGAGTCTTGGGAGCACTGTATTGTCTTGTAATACCCTTTTCATCACAGAATGTATCAAGGATTTGGTTCTTAAATTCAGTTCATTCATCACATCTTATGATCTTGACCTTGTGATGAGATTGATTCTCAATCTTTAAGATGAAATTCTTCAGAATCTCAGGTGTCTCATCCTCAGTTCTAAGGAAGAAAACCCAAGTGAATCTTGTAAAGTCATCTGTGATCACTAAACAGTAAGAGGTCCTTCCTAAACTCATTACCCTAGTGGGGCCAAAGAGATCCATATGAAACAAGTGTAGCGGTGTAGTGATGGAGTTTCTTTCCTTAGGCTTGTTAGAAACCTTATGTTGCTTCCCTTTCAGGCATGCAACACAGTGGTCATCACTTGTAAACTCTTTCTTTGGCATTCCAGTTACTGAATCATGCTTAATTAATTTATTCATGTTCTTAAAGTTTACATGGCACATTCTTTTATGCCATAGGAAAGACTCGTTACCCTTTGCTTTAGACAGAAAGCATGAAACTTCTCTAGAGGGATAGGTTTCTTGCAAGTCCATCTTGTACATGTTTCCTTTCCTGGGTGCTCTAAGCAGGATATGCTCATGAGTAATGACCACACGAGGCTTAAGAACAATGCACTAATGCTCAATAACGAGCATGTTATGACTCTTATCACAAAATTAAGATACACTTAGAAGATTGTATCCAAGCTCCTTGACAAAGTTTACCTTTTCTATGCTGAGCTACCATGTGTGACCTTGCCACTTCCAGAAATGCAACCACCTTCATCTCCTCCAAAAGCAACTGGTCCTCTATTAATCTTTTCAAAGTTCTGGAGTAGTGACCTATTCCCTGTCATGTGCCTGGAACAGCCATTGTCTATGATCCAGATATTTTGTTTGTCTTCAGCTGTCCCTGCACAAAGAAAATGATTAGTTACATTTGGAAACCCAAGCCTTTCTTGTCTTGGGCTCATTTAAAGAAGGTAATTCAATAGTAATAGATACTATGGTTGTACTAAGAGGATCTTGAGCTGTTGTTGATGGAGAAATCTCAGTCACTTGGTCTTTCTTAGACATCCACACCACTTTTGGAGTCTTGGACTTGACCGTCAAAACTTCTGAAGCTTTTGGAACTTTGGAAGTTTTGATGACCAATCCTTTAGAAGATTCTTCAGACACTACTACAGACTTTAGTGCTTCGGAAGAACTCATTTCTTTCGAGACCAACTTCTCTTCTGAAGGTAATTTTCCACTTGCCTTCTTCTTAGATTTGGAGCTTTCGACGGAAATAGATTTTCCTTCTGAAACTTGAATCTTCTTGTGACCCTTTGAAGTCTTTGTTTTGGTCATATGGATAGTACCTTTAGGAATGTATGGACAATTCTTAGCAATGTGAGTGGTGTTGTCACACATGACACAATTCATCTTCTTCTCCACAAAAGCCTTTTCTAGAGAACAAGTCTGTCTTTGGTCACATCCCTTCTCCACCTTCATCTTTGCAGATGCTGAGACACTCCTCTTGGGCTGAGAACTGTTCTTGGAGGTTGATGGTCTAGGTTGTGCAGTAGTGGTACACAGCAGATCAGTCTTCTTCTTGTTACTAAGATGAGTTGAACAAGAACCAGGACTCTTAGCAGAAGAGTTTTGGTTGATGTCTTCAGTCCCTACCACTTTAAACCTGCAGAGATGAAATCTTGTTTCTTCTTAGAGTCAAACGTAGCCTTGATCTCTTGAGCCTTCCTTGCCTTTCTTTTGCTCTTTCTCATCGATTTCTTTCTCATGGACTTGGTCATCACAGTCTTCTTTCTCTCTTGAGAAGAATAGTGACCCTTCTTGGAATCCTCCTTTTCCCTCTTCTCAGAGGAATTCTTCACTATCTCTTCTTCATCCTCTTCACTAATAGGATCTATGAGAGGAAGCTCATCTTCACAAGTTCCATACCTAGGAGTTCTTACAGAAAAGATTGTGTGTGGAGGAGCTATCTCATTGGATCCCAGTCCCTGCCTGTTTTGATAGCACACTTTGTTGTGTAGGGATGAGGATATCATGTTCTTGAAGGTCTCTTCTTCAAGAACATTCTTTTCTGCCCTAGCTTTGCTCATCACAAGCTTAGCCTAGCAATAAGTTAACTTGGTTATGAGATCTGTGATTTGAGTCCTAAAATCAGTGTGTTCATGTTTTAGAAGTGAAAAGGTTTTCTCTAGGTCCTCTATCTTCAGTTTATAATCATTTTAGAATGTTTAAGGACTCAAGGTCAGATCTCATCTCCAGGTTATAGGACCTGTATCTATGTGTTAGGACTCTAAAAAGATTAACATGTTGTCTTTATGTGTCTTTTGATATTTGTAATAGTATACGGACTATTTTTGTAATTTTTAGTTCCTTTGTGTTTCTTTATAATAGCTTAGGCTGTTAGTTAGTAGTAGTTTTTTGAAGTTAGTGAACAAACTACTGCTCATTACTTGTAATTGTCTTTGCTTGATATTAATGAAACTGTGAATTTGTTAATATCTTATTTGAATTCGATTACTTTGTATGTGTTTTCTTTTGTTCAGATATCATCATAGATTAGCTCAATTGATCCTAATCAATTGGTATCAGAGCTGTTGGTTGCTGTTAGTTGAGTAATTTTGAAGTTTATCGAACTTCAAAACTCAAAAAGCTTACTGAATCTGTGATTGATAGACAATTCAAATGAAAACTTGGGGATTTTAGATGTGTTTCATCATCAGAAATATGACTTGAACCACAATTAGTAGTTGAATTCATCAAATTTGAGTTAATTTTGGTGAATTTGTGTTCGTAAAGTTCATTGTTTTTTCGAACTGAAAATTGCAAGTTAATTGATGTGTTGTTGATATCAATTAAAATTGATTTCAGAAGAATGATTATGGGCATAAAACTCATCTAATTGAAAAGTTTCAATCAATTTCATCAACTTTTGAAGATTTTCAGAAGATTCGAGTCGGTTATATTCATATGAATATAATGAATGTGACGCATTAGGGTTGAAGTTTGCTGAAAAATTGTCCAAGTGTTAGGCATTTGACTACTGTTTAGTCGCACCAACACCGTGTAGACATTTTCAGTTCAGACGTTTGACCATTGTTCGAGAGATTCGAGACGTATCATTGTTGAGAAGTATTTGAACTGTTTAGACGTTTGACAACTGTGTAGGCGCATCAAAACTGTGTAGACACATCACAACTGTTCAGACGTTTTACAATTGTTCATATGCATCAATTTTAGGCGTTTTGGAAAAACTTTCTAAGGCATTCCCCTAGACAACTTTCAACTTAGACGCATCAACTGCTGAGGCGTTTGAATACTGTTCAGGCATTTCAACCTCGATACTTAGAATTATTTTTTAAGAAAATTATTTGAAAACTTTTTCAATTTTTTAATTCAAAATATAAGAATGGTGAAATCAGAAGATTCTGAAAATAGAGTTCCAAAACTTAAAAAACAGGGCTGATTTTAAAAATTGGTCACTTAGGTTGAAGCATCACTTAAATTCCATTGATACTGATCTTTGGAAATCCATAGAAAAAGGACCATTCATTCCAATAATCACTGATGGACCTGACAGAGGATTGGTATACACTAAAGACTCTCAGGAACCCTATCCTGAAGATGGTCTTCAAGGAACAATGAGTTAGTAGAAATTGATGAAAGTTCAAGGAACAATGATAAAGCAGCATCAATGTCTCAGTATCAGTTTGTTGCTTCTCCAGCAAACACAGTTGAGAATGCTTTCATGGAGAAAAGTGAGAAAGTCAAAGAAGAAGAAGGGGATTTATTTGTTGGAGCAGGAATTTTCACTGACTCATCATTTACTAGTGCCCCTGCTTACACCACACAATCTCATTCTCAATCTCCTCCTAAATCTCAGTCTCAAACATCAAATGTTCAGTCTCAAACATCAAATGTTCAGTCAGAGACTTCTTCATCTAACTCTGCTAAATCTAGCAAAGTTTAAGATGTGATAAACATCCTATTAGAGGATGAAGAATCAAAAACTGCATTTACTACATTTATGGCTAGTTTTCAAGCATATCAAGGTAGCCATTTAACTCAATTACATCTTGTTTTGCAGGATTTATTTGAATAAATCCTGAAGATGTGGAAGAAATGGACTTAAATTGGCAAATCGTAATGATTGCTTACACGACACAAAAACACTCATATGTCAACAGGAAGTACAAGCCAAGTGCTAACAAGACTCTTGGATTTGACAAGTCAAAATCTAGGTGTTTTAACTGTAACAGCTATGGCCATTTCTCAAGAGAATGCAAAGCTCCAAGAAATAATGGAGGAAGTGCTCAATCAAGCAATCAAAGGTTTCAACAAGCTCAGAAGACTTATCAAAAGCCTTATCAAAGTCTTCCTATGCCTGAGCTTAAAGATGAAACAAAATCATCTCATGAAACCAAGAAAGCTCTTGTAGTCAATATTAAAGATGGTTATGATTGGAGTGCATATGCTGAACAATTTACTAATGATTTAACATCTAGTTTATCTCTTATTGCAAAAAATTAAGAAGAAGATTGGTCAGAAAACAATGATCCAAAGGTGGAAGGTGAAAATGATGAAGATGACTATGATTGGAGTGACAAATCAGATCCTAAGGAGGATAATGATGAAGTAGCTCTAATGGCGCAATCTGATCAACCAAAGGTTGACACTTCATCTTTAAAATCTGAAACCTCATCTCCAAAATTTCCTGAAATACCATCTGAAGTGAGAGAAAAGCTATGCACAAAATCATACTTTGAACATGTTAAATACTATAGAACATACTCATATAAAATTTGTGAGAAACTCAAACAAGAAGAGTCATTGCATAACAAATTGAAAGCTGATCATAAAACAGCAGACCAAAAGATTATCTCTCCTCAAACTTCATCGAACAAAACTCTAAAAGAATTAGAAAATGTTTCTAAACAATGGGAAGAGATGACTAAAAATTTTGAATAGGAGAAGATAGCACATGCTACTAATCAAATGGATCTTGCTAAAGTTAAGAGTTCAAAAATGATTGTAGAAAAACTGGTAAGTGAGAGGAAAGATAAACAGAAAGCAGGATTAGGCTTCACTCATGAACCTATGCCTGAATCTATCACAAGCACTTTACGAGAGAACTTCAATACACATGATCATTCTCCTGAAAACAAAGCTAAACTTAAAGCTTTTCAGGTCAAAAACAAGAATTATGAAGAAGAAAAGGAAAATATAAAAGTGCTTGTTCAAAATGATAAAGAAAAGATTAAAAATGGTCACCCTATCAAAATAAAATCATATGAACCTAAACAATCAAAACAAAACACTTCTCATCAAATTAATTCTGTGTTAGAAGAAGTGAAAGATCAAAGCAAAGACAAGAACATCGGAATATTCAAAAACTATTAATCTTAAACAATTTCAATCTGAAAAGGAATCTTCTTTTTGATGATGTTCAATCTGAAAGTAAACCAAGTTCTTCTAAATCAAAGAATCAAAGGAGAAGAAAGAAATCATCAAAAATCAAATCTGAACAAAACAAGAGTTCAGAAAAGTTGATCAAAGCAACAAATTAAACAACTAAACTCAAACCGATAAAATTAGTGTCATGAGGTTTGTTAAATATGAATTCTCCTCAAAACAACAAGGTGAATTCTATGAACAAATATCACTCTGATCTGAAATCAAGTTCAGATTCTAAGACTTCCGCTGCAGCAAAAAGATTTGTTCATAAGAAATTTGAGAAGGAAGTTCATGTTAAAAAGATGAAAAACAATATGACATAACATCAAAATGTGAAACATGAAAAACAACAGTTTAACTTTTTGACACCAAAATATAAAAATGATCAAACAAAGTGTCAATGTTAAAAGTTAACAAACAGTTGTTTAAAACTCCACAAAAGTACTGTAAAATATGTGATATGAAAAATCACAATTCTTCTTAGTGTTATTTTAACAAGTACTGTCACATATGTGACATGAGAAATCATTCTACAGCAGATTGTTATTTTAACAAATACTGTACTTATTGTGATGAGAAGACTCACAATACTGCAAATTGTTACTTTAGAATGAGATCACCTAAAAGAGAATTTGCAAACTCAAACTTGAGCAAAGGTTATGTTAATCCTCAATTTATGAGAAATCAAACTGATGAATTTCAAAGATTAACTAATCAACCTTCTTTAGGTTTCAGATCTTTCCAAAAGAAAAATTATGTGAGATCTAAAAATGTGCAAGAACAATTCATACAAGATCGGTAAAAATGACTAATAAAAATGCTAGTCATCAATTTGTGTCAAAAATTGATAAATCAAAAGGTATGAATGCATTCAAAAATAACTCAAACAATTTCCAAAACAAGATTGGTAAATTCATCAAGAATAAACCTGATTTGAATAATCTTCATTACAAACAATTTACCATCATTGATAAATTTGGAAAACCCAAGACCATCTCGGCTTGGGTGGATATATCAACTTAATTTTCTTCCTGTGCAGGTACGCCCAAGAAGACCACTCAATACATGGTATGTGGATAGTGGGTGTAGCCGGCATATGACAAGCAATCCTCCTTGTTACAAGATTTTAAGTTAAAAGATGGAACACATGTCGCCTTTGGTGGTGATGCTGGTGGAAAAATAATTGGAGAAGAAACAGTATCAAATAGGATAATAAGCTTTGACAAAGTCAACTTTTGCTCACAGTTGAACTTTAATCTTTTAAGTGTATCCCAAAATTGTGATAAATCATATTCTGTTCTTTTGATGATTCATTCTCTTATGTTTTGAAGCCAGGTTTTTAGATAAGCAAAGAGTGCGTAATTGTTACAGTTGAGAGGGATAGAGATGTATACAAACTAGATATGTCTCAAGTTATCCTTCAACCGAAACAACTTGCCTAATTGCTAAAGCAACAAATGATGAAAGCCATCTTTGGCATAGACGTCTCGGACATTCAAATTTAAAGAATATGAACAAGCTTGTATGAGGAAATCATGTTATTGGACTTCCATCTAAGAAGTTTGCAACAACTGATCACTGCTCAGCATGTTAAAGAGAAAACAACACAGAGCGTCTTATAAGGCCAAACTCATAAACTCAACTTCCATACCTTTTCAATTGTTACATATGGACCTTTTTGGACCAACAAATGTCAAGAGTATTGGACGAAAATCATATTTTTTAGTTATCATCGATGACTATACAAGATTTTCATGGGTTTTCTTTTTGTATGCTAAATCTGAAACGGCTGAATTACTAAAAGAATTTATCATTAAAGTTGAAAATCAATTAGAAAATAAAGTGAAAATAATAAGAAGTGATAATGGAACGGAATTCAAAAATGCTAACATTGAAATGTTTTGTGCTCAGAAAGGGATAACTCATCAGTTTAGTGCTCCCAGAACTCCTCAACAAAATGGAGTTGCTGAAGGAAAGAACAGAACATTGATTGAAGCTGCTCATTCTAGCTGATGCAAAGATTCCTGTAACTTTTTAGGATGAAGCTATATCAACTGCGTGTTTTATTCAGAACAGAACCTTAATTGTGAAAGATAAAATGAAAACTTCTTATGAGTTAATGTTTGTGATAAAACCGAACATAAATTTTCTAAAATCATTTGGTTGTCCTGTTATGATTCTTAATTCAAATGATCAGTTAGGAAAATTTGATGCAAAATCTGATAATGGATTTTTCGTTGGATATTCATCTGTTTCAAAAGCCTATCGAGTGTACAACTCTAGGGCAAATCTAATTCTTGAAACATTCAACGTTAAATTTCTGGAAAATTCTTTTCCATCTGTTGCAAATGGTCGAGCATGGTTATTTGATTTAGACTCATTGTCCAACTCTTTTCAATCTAACTTGTTAATCAATCAAATTGTTTTGATTCTACAGGTAAGAAGAACTCTAGAGGAGATCTTGGATTTTTCTGTGAGGACTTAAATTCTAATGACACAGATGATTCTAGCTCAGGCTACCCATTTTTATCATTTTTCAAGGATTCATGAATACGATTCAATGACAATGATCATGCTAATTCATCTTCAAATCATTCAGTCTTAATTGATCAGGAAGGATCACAACCTTTTCCTAATGATGGTAATAATTTCGTGCAACCTGAGTCTCGAACATCATCCATCTCTGGTGATGTAGTTGATACCGGTAACTTTGATTACTTTATTAACTCACCAACTCAAGTTCCAAATTTTAATCCACATTCTTCTAACTTGTTACATCAGCTCTCCAACTTAAACCAAATAAATCTGGATGTTAATATTCAATGTGATCAGATTCCAACATCTCGTATTCACAAGAATCAACCAATTTCTCAGATTATTGGTCCATTGAATGAGAGAAAAACAAGGAGTAAATCATAACAAGCAAACTTGTGCTTATACTCTTGTTTTCTATCTCAAATTGTTCCTAAAAATGTTACTAAAGCATCAAAGGACAATGGTTGGATAGAAGCTATGCAAGAAGAATTACTATAGGCACGAAATGGTTGTTCAGAATTAAGACTCATGATCGTGGTATAGTAATAAGGAACAAAGCAAGACTTGTTGCACAAGGATACACACAGGAAGAAGGGATAGATTATGATGAGGTGTTTGCACCTGTTGCAAGACTTGAATCCATTCGAGTTTTCCTCGCTTATGCTTCATTCATGAAATTTAAGGTGTATCAAATGGATGTAAAGGGTGCATTTTATATGGTCCTATCACTGACGATGTGTTTGTGAAGCAACCTCCGGGCTTTGAGGATGCAGAATTTCCACATTGAGTGTATAAGCTGGGTAAAGATTTGTATGGAATTCATCAAGCCCCTAGGATTTGGTATGAGACATTATCACAACACTTATTCCAACATGGATACACAAGAGGGAAAATTGATCCAACTTTATTCATAAAGAAGGATAATGATGATCTCTTATATGTACAAGTGTATGTTGATGACATCATATTTGGTTCTACCTGTCCAAAATTGTGCAATGAATTTGAAGAAATCATGAAATCTCGATTCCAAATGAGTTCTATGGGAGAGATTAATTTCTTTCTTGGACTTCAAGTCAAGCAAACTGATGATGGAATTTTCATCAATCAAGAGAAGTTTGTTGACAAACTCTTAAAAAATTTAAGTTGCAAGACTGTCAGTCCATACGAACTCCAGCAGATGTTAACACCAAGATTGAACCTGATCCAAAAGGAAAATCTATTGACCAAACATTATACAGATCAATGATTGGATCTTTGATGTATCTTACTGCATCTAGACCAGACATTATGTATCTTGTTTGTGTATGTGCCAGGTATCAATCAGACCCGAAAGAATCTAACTTAATTTGCTGTTGCCAGGTATCAATCAGACCCGAAAGAATCTAACTTAATTGCTGTCAAAAGGATATTCAGGATCTCAAAGGTAAACCAGCCTTAGGGCTTTGGTATCCTTACGAGGGAAACTTTGAACTATACAGAATGAGATTATGGTGGATGCTGTCAAGATAGAAAATCTACTTCGGGTGGGTGTCAATTTCTTGGTCCCAGATTAGTCTCATGGCAATGTAAGAGACAAACAAATGTCTCTGTTTCAACTGCAGAAGCTGAGTACATTGCTGGATCAGCAGGATGTTCTCAAATCCTTTGGTGCAAAATCAATTACTGTGTATGGATTCAACTTTCTTAAAACACCGATTTACATTGATAACACAGCTCCTATGTTCATAACAACTAATCCTGTTCAACACTCAAAAACAAAACATATCGAAATTCGATATCATTTTCTTAGAGATAACTCTAAAAAAGGATTAATCATATTGATTCAAATTGCAACAGAAAAACAATTGGCAGATCTATTAACTACAGCCTTCCTACAAGGACGGTTTGAGTATTTAGTAGAATCAATTGGTCTTATAAATCATATGTGATCATAATAAGTGATACTCTCATTGTTAATTGCCTGTTTATATTTTTTGTGTGTGATTTTATGTTTTTCGTAGAAAAATCAAATACAAAAATATATATCAAAAATATAAAAATAGATTTTTTGAAAGGATTATGTTTTGCAACATGTGAGAAATGATAGTACATTAGTGAGATTAGTTGCATACTTCACTCATTCATAAAGTCTAGACATGATCAGATATGATGTGTAGCCAATATCTGACTATTATGCTGAAAAGTAAATTCTTGTGATCAAACTAAACATACATGCTTGTGTGTATTCATCTAAGTACTTTTGAGTTGATTTAGCTTATCAGAATGAATGTTTGTTAAGATACATCTCTCACACCTATAGAAACTATGTGAAATCATGAGATCTGTTACAAAGCATCATTTCACTTCTCTGTTATGAGTCATCATAGACCTGAAGTACTGAGATATCCTCTGTTGTAAGTCATTACAGACCTGGATTCTCTTTTTGATGCAAAAAGATGCCAATGTGCAGAGCTGATCAAATGGTTATCCATGATCATCCTCTATTAACTAAGTAACATGAACTCTGGTGATATCTATGTTTTAGGTAATAAGTTGAGCATGTGTTCTTTCTTACATTTCATGATGATAGTAGAGCTCTCTTAGTCTCTGTATGCTTTACATCATGTCATATCTAAATAAACACTAATCAATCCAAGAATTGAAAAGTAAGTGAGTTGATAATTGTGTCAAAAACACTCACTGTTTGTCCTTAGATCTTGTGTCTCCTTTGCTGTGATATCACTAACCTGGAACACACTTGATCAGGATTTATTCATTGTCTATGACTCTCCACATTTATTTTATTTTAATGTGCTGATCTTCATTAATGTGATCTCTCTGCAGACATTTATTCTATGCTTTATATTAGATTTTGATTCTATTTTCATTTTTCTTTTATGCATGTCTTTGTGTGTGAAGGCAATGTCTCAATGTGCTGTGTGATCTTATTCTCTTTCATAAGAAACTTGTAAGTTTTTCAAACTTAAAAGTTTAGGGGGAGTAATATCTGAAAGAGTTGTTCTAAAAAAGTATTCAATAATCATAATCAAAATTTGAAATGTTGAATTGAAAGGATGATGCTATATGTTCAAAGTATTTGTGTAAACTGAAAATAGAATATGTTTGAAAATTAAAGTATGAATCTACATAATCTTTGCAAATAAATGTTTTTAAGTTGAAAATAAGATGATATTTGATTTTATGTTGAGACTAAAATGAAGGGACAAGAGAAATTTAAAAAGAAATAGAAAATAAAAATTTTATAAATTGAAAGTGCAATATGCAAAAAGTTCAAAATTTAGGGATCTAAATGGTAAAAAGTGTGCAAGTGAAGAAATTGGGAATCACAAGTGTATGTACATAAATAGTGCACATGCGTCTCAATAGGAGCATGATGAAATTTTCAGGATTATACAAGTGTTGGACGTTATCCATGCGTCTAAACAGTTGTAATACATCTATGAAAATTACAAGTGTTGGACGTTTGATTCATTCCCATGCGTCTAGACATTTGTAATACATCTGAAAATTTCAAGTATTGGGCGTTTGTGATAATCCCATACGTCTAAATAGTGTTTCTGTGTTAGACGTTTGTCATGTCTCATACGTCTAAATAGTATCAAATTTCAAATGTTAGACGTTTCACAAAGTCCATGCGACTGAACAGTGCAAAAGCGCCAAAACAGTGCTTATGCGTCTGAACAGTTCTCATGCGTCTGAATTAAAACGCACAACAGTGCCATACGTCTAACAAAATAAGTGAATTCTAGGTTTTCATACGCTCAAACAGGGACTATACGTCCGAACAGGGCTCATACGCCTAAAATTTCACTTATATATTTTGAACACTTATGCGTATTTTTCATTCACACTTCAAAATCTCACAACCAAAACCCTCGAACTGCGACTGTCAAGCATCAACATATCCGTATTTCATCTGAAATCGAATCAAATCTTTGAGTATACATTGTATCTGAATATATAAACGTAAGTTTGTGATTCAAAATATAAATTTTGGGTTAAATCAATGGTTTGTCATAGACGGTTGAATGCTATTTGGGCGTTCGAACACAATATAATCCAAGTTTAATCTGATCAAATGAGTATCATATCAAAAAATTGATACTGGATTATTGATAAGAATATATTTTCGAGTCTATTGATATATTGTTTTGATCTTAAAGTGAAAATTTTTGTGGATGATTAAATCTGTCGACTCTACATAGTCGAAGAAGAAGAAGATGAACAGACAGTAAATTTTAACAAAAATAAATAAAAATTAAAATAAATCAAAATTGAAATGTTAAATAATAAACTCAAAATGAATAAAGATTAATATTTTACAAATTGAAATCTTAATTCAAAAGTAAAAATAAAAAGGTCAAAATCAAAAGTCATATGTAGAAATAAATTTCATTAATCAATATTCAATGTTCTCATAATACTTTTGTTGTGTTTTGCAGATGGCAGAATTAAAATTTGAGCCAAAGCATAATATAGCTGCTTTCTTAGATGATGAAAACAGAGAAACTACTGGATATGAAGATATTATCAGATTTTTACTCAGAACAAAATATGTGTATGCCATGTGTGCAAGGCCCATTATAAATGGAAGAATGATTAAAAAATTCTGGAGAACTGCTCAAGTTGAAAGAGATGATCAAGGAAACAAATTTTTAAGAGCCTTAATTACATCATAAAGAATGCTTGAAGTTTCTAAAGAAGCAATTAGACAAGCTCTAAGAATGGGTGATAATGATCCTGAAGATTTATAAGAATATACATTTAATGAATGTAGAGAAGTTTTTATACAGATGGGTCATCCAGATCATTTCCTTAAGAAGCAATTTTTCAGAGCTCGTGTATTTAAGCATTGGAACCTTTTATGCTATATCTTTCAACATGCATGTCAAAAACAAGTGCGGGTTGGGATTCATTCCCTGTAGACATTGCATCACCATTTATAGCCTTATCCACAAATAGAAGATTTAATATGTCTAAGTGGATAATGAATGAATTTATTTTTAATCTGGAAAGAGGAGTAAGGCATAAGTATCTGATGTACCCAAGATTTCTTCAACTTCTCATCAATGATGCAAACCCAGATCTGTATGCTCAAGAAGTTATTGGTGAACAGATTCAGTTAGAGCACATGTCAGAGATTGTTTACAAAAGACTGGCAATGATCACTGGTGCTCAAAACATTCCAGTTTTTGATTATATCAGGAATGTATCAATGGATGAAGTTGATATTATTCAGCCACACTTCCATCTAACTGAAGAAGAACCAATAGATCCAAATGATCTGATTGAAGATATAGAAGTTGATGAAGAAAGTGATGATGATGTGTCTGAAATTTCATCAAGTGAAGAAAGTGATGATGATGATGATGGTAATGATGATGCCACTGAGGCAAATCAAGAAGGAAATGAAGAAAGAAATGCAGAAGATACTACAAATCAGACACAACCTATGATTGAAGAAAATGTTGAGGAAGATGTACAAGAAAGAAATTCTCAAAATCAAACATTTGATTCTGACTTTATCAATGATATTTCATTCAATCTAGTATTTGAAATTGATACAAATGAAGGAGCAGAAGAAATCCCTGTTAGTATGTCACACAATGTGTCTATACAAACAGAGGAAATAGTTGAAGTTGATGAGATTGAAAGATTGAAAGAAGAAAATTTAAACAAAGAAAAAGAGATTGAAGAGTTGAAAGTTGAAAATGAAAGAATGAAAGAGATAATCAGATCTTGTGAAAAAGAAATTCAAAAACTCAAAGATGAAAATTTAAGTTGTCCGAAGAAAATGTGTTAAAAGATGAAAAGATTGTTAGTTTTGCCAAAGAGAAAGAAGATGTGATAAAGAACTTTAAAGTTATGATTAAAGATTATGATAGTCTTGAGGAGAAATTCAAGAAGTTATGTGAAGAAAATGAAAATCTCAAAGCTGAATTGATAAAGGAAAGAGAAGCTCAGAAATCTATATCACCAGTACATGCGATTAGTACTGAGATGCAGGTTGAAGAAAATCTTGAGCAAAGAAAAGGCAAAAGGAAAGTGAATGAGTTAGAAGATATTTATCAAACTGAATCCTCTTTTAAGCTTCAAAGAACTGAAGAATTGGTTGAAGAGCAAAATGTTCAAGAACAGATTGATGCTTTAGATGATATTGAAGAAATATACAATGATAATTGGTATGATGAAGTTCTTGATAATGAAGATATTGATGAAGCTAAATTTGTGTCACATTTCTCTTCACAAGAACATATACAAGAACAAGATGAAGTACCATAAGATTTTGAAGAAAAATATAATTATCTTGTGAACATTAAATAAAATCGAGTATATTTGGATGGACTGAGTGTTTCTTAGAACAATGATGAGTAGGAGAAATGTATCTATGCAAAGTCAGTTGCTTCAATAGATCCAAATGAGATAGTGGTTGAGCATGGTGAATGGATAAGAACAAAATAAGTAATAAATGTAAAAGAACTATCTAGTTCTGAGCTGGACCATCCTGATCCAGATGATATCAGTATTCCTGCTCTTACATCATGGTTGCAAGCTAGAAATTACCCTTCGAGGAAGCTAAAGAGATTACAATCTGTATCTCTGAGAAATCTTGTCAGAAGATTTCAAGAAACTAAGAAACAAATGAAGAAGATGATAGTGCTTCATAGAGATAACCCTCAGTATCTTGAAATAACAAAAAGAACTAGAATGTTAAAGCCTCAAGAGATAAAACAAATGTCAAGATTTGATGATGCTCATGCTCATAGAAAAGAATTGATAGAAATGTTTGCTGATCCAGAAAGACAAACTTATAAAGCATCAACTGAACAAAGGCATATTCTTGATAGTTCAAGAACAACCGGAGACTTGATAAGAAAATATTGCAAAAAGGACAATGAGTTGCTAAACTGTTAAATGCTATGATTGCTCTAGATTTTACCAACCAAGTAACGATCATTGCATGGAAGTATGATGAAGTGTTTGATGCCTTTTTGATAAAGAGAGTAAATGATGTATGTGATGTTTATCATTTTTACTCCAGTATCATAAAACTTCTTGTGCAAGATTTAAAAGAGCTGAATAGATTACCTCTCATCAATCCTACTGATTCAAAGCGTGGGAAGATGTTTGTAGAATTATTAAGAAGAGGATTGGATAGATCAAGTAATTTTGTTAACACAAGATGTGATCAAGAGGACAAAGAGTATTTTGTTACTCTAAAGAAAAACAAGAAGCTTAAGGGAGTCCAATGAGAAGAAGAACATTCTTTCATAGAATTTTGTGATAAATATTTTGAAAAAGTTACAACTCCTGGACTGAAAGTGATTGAAGGTAATCAAAACTCAAAGCCAATTCTCAGATGGTTTTATAACACTGAGACATTTGAGCTGATGTTAGTCCGAAATCTAGAAAGATGGGATGAGGATATGATTACTTCATTTGGAGTTTTTGAACTAAAACTGTTACATCCAAGTTATATTTCATTTTTGTCAGCACAAAATTTTGAGAAAGTATCTCCTGAAGTGGCTGAGCAAGACAAGAAATATTTCATTTATATTATCAATGTGATGAATGCTGCCATGGAAAGAATATCTTTGAGAAAAGCTCTCGTATGCCAACATTGTCAAGAAAGATATTAAAGATATTGAATTCATGAGAATATCAAGGAAAGGGGTATTAGAAGTGTACTCAAAGGAAATTAACAAACCTATTGAGTTATATGCTAACATTGATATTTCATGTCTTTCAAAAGATACATTGGAGAGAATGGACAAGATGGATATTAAAACAAATGAAGCTAAACCAGAACAAGGCATTCTTGCAAATAAATTCAAGTCTGCAATATCAAAAGCTTTGAAAGAATTAGATATGTACAAACAGAAGCCGATGTTCAAAGTCAAAGAAGAACCAGAAGATTATTTGAATGATGAAGTCAAGACTGAAGATAAAATTGAAGATAAAGTTAGAAGTCAAAGCTTGAAGAGTTTGAAGACTGAAGACCATGTCAATCTTAGGGGGAGTATTGTTAAGTGCTCTAAAAAAGATTAACATGTCTTTATTTGTCTTTTGATAGTTTGTAATAGTATAGGGACTATTTTTGTAATTTGTTAGTTCCTTTACTTTTTGTTTTTAGTATAAATAGTTTAGATTTGCAGGTAGATAAAAACGGATACACAAGATCTTCGAATCTGCTTTCATACTTGTAATTGTCTTAGCTTGATATTAATGAAAACTTGAATTTTATTGATATCTTGTTTTGATTTGATTACTTTGTGTGAATTTCATTGAATTGTGTTACAAATCATCACACATTTATTCATTTGATCCTATCAATTTCAGAGTCGTGCACCTTCGTACATTTTGCTTGCAAGCCATTATTTACTTTCAATTTCATTAATGCATGCATTCTTTCTTTACGTTTCTCTTTTCATTATCTTCCACTTTACGTTACATAATACTTTATCATTTCATTCATCAACATTCAACGGAGTTATGGAAAATAAACATACATAACAAGGAACATAACATAATCATACAAGGCATCATCATACATATCACATCATCATGCATACAACATCACAAAATCATCATCATACATAACCTTAAAAGTAAACTTATCACCCTCGGGAATCCCTCAAGTCAAAGCCTATATTTCACTTTTTCCCAAAAATCTCTGAAAATTTTCTAAGTCCTAGGCGCATGAGCACTATGCAGGCGCATGGCCTTCTAGGTGTATGGGGAACCCTTAGGCGCATGGGAACTTTAGGGGCATGAGCACTATCAGGATGCACGGGCAACACTAAGTCATTCTCGGTAATACTCTAGGCGCAATGGGCACTATGCAGGCACATGGGTGCCTAGGCGCATGGGCTTTCTAGGTGTCTAGACACTTAGCCAAATTAAGCCTTTTCTAGGCGCATGACTACTATTTGGGCGCATGAACTTTGGGTGCATGGGGACACTTAGACAGTTTATATCGTTGGGCGCATGGGCCATTATTTATGCTCATGGGTAGTCTAAATCCCACTTAAACAACATAATTTAGTCCCCGATCATCATCTAACATGTTCAAAGCTTAATTCATGCATTCTAAGCCTTAGAATCACATTCCTAACATCATCATAATCATAAACACACATAAATCAAACCCCACCCGCAAACACATTCAGACACATACATACACATACATACGGGTGAAAAACACATTTTATAAAAAATGTTCATACGTGCGCATGGGCCACTTTTTAGGTGCATGAGCAGTTTAAATCACACTTAAACAACATAATTCAGTCCCTAATCATCATCTTACAAGATATCTTTTTAGAAAATGACTAAACTACCCCTGACCTATACATTAGAACAAGTCTAAGTCTTCATGAACATTTCGTTTGTTCATCCGCATTAATAAATGTAGATGAGTTGGACTTGATGAGCATTTCTTCTTTTGTTTTCTGCATTAGTAGTTTGGTCATCCGTGTTGAGTAATGCGGATGAACAAATACTTAAGTGCATTTGTTGTCCTGCTTTCTGCATTTGCAAATGAGGATGAGCAAAACTTGTCTGCATATCTTTTAGGCTATGTGCATTTGTTAATGTAGAAGAACAAACACTTGTCAGCATTTGTTCTATGTCTTCCGCATGTACAAATACGGTTAGCCAATACTTGTTCTTCTTAGCAGATTCTTCATCCGTATTAGTTCTTGGAAATATGGGATTTCTAGCAGAACAACCATCAACTCACCAATTGGATTGGCATGTATGATCCTTTCTGGGTCCAACAATACTCCCTTTAAGGATTATATAGCGTATGTTCTTCAACAGTTTGGTGGTGGTTGAGGTTGTGAGGATTCTGCTGGGTTTTTCTTGAGATGGATCCAAAATGGCCTTTATCATGTTGACAAAGTCATTTGCATCTGACATCCTCTCTTTTTTTAGCACGTGAATCTTCATCTGACTCATAGTGTAGATGGCATGTAAGGGTAGTTTCTTGAGAGGATCTGGTTCCTATATGGATATAGTAGACAACCCATCCCTATGTATCAACAAAGCTCCATCCACATCAATCTCTAGCTTCACAATGTTTCCCAGTTGCAGAGGAGTCTTTTTTCTTTCTCTTTTCTCTTTTGGCAATGATTTGATCATATGTCATTTTCAATATTTTAATGCAATTTAAGAAGTGCATGTCTTCTTCTCCTAACTTGTTTGTTATTTCTCTGAAGTGTCTGCTGTAGATGTAATGGATGTATGATTCATCAAGTAGCCTCACCTCATATCCACTCAATAGTCTAATTTCTGCACCTTCCTTTCCTCCTTATTTTCTTTTAATTACTATCTCATAAGTCTTTTCATCATAATAAACATTAGAAGTTGGAGTGGAGGAATGAGTGCCACACACCATCTTTCTTTTTAAAATCTCAGTTGGTTTCACTTTTAACTCTAGAAACATAACTTCTTTTGCTTGTTTAGTCCTTTTCTTTTCAAGTGGGTTGATAAAGGATCTATCTTTCCTCACACAGATAGCCTTCAGAGATTTGAAGTTGTCAGTTTTTTGAACGTTCTGAGTTTCTCTCAAACTCATACCCGCTGAGCATAGCCTTATGATTTATTAGTTCCAAAATGGCTTGTTCCTTCAAGTCATGAATCTCTAGGGCATTTACAAAAGCAAAGTACTCTGTAAAGAATTGCACTAGCCCTGTGATCCTTTTGTCCATAAACATATTCCAGCCACTGTCATACTTCCAAGCAATAATCTTCTGATCAATCTTACCTTTGGGAGTAAACACACCTTTAATCATCTTTGTAGTGGTTAGACCTTCTTGAAGATTCAATTGTGAACACTCTATAAACAACTTAGGATATCTGTAAAAAACAGGTGCCAAAGAGTCATTTTCTGTATGGGTGAGCTGCAAGTCTTGAGCTGACACTCTGATTCTAGGCTTGTTAGTGATAATCTCTTCTTCGAGTGTCTAGGATGGCAGTTTTAGGGAATTGGTCTTCATGTTTCCAAGCTTTCTATTTGTGAACCCTTGACTAGAGAGATAATCCTTCATTTCCCTGTCAGACATGTTATAGGGATCAGGATATAATGAATGAGGAGTAGATGTTTGCTTTTTCATGGATGATAATCTGGGCACAGAAGCTTTGGGAGAAAGAGTCTTCTCATTCTTAGTCTCAAACATGGGGTCCAACAGCTTGTTTAATTTCTCTTCTTCTGCCTTCATTCCCTCATAGGTCATACCAAATACTTAATCTAGGTTTTATCCATGATTGATTAGGAACACGACTTTAACCATTATATCATTAGTTTGTGCCTTTTCAACCATTTCTTTAGTATATTTTTCCTCCTCCATAGGGCTATCAACTGCTATTGGTTCATCAACCACATAGCCACCCTCAATTTCTCCTTCTTCAAGGTCTACAAAGTCAACCTTCTTTTTAGTTGAGCTTCAGCATGTTCATGTTCTTCTAAAAATTCAGCAATGGCTGCAAGGCTTCTAGGATCATCCTTTCTACTTCTCTTGCTTGGTTCTTCTTTAACTATTGGCCTTTTTCCATTAGCCTTCTCTCTTAAGTACTTCCTCCTCTTGGTATATGTTTGCATTGATGGACCGAAAGAGGTTTTAGGCTGTTCAGCTTCTTAAGGCAATTTTTTGGCCTTTGATTATTCTAGTTCATGAATGGCCGCAGAAAATTCTTCTTTCTCTTGTTGTTCTTCACAAAGTCTTTTAATCAGCTCTTTTTGTTCTTAGTGAGTGATACAGCACGCACTAGTTGCATGATCAATTCTTTCTCAAGAGGGATAGGAGATTGAGGAATAAAAACTATAGGTTCAGCAACAGTCCTCTGCTCAACTATGAAGTCCCAAAAGTGATCATCAGTGATAAATCTTCAGCTACGAAGCTATCCAGAGCTTTAATCATATCACTGAATTCTGCCTCTTCAATGTGCATATTAGTTGTTTTCTCTAAAAAGCTACCATTTCCAAGGTAGAGTCATCATGCTTTGTCTTGCTTGTTTCTTCACCCTTTTCTGTTTTAGAGAATCTTATCCGTTTAGCAGGAGGAGACTCATCACTACTATCTCCTGATGAGCTCTCAAAAATAGCTTCTTTCTCACTAACACTAGTTCTTTTCTCATTATCTTTTCTCACATCTGCTTCAGCTTCTCTTTTGATTTCAACTAGCATTTCCAGCTTAGATATTCTTTTGTTTAGGCTTTTAATCTGGTTCTGAAAGTTGATAATGATATTAGCCTATTCTTCAATCAATTCTTCTTGCTCTTCTATAACAATTGTCTGAATGGATAAAGTGTCCACATGACCACTTATCTCACCTATGGATTGTTAAAGAGCAACTTTTAATTTTTCAATCTCATTTTATTTTTTTTCTTTTCTGCCTCATATTTTTCTTTCATCTCTTTCAACTCATTCTCCTTCTCATCAAGCTCTAAAAGTCTTTCTTCAATAATGCTAGATCTTCTATTGAGTAATCTTTCCATCTTGGTTACCTTTATGCATAAGTTTTGAAATTAACCCATCCTTCTCATCTGGTTTGTTCACTCTAGATTCTGCATAGCTTTTTGATTGAGCAGCCTCCGAAGTAACTCTCTTTACCGGCACTTGGCTTGGAAGATCGTCCTCATCAGATGATGATTTGGATTTCTTTGAAGAGCTAGAAGAATCACCAAACTCATCAAGCTCGGTAGTAATGGGAGATATTTGAGCAGGTAATATAGGTTAATGATGGATTGGAGATATATGTGGAGAAGTGATAGGTTGTGCTTGAAGTGATGGGATTAGTGATCTGTGAGGTGATGGTAATGGTGCTCTTGGGGAGATGGTATTGGTGAGGGTACAAATGTTGATGCCGTATCAACATCATGAATACGAGGTTTTGTGTGAAGATCACCCCCTACTCCACTTGGGGCGACACTGACCTTTGACCTTCATCTCTTTCTCCAACATGCTCATCAGCAGTTTGCTGATCATGAGCAGTTGGTTCTTCTTCTTGAATTGGCTCATCAGTAGGAGCATCATGTTCTTCAATTTGTTCTTCAAGATTGATTAGTTGAATCATCCATGGTAATAAAGGAGAATGGGTTCCACTATTTAAGTTTCTTTGATATCTCTTTTTGGTGTACTTGTAGGACTTGGTATCATAATGAAAGATAGCCAAAACAAGACCTTCAGGTACAATGTCAGGGAATGCTTCATTGATGAGACATTGTAGGAACCTTGGGTACATCAGGAACATGTGTCTTCTTCCTTCCTGAATGTTAGAGACTATACCATTGAACACATAGGCAGACATGTTAAATGGCCTATTGGTGCATAAAGCACATATAGCTCATGATGTGATCATTGGAATATCATTCTATCCTGTCTTCCTGTATGACAAACAATATTGATAAAGGTAAATCAGGAACCTCCATTATAAGTGCACCAGTCACTTTACTATCTGCTTGCCTGCATATCCTCCTTCATAACCATGTTGGGAAAGAAGGTAGTAATTTCATCATCTTCAAGCTCAAGTGGTGTGTTTGCATCATTACCAATCTATACACACTGTCTCATAGTTTGTTTAGTGATGTTCAAAGAATCGTCATCATTATATCTTCCAGAAAAAGTCTTCTCACCATCTACATCTGTCACTACAACAGTACTCCAGAAAGACCTTATGAATCTCTCATAAATAACAGGTGTAACTGTGATGGCATGAGCTACTCCTGTAGTAGAAATGAATCTGATCACATCTCTAAGACCTTTTGTCTTAGGTACATCAGGGTCAAGATAACCACTGACATTGTGGAGCTTGCTCCATGTAAGATTAGCCATGTACCCTGCATTAACTTTTGAACCTAATCAAAATTTTATGTTTCTGTTTTGTTTTTTCTTCTTATGAAGAACTGTCTTTGGTTGAATTATCTTATGAAGTTGCTGACTATTGTTGGGGTTATCAATTCTTGCTTCGATTGACGTGTATGTCAGATGTGATACAAGTTCAACATAGTTTGACTGATCTTGGACTTCTTATGCTTCCAAGAATCTGCATAAGTTGAGATACTATGGTGTAACTTCTGTAACAACATAGACATTTTCTTTTTGATTTGTTTTGAAGTTTTAGGAAAGTAATTTAAGATAGTAAATATCTATACAAACATAATCAAAAATTTTAAACTACTCCCTCTAAAGTTTATATCCACATCTGGATAGAAAATTTAAAGATTTCAAAAATTTTGAATATAAATTAATATTGATTATTAATAATGAAGAGAAGTATATCTTTTGTTGGGATCATATCAATCTTACATTACGCATGTGCATCCTTTATGATAAAATGGATATATTTATGAACTTGTTGATTGAAGGTATGTTTGTCCTCTAAAACTCATACCAGGTTGATATTTTAATGCATGTGATATTTATCATGTTTTGGTTGATTTAATTATTCAACATGTACCTCACACACAAAAGCATGGAATGATCAACCATCCTTATGTAAGGCATGGTAGAACTTTTTCACAACTTTCTTGACCAGGTTAGTTAAGTTATGAGATCTCATTTTTATTGATCCTCATTGGGATTCTATTACTTTAATCCTTTTCATGATGATTCATATTGGGATTTTTTTCACTTCACTTTGGAAGGTGATCCGTGATTGGATTATTTTGTTCACTCACATGGAATGTTTTGTTTTTGTAGATTTATCCAATTTGGATGCATTCCTCATTGGGAATCTTTTGGATCAGTACATCTGCACTCTATGCTTGTTTCATTAGGTCTTTATTGAGCAAAACAGAGATGAATATTGATGTAGGTGAAAGAGATTCATAAAGTATCATTCCCTGGTGTGTCTAGGTACTACACACACATTCACTTTGATAAGCTAATATGTAACAGTAATCAAAGCTGAGAGTTTCACCATTGAATAAGACTTTAATTCATCACAGTATGTATCTTCTTTTCCAAGTTGTGCCTACCAACATATCTGGTAAGTCATGATAGTCTTCCAAATTCTAAAATTAAGCACAGTGAATGATATAACGACTATAATTATATCATTTCCCATATATTCTTTCCATCATTATAATTTACTTGTTTTTGTGATTCTCTGATGTTTTTAAATTGTTTTTGATGTTTTGATTGGTTTTACTCAAGGTAGTGAGAATTGCTACAATTCAAAAAGCAAGAAGTATGGCAACTAGTGGATGTGATCAACTCACTGGTAAGTCATGACAGTCTTATTTTGACGTGATCAACTAACTCACTCAAGCACACTATGTAAAATATTTTTTGACTTCTATATTTGCATATCATATTCCCTTTGTTTTGTGTAATCAAAGACCTGGGATTATGAATACCTTGGTGTACCTCTGTACCAAACTGTTGTATATAGTATGATCCTTATTAACATTCTGTTTTGTGTAAACAAAGACCTGGGTTAAAGGCACCTCTGTTTTACTTAAGTAAAGTCCTAGTGACCTGATGATGATCATTTCTAAGCTCTCAAAAGAATTCATTGTGATCAATTGTATATTATCTAAAGAGCTTCAGCAACAAAGCATTAATGAGACATCAAACTTGTCTGAAGATAGAATTTATAACTTAATGTACATAGTTTCTAATAGTGGAAAATTGATGAATTGACTCACAAAAGGAGGATAAATGCTAATGTGAATTGAATGTGGAGCCCATAATAGTTAACTATAATAAACACTAAAACATGATAAACAACATGCCTAGTTGATACAATACTCTTGTTTGAATTTAAGTCGTCCAACATACTTGCAATCAGGACTAGAATTAGATCATACTTCATCAAACAAATCTAATAGGAAGAAGTTTAGTGCCATAGTATGATCCCATTATATGTGTTTATATGGTTATATATAATAATTCTTTTATTTTGTTTTGTTTCTTTTTAACTTTGGGTGTTTTATAACTTTAGGAGTGTCATGTGCCATTCATGCTAATATTTTCATAAATTTATGATGAATGCTACATCTTATTATTAATCACAAATTTAGGGGGGGTAGTTAATGCATGAAAAACAATAACATCTTGTTGGAACAAAAGAACCAATGAGCCGGATCAGAAAAACCTTTAAGTCCCACAGACGTCACAACAACTGTTGTAGTCCACAACAGCTGAAGACAACAACTGATTACAAAGTCTGAAGACACAAGTGCTGAAGACAAAGTCTGAAGACACAAGAGCTGAAGACAAAGTCTAAAGACCCAAGAGCTGGAGACAAAGTCTGAAGACACAAGTGCTGAAGACAAAGTCTGAAGACAGAAGTGCTGAAGACAAAGTCTGAAGACACAAGTGCTGAAGACACAAGTGCTCAAGACAAAGTCTGAAGACACAAGTGCTGAACACAAAGTCTGAAGACACAAGTGCTGAAGACAAAGTCTAAAGACAAGTGCTCAAGACAAAGTCTGAAGACAAGTGCTGAAGACAAGTACTGAAGACCAAGTATCAGACGTTGTCACAACAGCTGAAGAGGTCTTCTTCAGTAGTTGTCACGGTTTTCTTTCAGTAGTTTTATATTTTCCCTTTTCAATAGTTTTGTAATCAGTAGTTTTATATTTTTTACTTAGCACTCTCTGATATGTTCTTAGTAGTTGTGAACATTTCAGTAGTTTGTTAAGTGTTAGTTATTTTTGTAAAAAATCTGCCAGATGTCACTATCCCGTGATATCAGCAGTGATTGCACTCTATATAAGGAGTGTCAACCTAATTGTAATCGGTGAATGATTAAGCAGAAACATTTGATATTATTGAAACATTCCTTTTCACAGAAATATATTCTCTCGTTACAACCGTATTTGTTCTTAATGCATACGAATATCAAATTCTTGCTATAATTTGTCTAATTATTGTTCTTATTCCGCTGCGTTACACTCTAATCCATCAAACTTGAGATTACTGATCCTGTCAAATGGTATCAGAGCTGGTTAATCATTGATTGATCTAATAATTGATCATTGAAACTGCTATCCAAGATCCAAGTTTGATTGAATTAACATTTTTGCAAGAAACGGTTATAGAGATTGAATTTTCTGTGTTTTTGGTCATTCATTCTGAGATTTATTCTTGGTTTTCATTGAGTCTGTTGTGGTCTGTGTAAAATCATTTAAAAGCTTGAATTAAATTGTATTTGGACCTAAAATGACTACTCCTTCCAATGATCCTCACAATACTGGTTCCTCAACCAAGCCTCCAATGCTGGTTAGGAGTGAGTATAACATATGGCAACGACGAATGCTCCATCACCTGTCTGTTAACAGCTCAGGTTGTTGGACATCAGTGGTACATGGTCCACAGAAGCCTATGGTGAATAACCCGGAAACCAATCAAATGGTTCCGAAGAGGAGGGAGCAATACTCAGATGAGGATAAGAAGTTGTTTGAGATTGATGCAAAAGCCCATGGAATTCTGGCCATGGCACTGGACAATGAAACCTATTCTGGGCTAATGCACTATGAAACTGCCCATGACCTCTGGAATGCCTTGAAAGAACAATTTGGAGGAACAGATGAGGTCTTGGCAAATAATAGAGAAATCCTTTCCGAACAATATGAGACATTCTCTCATAGGAAGGGTGAGACACTGACTCAACAGTTTGAGCGGTTCTCTTGTTTGATCTCTAAATTAAAAATGGTTAAACATGAGTACACCAATAGCCAGATGAATAACAGATTTCTCAGATCACTGCCTGAGAGATGGGACACATATACTATTGTCCTACGCTCCAGTGCAAATTTGGACAAACTATCTCTCACCCAACTCCATGGGAAATTGCTCACATTTGAGAGAGAGATAGAACAGAAACGAAAACTGTCATCATCTGGAAAGCTCACTGATGACTTTGTACCAGGAAACACTGCCTTGGTAAGTCATGAGTCAGAGTATGCAGGATCAGAATGCCACTATGATGAGCATATTGATTCACCTCAAACAATTCTAATCATGCCTTTGTGAGTGTTGATTGTCATTCTGGTAATAATAGTGACAATCTATGCTTTATCATGGATGATTTGAAGGGCATTGCTGAAGATGATTTAGAAGAGATGGATATTTTCAGCCAAATGGCCTTGATCAATATCAGATCTCAGAAATTCTACAAGAGAACTGGCAGGAAATTTCCTGGACTCTCTGACAAAACCAAAGTCGGTTTTGACAAGAGCAAGTTGAAGTGTCTCAAATGCCACAGGCTTGGACACTTTGCAAGAGAGTGTAGATCAACTGGATCTAACACCTCTGCACCCTTTTTGACTTTTCCAAATAACAATTCACAATCCAAAGGGCAACATTCTGCTGGTTCTAGTCATTCATCACACCCTCAATCTCCTGCATATTTTGTTCCTCAGGGTCAAATGCCATATCCTTATTCCTGTTATTATATGCCACGGTCAAATCAAGTTCAAGCTCCTATAGTACCAAAACCTCATGCACTACCAGAACCTCAACCATCTCCATCTCAATCACAACCTCATCACAACTTCTTCACACCTGGAGTCGTTGACTAGAGTAGCTTACCTGATAACTTGTCTGGTCACACTGAGCAATACTATGCTGGTGCTAGTCAACATGGTGGTGAACACCCTTTTGGAAATCTTGCTCTCATGGCCCTGGAGTCTACTGAGGGTTCCTGCTCAAATGCATCATTTTCACAGGTAACTCAGGTATCTTCAGAGGCTAAAGCCAAGTTATGTTCTGAATCATGCATAGCTGCCTTTGTCTCTATTAGAGAGGCAAATGTAGCATTAATAAATCAAAAACATGAGTTTGAGAAAACCATTTCCAAAAGAGAGGCAAGTGAAAGCAATCTCCAAACCACATTATCATGTGAATCATTCTCTAATGATAATCTAAGATCAGAGAATGAAACCAGTGTTAAGATCTCAGCAAATAAATTGACTGATGGTCTAACTACTGAGACTCATATGAAGCTGAGTACGTCAGATGTTGTTCCTCAATGTACCCCAAGTAATGAAAGAGACCCAACATCTGAAAAGCATTTCAAATCAGTTGAAATACAAGGACTAACAACTGCTGAGGAATCCATCAATCGGTCTATTAGGACGGATGGAAAACAGTTGAATTACCAGTCTTCAGCTGTTACAAATCCTTTAGTACCTAGTACTGATAGGAGGAAAGTACTGAAGATCAGACCTTCAGTAGTTTCCACTTCAGCAGTAGAGATGTCCAAGATGAAGAATAAACCATGTGAAATTTGTGGATAATTCAATCATCTATCTGATGAATGTTAGTACAAAAAGGGTTTAAAACTCCAAAGGGATGAGCTCATTAAACTAGAAATAAACAAAATGAAAACTGAGTTTGAGACCAAGTTTGTACCACAATCATCTCAACCTGATAAACCCAAGGCCTTACCCAAATCCATTAAGAAGGATGCGGTTTATCAGAAGACAGCTGATATTGTTCCTCATGATAAACATAAGACTAAGTCTGTGAAATCTAAGAAGGAGGAAATGGTGAGTCACAGGAACTAATCAAAAACAAGCTCTGGAGTGTCAAATGAACTGAAAGCTCGAGCTTCAAATCAGACACAACTTGTTATGATGGTTGAGCATCTGTTGGGGAGAGTTAACCAACTTGAAGCCACTATGATCAAACCACTGAAAAGGAATTTCAGGTCCAAATCTATTTCAGCACCATCTCCATCTTCATAAGCTGTTAATCATGAGAAACCAGCTATGATTAAATATATGATAAAGTCAGTCCCAAAACCAAAAAGGTTTGGGTCTCCAAAGCCAACTAGTTTCTTATGATTGTGCAGGGTTCTTCAGCATGCCAAAGAAGCATCTGGTATGTGGACAGTGGAGGATCCATGCACATGACTAGGAGCGGCTCTCTTCTTCATGATTACTCTCAAGGAAAGAAGGGATTTGTCTCATTTGGAAATGATGCTAAAGGTTACATCATTGGAAAGGGATTTGTGTCTAATGGAGATATTAGATTTGATGATGTCAACCATGTGGAGAATCTCAAATACAATCTGTTGAGTGTCAGTCAGATGTGTGACAAAGGACATGTTGCTCTTTTCACAAGCCAGAACTGTAGGGATTCTATCTTCCAAGGTTCTGAGCTTGATTGACAAAGCACTGGATGATAATACTCTCCTGAAGGCCAACAGGATAGGAAGAGTATATGCCTTGGATTTGTCAAAGAAAATCGAGTTAAAAGGCCATCCATGCTTGTTCTCCAAGGCCTCTCTCCAAGAATCTAAACTGTGGCATAGAAGGCTCGGTCATGTTAATCTCAAAAACATGAATCAGCTGATCCACAAGAGTTTAGTGAGAGGTCTTCCAATAAAGGAGTTCTATTGTGATGAAATCTGAACTGCATGCTTAAAAGGGAAACAACACAAAGTTTCATTCCCACCCATACAACTACCGCACATGGATCTTGTTGGTCCTGTGAAGGTAATGAGTATGGCAAAGAAGAAATACTATCTGGTAATTATGGATGATTACTCTAGATATGTATGGACTTTCTTCTTGCATTCAAAGGATGAGGCTGCTCAGTCCATTATGAACTTTGTGTTACACGTTGAGAAGCAGTATTCCCTACCAGTTAAGTGTGTGAGGAGTGACAATGGTACTGAATTCAGAAACCACACTCTTGATGAGTTTTACTTGTCCAAGGGAATCAAGAGGCAGTATAGCATCCCAAGGACTCCAGAGCAAAATGGAGTAGTGGAGAGAAAGAACAGGACCCTCATTGAAGCTGCAAGGTCCATGTTGGCTGATTCTGGTCTGCCACTGACCTTTTGGGCTGAAGCTGTCAATACAGCCTGCTATGTACAGAATAGAGCCTTAGTAAATCAGAGGTTGATGAAAACTCCTTATGAAGTTTTACATCATTTGGCCCCTTTGGTTTTATTCTTTAGAGCATTTGGGTGTCCCTGTTACATTCTCAACACAAAGGATCAACTCCAAAAGTTTGATTCTAAGGTGGATGCAGGGTATTTTGTTGGGTATTTATCCACTTGCAAGGCTTACAGAGTATTCAACTGTCGGACAAAGATAGTTGAAGAAACCTTGCATGTGAAGTTCAATGAATCCCCTAAGGATACAATTCGACAAAACCCTGTGGAGTTGTTTGATCTGGACGACTGCAATATGTTCCTTATCAACCGCCTACTGTTGCAGATCATATGAATCCATCATCTTCTGTAGCTAGTCATCCATATGGTGTTACTGATGATGATGATGATATCAGTAATCACCTTTTCAAGTTTGGTGATCAACTGCCTGATTCAGCTAGACCTGATGTTCCTGTAGCTCCAGTAGCACAATCCACAACAAATGCTGATGAGATTTCTACAACTTCAACTTCCTTTGAATTACCATCTACTGATTGGTTTCAAGGAAATGCTTCACCATCACCATCTGTTGCTGCTCAGCCTACTACAAACACTTGCACAGATCTTATTGTGTACCAAGATCTGAAGAATCACCCAATGTCTCAAATCATTGGTCATGTCAATGCTGGAGTTTCAACCAGAAGTCAATTGTCCAATTTCTGCTTCTATGCTGTCTTCATCAGTCAGCTAGAGCCAAAGAATTATCATGTTGCACTTAGAGACAATGGCTGGGTTGAAGCAATGCAGCTTGAGCTTCTTCAGTTCAAGAAACAGCAAGTGTGGGAACTGGTTCCTCTACCTCCAGGTAAGTGTGCAATAGGCACTAAATGGGTGTTTAGGAACAAAACTAATGAAAATGGGCTTATTGTTAAGAACAAGGCCAGACTGGTTGTACACGGGTTTTCACAAGAGGAAGGTATTGATTATAATGAAACCTTTGCCCTGTAGCCAGACTGGAAGCAATTCGATTGTTTTTAGCTTCTGCTGCTTATCATAACCTTAAAGTTTTTCAAATGGATGTCAAAAGTGCATTTTTGTATGGGAAAATTAAAGAAGAGGTTTATGTATGTCAACCACCAGGTTTTGAGGACAATAAACATCCTAATTGGGGTATAAGCTTGATAAGGCTCTCTATGGGTTGAAACAAGCTCCTAGAGCCTGGTACGAGACATTATCAAACTTTCTTCTGGAAAATAATTTCACTAGAGGCTCCATAGATAAGACTTTATTCATTAAGAAAGCTGGGCAGCATAATCTACTTGTTCAAATTTATGTAGATGATATTATTTTTGCATCCTCTGATCCACAGTTGTGTGATGCCTTTACAAAGTTGATGCAACAGAAGTTTGAAATGAGTGCCATGGGAGAATTACAGTTCTTTCTCGGTTTGCAAATCAAACAAAAGGCTGATGTAATTTTCATTCATCAGTCCAAATACACAAAAGATCTTTTGGAAAAGTTTCATTTACAAAACTGTAAGCCTTGTTCTACTCCTATGTGCAACACCACACAACTTGATACAGATCAGAAAGGTAAAGTGGTTGATGAAACACTTTACAGATGTATGATTGGGTCCTTGATGTACTTAACAGCTTCTAGACCAGATATTATGTTTGCTACATGTGTTTGTGCTAGATTTCAGGCTGCACCTAAGGAGTCTCATTTGATTGCAATCAAGAGGATCTTTAGATATCTGTAAGGCACTCCATCTCTAGGTTTATGGTATTCTTCTAGACATTCTTATAAATTAGTTGCTTTTTCTGACAGTGACTATGCAAGGTGTAAGTTGACAAGAAAGTCCACTTCTGGAGGATGCCAATTCTTAGGCAACTGCTTGATTTCTTGGCAGAGTAAGAAGCAGACCTCAGTTGCTACATCAACTGCTGAAGCAGAGTACATTGCTGCTGCAAGCTGTACATCTCAGGTACTCTGGCTTCAAAACCAATTATTGGATTATGGCATAACAGAGACTAAGACCCCATTGTTAATGGACAGCTCTTCAGCTCTTTGTATTGTCAAGAATCCTGTCCAGCACTCTAGGACTAAACATATTGAAATCAAACACCATTTTATTAGAGATTGTTTTGAAAAAGGTCTGATTGATCCAAAATTTGTTCCTAGTGCTGATGAGCTTGCAGACATTTTTACTAAGCCCTTGGATAGCACAACTTTCCAAAACCTAGTGCTAAGGCTTGGTATGCTGCAGCTAGAATAAGTGACAACTACTAATGATCTCAGCTCACAAGTATTGATGATCATTAGTTTATTATTGTCATATATAAGTACTGAAGTTATCCTCCCTTCAGAAGTTTTTAAAACTAATGGAGCTTAAGTAACTTCTCAGTACTCAAGTACTTTATTTGTTAAAACAACTGATGTAGTTACAACAGCTGATGTAGTCACAACAGCTGATGTAGTCACAACAGCTGATGTAGCTACAACTACTGATGTCAGAATGCAGATAAGTACTCATGACCAATGAAACGTCTGAAACTCAGATCTAATTCTGATGAGTAAGTGTGGAGGTCAGACTGAAATAGCTGAAAAGCTATGAATTGAGGAAAACAGCTGATGAGAAATTTCCCTTCAGTCATTTATACAACTACTGTTTCATTAAAACAACTGAAGCCAAAACTATGTCTTCAGTAGATTACAACTACTGAAGACTAACACCAAGACTTCAGCCGTTTCAACGTCTGATGGTCAAAACCAAGTCTCCAATTGTTTTATAACAACTGTTGACAACACCACCACTGTCAGTCATTTTAAACCACTGAAGGTTAATACCACGTCATCAGTAGTTTCAAAAAGCTGATGACCACACCAAACCTTCAGTAGTTTTCTTTCAGCCTTTTCCTATCCCACCCTATAAATACCTATCTTCTCAAACGTTCCATTAGCCGTTCCTCTGACCTTCATACTTTCAAAAATGGCAACCATGAGCCTAAAACCACGACACAACTGCGTTGCATACCTTACCAAGTCGGCTTTCTGGAACAATTTGATAATGCCATTGACCTAATGGTGGATTCCCCATATCGCACAGCCTTTCTCTTGAATCCGACCATCTACCCTGAATCTCTCAGTCAATTCTGGTCAAATGTGTTTGTTCATACTGATGAGTCTACTGGCCAAACCTCTGTTCGGTCCCTCGTCAACCAGAAACCAGTGGTTGTTACTGCCGACATCATTCGTCAAGCATTACACTTACATGACTCACCACTGTGACTGAATACCCAAAGGGCACAATGGATATGTCCTTTATCAATAATGGGTATGAAGGTGATCTTCGGGCTACAACTATTCTGAAGAAACATTTCCATGATGCTGAAAAACTTATCTTTCACATGGTAAATGTATGCTTAGCTTCAAAGACATCCTCTTGGGATCAAATGTCATCCCAATGGCAACAGGTATTGTATTCTATTCTAGAACACCAACCACTAAATTTCTCTGAAATCGTGTTTCTAGAAATAAAGAACTTGGCTCAGAAACCTGCGCCAAACCGCTGGCTATTATATCCCAAGTTTCTGATGGCCATTATTTTAAATGAATTAAAATCTGATGGCCTTGTTGGCCTTGGAGTCCTTGCACCAGCTGTTTTGGCTGAGGTATACTCCAGGCACAACTCAGACCTCACT
This sequence comes from Flaveria trinervia, assembly GCA_025506515.1. Taxonomy (NCBI): domain Eukaryota; kingdom Viridiplantae; phylum Streptophyta; class Magnoliopsida; order Asterales; family Asteraceae; genus Flaveria; species Flaveria trinervia. The sequence continues at coordinate 33,833,701 of CM046446.1, forward strand.
CTCAAAGAAGCTGCCCGAATGCTAAAACCCAAGCAGAGGGAACCCACAGCTTCCACCACCAGATCCAGAGTCACACCAAACCAAAAACCAAACGCCCCAAAGCAGCTATTCAGGGAGATGAGTCCCCTGAAGATGCTCCTGTACCACCAAGGCAGGATATACTTGCTGGTTTAAACCCCCCAGCAGTATCAGAGACTCTACCAGCCAACACCGCATAGGCATCCCCTCAAAAGGATCCTGATGCAACCTTATCAGGGGCAACCACATCGCTGAGACCTCTCTCACTTGAGGAGGTTATCATTGAAGAGCATCCCTCTCCCTGGATGCAATCAGCTTCTGTCCCTTCTCCCCATGCAAATGCCCCCCAAAGTCAAACCGTTATAATTGCAAACATGCTGACTCAACTGCATGCTTCTCCTCCTCCCCAACAAACACCAACAAAGGGGAGAACCACAGCAATTGAGGAAGAGGATCAACATGCTTCTTACAACCCATAGCACCAGGGTTTAACTGTTCTATCTCCTGGTGTGGATATGTAGATACGAACATCTGGTGAGGCTGCCACCTCTTCTGAATCCGCACATGATCAGACTGAGGCTCGTAACATAGCTAAGACCTCACCAGAGGCAACAGCTGATGAAGGACATCGTCCTGAGGCAACAACTGAGAAAATCTATTGACCAAACGTTATACACATCAATGATTGGTTCTTTGATGTATCTTACTACATCTAGACCAGACATTATGTATGCTGTTTGTGTTTGTGCCAGGTATCAATCAGACCCAAAAGAATCACATTTAATTGCTGTCAAAAGAATATTCAGGTATCTCAAAGATAAACCAGCGTTAGGGCTTTCGTATCCTTACGAGGGTAACTTTGAATTACATGGATATACAGATAGTGATTATGGTGGTTGTTGTCAAGATAGAAAATCTTCTTCGGGTAGATGTCAATTTCTCAGTCCCATATTAGTCTCATGGCAATGTAAAAAACAAACAAATGTCTCTGTTTCAACTACAGAAGCTGAGTACATTGCTGCATCAGCGGGATGTTCTCAAATCCTCTCGTTGCAAAATGGGTTTAATTTTCTTAAAACACCTATTTACATTGATAAACTACAGCTATGTTCATTACAGCTAATCCTGTTCAACATTCAAAAACAAAACATATCAAAATTCGATATCATTTTCTCAGAGATAACTCTGAAAAGGGATTGATCATTTTGATTCAAATTGTAACAGAAAAACAGTTGGCAGATCTATTTACTAAAGCCTTCCTACGAGGACGGTTTGAGTACTTAGTAGGATCAGTTGGTCTTATTAATCATATGTGAACTCCCTAAGTTAACACACTATCATAAGTGATACTCTCAATGTTAATTGCCTATTATTTTTTTGTATGTGTGTGTTTTCTTTTTCTTAGAAAAACCAAATACAAAAACATGTATAACAAAATTAAAAAAATTAGAGTCTTTTTCTATTGTCAGTTCTTTGTTTTTGTTTTTAAAAGAATTTAGTTATGCAATATGTGTGAAATGATAGTACATTAGTGAGATCAGTTGCATATTTCACTCATTAATAAAGTCTAACATGATCAGATATGATGTGTAGACACTATCATGCTATTATACTGAAACAATAAATTCTTGTGATTACACTAAATATGTATTCATGTGAGTACTTTTGAGATGTTTTGATATATCAGATTGACTGTTTGTTAATTAACAACACTCACACATGATAGTGATGTAATTAATCATGAGATCTGTTACAAGCATCATTTCACTTCTTTGTTATGAGTCGTCATGACCTGAAGTGCTGAGATATCTAAGAATTGAAAAAGTAAGTGAGCTGATATTATGTCAAAAACACTGATTGTTTGTCCTTAGATCTTGTGTCCCCTTGCTGTGATGTCACTGACCTAGAACACACTTGATCAGGATTTATTCACTGTCTATGACTATCCATAAAGTTTTTTCTTTTAATATTCTGATCTTCATTGATACGATCTCACTGCACACATTAATTCTTGTAGATATTAGATTTTGATTCTGCTTTTATTTTGATTTTATGCATGTTTTCTGTGTGTGAAGGCAATGTCACAATAAGTTGTGTGATCTTATTATGCTACCTTAGGAAACTTATAAGTTGTTACAACTTAAAAGTTTAGGGGGAGTAATAAATGATAAAAAGTTTTTCTCAGAAAATCAAAATCAAAGAAAGTGAATTGAAAGGATGATGCTATATGTTCAAAGTTTATGTGAGTGTCATCATGAAACTTTTGAAAATGATAATATGAACCTATATAAAATTGCCAGTGGAAAAGCTTCACTCAAAGTTGAGAAATAGAGATTTGATTATGTTTTGAGACTAAAATGAAAGGAAAGAAAAGAAAGAAAAATTTCAAAGTTAAAGAAAATAAAAAAAATAAAAAAATTTGAATTTGTTGAAAACTAATTATTTGAAGTGTGGAAAATGTAAAAATTTCAAATTGAGGGTTTAAAATGAAAGTTTTGGATAATTCAAAATTATGCTTAAAATGTTTAAATATTAGTATGAAATATTACTAATATGTTTAAATAGTATGCACGTGAAGAAGAGTGAAAAACACCAAGTGTGACTCATGAAAGTCAACTCAATCAACTCATGCGCCTAAATAGTCTTCATACGTCTAAATAGGAGCATGGTGAAATTTCAGAAATTTATACAAGTGTTTGGGCGTTTTTCCTATTCCCATGCGCCTAAACAGTTGCAATAAGCATAAAGTTCAACCAAGTGTTTGGGCGTTTCATTAATCCCATACGCCTAAAGAGTAAATGTTTGATTTTATACAAGTGTTAGGCGTTTTGAATGTCATGCGTCTACACAGTGGGTGGTTGAAAGAAAAATGTTAGACGTTTCAAGAACCTCAGACGGCTGAACAGTGCTAAAGCACCTAAACAATGCTTATCTGTCTGTACAATGCTCATGCGACTGAATAGTTCTCATACTTCTAAGTCCATACGACCACAAAGTGTTCATGTGTCTCATTAATTTGTGAATTTTAGGGTTTCATATGCACAAACAATGCTAATGCATCTCACTTAATATAGATATAACACTTACACTTGTTTCTCATTTACACTCAAAAACTTCCTTTGAAAACAAAGTCTTTGAACTATCGACACTCGGTTTTCTTCAATCAAGCAAATAATTATTGTTTAAGGCAAATTGCTGCTAAATGTTAGATAGTATTTGAGTTAGTAAATGTAAGTTTGTGATTCAAATTAGTGAATTTTGAGTAAATCTTGATGATTCTCATAGACGTTCGTCTGCTATTTGGGCGTTCGAACCCTATGATAGTCAAAGTTAAACAAATAAAATTTAACGTCATATAAAATTGATCATAGATTGTTGATGTATATCAAATCCGAGTGATTTGATATATTGGTTGTGTATTAACATAAGAATGATGTTGAAAAGAAAATCCTCGGTCAAATTTCTTCGAAGGAAGAAGAAGATGAACAGTCATGAAAATTTAAAAAGAATAAATAAAAAAATTAAAAAATTAAAAGAAAGAGAAAATTAAAAAAATAAAAATAATAATTTTAATAAAATGTCGAAAAACTCAGAAATCAGAATGAATAAATTTTAAATTCAAAATAAATAATTCAAGTATGCCACAAAACTAAAATCACAAGAAAAACAAAATATAAAGTACAATTCAAAGTTGAATTTAATTTCAAAACATAAATTCTTCAATCTTTCAATGTTCTAATACTTGTGTTTTATTTTGCAGATGGCATCGTTAAAGTTCAAACCAAAACATAATGTTGCTGCATTTCTAGATGAAGAAAATAGAGAAGCAGTAGGTTATGAAGATATGATAAAATTTTTATTGAGAACTAAATATGTTAATGCAATGTGTGCACGGCCAATAATTAATAAAAGATTGATCAAGAAATTCTGGAGAACGGCTGAAGTTGAAAGAAATGAAGAAGGAAACAAAGTTGTAAGAGCATCATTACATCTAACAGAATGCTTGAAATCTCTGAACAAGCAATTAGAATTGCTCTTAAACTTTGAGAAAATGACCCTGAAGACTTATCCGAGTATACATTCAATGAATGTAGAGAAGTGTTTATGCAAATGGGTCATCCAGATCATTTCCCAAAGAAACAATTTTTCCGAGCAAGAGTGTACAAGCATTGGAAATTATTATGTTATATCTTTCAACAACGCATGTCTAAACGTAGTGCCGGTTGGGACTCATTACCTGTAGACATTGCATCTCCATTTATTACCTTAGCCACAAATAGAAGATTTAACATGGCTAAATGGATATTGAATGGTTTCATTTTCAATCTTGAAAGAGGAAGGAGACATAAATACTTAATTGTTGGACCAAAAGAACGAATGAGCCTGATTAGAAAAACCTCTAAGTCGCACAGACATCACAACAACTGCTGAAGACTTGATCAGCTGTTTGACAAAGTCTGAAGACTTCAACAGCTGAAGACTAAAGTACCGAAGACTTCAACAGCTGAAGACCAAAGTCTGAAGATCAACAGCTGAAGACTAAAGTACTGAAGACTTCAACAGCTTAAGACTAAAGTACTGAAGACTTCAACAGCTGAAGACCAAAGTTTGAGGATCAACAGCTGAAGACTGAAGTACTGAAGATCAACAGCTGAAGTACAAAGACTGAAGACATCAGCTGATGACAACAGTTGAAGTTCAAGTACAAGTACTGAAGCCTTCAGAGTTTGTTACAACAGCTGAAGAAACATTCTACAGTTGTTGTGATGGTTTCCTTTCAGTAGTTTTCTTTTTGTTTCAGTATTTGTAAAACGACTGAAGAGCATGTTCTTCAGTCATTGTAGTTTCAGTAGTTTCTTTTCAGTAGTTGTAGTGATAGTTAACACTTAGTATTTTTGTAAAAAGATGTCAGCTGTTTTGACATCTTCAGTAGTTGTGTTAACTTTAAGTAGTTTGAATAATTCTGTTAGATGTCACTATCAAATGACATTAGGAGACGTCACATCTCCTATATAAGGAATGTTCCACCACGACATTCCTATATAAGGGATGATTGACCTGATTGTAAGTGTGACATTTTGCCACCAGGAAAGCACGTATTGAATGAAATCTTTGATTTGCAGAATTCTTTCTATAATCGTTTGTTCTTACTTTGAATATCAACTGTATTCTTGTGAATTGTCTAAATTCATTGTTTGATTTCTGCTGCAATACTCTCTAATCAATCAAACGTAGATCACTGATCCTAACAATTGGTATCAGAGCAGGTTAATCATTGATCGATCTAACAATTGATCATTGAAACTGCTAATCGATATCTGCATTTGATTGAATTGGCATATTTGCAAGAATTGGTTATAGTTAAATTGAATTTCTGCTACTTTCGTTTTATTGCTTTCTGTTTTCTCTTGGTTCAATTTGGTCTGTTGTGTTCTATTCTAAATCTGTTAAAACTTAATTGATTTTGGTTGAATCTGAGAATGACTACTCCTTCTAATGACCCTCACAATACCGGTTCTGCAACCAAGCCTCCGATGCTGGTTAGGACTGAGTATAACATATGGCAACGAAGAATGCTTCATCACCTGTCTGTTAACAGTTCAGGTTGTTGGACATCGATGGTACATGGTCCACATAAGCCTATGGTGAACAATCCGGAAACCAATCAAATGGTTCCGAAGAAGAAGGAACAATACTCAGATGAAGATCGGAAACTGTTTGAGATTAATGCTAAAGCCCATGGAATTCTGGCCATGGCACTGCCGAATGAAATCTATTCACGGCTTATGCATCATGAAACTGCTCATGACCTCAGGAATGCACTGAAGGAACAATTCGGTGGAACTGATGAGGTCTTAGCAAACAACAGAGAAATCCTTGCCCAACAATATGAAACATTCTCTCATAGGAAGGGTGAGACACTGACTCAACAGTTTGAGCATTTTTCCTGTTTGATCTCTGAGCTAAAAATGGTCAAACATGAATATACCAATAGCCAGATGAACAACGGATTCCTTAGATCACTGCCTGAGAGACAGGATACATACACTATTGTCCTACGCTCAAGTGCTAATCTGGATAAACTATCTCTCACCCAACTTCATGGGAAATTGCTTACATTTGAGAGAGAGATAGAGCAGAAAAGCAAAATGGCATCATCAGGAAAGCTCACTGATGACTTTGTACCAGGGACACTGCCTTGGTTGGTCATGAGTCAGAATATGCTGCATCTGAAAGTAATTATGACGAGCATATAGATTTCTCCTCAAACAGTTCAGATCATGCATTCGTTGGTATTGATAGTCCCTCAGGCTGTAATAGTGACAATTTATGTTTTATCATGGATGATTTGAAAGGAATAGCTGATGATGATCTAGAAGAGATGGATATTCTGAGCCAAATGGCCTTGATTGATATCAGATCTTAGAAGTTCTACAAGAGGACTGGCATGAAATTTCCAGGAGTCTCTGGCAAAACAAAGTTGGTTTTGCCAAGAGTAAGTTGAGGTGTCACAAATGCCAAAGGCTTGGACACTTTGCAAGAGAGTGTAGATCATCTGGATCTAACTCCTCTGCACCCTTTGTGAATTTTCCAAGCACTAGTCCACAAAACATGGGGCAACATCCTGCTAGTTCTGGTCATCATTCACAACCTGCTTCGCCTGCATATTTTGTCCCTCAGGGTCCAATGTCATATCCGTATCCCTACTATTACATGCCTTAGCCTAATCCAGTTCAAGTTCCTACTGTACAACAACCACAAGCATTACCTGAGCCTCTACCATCTCAATCACAACTTATCATAGCTTTTTCACCCCTGGAAATGTTGACTGGAGCAGTTACCAGATGATCTCTCTCGTACTGAGCAATTATTTACTGGTGATGGTCAACATGGTGGTGAACATCCTTTTGGGAATCTAGCTCTCATGGCCCTGGAATCTACTAAGGGTTCATGCTCCAATGCATCTTCTTCACAGGTAACTAGGTATCCTCTGAGGCTAAGGCCAAGCTTTGTTCTGAATCTTGCATAGATGCATTTGTCTCTATTAGAGAAGCAAGTGTAGCTGTAATTAATCAAAATCTAGAGCTTGAGCAAACTATTTCCAAAAGAAAAGTTGAATATGAGTCTGTCCTTAAGGACAAAGATGATGAGATTTATAAACTTAAATGCCAATTAAATGATGAAAAGGCTAAGCTAGAGGTCATTCTTGAGAACCATAAGGAACTCAAAGAAAAACTTGCAGTTACCCAAGTTGAGTGTGACCGCTGGGTGTCATCCTGCAAGGGATTTGAAATGCTGCTCAGTAAGCAATCTGCTTCGAATGTGAAGTTTGGAATTGGTTACAACCATATTGCACCTCCAACAGACTTTACTCCAAAACCAATAGTAAAATCTGAAAGTGAAAGCAATCTCCAAACCATATTATCATGTGAATCATCCACAAGTGATCTCTGAAAATCACAAGATGAAATAAGGGTTGATACCTTAGCAAGCCAATTGGCTGATGGGTTAACTACTGATAAGCACATGAAGCTGAGTATTTCAGAGGTTGTCCCTCAAAGTAACTTAAGTACTCAAGGGCAAGTTACAATAACTGAAAATCATTTCAAATCAGCTGAAATAAATGGATTAACAACTGCTGACCATGAACAGCTGAAGAACAACTCTTCAGTTGTTACAGATTCTTCAGTACTGAACAAAATTACTAAAAGGAGGAAAGTACGGAAGAGCACACTTCAGTAGTTTCCACATCAGCAGTTGATCAATCCAAGATGAAGAATAAGCCATGTGAAATATGTGGTAAAATCAATCATCTTTGTGATGAATGTTGGTACAGAAAGGGTTTCAAACTCAACAGAGATAAGCTCATTAAAATCCAGATGGATGAAATGAAAACTGAGTTTGAGACCAAGTTTGTACCACAATCATTCCATTGTGATCAACCCAAGCCTCAAAAAGAAGGATAAGGTTCATCACAAAACAGCTGATCGTGCTCCACATGATAAACATCAGACCAAGTCTGTTAATTTTAAGGAGGAAATGGTGGATCACAGGAACTCATCAAACACAAGTACTCATATGTCACAAGAGCTGAAAGCTCTGGCTACAAATCATACACAACTTGTTATGATGGTTCAGCATTTGTTGGGGAGAGTTAACCAACTAGATGCACCTATGATCAAATCACTGAAAAGGCATTCCAAGCCCAAATCTAAGGAATCCATTTCAGCACCATCTCCTTCTTCAGCTGTTAATCATAAGAAACAAGTTATGGTTGCATGTGTGATGAAAAAAGACCCAAAACCAAAAAGGTTTGGGTCTCAAAATCTAACTAGTTTTCTTTTATGCAGGGTTCTTCAACATGCCAAAGGAGCGTCTGGTATGTGGACAGTGGAGGATCAATGCATATGACTGGGAGCAGTTCTCTTCTAATGACTACTCTCAAAGGAAAGAAGGGATTTTTTCATTTGGAAATGATGCTAGAGGTTACATCATTGGGAAAGGATATGTGTCTAATGGACAAATCAGGTTGATGATGTCAACCATGTGGAGAATCTCAAGTATAATCTGCTGAGTGTCAGTCAGATGTGTGATAGAGGGCATGTTGCACTTTTCACAAGCCAGAACTGCAGGATTCTGTCTTCCCAAGTTTTGAGGTGATTGACAAGGTAATGGATGAACATACTCTCCTGAAGGCCAACAGGATTGGAAGAGTGTATGCCTTGGATTTGTCAAAGAAGATTGATTTGAAGGGTCATCCATGCCTGTTCTCCAAAGCCTCTCTTCAGGAATCTAAACTATGGCATAGAAGGCTGGGTCACGTCAATCTCAGAAACATGAATCAACTGATCCACAATCGTTTAGTGAGAGGTTTATCAACAAGGATTTCCACTGTGATGAAGCCTGCACTGCTTGTTTGAAAGGAAAACAACACAAAGTCTCATTCCCTCCCATTGAAGAACCTAAGTCCACTGTCTGCTTGCAGTTAGAGCACATGGATCTATTTGGTCCTGTGAGAGTGATGAGCATGGCAAAGAAGAAATACTATCGGTAATTGTGGATGATTACTCCAGATTCGTATGGACTTTCTTTCTACATTCAAAGGATGAGGTTGCTCAGAAGATCACAAACATTGTGCTGTATGTTGAGAAGCAGTATTCTCTATCAGTCAAGTGTATAAAGAGTGACAATAGTACTGAATTCAGAAACCATACACTTGATGATTTTTATCTTTCAAAAGGCAGTTTAGCATCCCAAGGACTCTAGAACAAAATGGAGTAGTGGAGAGAAAGAACAGGACTTTAATTGAAGCTGCAAGTTCTATGTTGGCTGACTCTATTTTGCCTTTGACCTTTTGGGCTGAAGCTGTCAATACAGCTTGCTATGTGCAAAATAGAGTGTTAGTAAATTAGAGGTTGATGAAGACTCCATATGAAGCTCTACATCATTTGGCTCCTTTGATTTCATTCTTTAGAGTCTTTGGATGTCGTTGTTTCATTCTCAACATAAAGCGTCAACTCCACAAATTTGATCCTAAGGTGGATGCACGGTATTTTGTAGGTTATTCATCCACTTGCAAGGCTTACAGAGTCTTCAACTGCAAAACAAAGATAGTTGAAGAAACCTTGCATGTCAAATTCAATGAGTCTCCTAAGGATAAAATTCCACAAAACCCTGTGTAGTTGTTTGATCTGGACATACGGCAATATGCTCCTTATCAAACTCCAACTGTTGCACATCATGTGGATAAATCATCTTCTGCAGCAAGTCTTCCACCTGGTGGTACTGAAGATGATGATGATATCAGTACTCACCTTTTCAAGTTCAGTGACCAACAGCCTGAGTCTGCTAAACTTGATGTTCCTGTACCTTCAACAGCTCCATCCACAACAAATGCTGATGAGATTTCTGGCCTCTGCATCGTTTGATTTGCCATCTAATACTTGGTTTCAAGAATCTGAATCAACATCTGCTGATGCTGAACCGGCTACAAACAGTTGCACTGATCTTATTGTGCACCAAGAGCTGAAGGATCACCCCATGTCTCAAATCCTAGGTGGTATCAATGCTGGCGTCTCAACCAGAAGTCAATTGTCTAACTTGTGCTTCTATGCTCTCTTCATCAGTCAGCAAGAGCCAAAGAACTATCATGTTGCTTTGAGAGACAATGGATGGGTGGAAGCCATGCAGCTTGAGCTACTTCAGTTCAAGAAATAGCAGGTGTGGGAACTGGTTCCTCTACCCCCAGGTAAGTGTGCAATAGGCACTAAATGGGTGTTTAGGAACAAAACAGATGAAAATGGGCTTATTGTTAAGAACAAGGCCAGACTAGTTGTTCAGGGATTTTCACAAGAAGAAGGTATTGATTATGATGAGACCTTTGCCCCTGTAGCCAGACTGGAGGCAATTACATTGTTCTTAGCCTATGCTGCATTTCACAATTTTAAAGTTTTTCAAATGGATGTTAAAAGTGCATTTTTATATGGTAAAATAAAATAAGAGGTTTATGTGTGTCAACCACCAGGTTTTCAGGATAATAAACATCCAGATTGGGTATACAAGCTTGATAAGGCTCTTTATGGGTTGAAACAAGCTCCTAGAGCCTGGTATGAGACATTATCATATTTTGTTCTTCAAAGTAATTTCACTAGAGGCTCCATAGATAAAACTTTATTCATTAAGAAAGTGAATCAACATAAGTTACTTGTTCAAATTTATGTTGATGATATTATTTTTGCATCCCCTAATCCCCAGTTGTGTGATGACTTTACCAATTTAATGCATAAGAAGTTTGAAATGAGTGCAATGGGAGAATTACAGTTCTTTCTAGGATTGCAAATCAAACAAATGGCTGATGGGACTTTCATTCATCAGTCTAAATATACAAAAGATCTTTTGAAAAAGTTTGATTTACAAAATTGTAAGCCCTGTTCTACTCCCATGTGCAACACCACACAACTGGATGCAGATCAGAAAGGTAAGGTTGTTGATGAAACACTTTACAGATGTATGATTGGGTCCTTGATGTACTTAACAGCTTCTAGACCAGATATCATGTTTGCAACGTGTGTTTGTGCTAGATTTCAGGCTGCTCCTAAAGAGTCTCACTTGATTGCAGTCAAAAGGATCTTTAGATATTTGCAAGGTACACAATCTCTAGGTTTATGGTATTCCACTGGACACTCTTGCAAATTGGTTGCTTTTTCTGATAGTGACTATGCACGGTGTAAGTTAACGAGAAAGTCAACTTCTGGTGGATGTCAATTTCTAGGCAACTGTTTGATTTCTTGGCAGAGTAAGAAACAAACATCTGTTGCTACATCCACTGCTGAAGCAGAGTACATTGAAGATGGACAGTGGCTTCATAGGTACTTGGTTTCAAATCAAACAAAAGGAGAATTACAGTTCTTTCTAGGATTGCAAATCAAACAAAAGGCTGATGGACTTTCATTCATCAGTCTAAATATACAAAAGATCTTTTGAAAAAGTTTGATTTACAAAATTGTAAGCCCTGTTCTACTCCCATGTGCACACCACACAACTGGATGCAGATCAGAAAGGTAAGGTTGTTGATGAAACACTTTACAGATGTATGATGGGTCCTTGATGTACTTAACAAATTCTAGACCAGATATCATGTTTGCAACGTGTGTTTGTGCTAGATTTCAGGCTGCTCCTAAAGAGTCTCACTTGATTGCAGTCAAAGGATATTAGATATCTGCAAGGTACACAATCTCTAGGTTTATGGTATTCCACTGGACACTCTTGCAAATTGGTTGCTTTTTCTGATAGTGACTATGCACGTGTAAGTTAACGAGAAAGTCAACTTCTGGTGGATGTCAATTTCTAGGCAACTGTTCGATTCTTGACAGAGTAAGAAACAAACATCTTTGCTACATCCAACTTCTCAGGTACTCTGGCTTCAGAACCAACTCTGGATTATGGCATTACAGAGACTAAGACTCCATTATTAATGGACAGTGCTTCAGCTCTTTGCATTGTCATGAATCCTATCCAGCACTCTAAGACCAAACATATAGAGATCAGACATCATTTTATTAGGGACTGTTTTGAAAAAGGTCTGATTGATCCAAAGTTTGTGCCTAGTGCTGATGAGCTGGCAGACATTTTTACTAAGCCTTTGGATAGTTCGACTTTCCAAAACCTAGTGTTAAGGCTTCGTATGTTGCAGCTAGAATAAGTGATAACTACTGATGATCTCAGTAAATAAGTACTGATGATCATTTGTAACCATATCACAAATAAGTACTGATTCTGTTACAAGAACTGATACAGTCATAACTACTGATATAAGTACAAATAGATAAGTACTGACGTCCTATGAAACAACTGAAAAACAGCCAAAAAGACTGATCAGTAAGTGTTGAGGACAGTATAAAACAGCTGAAAAGTTATGAATTGACGAAAACTACTAATGAGAATTTTCCCTTCAGTTGTTTCTAAAACTGCTGCTTCATCTTAAACAACTGATGACAAAACCACGTCTTCAGTAGTTTCACAACTACTGATGACTAACACCACGTCGTCAGCTGTTTACAACAACTGATGACAAAACTATGTCTTCAGTAGTTTCACAACAACTGATGACTAACACCACGTCGTCAGCTGTTTCCAACATCTGAAGCTAAAACCATGGTCTTGAGTAGTTTTATAACTACTGATGCCTACAACCAAGACTTCAGTTGTTTCAACCTCTCAAGGTTAATACCACATCATCAGTCGCTTAAAACTACTGATGATTCATACCAAACCCTTCAGTTACTTTATAACCCGTACCCTATAAATACCTTATCTTACAGAGCTTGATCATCTCAAACCTAACGTTCAAAAACTCAGAACCTTCTCTCACATCAATGGCGAACATGAAGCTTAAACCACGACACAACTGTGTTGCTTACCTTACCAAATCACCCTTCTGGACAAAGTTTGATAATGCCATTGAACTAATGATCAACTCTCCATACAAAACGGCTTTCCTTCTAAATCCTACCATTCATGCCAAATCCCTCCATCAGTTCTGGACGAACGTCACCCTCATCACTGGGGAGAATGACACCGACTCTCTCCAGTCGTTCGTCGAGAATCGTCAGGTGGTCATCACTCCAGAAATTCTTCGCCAAACCTTACAACTGGATGATGCCACTTTCCCCACTGGGTATCCAAAGGGCACCACTGATCTATCATTTGCCCAACATGGATACCAGGGTAACCTGAGTGCCTCTACCATCCTGAAGAAGCATTTCCATGATGCGGGACGACTAATTTTTCACATGGTGAATGTATGCTTAGCTCCTAAGACTTCTTCTTGGGATCAAATGTCGACGAGGTGGCAGCAGGTATTATTTTCTATCCTTGACGAACAAAGCTTAAATTTTTCTAAAATATTATTTCTTGAACTCAAGGATATGGCCTCCAAGCCTATAGCTAACCGATGGATATATATCCTCGGTTCCTAATGGCCATTATAGTAAACCAGCTGAAAGCTGAGGGACTTGTTGGCCTTGGAGTCCCTGCCACGGCTGTATTGCTTGAAGTATACTCCAGGCACAACTCAGACCAGTCACTCAAACTGGCTGCCAAACTACGAAAACCCACGCAGCTGGAACCCACAGCCACCACCTCCAAATCCTTTGTCCCCACCAAACCCAAACACAAGAAAGCCAAAAAGGCTACTCAGGGAAATGAGTCCCCTGAGGATGCCCCTGCAACACAAACGCAGGTTATATCTACCGGTCATAACCCCCCAGTAGATACACGTACTCCTTCACCCTCAACCGCTCAGGTTTCCTCTCAACAGGAGCCTGTAGTAACCACCTCTAGGGCACCTATACATCTGGAACCTTCCTCACTTGAGGAGGTTGCCATTGAAACACACCACTCTCCCCGGGTGCATACTGCCTTCACACCCTCTCCCACTACAACCGCCCCCAAAGTCCTACCATCATAATTGCCAAAGTGCTGACTTAGTTGCACTCCTCACCCCCTCCCCAGATACCAATCAAAACTGGGATAGCCCCAACCATTGAGAGGGAGGACCAACGTGCTTCTAACACCCCACAGCACAGGGGTTACCATATTCAATCTCCCAGTGTAGAAACGAAGATTCGAATTTCTGGTGAGGCTGCCACTTCTCCTGCTTCAGCATATGATCAGGCTGAAGTTGGTAACATTCATAAGACCTCACCAGAGGCAACTGTCGATGAAGGACATGGTCCTGAGGCAGGAAGTCCCCAGTACCATGACCAAGGGGCACATGCTACTACTGATCTACACTCAGAGCATGTTTATCCTGATTCTTATAGGATGTCAAGTGATACAGTAAACACTGATAATGACCTGGGCTTCTTTTATGATGTTTTAGCCCAAAACACCATCCTCGAGGATGAGGTGAGCGGAATCAAAGAGCTGCTTGCCAAAATTTCTCAAGATCAAAGACCATCTACCTCTCAAAACCCACAGCTGGCACCTTCCTCTGAAGGTCTCCCATACACTGAGCCACTCCAAAACACTCAGCCACCTGCCTCTGCTTCCGGTACTATTTCTCAGGGACAGAACCCCCCTGAGCAAATAGCTGCTATCTTTCAACATTCCTTACCTCTCATCACATCAACTATCACTGATATGGTGCTTAAAACCCTTGATGAGAGGCTTCCCTCAGTTATACAACCCTGGATAGAGGATGTTGTGAGCAAAAGGCTTTCTGACAATCAACCCCTTGTAACCAATGCAACCAAAAAGGGGGAGATTCAGTCAGTGAAAGCAAAAAGAAAGAGGATTGCAGATAGAAAAGAAACTGAGAAGGAGAAGGTGAAGGATGCTGACACGGAGAAAGTGACTGAAAGTACTAAAGACTTTCATGTCACATACAAGAAAAGGAATAATGAGAAGGAGACTGACTTGGAGACAATGGTGAAGAAGGCTGATGCCGAACACAGCCGATCAATGGATAACATCATTGATCTGTTGTTTAGGCAAGGTCACGACACTAAAAAACTTGACTTAGAAATCAGAAGACTAGAGATTGAAGAAATCCAAGCTAGATCGGCAAGTTATGATGTGTTGGAAAGGGAAAGGCTAGAAATCATGATCAGGTTCATAGCGAAATATCTTGGTAGATCATTGATTGAGATCAAGGCATGGTCCAGGGATAGCATCTTGGCAATAACCACCAAGATCTGTTCGTGTGAAGTATACACCAAAGGATTGGTTATTGAAGCCTTAAATGAAGCTGGTGCTCGGAGCAGGACTGAACTAGTCAAGCAATCTAAAGCCGACCTCACATCCAGAATGCTAGAACAGCCTGTCAACATTCCCACACCAAAATCACCACAACCACAACCCACCAAACCAACTCCCCTACCCTCAAAAACAAAGGCCGATGATGTACCCCAGAAGAGGAAGAGAAGGGTACTGAGGCTAGAAGAAGAAAAAGAATATAATGATGAAGATGAAGATAGGCTGCCAATCTCAGCTATTATTCAATTGCCTAACGCCACAAGTCACCTCCCAACAATTATTCCTAAAACTCAAAGACAAATTGTGAATGTGAAGCTAGAAGAAGAAGAGCTTCATAAACAACATGATGAGGAATTGTTGAGGAGAGTTAACAAGCATATGCTGCCACATCTTCAATCATCAACATGAAGAAGCACGCTCTCAGGTTATACACTCTTAAACATACATTTGAATATCAAAAGGAGAGAGTGAGGATTTGGCCTGATCCCAGGGTGTCTCATAGGATTCACAAGAAAAACATTCCACAGAGATACATTGGCCAAGTGAAGAAGATTGTAGATGAAGTGATCTCACTAGTCTTTGTAGTATCACCCTGGGAAATCCTAGATGACATCAAGAAAGCCTATAAAGCTAACCTGACCCCACAAAAGATTCTGGAAAATAAAATGGTGAAAAAGGGGTTAGTATATAAAAGGCTTGAGGAAGTCAGAAAGAATGAGCTCCAGTTGTTCTTAGAGGGTAATCACCCAGATGAATTTGCTTATAGAGTAATAACAACTGTGGAACTCAAAAATGGGAAATAGGTCAAATACCTATCTGAATATTATGGGACAGAATCACTTTTTCAA
Organism: Flaveria trinervia; assembly: GCA_025506515.1. Taxonomy (NCBI): domain Eukaryota; kingdom Viridiplantae; phylum Streptophyta; class Magnoliopsida; order Asterales; family Asteraceae; genus Flaveria; species Flaveria trinervia. The sequence goes on from CM046446.1 coordinate 33,849,825, forward strand.
GGAGGAACTGAAGAGCTTACCATGGAGCCTATACAAGGGAGTCATACAGACTCATTGTTGGGAAGTAGATCTCATGGATGGGGTAACAGCTTTGTGTCCAGTTCCCCAAGACAGAGTTCCCATTCATCCTTTGCCAAACAGATCATTAAGACTTCTTCCCAGGCCTGTGCCTACATGGGTCACTTCTGAGCTGATCCTGAAGACAAAAAGACCAAATCTTTCTACCATAATAATTGGGACATCTTCAATAAATTTAGAGGTTTTGGCTGCATTAGTTCAGGGGAGTTTGTTGGACCAAAAGAACCAATGAGCCTGATTAGAAAAACCTCTAAGTCCCACAGACATCACAACAACTGCTGAAGACTTGATCAGCTGTTTGACAAAGTCTGAAGACTTCACAGCTGAAGACTAAAGTACTGAAGACTTCAACAGCTGAAGACCAAAGTTTGAAGATCAACAGCTGAAGACTAAAGTACTGAAGACTTCAACAGCTGAAGACCAAGTCTGAGGATCAACAGCTGAAGACTGAAGTACTGAAGATGAACAGCTGAAGTACAAAGACTCAAGACATGAGATGATGACAACAACTGAAGTTCAAGTACAAGTACTGAAGCCTTCAGAGTTTGTTACAATAGCTGAAGAAACATTCTTCAGTTGTTGTGATGGTTTCCTTTCAGTAGTTTTCTTTTTGTTTCAGTATTTGTAAAACGACTAAAGAGCATGTTCATCAATCGTTGTAGTTTCAGTAGTTTCTTTTCAGTAGTTGTAGTGATAGTTAACACTTAGTATTTTTGTTAGAAGATGTCAGATGTTTTGACATCTTCAGTAGTTGTGTTAACTTTTAGTAGTTTGAATAATTCTGTTAGATGTCATTATCAAATGACATAGCAGACGTCACATCTCCTATATAAGGAATGTTCCACCACGACATTCCTATATAAGGGATGATTGACCTGATTGTAAGTGTGACATTTTGCCACCACGAAAGCGCGTATTGAATGAAATCTTTGATTTGCAGAATTCTTTCTATAATCGTTTGTTCTTACTTTGAATATCAACTGTATTCTTGTGAATTGTCTAAATTCATTGTTTGATTTCCGCTGCAATACTCTCTAATCAATGAAACGTAGATCACTGATCCTAACTTTAATGTATCCTAGATTTCTTCAAATGCTTATAAATAAAGAAAATCCAGATCTTTATGTTGAAGGAGTTGAAGGTGAAAAATTACAATTGGAGCATATGTATGAATCTGTATATAAAAGACTATCAATAATCACTAGTGCTCAAAACATTCCTCTGTTTGAATATATAAGGAATGTATTTAATGATGAAGTTGATATAAATGAACAACACTTCCATTTATCAGAAGATGAACCAATAGATCCTAATGATCTCCTTGAGGATGTTGTTGAAGTTATGATTGATGATGATAATGAAGATAATGATGATGAAGATTGAGAAAGCTCATCAACTAACAAATATAATGATGATAATGATGGTGTAGTTGAGGCACATCAAGAATCAATTGAAGAAATGAATGAAGATGAACATGTGAATAAAGTTCAAAACATAGCCGAACTTGATAATACTGTTAATGAAGTATAGGAAGAAGGTTCACAAAATCAAACATTTAATTTTGATTTTATGCATGAGATGTTATATGAACCAGTATTTCAAGCTGAGCACAATGAAGAATTTGAAGAAGTTGTTGTAAGTACAACTCAAAATATTTCTGTACAAACAGAAGAATGGTGGACGTTGATGAGGTAGAAAAGTTGAAAGAAGAGAATGTAGTTAAAGAAAAGAAAGTTGAAGAATTAAAGGATGAAAATGAAAAACTGAAAGAGATGAATATATCTCTTGAATTAGAGATTAAAAGGCTAGAAGGTGAAAATGCAAAGTTAAAAGAAGAAAATGTTGAGAAAGATGAAAAAATTGTGATGTATGCAAAAGATAAAGAAGATGTGATAAAGAATATTAAACTGATGATAAAAGATTATCATATTCTTGAACAAAAAGTCAAGAAACTGACAGAGGAAAATTAGAAATTGAAAGAAAAGTTGTTAAAATCAAAAGAAGTACAAAAGCCCATATCACCTGAACATATGATTAGTGTTGAAATGAATGTTGTTGAAGAAAATCCTGTAATGGATAAAGGAAAAAGGAAACTTCATGATATTGAAGATGCAAGTTTATCTGAGTCAATTCCAAAAGTTCAAAGAATTGAAGAAAATGTTGAAGAACAAGCCACTCATGAACAAATTGATGCTTTATTGAAGAAATGTACAATGATGATTGGTACGATGAAGTTTTGAATGATGAAGATATAGATGAAGCACAATTTGTAGCTAATTTCTCTTCACAAGAACAATTTCAAGATCAAGAAGAAGTACCACAAGATTTTGAAGAAAGATATAATTATCTTGTGAGAATGAAGTACAACAAAATATTTTTGGATGGACTGATAGTTTCTTAGATAATTGATGAATATGAGAAGTGCATTGTAGCAGAGTCAGTCCCTCCAATTGATCAAAATGAAATTGTAATAGAGCATGGTGAACGGATAAGAGAAAAAGAAAGTATTAATGTAGAAGAATTACCAAGCATAGAGCTTCACCATCCTGATCCGGATAGTATGAGTATTCCAGCTTTAAGATCATGGTTGCAAGCTAGAAACCATCCTTGGAGAAAATTGAAAAGATTACAATCTGTATCATTAAGAAATCTTGTCAGAAGCTTTCAAGAGACAAAAAACAAATGAAGAGATGATTATTCTTGATACAGACAATCCTCATTTTGGAGATTACAAAAAGAACAAGAATGCTAAAACCTCAATAAATCAAACAAATGGCAAGAAGTCAGATGCTTATGACAGTAGACAAGAATTGATAAAAATGTTTTCAAGTACAGAAAAGCAAGCGTACAAAGCATCATCCGAGCAAATCCATATTTTTGATCATGCTAGATCCACAGGTCATTTAGTGAGCAACGTATTGCAGAAAGGACAATCAGTTGCTGAATTGTTGAATGCTATGATTGCTCCAGATTTTACAAATCAAGTAAATATAATTGCATAGAAGTATAATGAGATTTTTGATGCTTTCTTAATCAAAAGAGTAAATTCAATCTGTGATCTATATCACTTTTACTCTAGCATAATTAACCTTCCTGTGCAAGATTTGAAGGAGTTGAATATATTACCTCTGATCAATCCAACAGATTCCAAACATGGTAAAATGATGGTAGAATTACTGAGAAAAGGCATGGATCAATCAAGTAATTTTCTTCAAACTACATGTGATCAAGAAGATAGAGAGTACTTTACTACTCTAAAGAAAAACAAAAGGCTCAAAGGAGTGCAATCTGAAGTTGAACACTTTATGATTGAATTCTATGATAAATACTTTGAGAAGGTAACTACTCATTGTTTGAAAGTGATTGAAGGTAATCAGAAATCCAAACCAATTCTCAGATGGTTTTATAACACTGAGACGTTTGAACTTAAATTGGTTCGAAACGTTGAATAGTGGGATGAAGACATGATTACTCTTTTTGATGTTTGTAATAGTATAGGGACTATTTTTGTAATTGTTAGTTCCTTTGTGTTTCATTATAAATAGCTTAGACTGTTAGTTAGTAGTAGTTTTTTGAAGATAGTGAACGAACTACTGCTCATTACTTGTAATTTCTTTTCTTGATATTAATGAAACTGTGAATTTATTAATATCTTGTTTGAATTCGATTACTTTGTATGTGTTTTCTTTGAATTGTGTTCAGATATCATCACAGGTTAGCTCAATTGATCCTAATCACTATTAACTTTAGCAATGTATTTAGGAGTACAGAGATGTTCCAGTACCTTGGCTTCATCATGATCTGCCATCAATGCTTGGTTAGGAGAAGCATCTTCCACCTGAAAGCTCCAGTCATAGCCTCCTTCTTCAAGAGCAATAGCAGCCTGCTGGTTTGACTTCTCATTCTAGAGAGCTTTGTCAGTGTAGTTTGGTCTGGACTGTGTTTGGCCACCATCTGCTCTAGGTGCCTTACACTCTCTGGCAAAGTGTCCCATCAAGTTACAGTTGTAACACTTGACTTTGCCTTTATCCACGCTGAACTTTCCACTAGTTGCATTGCTTGGGAACTTCCTTCTAGTACTCTTATAGAACTTCTTGGCTCTGTGAGTGAGAAGAGCCATCTACTAGACTATTTCCATGTATTTCAGATCATGTGGATAAATACAGTCCAGGTCTTCAAGAGTGAAAAGAGAGTTGTCACAGCTTTCATCAGAAGACACAAAAGCTTGAGAAGAGCTTGTCTCTTGTAATGGGCTTCCTTGAGTGTAGTTCTCTCTTGGTTTCTCTAGGAAGGTGATGAAAAGACCCTTTTGTGACTTTTCAGGGTAGCATAAGAGATGATGTTTGGGTTCTATGCTATCCCTTTTAACCACATGTACGGCTGAACCCATTTGATTATTTGAGTTGCCAGATGAACCTTGCATGTTCATCTCCATCTGGTAGCCACTGAGAATCCCAGATAACTCTGTCAGAGTAAGAGTTTTGAGATTTTCAGTTCTCTTGATCACCACACAGTAGTGTGTCCATTGCCTAGGAAATGAGGACATAAACTTCCTTACAATGTCTCTATTCTAAAGAGAAACCCGTCCATCCACTAGAGTATCGACAATCTCAACATACCTGAAGTATTGCTGAGTCATGGTTTCACCTGTTTTGAAGGTGAAGTTTTCAAACTGCTGCTTTAGGAGATCCTTTTTGTTCTCCTTGGCTTCAGAGGAGCCTTCACACATCAGTTTCAGTGAATCCCACAGCTGCTTGGTTGTTTTGCACTTCTTGAAACCTCTGTACACAGAGTTTGGAAGGGAAGTTTGAAGGGCTGTTATGGCTTTTCTGTCAATCTCTACTCTCTTCCTATCTTCATCAGAGTAGTTAGCCACATCTTTTGGGATCATACCAGCACCAGTAGCAGAAGGGGTGCTGGGTATGAAAGGTCCATTCTCAATAGACTCCCACATTCTTGAATCAAGAGACGTGATGAAACCTTCCATTCTCAAACACCAGGTATCAAACTCATCAAGAGTGATCAGTGGGGACTTGTTCATGGTTCCAGTTTCCATATCAGTCTTGGAAATGGTTGCCATTTGAAAAGTTTAGTATTTGTGTGTGTGAGGGATCTTAAGATGGTGAGATCTTATATCAGGAGCCTGAAATCTCTGATACCAAATGTAGGACGGTTGAAGGGGGTCAATTATAACACAACAACACAAAGAGGAGATTAACTAAAACATAATCGAAGAGTAAAGTTGATTAACCAAGGTAAGACACTAAGAACACAAGTAATATAAGAGACAGAACACAAAGAACACAAGTATATGGTTTTCAAGAATGCAGTATATTGCTTTCTCTATTTTAATTACAAGTGTTACAAAGCATAAATAAAAAATACAAGAACATGAGATACTTATACTACATCCTACAGCTGGCTATACTTTGAAAGCCAACTGGATACAATTGACTAGACACAAAACAAAATCAATTGTAGACTCAAAAAGCAGATTGCCTTTTGACTTGTGACTATGACATGCCATAGCTCACATCCTTATCTATTACAAAAAAGATAACTTACATGAAGTAGAAAGTTACAGACTTAAGACCTCAATGAACAGTTACCAAAAGCATGGACCTTTTCACCAAGTCATGTAAGTTGGTGACCTTACAGAGGTGCAACGGAAAGGTGTCCAGCTTTATGGAAAAGTACATCAGATAAAGCATGTATTAAAAGTCTTCGGAAGAAATCTATCATCATGAGTTGAAGCTTCGGAAGACTTTGTCTCTGAGGCTTCGGAAGACTTTGTCTCTGAGGCTTCGGAAGACTTCATATTTGGCTTTGGAAGATATTGGTCTTGGCTTCGGAAGATTTTACACTTAGAGTATTTTCTGTTGCATGTGTAAAACTTCCTAAGCAATCTTCTTCAACGCACTTGTGCAGCATGCAAGATAGACATTGGATGTTTAGGTTGCATGAGCCTCTTCATTAATCTTTACAAATTCCATCACCATAATTTTACCTCCTTTCTTATCCCCACCAAATAACACATATCAAGCATTTTTATGTTTCAAAATCAGGAAGGAGAGAACAGCTTCCTATCGTCTACCTAAACCAACACTGTTAACATACCACTTCTTGTGAGTCCTCTATGGATGTTCCTGCACAAATAATGAAATCGATTAGAGATTGGAGCCGAAGCCTTAATGGTCTTGAGTTTGCCATTGGTATCTAGGATGGTTACTCCCTCGTGGATGAGCCTAGATGCTTAAGGAATGTTTTAAGACTTAATTGATTCATTATTGTTTGTTTGGGGTGATGATGATTTTGTTGATTATGTAGTTAAAGTACTTTGATCTTGATCGTCTAGAAGCTGCTCTACCAACTTTTCCTATAGTTTCTTGTTTTTTGAACTTGAAGATGATCTTTGTTGAGAAAAGGTATCTACAACTTTTTCCTTTGAATTATGTACATGATTACTTTTGTCAATTTTATCATAAAAAGCTTTACCTTCCTATAAATCCACCTTTTTGTGTGGAGTCTTGCTTTGACAATTTTGCTTCTTTTTCTTTTTCTAAGTTCAAACATCAAAAGATGTTGGATTCTTTGTCTATGGAGCCATTTGTTTAGGTTGCTGCTTCTTCTTTGATCTTTATCTCTTTCACTTGATTGTTAGTTTGATTGAACATTCTCTTATTGTTTCTTCTTTATGACTTTTGACTTTTTTGTTGGACCAAAAGAACCAATGAGCCTGATCAGAAAAACCTCTAAGTCCCACAAACATCACAACAACTGCTGAAGACTTGATCAGCTGTTTGACAAAGTCTGAAGACTGCAACAACTTAAGAACTAAAGTACTGAAGAACAACAGCTGAAGTTCTAAAGTGCTGAAGACTTCAACAGCTGAAAACTAAAGTACTGAAGAACAACAGCTGAAGTTCTAAAGTGCTGAAGACTTCAACAGCTGAAGACTAAAGTATTGAAGTACAACAGCTGAAGTATAAAGACTAAAGACATCAGCTGATGACAACAGCTGAAGCTCAAGTACAAGTACTGAAGCCTTCAGAGTTTGTTACAACAGCTGAAGAAGCATTCTTCAGTTGTTGTGATGGTTTACCTTTAAGTAGTTTTCTTTGTTTCAGTATTTGTAAAACAACTGAAGAGTATGTTCTTCAGTTGTTATAGTTTCAATAGTTTCTTTTCAGTAGTTGTAATAATAGTTAACACTTAGCATTTTTGTAAGAAGATGTCAGCTGTTTGACATCTTCAGTAGTTGTGTTAACTATCAGTAGTTTGTAATAAATTCTGTTAGATGTCACTATCAAGTGACATCAGCAGACGACACATCTCTTATATAAGAGGTGTTGACCTAATTGTAATAGTGACATTCCGTTACCACGAAAGCGAATATTGGATGAAATATTATTTGCAGAATTCTCTGTCTATAACCGTTTTTGTTCCTACATTGAATATCTCTTTGTTCTTGTGAATTGGCTAATTCATTGTTAGAATTCCGCTGCTATACTCTCTAATCAATCAAACGTAGATCACTGATCGTAACATTTTTATTCTTATTGAAGTAACATTCTTAGGTAGAATAATCTTGTTTTCACAAATAGCATAATATTTGTTGAAGTAACAATTAGAAGTCATGTGATTTTTCATATTGCAAATGGAACAATAGTCGCTAAAGTTGCAATTAGTTGTATTATGGTTTTAGAAGTCACACAACTTACAATATTTTTCTTCTTCAACTTTAGCTTCTCTCACTACTCTATTTATGTTACGCTTCAATTCTCTCTTAGCCTTTGCTGCTGAAGAATTCTCACGTCTACGAGACATAATCTCAAAAGGTTCTTGTTTTTGAGACTTCACAATTTTTTCTTGTTTCTTCCCTTTGACATGTTAAGGTTTAGTAGATGATTGCTTCTTCTGTAGCTCTTCTAAATATGATTGTTTTATTATACTTACATTTTTCTTCCATTGAACTTCTTCCATAGAATATTTTGATGAAATAACCTTCTGTGGTCTTTCTGCTGATGGTTCTGACCCAATCTTATTTTTTCATAAATGATCTACGGAGGTGACTTCCTCTTCATTATTGACTCCAATAGATCTTATGGATGAATGAATTTTGTGTTGCTTGTTCAGCTCATGAATTCCTTTATTCTGCTACGTAATTCTTGAATAGATGGTCTTCAACATATTTCTTTGATTAGGAGAATAAGGTAACTTGATCTTATCAATAACTTTGGGAACAGTATGATAAATTGACATTGTCTTTCCCTTACCCAAACTAGCATGCTTTTGTTCATGAGACTCATCTATCTCATCCAGGTTATCACATTCATCAAAATCAAATTGTGATTCAAATTCTTTCAAAAAAAATCTCAATAAGATGAATCAGTTTCACTGACCTCATTTTCTTTATCATCTAGCAATTCAATATTTTATATTTTTGGTTTCAATTTGGTACATGACACAAAGTGATTTGACAAATTGTTGGTCATTGACTAGGTAGGGTCGCATAGTTATCATTAACTAGTGGTGCAACTACATGAAATTCAACCATACCTATTCTTTGATTCAATATGATAATTGAAAAGTTTCTCATATTGTTGAGATAACAACTGAAACTTTTGAGGACAGTAGATGCAAACTTTTGATGTTTCACTTCAGCAGATGCATGATCAGATATTGATTTTGTGTGAAAGGTAGTCAAATGCTAAACTTAGGATTTAAATTGTACTTTTTAGATAATAGTTTATTAAAATCCATTTGTAATGAATTGATTCCGACTTTATATAATTTCTATTCTTTGACATGAGATTCATTGAAAATAATTGTTCCTTTAACTTTATCAGCCAATTGTTGAGCATGGACTCTATACATTTCAACCTCTTCAACACGGCTAGACGAACACAATCTATCACTTACCTTTTCTACCATGGGTGGGCTTTTGTTCTCCATGTTGGCCATCAAGGATTGATTCTCCTCCAAAACATCCTTTATATACATACTCCAATCACAAGTACCATCCTACAAGATAGTTAAACTAGTTTCTTTTGAATTACTTGTACGTGCTGAGGAACTTGTGGCTGGTGGGGATGAATTTATGAGTTGAGGTTGCTTGAAGCTTCTTTGATTTTCTGATCTTGCATCATTTGTTGATTCTTGATTTCATTTCCTAGAGAAGTGTCTATAGAAGTTGAACTTTTAACATCTCACTTCTGATTTGTCAACAAAAATTTTGGTGGTCTTTCTAGCAACCAACAAACCCTTGTTGCCTCTCATATACATTCTTTATTTATATGAAATCGTGGCCATTTTCCATTGCAAATCCTTCTCTTCTACTTCATCAGGATGAAGTTCTTCAAGCCACTGTTGGCATAAATGAGCAGGAGTCAAGGTGCTACCCAAGTATGCTTGAAAACTTGAATTGAAAGTTGCAAATGGTGCCTTCTGCTCTTCTGATTCTAGAAACACTATGATTGTTTCACATTGATAGTTGCTTTTATTGGTTGTTGATGCTTTTGAGGTTTAAGCTTTTGAATCATGAGCTTTCCCTCTTCCTTTCTTGGTTGAGCTGTTTTGAGTGGTTGATTTAGATGACTTTGTTGCATAGAGAGAAGTTTCTTCTTCATCCTCACTCAATGCATTAGTGCTTTCATCATCATCCTTTGAAATGAATGCAATACGAGCTCCCTTTGCTTCTTTAAACTGATATGGAGCAATTTAAGATCTTACATTGTTGTTCCTTGTTTTCTCGTCAAGCTCCAAGGCTTATACCTTTGCTACCAATGCATCTAGTCCAATTGCTTTAGATCAAGGGTATTTTTGAACATAGACACAGTCTTGGTCCAACATTTTGGCAATGTGTGAAGCATCTTCTTGTTCAACTCCTCATTACTATACTTCAACTCAAAAATATTCATTTCAGTTACAAGTTCATATATCTATGGAGTTGTTAAGAAAAAGATTCACTCTCAATATTATGGAAGGTCTCATATTGTGAATGAAGGGTATCATTCTTGATGCTTCTACTCTCATGGCTTCCTTGATACAAAGTGTGAAGAGTTTTCCGTAATGAGTTAGCTGCTTTGTATGCTTCACATCTCATCAAGACGTCTATAGTTAAAGCCATAGTAAGCATACTATACGGCATAATATAAATTTCAGACATTCTTGACATCATTAGGGGACAAATCTTTGAAGCTTATGTGTTGATTTTTTTATTATAATCAGGTCCAAGTGCAGGTGGAATATATAGACCTTTAGTAATTGATACCCATAAACCTGAGTCAGTGTAATTCATATGATTCATGCATCTAATTTTCCATATGATTGTGTATTGCTATGTAAGACCCGGAAATTTCAGATTGTGAAGAAAAAGAAAGAAAAGCCAAATAACCCAAGTTGAGGAGTTAAAAGTGCATAAGGGGCAAAGTTTGTTATAACTATGTTCAAAAGGTGGACATGGCCGTCCATAACCACTATGTATTCTTTCCATCAGATTTTAGAGAGAGAAAGCAAAGAATTCACTTAATTCTAGAGGGAGGAAGAGAATTCTCTTAATTCTAGAGAGAGGAAGAGAATTCTCTTAATTCTAGAGAGAGGAAGAAAAAGAAGCTTATTTAAGGTTAGTTTTCTAGTGTTTTTGGTTGTTCTTGGTTGCTTTCAACCTTGGGTGTGTGCTTATGTGCTTATATGAGTTTGGTTGTGTGTTTTTGGTTTTTTTAGGTGTTTGAACTCATAGAGCATTGAGGTTTAAAGAATTCTTACTTAAAAGTTGCAATAGGTGAGTTCTAGATCCTTATTTTTAAATGTTTTAACTTGTTTTAGGGCTAGAAATACATGTTTTAATGTTTTAAAACTACTGGGTGTGTACACATATATGTATATGTGTTCTTTGTTGGGTGGGTTTATGATTTGGGAAGATTTGGTTATGATCTTGTCGTATGCATGTCTTGATGCTTAGTATGTTAGAACTCGGCCTGGAAGAGGTTAGGATGATGAATTAGGGTTGAAAATAATGTTTGTTAGAAAATAGTTGTCCATGCGCCTAAGTGCTCATGTGCCTAAAAGTTCATGCACCTTTATAATGCTCATATGCCTAGAAAGTTGCCCAGGTGACTAAGTGTTCCCATGCGCCTAAGTCTGTCCAAATGCCTTAGTGCCCATGTGCCTACATCAGTCTCATGCCCCTACATTGTGCCCATGTGCCTAGAAAGTGTGCCCAAAAGCCTAAGTGTGGGCCATGTGCCCGTATAGTGCCCATGCACCCAAACGTGCCCATACACTCAAGTTTTTCCCCGTGCGCCTAAGAGGCCATGTGCCCGCTTAGTGGCCATGTGCCTACATAGTTCCCATGCGCCTAAAAGACTTAAAAAGATATTCTAAATTTTTGGAAAATGGGATTTTTAGGCTATGACTTGGAATGTTTTGGGGGATGTTGTATGATGTTGTATGATGTTGTATGATGATGTATGGTGATGTTATGCATGTTTATGATCTGTTTCTTTATCTTCCCTATTACATATTATTTTGTGGCTTTATGTATTGTGACTATGTTAATAAACGTAAAGTATTATGTATTGAAAGTGGAATTTTATGATAATGAAAAGTGGAATATAAAGAAAGAATGAATGAATGAAAACTCTTGCAAGAAAAACGTAAGGAGGTTCACACCCAATGAAAGGTGTTAGCTCAACTGTGTGCGCTTTAGTTAATTTAGTAGAATGCACACAAGGACCTAATCCTTGTGATTGACCAACAGTATGGGACCGTTACCACTTGCCCCAAGTACTATGGTCAACTTCATGCACAATGTTAGTGGTCTATTTATAGTCTTCGGCCCAGTATGATCTTCATGCACAATGTTTAACACATGGTACTGGTCTGGAATAGAAGTAAAGGTTAATGATGAATGTATGAAATGTATAATATGGTTTACTATGAACGAGAACGAATGATAATGAATGGTAACGAATGACATACGATGATGAACAATGAAGGAAAATAGTAATTAAATATTATCTATGTGTACGTATGATGTATGATCATGAATGGATGTAAAGAAATGGTTTTAAATGAAAATAAAGTATTTTTATTATAAAACTAGAACTCACTAAGCAATACTGACTTTAATGGTTTTTCAGTTGGCACATAAATGATGCTGAGGATGCCACATGGTGAAGCTACTTGGAAAAATTTGGATGTCATCAATTTTATGTTATAATGATGTTTTTGTTACTAATGCAACTAAATGATGTTTTGTAATGTTAACAATGTTGAATTATTTTGTAAAAGCAATTATTAATATATAAAATGGTATTTGCTAAACTATTCTGCTGCAATGATTTTAATGATTTAAAATGTGATACTAAGTATATGTGTGATGATTGTCCGACTGTGAGCATTCCGGGAACGGGTACAAGTTGGTATCTGAGCCAAAGTTTAAGAGAAATAGGCAAATATTTTCGAAACCCTAACCTTAAATTGAAAATAGGACGAAATGAAAGGATGCTAGCCCAAGTAGCTACATGGCATCAGGTATTTTCTTTAATGATAAACGGTATTATGTGTGCATGTTATTTGATTTATGTGCTTTTAGTAGATTTGGATACTGATGGAGTTAGGATAGGAAATGTTTAGGGTATGAAGAGTAAAGTAAGTGGAAATCACAAGTCGCCATTTTATTTAGCAATGTACTATACTTGACATAAATTGAGCTATTACCTTGAATGTGTAACACCCCGAAAAGTCAAAACGGGTCATCGAGGATAATGGGCTTAATTAGTGGGTTTTTAATAAAGGGAGGAAATGGATTATGGGCTAAATTAGGTTTGTGGGCAAGAGCCTAAGTGATTAAGGGCCCATAATCAACCCATTCACCCACCTAACCAGCCACCACCACCCTTATTTGAACCCTAGCCAGCGAAATTTGTATAGAGAGAAAGTGAAGAAAAATCAAGATTTGTAGCTTCAAAGGTTAACGGATCGAAGATGTGAACGATTGAGCATCAAACCAAAAGAAATGAGCAATAAATCCAGGTAAGAATTGGCCTTTATGTTGGATCTTGTATGCCCAAGACACATACAAAACTGGTTGAGCTATTGGTTGTGGAGGTGGTTGAGCTATTGGTTGTGGAGGTGGTTGTGCTATTGGTTGTGGAGGTGGTTGAGTTTGTCCTGCTTGATGTAATTTTTGAAGCATCCAAGGAAGAAAGGATGAGTGCGCACCACTTTAAAATTTCCTTGGGTCCTTCTTCTTGAAGTACATATTGGATCTTGTATCATAGTGAGGGATGTTAAGCATAGGTCCTTCATTAACAATGTCATGAAATGATTAATTGATTAGACATTGAATGAATCTAGGATACATCATAAACTTGTATCTCAACCCTTCTTAAATGTTGGAGATTAGGCCATTGAACACATATGCAGACATACTAAACCGTCTGTTGGTGCAGAGAGCACATATTGCAGAAGATGTGACGACTGGAATGTCATTCCATCCTGTTTTTCTTTTTGACAGACAATGTTGGAAAATATGAATTAGGTCCCTCCAAGGTAGATCCACTAATCCTTTGACTATCTGTTTTGCTTCATAACTCCCTTCATAACAAATTTCAAAGAAAAATGTGGTTATTTCTTCATCATCTAATTCAAGAGGATCATTAGCATTATCATTGAATTGTAGACATCTTCTAACAGACTCTTCTGTGATCCTTAGAGTAAGTTCATTGTTGATTCTTCCAGTTAGAGTTCTCACTCCATCATCTTCAACTACCTTAGTTGATTCCCAGGAGGACCTTATAGGATTCTCGTAGATTGTTGGTCTCACTGTCATGGCATGTGCTACCGTTGTGGTATATAAGAATCTTATCATATCTCTAAGACCTTAAGCTTCAGGCACATCAGGGTTTAAATAACCGCTGACGTTATGGAGCTTGCTCCATGTAAGATTTGCCATGTAATCTGCACAAGAGACATGTGTGTTAATTATCAGTTTTGACTTTAAATTGATAAGGAGGACTGCTTGTTGAATTTCTGTAATGGCAAATAGTGAATTTGTCTTTTAACAATCACAATTTAAATGTTTGAACCATTCAATAGATAATGTGACTTTGATTTGTTACATATTTTCCTTTTCATTTTGCTCTGTTTTTTGCAGTAAACATGATTATCAAGGTTTTCAATATCAGTTGAATTCCTATCAATTTCTATGTTTATTGAAGTCGAAAATGTGTATTACATCATATTAATAAGTTCGATTTTGGTGTTCTTCATTATTATCTGATTCATTGTTTGATTTAGGTTAACAGTCTGAAACTCAGGTCTTGGTTTCAAAATTTTATTGAAATTATACCTTATCTCCAAAATAACTATAGATTTGAATCGATGACAAAAATGTTTTGAGAAGAAACACAACAAAATCTTTGAATGTTCATGATGATGATGATGATTGAAGATGTTATACTGTAGGTTTGCGCTCGTCTCACTATAAAGTCTCTTAATTTTGAAAAGTATTAAATGACCCGTTTGAATTCCTTTAAATAGTCAAATAATACAATTTGAAAAATTTTATAAGTTTACAAGTAGATACAGTCACCACTGTATCAAATGCTGAAGGTTAATTTGTTTGACTTTTGGTCATCCGCATTTGTTGACTGTAGCAAATGCGGAAGACAAACTTTTGACATTTACAGTCCGCATTTGGCTACTTTTGGTCATCCGCATTTGTTGAGTGTAACAAATGCGGAAGGTTAGTTTTTACTAACTGTCCGCATTCCATTACTGTTGCAAATGCGGAAATTTTGTATTCTATCCGCATTTGTGTACTATTGCAAATGCAGAACTTAAACTTGAAATTTTGGTTGTCCGCATTTGTGTTGTAGTAAATGCGGAAGAATAATTTTGCAATTTTGGCTGTCCGCATTTGTAGTGTAGTAAATGTGGAAGATGCACTCTTAACAAATGCGGTTGAGTTGCTTGTTTTATCCTATCCGTATATGTACACAGTAGCAAATGCGATAGAGCAAAGTCAATCAGTATTTGTGCAACTATATCAAATGCGGTTGACAAGTCAACAAAACACTGTAGCAAATGCGATAGAGAACTGTTCATACGAATTTGTTAACTGTATCAAATACCATAGAGTAAATTTTACATTCACATCACACACTAATGCGGTGGAGTAAAATCATTGTCCGCATTAGTTGCACTTGAGAAAATATTGTTACCCGCATCAGTTACATGCATGGTTACCTTCACCCGCATTAACTAATGCACTTACCTGCATTAGCCTTTGAACTTAATCAAAAGTTAATGTGATTGAATTGATTATTCATCTTATGAAGAGGTGTCCTTTATTGATTTTTCTTATGAAGTTGGCTGTTGAAGTTGTCAATTCTTGCTTGGATTGACATTGTATGTCATAATTAATACAGTTTCCTAATTTTGACAGATCTTGGGTTTATCATGCTTCTAAGAATCTGCATAAGCTTAGATACAATGGTGTAACTTATTGCAACAACACGAACTAAAATTCTTTTTTTTTCAAAATGAAGTTAATAAACAAAAATTTGGACTTACTCAAAAGTTTTAAATTACTCCCCCTAAAGTTTATGTCCACATCTGGATAGAAACTTTAAAGATTTAAAACTTTTTGAATGTTATTTTGATTAATATTAAAAATGAAGAGAAAGATCTCTTTGTTGGGATCATATCAGTCTTAAATTACACTTGTGCATCCTTTATGATTAAATGGACATGATCATGAACTTGAAGATTGAAGGTATGCTTGTCCTCTTCAACCCATACCTGGTTGATATTTTGATGCAAATGACTTTTATCATGTTTTGGTTGATTAATTATTCAAGATACTCACACACATAATCATGAAATGATCAACCCTCATTATACAATTCATGGTAGAACTTTTTCACAACTTTTCTTACCAGGTTACTTAAGTCATAAAATCTCATTTTCACTAATCCTCATTAGGATTCTTTTAATTTGATCCTTTTTCATGTTGATCCACATTGGGATTCTTTTCACTTCACTTTGGAAGGTGATCCATGATAGGATTCTTTTGTTCATTCACTTGGAATGTATTACTTTGTTGATTCATCCAATTTTTTTGATGTGTTCCACATTGGGAATCTTTTGGATCATGACATCTACACTATGTGCAAGTTTCATCAGGTCTTTGCTCAGCAAAACAAAGATGAAACACGATGTGGTGAAAGAGATTCATAAAATATCATTACCTGGTGTGTTTAGGCTACTACATACACATGCATTCAGATTAGCCAATACATACCTGTACTTTGTGATGAGTGTTTCACGATTGAATATGTCTTTAATTCATCACTGTATGTATCTTTTCTTCCAAGTTGAGCCTACCAACATATCTTGTAAGTCATTTCAATCTTTTACATTTTGGAATTAAGGACAGTGAATGATATAATGATTATAATTATATCATTTCCCAATGAATTCTTTTCTTCATAAAGCTTGATTTCTTTTTGTGGTTTTTCTGATGCTTTAAATTGTTTTTGATGCTTTTCATTGTTTTTACTCAAGGTTAATCACGCCAATTGATTGAACCAAAAATTCAAACCTACTAGGTTCAAATGCCTTGGTAAACTAATCAGCTAATTGATTTTCAGTTGGTACTTGAATCAATTTGATTAAACCCTTTTCAGCTCAGTCTCTCAAAAAATTATAGGTAATCTCAATATGTTTTGTTTTTGAGTGCTGAACTGGATTATTAGTTATAAAGACAACAGTTGTGTTGTCAATAGAAATTGGTGTATGCATGAAGTTAAAACCATAATCAAGCATCTGCTTTTGAATCCAGAGAACTTGAGAGCAACATGCTCATGCAGCAATACACTCAGCTTCTGCTGTGGACACAGACACATTTGTCTGATTCTTGCATTGCCAGGATACTAGTCTGGGACCAAGAAATTGACAACCGCCAGAAGTGGATTTTCTATTGAAGTTGCATACTCCATAATCATTGTCTGTGTAGGCATAGAGATTAAATTCTCCTTCCTTTGAATACCATAATCCAAGAGCTAGCTTGCCCTTTAGATATCTCAATATCCTCTTGACTGCGTTCATATGTGATTCTTTTGGACCAGCTTGATATCTGGTACACACATAAACACCAAACATAATGTCAGGCCTACTGGCTGTTAGATACATTAGTGAACCTATCATTGATCGATAGTGAGTCTGGTCCACTAATTTGCCTTCAGGGTCATGTCCAATCTTCACTTTAGTATCCACAGGAGTTCTCATAGACTGACAGGGAGGGGTGAGTAATAACTCACAACCGGGGTAAAAAGGTCCTACTTCCTTACTCACTCAAGTCATTGCTTTGACCGGCCGAAAAGAAATCATTTTTTAGACACTTGTTACAGGCCTGACCAAGAGCGCAAAAGAGCTTTATTTATAATTAGAGTAAGGGCACACCCAAAAAGTAATAGGAATTAGACCTAACATGATTCCAAATAGAAAAACTTCAAGCATTTCGATTGATTTGAAAAGGGAAAAAGATAGGGTTCCAAACCTAAATAAACATCCGAATCGCCCATGAATCTCAATGACAGTCAGCAAAGTGGAATTTCTTCAACATGGTTTCTATATATTTTGATTGGTTGATGAAGATTCCATCTGTTGTTTGTTGGACTTGCACCCCTAGAAAGAAGGTGAGTTCCCCCATAGCACTTATTTGGAACTTTGAATGCATAAGGTCTTCAAATTCTTTGCAGAATTGCTTGTTTGTCGAGCCAAATATAATGTCATCTAGGTAGATCGGGACTAAAAGCATGTCTTATTCTTCAATCTTTCCTCTTTCATACCCATGTTCAAGAAGAAAGGATGATAGAGTCTCATACCACTTTCTTGGTGCTTGATGAAGACCATACAGAGCTTTGTCATGCTTGTAAACTCTGTGAGGGAAATCTGGATCTTTAAAGCCAGGTGGTTGACTCACATAGACTTCTTCAGCAATCTTTCTATACAAGAAGGCACACTTTACATCCATTTGATAAACAGTAAATTTCATGGACGCAGAATATGCAAGAAAGATTCTGATTGCTTCTAGTCTGGCAACAGGAGGAAACACTTCATCGTAGTCGATTCCTTCTTCCTGAGTGTATCGTTGGGCCACTAGTCTTGCTTTATTTCTGATGACTATCCCTCTATCATCAGTCTTACTCCTGTACAACCATCTGGTACCGATAGGGTATTGCCCTTCGGGAAGATCTACCAGCTGCCATACTTCTTGCTTCTTGAATTGGAGCAATTCTTCCTGCATTGCTTCAATCCAACTATTGTCTTGAAGTGCCTCTTTGATGTTTTTGGGTACTGTTTGACATAGAAAGCATGACAACAAATAGATGTTTGCAATACTGGACTTGCTTCTTGTCACCCTCTCATTAAGATCACCAATAATGGTTCCAACTAGATGATTCTTGTGTATTCTTGTGGTTGAAATGGTGTCACTAGCAATAGTTACATCAAGATTGGAGATATTCAGTTCTTTATGGTCAGAGGCACATTCATCTTGCATTGTTGTTGAAATATGAAGATTGTCAACTTGTGTCATCAGTAACTGCTACATCTTGAGCAGCACTGAGGTTGCTCGCATCATTTGATGTACCTTGAGTTTCTACTGGATGAGAAACCTGTTTCTGATTTCTAATCTCATTTGACAAGTCATCTGAGTGAGATGGTACCAAGCTAGGACCTTCTTCACAAGAAACACTAAGGTTTTGTGACAGATGTTTGATCGGATCAGCTTGAAGAGGAACATCTTCATTCATATGTTCTTCAGATGTAGGTGGAATCAATGGATAATTATCTCTTCTTTCTACAGTTGATGAAGTATCACCTGAATATATATTTCCAGCATCAGACAAGTGAAATTGGTCAAATGATTTAGTAAAAGTGTCAATATCAAACAACCAATCAGGACCATCTGTAGATTTTGGAAACAAATGTTCTTTGAATTGAACATTTGTAGATTAATAAATAATGTTTAGTCTAGGATTGAACACTCTATAAGCCTTTAAGACAGAAGAATAACCTACAAGAATCCTTCATCAGACTTAGATGAGAAATTCCCAAATGATCACGGGTGTTTAATATTGAGACTGGACAACCAAATGATTTGAGGAATCCAATAAATGGTTTCCTATGAAAGATTAGTTCATAAGGTTTCATGTTACTTTCTTTAACAATCAAAGTTTGATTTTGCACAAAGCATGATGTGTTAACTGCTTCTGCCCAGAAGGTGATTGGCAGTTTAGCATGGGCTAGCATCGTTCTTGTTGCTTCAATCAGTGTTCTATTTCCCCTTTCAGCTACCCCATTTTGATGAGGAGTTCTAGCTGCACTGAATTGATGAGCAATGCCTTTGGTTGCATAAAAGGAACTCATATTTTCATTTTTGAACTCTGTACCATTATCACTTCTTATTATTTTGACCTTAAGATCAAGTTGATTTTCAATTTTAGTGATAAATTCTTGAATGATTTGGGATGCTTCATTTTTATGAAGTAGGAAGAACACCCATGTGAAACGAGAAAAGTCAACAATGATCACTAAACAATATTGTTTCTTTCCCGTACTCATACATGAGTTGGTCCAAAAAGATCCATGTGAAGTAACTTCAATGGAGTATTGTTAGTGTTCACCAGCTTGGTTTTGTGAGACGATTTGTGTTGTTTTCCTTTGAGGTACGCTGAACATTGATCAATAAAATTGAATTCTTTTTGAGGAAGACCAATGACATGGTTTCCTTTGACTAACTTGTTCACATTTTTAAAGTTAGTGTGCCCCAACCGTCTATGCCAAAGCTGTGACTCATCAAATGATGCTTTAGACAAAAGACATGTTTCTTCCTTAGGTGATGTAGAACATAGGTTTAAGACATATGTATTATTCTTCCTTAGAGTCTTTAAGACAACCCATTCTTCACGAATCGAAAATCCAGGTTTCAGAATGTAGCAGTGAGTGTCTATAAAGTGAGTGGAATATTTTTTGTCCCAAATCTGGGACACGCTTAGCAGATTGAAATTTAGTTGTTCACAGTAATTCACTCTGTCAAAGCTCAGCATCCCGTTTGTCACAGATACTTCTCCTGTGATTCTACTACCTTCTGAATCTCCACTGAATGCCACAATAGTTCCTTGTATGTATTTGAAATCATGAAGGAGGGAACGATCTCTAGTCATGTGTTGGGAGCATCCACTGTCTACGTACCATAGGCTATTAGTCCTGTGTGGATGAACCTACAAACAAAGAGAACTAATTAGAATAAGGAACCCAAGCCATGATGGTCTTGGTTTCCCGTTCCTATTCATGATAGTCACCTCTTGGTATTTCCCTCTGAATTGTGATTTTGATGGAGGTGTTTTGGGAGACTTTTGAGAATGAAATGGTCGAGTCATCTCATCAACATCTACTGAGGATTCAGATGAATAATGAAATCGTTGGTCTCTATTTCTTTGAAAATTTAGCCCGAGTTTCATTATCAAAAGTTGGTTTTTGCTTAGGAAGGTCAAGTTTGTGTTTCATGGTGAGATGATTTCTTTGACCCTTCCTCAAATCCTTCAAGTTATTTTTGTCATTTGTTGATCTAGGTGTCCTAGATTGAGTATTATGAAGATGAGGTCCGACAGAATGCATCACAGTAGATGTTTTTGAGATGGGCTTGTGTTGTGGAATTCTCAACCCCTTCTGATTAAAGTAACAATCAGATGTATTGTGATTGTTCATGTCACAGATTGAACAATACTTGTTGAAATATCAATTTTTGGTGGAGTGATTGTTCATATCACAGGTAGAACAATATTGATTGAAGAAGCATTTATCTGTCTTGGGATTGAACATGTCACAAATATCACAATACATTGTTTGTTTCTTGGAGATATTTACTTGTGTGACTCAACTGATGCTTTCATTTGATGAGTCACTTTCTTTTCTTTAGGCGATGAATCAAAATTAGCCCTTTTAGTAGATTGTTTCACAACACTACTTTTGTTTAGTTGTGTGGGTTGTTTCTGTTTCTTTAACTTGCTTCTCACTTCTTTCTCAAACTGGTCAACATGTTCTTTGTTATAGATACTTGCAGCTTGACTGAAGACATTTGAAACTTTTCAAGTTTCACTTCAGTCATAGATTGTTGAGCTTTAACTTGAGCTAACTTTTTAGTAAGTAGCACATTTTCAGTTGCAAGATTGTATTTCTCACCATGCAATTTTTCTATGTCACAAATGAGAGATTTGATTTTGATTTAAAAACATTTTAGTTCTCACTTCATTATTTATGACTTCACTTTTTCTTCTTTAGTTTATTTGCTAGTTTATAATTGTGTTTTGTATACTCTTGTAATTCATTTATGCATTTTTCACTACAAAGGTTAGTTTTTACCTCAGTAGGCATTGAAGATGTTCCATCATTGATGTAAGCCATAAGAGCATGATTCTGGATGTGAGGCTTGACTTCCTGAGCATACACACTCCAGTTACATATCCCATCTTGTTTGATTCTGGTATGTTTGATCATGATGAGAATGATGGTACTGCTGTTGTTGATTGTTTGAGTCATAACTTGAATTGGACTATAATGATGATTGGCCTGGAGAGTTCCTTGAATAGTTGTTTCTTTTGGGAGCATTGCACTCTCTTGAGAAATGGCCAGTCATGCGACAGTTGAAGCATTTCACCTTGGATTTGTCATATCCAAGTTTTGTGTTCTCATTAGGCTCAACTTTCTTCCTTTTCTGAAGAATTTCTTTGCTCTCATGGCAATCATTGCCATTTGCCACTGTAGATCCATCTCCTCAACATTATCAGGATCCATTTCTTCTAAATCTTCCTGAATTAGGTGGGCAGAAGTGAGTCTTCCCCTTAGATATGCTTCAAAACTTGCAACAAAAGCATTGTAAGTTGCCTTTTGCTCTTCTGATTTTAAGTCTTCTCGAGAGGTTTGAGGAGCAGTGGAGACTTTAGGTGCTTGAGTTGATGTTGAAGGGTGATTGAATGGTGGAGATGCAATGAACCTAGTATTGTTCATTTGATCTCTTGATGAGATGAAGTCATCTTCCTTTGTGATGAAAGCATTTTCAATAGAATGTGATTCTGAAGGAAATTTGTAGGCCTCGATCACTCTTGGTCCACTCAGGTTTTTGCTTCACTCATCAAGTTTCAAACCTTTAATCTTGGCTATCATAATGTCTAGAGTGGTACTCTCAAGATCAAGAGTATTTTTCAGCATTGTGATATTTTGCTTCGAGCTTTCAGGTAGACTGTGAAGCATTTTCTTGGTAAGTTCTTTAATGTTGTAAGAAAAACCCATAATTTCCAAGTCATTTACCAACTGTACAAATCTATGCAGTTGTTTTGATATGGATTCTCCTTTGGTGTGATGGAAGGTTTCATACTGATTGACCAGCTTGTCTTTGTTAATTTGAGCAACCTCAATGCTTCCTTCACACATAATTTTGAGGGCATCCCAAACAGCTTTAGCAGTTCCATACTTTTCCAATCTTTTCAGCATATCCATCTTAAGTGCTTGAGTCAAAATTAAGTATGCTTTGAGATGAATTTTGATTTTCTTATAGTCATCTTCATCCAGAGTTAAGTCTTCAATTGGTATTCTAGCAGTCTTCTAAAGTGCAGCTTGAGTAGTTGATAGAGTAACATGAATATGTGGACCCTTACTTATTGAGATCCAAAAATCTAGATCTACACCTGTAATATAATTTCTAAACCTTATTCTCCATTGTTTAAACTCAGATTGTGTTTAAGCATAGGAGGTTTAGGTTTATGACCTAGTTCAGAGTAACTATTAGAATCCATGTTGATTTGTGTGAGTATTGATTTAGTTGATTTTATGATTGATTTTTTTTATGAGTCCAACTTCTTCAAGGAGTTCTTTCAAGGTTCAGAATGGGTTCTGTACTAATTTTCTTGCTATTTGATAGGAGTATTCTTGTTGTTTGCTAAGTAGAGATAGTGATATCCACTAGTAGCAACTTGATTATCAGATCAATCGACTTCTATTCAGTCTATGCACAGATCTGAAAGAGAATAGAGAGCCATGGCTCTGATACCAATTGACTAGGTTTGAGTAAGAGTGATATTCTTACTGAGAATCGAATTTGATAATCAAGTCAATGATTGAGTGGTGGAAATAAACAATCAAAGAACATTCAAAGCAAGAAAAATACTCATAAATGTTGTTTGTATTGATATATGAAAGTTGATAAGTTACACAGAATAATTACAACAAAAATTCTCTACGTATCAGCCGTCACCTCAGTACGAGGTCAACTATTCTATTTATAGGTAGACAGGATGCCTTTACAAAATGACTAAACTACCCCTGACCTATTACATCAGAAAGTAGTCTAAGTCTTGATGAGCATCTCTGCTTGTTCATCCGCATTGACAAATGCGGATGAGATAATCTTGATCAGCGTTTCCACTTGATCATCCGCATTAGTAAGTTGGTCATCCGCAATGGTTAAAGCGGATGAACAAATACTCATGCGCATTTGGTTGGTCATCCGCATTTGTAAATGCGGATGAGAAAAGTCTTGTCCGCATCTTCTTTTGTTCTTCAGCATTAGTATTATGTCTTCCGCATTAGTTAATGCGGAAGAGTAAACACTTGTCAGCATCAGAGTTATGTCTTCCGCATTAAGTAATGCGGAAGATAAAACTTGTTATTTTCCTTGCAGATCTTCATGTGCATTAGTTGTTCGACTTGTGGGATTTCAGCTCAACAATCATCAATCCACCCATTGAGTTGGCATGTATGATCCTTTCAGGGTGCAACATGTAAGAAAGGTTTGCAAGCAAATGTATGGAGGTGCACACCCGATGTAGGTGTTAGCTCAACGGTGTGCGGGTTAACTACCCCAAAGGATGCACATTGGGGCTTTCTTTGTGATTGTCCATATGGATGAACCATTGTTACGTGCCTTAGGTACTGTGACCACTTGGTGCTGAGCACCACCGATGAAGGTCTTTTATAGGCTTAGGTCCAGTATCATGAGCATGAAAGGTATAGCATATGATAATGGTATACCTGAACTTCACCTTAGGTACTGTGACCACTTAGTGCCGAGCACCACCGATGAAGGTCTTTTATAGGCTTAGGCATAGTACCATGAGCATGAAGGGTGAAGTTCATGGTGATGACAAAAGTAAAGAATGAAATGATAAATGAATGGAAGTATGAACGAAGGAATGACGAAGATAATAATGATATTATCTGTATGTACGTATGATGTATGATCATGAATGAATGTAATGTATAGTATAATTTTGAGAGAAAGAATAGTTTTATGAAAGAAAAGTATGTTTTATTATAAAACTAGAACTCACTCAGCAACGCTGACTTTTATGCATTTTCCAGTTGGCAGGTGAGCATTGCTGAGGATGGCACGGAGCAGGTACTTGGCATTCTGAATGGCATTCTTTTGTTAATGTTTTTGCATTGTAGTGCGAACGAATGATGTTTTGAAATGAATGCTTGTATTAACTTTCAAAAGCATTTGTAATGATATGAAAAGTTATTTTTATGTTTCCGCTACAATGTTTTATAAATGTTTAAATGTAAAGTATATGTTTTATGTGCGATGATCTACCAGCTGTAAGCGTCCCGGGAACAGGGCCTTACAAGTTGGTATCCGAGCCAAAGTTTAAGCGACATGGGTAAATTTTCAAAATAAACCTTAACGTAAACTGAGAATGATACAGAATGGGAATGGGATGCCAATCTGAGTAGCTGTGTGCCATCAGGTATTTTCGTAATGTTAACCGGTTTATGTGCGCATGGTATGTGGTTATGTGTTGTATGTAGATTTAAATACTCATGTTGTCAGGACAGGTAAGGCTTGGGGTATGATGAGTAATATAAGTGGCTAATCATAACTGGACACTATAATTAGGGACTTACTATACGTGCAATAAACTGAGCCGTTTCCTTGAATGACCGTATTAGTGTTTAAATCTTTCAGTGTGAGTTAGAGGATAGCCGGTGGTAGATCATCTAAAGCTTCGCGTGGTGGTGGACGTGGTGCTGAACCACAGGTTACGAGTGGAAGGCCTAGGGCCGAAAAGGTGGTTCATGAAGAACCAAAAACCTCTCATCAAGAGGGCGGGGATGAGAGTACTAACCTCAGAGCCTCAGTGAAGAAGGCGGTTGTGGAGGAAGTCCATCAGATCATGCAGACAATCTTACTGTCTGTGGTGACCAAAGTTATAAAGCCAGTCAAAGAGGGGGAGTGAAGGAAAAGGAGTAGACCTACGGGCGAAGGAAGACAGCCCGAGACTAAGCCAGTTTCGTCTCATGATGAAGAAAAGGAAGAAGCAGAGCCTGTGTAGGAGGTGGTACGAGGCTGTAACTAAGGGGTATTTATGACATGCAAGCCCCTACTTTTGATGGTAACGGCACTACGGTTGCTGCTCACCGGTTGGTGAGGGAAACGGAGGCTGTACTTGATATCAGCGAGTGCCGAGAGGACCAGAAAGTTAAGTTCGCTACCCACTCTTTTGTGGATTCAGCTCTGTGTTGGTGGGACAATATAGTCCAACCCGAGGGAAGTCGGGCGATCGGGAGAATGAGATGGTCGGAGTTGAAGATGTTGGTGATCGAGGTGTTTTGTCCTCACCGGGAAATGGACAAGGTTGAGAGGGAGTTTCTGCAACTGGAGGCGGGAACGATGACATACCAGCAGTACACCACAAAGTTCAATGAAATGGCGCGTCTGGTGCCGGATTAGGTGATACCTCTGTCTCGAAAGAACAAGAGGTACATTCAGGGATTGCCAGCAGATATTCGCAGGCACATGATTGCCGCCCGACCGAGCACGTTTAGGTCGGCGGTGGATTTGGCAGGAAGGTTATATGACGAAAGGGGTGTAGTGGTGGTGGCTGAAGGTAGTCGGAAGGGTGGAGGAGATAGAAACTGGAATGGGAAGAGGTTTGGTCAGGATGATGCCTCGACGGGTAAAAAGAAGGCACGAGTGGACGACCGTCGAGTTGTCGCGTCAGGTGCGAGTACGAAGAAGTGTGGTAGGTGTGGGAGAGAGCATAGTGGGGAATGTAGGTTTGGGTCGAACTTGTGCTTTAAGTGTGGGAAGGCAGGGCACATGGCCAGGGACTGTCGTACGGCCCGGTGCTTTAACTGTGGTGAAGAGGGCCATATGAGTAGGGATTGTAAGAAGCCAAGGGCCGAGGGTTCCGGGGCGAAGAAGGCGGTAGGCGAAGGACCGAGGGCAAGCGCCAGGGCATTCACCATGACACAGGAAGAAGCTAGGATGGACCCTGACGTTGTGTCTGGTACGTTCTGGTGAACCAAACTTTAGCTTCCGTGTTATTTAATATACTTGTTGATGCACCCTTCAATGTAGGAACTGCCATAGGTAAGTCTACCAGGATTTCTGAGATGATAGAGGACTGTGATGTGGAACTAGAAGGTCATAAGATTCCTGTTAGACCGTTTGTGATGACCTTGGGTGGTTTTGATTTGGTTCTTGGGATGGATTGGTTGGCGGACTTCGAGGCAAACATTGTGTGTCGCAAGAAGATGATTGGTTTAACAGCGCCTGACGGGAGTTTGGTAACGATTTATGGGGATCGAGTCATGACGATTCCCAAGGTGATTTCGATGGTGGTGGCGGGTAAGTATGAGGCATGGATGTAGTGTCTACTTGGCCTATGAAATGGATGTGGATACGCCAACACCACAACTATCCAATGTGCCGGTTGTGTGTGACTTTCCAAACGTATTCTGAGAAGACTTACCAGGAGTGCCACCTAACCATGAGATCGAGTTCCAGATTGACTTGATACCAAGTGCCCAACCTGTTGCCAAGGCACCGTATCAGTTGGCTCCGACGGAGATGAAGGAGTTGATGGAGCAGTTGCAAGAGCTGCTTGATAAGGGGTTCATTAGCCCGAGTATCTCTCCTTGGGGTGCTCCGGTCCTGTTCATGAAGAGGAAAGACGGTAATATGAGGATGTGTATTGACTACCGTTGTAACACCCGGTTATTTTAAAGTCAAAGGAAGAGAAGAATAAAGTGAAAGAAAAGAAGGAAAACAAATAAAACCCAAGTCTAGGGGTAAAAAGTGTCCAAAAGGACAAAATGATTGAGAAGTGGGTATGAAAGGTGGTATGGCCGCCCATATGTCACATACACCTCTGATTTTCGGGTTTTAGAGAGAGAAAGAGCAGCAAGTTCTCGGTTTTTAAGGAAGAGCAAGAAAGAGTTCGAATTCAAGGTAAGAATTCATGCTTTTATTGAGTTCTTGACTGGTCTTATCCTTGTGTTTATGCTTATGTGTGTTTGTATGTGTTTGGGGTATGTTATTAGTGGTTTTCTAGCAGTTGAATTCAATTTGCAAACGAGTTTGGAGGAATCCATACTCAGAAGTTGCAAAGGTGAGTTCTAGGACCCCTCTTTTACCGGTTTTAACTGATTTTAGGGCTGGAAATGCATGAATGTATGTTTTTATATAGCTGGGTTTCGGACGCGTATGCTTGAATGTGTGTATGATGATGGTATGATGTGATGTGTGACTATGTTCATGCTTGATGATGTATGATTGTGTTTCTAAGGCTTAGTGGGTAGGAATTAAGCTTAGAACATGATGAATGGTGCATGGAAATTGAATCTGATGTTTTAGACCCATTTGATAAGTTTCTAAATCTGCCTAAGTGTGTGGAAGTAAATGCTGATGAAAAGGGTTAATGCGGATGAGCAATAACCAATGGGTAGGTCAATGCGGATGAAGTGAATGTGGATGAGCATTGGCTAAGTGTAGGAAATGCGGATGAGCATTTGACTATGTATGGAAATGCGGATGATTTAAGTCAATGCGGATGAGCATTTGACTTTGTATGGAAATGCGGATGAGCAAAGCAAGTGAATTCGGATGAAGTGAGTCAATGCGGATGAGCATTGACTATGTATGGAAATGCGGATGAGCAAAGTAAGTCAATGTGGGTGATTTAAGTCAATGCAGATGAGCATTTGACTGGAAATGTAGTTAGGCTAATGCGGATGGCAAATGCGAATGAAGTAAAGTAAATGCAGATGAAGTAAATCCAATACAAATGAACTATAGCAAATGCGGATGAACTGTAGGCAATGCGGATGACCATAGCAAATGCTGATGAACACTTAATAAAATTCTGACTTTTGGGGAAAAATAGGTAATGTAGGCTTTGACCTAGGAGATTCCCGAGGGTTATAAATGTTGACTTATGGGGTCAGAGATGGTATGATGGGCATGTAATGATATGTGCTTGATGCTTATGATGAAGATGATGATGTTGCATGGTTATGCATGATGTATGTTATGTATGTATGATGCCCGGAATGATGATGTATGAATGATATGTTTATGTTCCTTGTGATGATGTATGATTATCTTTCCTATGACTTTACTTGTTATGAATGAATGAATGAAGTATTATGTAACGTAAAGTGAAAGATAATAAAAGAGGAACATGATGAATGAATGCATGCATTAATGAATAAATTTAAGAAAGCCTTGCAAGCAAATGTATGGAGGTTCACACCCAATGAAGGGTGTTAGTTCAACTACATGCGGGTTAGCTACCCCAGAAGGATGCACACTGGGGTCTAATCCTTGTGATTGACCATATGTATGGGATCCTTGCCGCTTGCCCTAGGTACTGAAGTCAGCTTCGTGCACAATGTTTGAGGTCTATGAGAGACCTCGCGCCCAGTACCCGCTTCGTATACAATGTTCGGGGTATAACATATAGCATTGATTCAGAATGAAAGAGAAAAGGTAAATGGTGAATGTACTTGCCCTAGGTACTGGAGTCAGCTTCGTGCACAATGTTCAGGGTCTATGAGAGACCTCAAGCCTAGTTACCCACTTTGTGCACAATGTTCGGGGTAATGTACATGTCACCAGAAGTAATGATGAATGAATGAAAGAATGAACGAAAGAATGACGAAGATAATAATGATATTATCTATATGTGCGTACGATGTATGATCACGAATGAATGTAAAGTATAATATGATTTTAAAAGAAAGGATGGTTTTATGATAGAAAAGTATGTTTTGCTATAAAACTAGAACTCACTCAGTGACGCTAACTTTTATGCATTTTCCAGTTGGCAGGTAAGCATTGTTGAGGATGGCACGAGGCGGTTGCTCAGCTCTTTTGGATGGCCTCCTTTTATTTAAAGCTTTTGTTATGTAATACAATAATGTAATTTTGTAACCGACAAATGATGAATTATTTTGCAAAAGTTTTTACGATGAAATGAAATGCCATTTGTTTTATGTTTCCGCTGCAATGTTTTGATGATTAAATACAAAGTATATGTTTTATGTGCGATGAATTACGAGTTGTAAGCGTCACGGGAACGGGGCCTTACAACCGTGAGCTGAATTAGTTGATGATAAAGAACCGCTATGCCTTACCAAGAATTGATGACATGTTTGATCAGCTCCAAGGTGCCAGTTTGTTTTCGAGGATCGACCTTCGATCTGGTTACCATCAATTAAAGGTGAAGGAGCAGGATATCCCTAAAACAGCTTTTCGCACGTGCTACAGTCATTACGAGTTTCTTGTCATATCTTTTGGCTTGACCAACACGCTAGCTGCTTTTATGGATTTGATGAACCGGGTGTGTAGGCCGATGTTGGACAAATTAGTGATTGTGTTTATTGATGATATCCTGATTTATTCGGGAGGTTCTGGAGACGCTGAAGAGGAAGAATTTTTATGCTAAATTCTCTAAGTGCGCATTTTGGTTGCGCGAAATTCAGTTCTTGGGTCATGTTGTGAATCCTGACGGGATACTGGTGGACCCGGCTAAGGTGGAGGCGGTGATGCAATGGAAGTCCCCTAAGATGCCATCCAAGATTCGTAGCTTCTTGGGTTTGGTGGCCTACTATAGGAGGTTTATCTAAGACTTCTCTAAGGTTGCTTCTCCACTAACTAAGTTGACCCGGAAGTATGTGAAGTTTGTATGGGGTCAAGCTCAAGAAAAGGCGTTCGAAGAATTGAAGGCAAGGGTGACCCGAGCTCCAATTCTATCAATACCCAATACGAGCGAAGATCTGGTGGTTTATTCTGATGCTTCCTACTCAGGGTTGGGGTGCGTGTTAATGCAGAGAGGGAACGTTATAGCTTATGCATCCCGACAATTGAAGGTTCATGAGGTCAACTACCCTACTCATGACTTGGAACTAGCAGCCGTGGTCTTTGCATTAAAGATTTGGAGGCACTATCTGTACGGGACAAAGTGCACCATTTTCACTGACCACAAGAGCTTGAAGTACTTCTTCGAGCAAAAAGATCTGAACATGAGGCAGAGGAGGTGGTTGGAGCTTAAAAAGGATTATGATTGTCAGATCCATTACCATCCGGGCAAAGCCAATGTGGTGGCGGATGCCCTTAGCCGAAAGGAGAGACCCGAACCGATTCGGGTGAAAGCATATCAGCTGAGCATGACGTCTGATGTGACGAAGCAAGTCAAAGAGTTTCAAGATGAGGCACTGAAAGAATGTCGTCTTAACTATGAGAGAATGAGAGGTCTGGTTGTAGAATTGGGTGAAAACACGCTTGGTGTTAGAACTCGATTAGGGAGAACGTGGGTTCCTCGTTTTGGGGATCTACGGGTGAAGATTTTTGATGAAGCTCACAAGACTCGATACTCCATTCATCTAGGTGCCACGAAAATGTATCAAGATATGAAGAAAGATTATTGGTGGTCGGGTATGAAGCGCGATGTGGTGGGGTATATGAGTAAGTGCCTTACTTGTTTACAAGTGAAGGCCGAGCATCAAAAGCCGTATGGGAAGATTCAACCTCAAGATATACCGGAATGGAAGTGGGAGCACATCACCATGGATTTCATTACGAAGCTACCACGTACTCCGAAAGGGTACGATGCCATATGGGTGATTGTGGACCGTCTGACAAAGAGTGTTCACTTCCTAACGATTCGTGAGACATATTCATCCGAGTGGTTGGCTGATGTGTTCATCAAGGAGATTGTAACTCGTCATGGTGTGCTGGTGTCATTGTGTCTGATCGTGACACCGGTTTACATCTAAATTCTGGAAGAAATTCCACGATGCCATGGGAACGAGGTTACATATTAGCACGACTTATCATCTCCAAACTGATGGTCAGTCAGAAAGGACCATTCAAACGTTGGATGACATGCTTTGGGCATGTGTGATTGCTTTTGGTGGAAGTTGGGACGACCACTTACCGTTAGCCGAATTCTCATACAACAGTTATCATGCTAGCATTGGTACGCCACCTTATGAGATGCTATATGGTAGGAGATGCAAAACACCTATCTATTGGGGTGATATTGTTCAAAAAGAGTTAGGGAGCGTCGAGGTAATCCAGGCTATGACTGAGAAGCTTGAGAAGATCAAGGCCTTCATGAACGCAGCCAAAAATAGATAGAAGTCGTATTCCGATAAACAACGTAGACCGATTGAGTTCTAGGTGGGTGACCGGGCTATGTTGAAGGTCTCACCTTGGAAGGGTATCATATGTTTCCGAAAGCGGGGCAAGTTGAGCCTGAGATACATAGGCACTTTCTGAATCATTGCTCGGGTAGGAGAGGTGGCTTATAGATTGGATTTACCACTTGAGTTAAGTGGAACTCACTCGACATTCCATGTATCTCATCTAAGGAAGTGCTTGGTAGATGAAGATATGATTGTTCCACTGAAGGATATCGAAGTAGACGAACGGCTCAATTACGTGGAGCAACCGGTGGCAATCATAGATCAAAAGGAAAAGAGGCTGAGAAATAAAGTGGTTCCCCTTGTGCGAGTACAGTGGAAGCACAGGAAGGGATCCGAGTCAACTTGGGAGACTGAAGAAGAAATGAAGCAGCGTTACCCGCCTTTGTTCGAGGAATAATAGGTTTTGAGGATGAAGCCTATTTAAGGGGGTGGACTTGTAACACCCGGCTATTTTTAGACAAGAAAGAAGAATAATGTGAAGAAAAAGAATAAAAGGAGTAAAACCCAAGTCTAGGGGTAAAAAGTGTCCAAAAGGACAAAATGTTTGAAAAATGGGCGTAAAAGGTGGTATGGCCGCCCATATGTCACATACACCACTGATTTTCGGGTTTAGATAGGGACAGAATAGCCGGGACTAGCAAATTCTCGGTTTTGAAGGAAGAACTAGAAAGAATTCAAATTCAAGGTAAGAATTCATGTTTTTATGGTGTTCTTAACCGGTTATGTCCTCAGGTCAATTTGCAAACGAGTTTGGAAGAACCGTACTCAAGAGCTGCAAAGGTGAGTTCTAGAACCCCTTTTTTCTGATTTTTAACTGATTTTGGAGCTGCAAGCTGTACATCTCAGGTACTCTGGCTTCAAAACCAATTATTGGATTATGGCATAACAGAGACCAAGACCCCATTGTTAATGGGCAGCTCTTCAGCTCTTTGTATTGTCAAGAATCCTGTCCAGCACTCTAGGACTAAACATATTGAAATCAGACACCATTTTATTAGAGATTGTTTTGAAAAAGGTCTGATTGATCCAAAATTTGTTCCTAGTGCTGATGAGCTTGCAGACATGTTCACTAAGCCCTTGGATAGCACAACTTTCCAAAACCTAGTGTTAAGGCTTGGTATGCTGTAGCTAGAATAAGTGACAACTACTGGTGATCTCAGCTCACAAGTACTGAGGATCATTTGTTTATTATTGTCATATATATAAGAACTGAAGTTATTTTCTCTCCGAAAGTTTTCTTTAAACTACTAGAGCTTAACTTCTCAGTACTCGAGTACTTTATTTGTTAAAACAATTCATGTAGTTACAACAGCTGATGTAGCTACAACTACTGTTGTCAGAAATACAAATACGTACTGATGTCCTATGAAACATCTGAAAACAGATGAAAAAGTCTGAGGAGTACATGTTGAGGACAGTGTGAAACAGCTGAAAAGCATTGAATTGACGACAACTACTGATGAGCCTTTTTCTCTTCAGTAGTTTCCCAACTGCTGTTTCTTTCTAAACAACTGAAGCAAAACCATGTCTTCAGTAGTTTCACAACTACTGATGACTAACACCAAGTCTTCAGTTGTTTACAACAACTGATGGTAAAACCAAAGTCTTCAGTAGTTTCTCAACTACTAATGACTAATACCAAGTCCTCAGTTGTTTCATCACCTGAAGTCAAAACTGTCTTCAGTAGTTTTATAACTACTGATGACTAAATCTGAGACTTCAGCTGTTTCAACGTCTGACGGTTAAAACCAAGTCTTCAGTTGTTTTATAACAACTGCTGATCACACCAATACGGTCAGTCATTCCAAACCTATGAAAGTTAATACCACGTCATCAGTAGTTTCAACAACTGATGACTAACACCAAAACCTTCAGTCGTTTTCTAACCCTACCCTTTAAATACCTTATCCCACCTTCAGAGTTTTTACTTTCTTCTCTTCTCAAACCTAACGTTCAAAAACTCTGTAACCTCTCTTCATCAATGGCGACCATGCAACTAAAACCACGACACAAATGTGTCGCACATCTCACAAAATCGCCATACTGGACCAAGTTTCACAACGCCATTGATTTAATGGTTCAATCACCTTACGAAACGGCTTTTCTGTTAAATCCCACCATATATGTCGAATCTCTTAACCAATTCTGGACAAACGTCACTCTTGTCTTAGAGGAGAATGACACAGAGTCTCTTCAATCGTTTGTCCATCGTCAAAAAGTGGTCATTACTCCAGACATTCTTCGCCAAACCCTCAATCTGGATGATGCCACTTTCCCAACTGGTTATCCAAAGGGCACAATAGATCAATCATTTGCTCACCATGGATACCAGGGTAACCTGAGTGCATCTACCATATTGAAGAAATATTTCCAGGATACCGAACGTCTCATCTTTCATATGGTAAATGTCTGCCTTGCCCCCAAGACTTCATCATGGGATCAAATGTCCACAAGGTGGCAACAGGTAATGTACTTCATCCTTGAGCAACAACCTTTAAATTTTTCTGAAATACTATTTTTAGAGCTCAAGGATATGGCCCAAAAACAACTTGCTAACCGTTGGATATTATATCCTCTGTTCATAATGGCCATAATTGAAAACCAGCTTCAAGCTGAGGGACTTGTTGGCCTGGGAGTCCCTGCTACGGCTGTATTGCCTGAAGTATACTCCCGACACAACTCTAACCAATCACTAAAAGTGGCTGCCAAGCTACGCAAACCCACGCAGCTGGAACCCACAACCACCACCTCCATATCCAAAGTCCCCACCAAACCCACTAAAAAGAAGTCAAAAAAGGCTACTCAGGGAAATGAGTCCCCTGAGGATGCCCCTACAACACAAACGTAGGCTATATCCACTGGTTATAACCCCCTAGTGGATACAAGGACTTACCAGCCACAGCCGCTCAGGATTCCTCTCAAAAGGAGCCTGCAGCAACCAAAGAAGGGGTACCCACTAATGTGGGATCTTCCTTATTTGAGGAGATTGCTATTAAAGACCACCATTCTCCCCAGGTGCATACTGCTTTTACCCCATCTCACACTGCAACCGCCCCACAAAGTCCTACTCTCATTATTGCAAACGTGCTGACTCAGCTGCATGCCTCTCCTCCTCCCCAACAAACACCAACAAAGGGGAAAACCACAGCAATTGAGGAAGAGGATCAACATGCTTCTGATAGCCCACAACACAAGGGTTTAACTGTTCTATCTCCTGGTGTGGATATGGAGACCAGAACATCTGGTGAGGCTGCCACCTCTTCTGAATCAGCACATGATCAGACTGAGGCTGGTAACATAGCTAAAACCTCACCAGAGGCAACAGCTGATGAAGGACTTCATCCTGAGGCTGGAAGTCCCCAGTTCCAAGAAAAAGGGGCACATGCTAAAACTGGTCTACACCCAGTGCATGTACATCCTGCTACAAGCAGGAGGTCAGGTGATTCAGCATCTGATGATGACTTGGGCTTCTTTTATGATGTTCTGGCCCAGAACACAATTCTTGAGGAAGAAGTTAGTAGACTACAAAGACTACTTAACCAATTCTCTCAAACAACAAGTCCATCTGCCACCAACATAAACCCACAGATGGCACCTTCACCTGAAGGTCTCCCACACACTCAGCCACTCAAAACTTCCGAGCCACCAGCTTCTATTTCTGGCACTGCTTCTCAGGGACAGAACCCCTCTGAGCAAACAGCTGCTATCTTTCAGCAATCCCTACCTCTCATCACCCCAATAATCACAGACATTATGATCAAAAACATAGATGAGAGGCTTCCCTTAATCATACAACCCCTGGTGGAGGAGATTGTGAGCACAAGGCTTTCAGCTACTCAAACCCTTGCAACCAATGCAACCAAAAAGGGGGAGAGTCAGTCAGTGAAAGCAAAGAGGAAGAGCATAGAGGGGAAGAATGAAAAGGAGACTGAGAAGGAAGAGGAGTTTGTGAAGGGAGCTGACATTAATCAAGTGGGTGAAAGTCACAAAGACTTTCATGTCACATATAAGAAGAGGAAGGTTGAAGGAAAAGAAAAAGAACTCGAACTCGATGAGATGATCAAAATGGCGGATGCTACACACAGTAAATCAATAGACTCCATTATTGATCAACTGTATAAACAAGGGTTCGATACTGCATAGCTAGACTCAGAGATTAGGAGACTTGAAGTTGAAGAAATTAACTCAAGATGGGCAAGTTATGATGCATTAGAAAGAGAAAGACTAGAGATCATGATCAGATTCATTGCAAAGTACCTTGGGAGATCATTGATCAGATTAAGTCATGGACCAGGGACAGTATCTCGGCAATAACCACCAAGATCTGTTTGTCTGAAGCATACACTAAGGGATTGGTGATAGAAGCACTAAATGAGGCAGGTGCTGGGAACAGAAGGAACTAGCAAAACACTCAAAAGCCTCACTCACTACAAGAATGCTAGAACAACCTGCAAAACCTCCAACTTCAAAATCACCACTACCACAACCCACTAAACCAATTCCTTTACCCTCAAAACCAACAGCCGATGATGCACCCAAGAAGAAGAGAGAAGGGTGTTGAGGCTAGAAGAAGAAGAAGAAGAGGATGATGAGGAAGAAGATAGGCTGCCTCTTTCCGCAGTCCTAACTTTGCCTAAAGCCAAACCTATGCCCATCACTCCCACCTCACAGATGGAAGCTGTGAGAGTAAAGATAGAAGAAGAACAGCAGCAAAAGCTTCATGATGATGAGATGCTGAAAAGCATAGACAAAACTTATGCTGCCTCTTCATCAATAATCAGTATGAACAAAGAAGCTCTGAGATTGTATACCCTTGCTAACACATTTCAATATCAAAAGGAAAAGGTGAGAATATGGCCTGATCCTAGGGTGGCTCACAGAATTGTGAAGAAAGACATTCCTTCGAGATAGAAGGGCCAAGTAAAAAGGATCGTAGATGAAGAGATCACAGTGGTCCTTGTAGTATCACCCTGGGAAATTGTAGAAGATTTCAAGAAGGCCTATGAAACTAAACAGCCACCCCAAAAGATGTTAGAGAACAGAGTAATTAAAAAGGGGTTAGTCTACAAGAGGTTTGAGAACTTCAAACAAAATGAGCTCAGTCTGTTACTTGAAGGGACTCACCCAGATGAGTTTGCATACAGACAGATCACAATAGTTGAGCTCAAAAATGGCAAACAGGCTAAGTACATTTCAGAGCTGTATGGGCGTGAAGGACTGTTTGATGGTGGAGCTGAAAATCTTACCATGGTAGAACAAATTATGTTTCTCAGAGCATACACCAGAGAATCCTACAGGCTTATACATGGGAAGTAGATTTCATGGATAGGACCACAGCCTTGTGTCCAGTTCCCCAAAGTTAGGGCTCTTATCCATACTATGCCAACCAAATTTCAGAAATCTATTCCTAGGCCAGTGCTTAATTGGGTCATCTTCTTAGCTGATCAAGAAGGAAAAAGACCAATCTTATCGCCAACAATAAGTGGGACCTCAATAAAGTTAAGGTTTTGGCTGCATTGGTTCAGGGGGAGTTTGTTGGACCAAAAGAACCAATGAGCCGGATCAGAAAAACCTTAAGTCCCACAGACATCACAACAACTGCTGAAGTCCACAATAGCTGAAGACAAAGTCTGAAGACACAAGTGCTGAAGACACAAGTGCTGAAGACAAAGTCTGAAGACACAAGTGCTGAAGACAAAGTCTGAAGACACAAGTGCTGAACACAAAGTCTGAAGACACAAGTGCTGAAGACAAAGTCTGAAGACACAAGTGCTGAAGACAAAGTTTGAAGACACAAGTGCTGAAGACAAAGTCTGAAGACACAAGTGCTGAAGACAAAGTCTGAAGACACAAGTGCTGAAGACAAAGTCTGAAGACACAAGTGCTAAAGACAAAGTCTGAAGGCAAGTGCTGAAGACAAAGTCTGAAGACAAGTGCTGAAGACAAAGTCTGAAGACAAGTGCTAAAGACCAAGTATCAGTCGTTGTCACAACAGCTGAAGAGGTCTTCTTCAGTAGTTGTGACGGTTTTCTTTCAGTAGTTTTATGTTTTTCTTTTCAGTAGTTTTGTAAAACGACTAAAGAGCTTGTTCTTCAGTCGTTGTAGTTTCAGTAGTTTCGTATCAGTAGTTTTATGTTTTATACTTAGCACTCTGATATGTTCTCAGTACTTGTGAACATTTCCGTAGTTGTTAAGTTTTAGTTATTTTTGTACTAAATCTGCCAGATGTCACTATCCCGTGATATCAGCAGTGATTGCACTCTATATAAGGAGTGTCAACCTAATTGTAATCTGTGAATGGTTGAGCAGAAACATTTGATATTATTTAAACATTCCTTTTCATAGAAATATATTCTCTCTTTACAACCGTATTTGTTCTTAATGCATACGAATATCAAATTCTTGCTATAATTTGTCTAATTCTTGTTCTTATTCCGCTGCGTTACACTCTAATCCATCAAACTTGAGATCACTGATCCTGTCACCGGCTCTAGATGCCACTGATGGGTTTGATAGAACACAAAATAAACAAGTTTAACCTTTTAAACTTTCTGAAAAAACGCAGCGGAAGTATAGCATTATAACATGTTTATAATCTGAAAAATCATGTTCTTAATGATGTTTTAAGATGGAAAAAAAACCCAAATCAAAAGGATCTTTAATATGTGAATGAACAAGCTATGAACACATGTTAAACTACATAAAATCACAGCTACATAAAGCTGTGATGAACTACCTTTCTCCAGCCAAAAAGTCGACCAAGGAAGGGTTGAAAGATTCTTGTGAATCGGCCAAGACTCCAAGGAAGGATCC
Source organism: Flaveria trinervia (assembly GCA_025506515.1). Classification (NCBI taxonomy): domain Eukaryota; kingdom Viridiplantae; phylum Streptophyta; class Magnoliopsida; order Asterales; family Asteraceae; genus Flaveria; species Flaveria trinervia. The sequence goes on from CM046446.1 coordinate 33,888,279, forward strand.
CTCAATCTTGTATACCCCAAGCTTATATGCAAAGCACTCTTCTTTTTAGGGAGAACAACACCAAAGTTCTTCAAAAAACCCCTCTATTCAGCTGAAAACTCGAGAGTTTGAGAGAGAGAGAGCTGCTAAGAAAATTGTTTTCATGTGTATCTTGAATGAGAGAGCAAAGAGTGTAGGACTAGCTTTGGATTAAGAAAGTAAACACTCTAATTGGAGAGGGTGGGCGGCCGAAAATGCTTGTCTAGAGCAAGTTCCCCCAAAACTTTTTAATCCAGTTTTATAAAATAGTCCCTTGTAAGTTTATGCAATTAACATTTAATTGTATAACTTATACACTGCTTTAATTAGTTAATATTATCTAACTAACTTAAATAACAATAAGTAATATTCTTGAACAAAATATCCTAATAAGTTGTTCCATCTCACATGCAACTTATTTAGAAAACCCATTTTCTAAATTTGGTGTTATTATTTAATTACATGATCATATCATCAATTGAATAATTGTCAGTGATTGCAAAGCTTCTTATTGGGTATAACCCGACTTGGATAATGACATACTAACTGCATCAATGTTCTATGTGTCTTGGGCATATAGAATCTAACAACATCACCTTATCCTAACCCCCATTACCGCCGTTCCACAATCTTTTAAATAATCTCGACTACTCAATTTCATTTTCTTACTTGCAAATCTTACTGCCCTAGAAATTTATCCTCTCCAACTTTACCCCAGCTCAAATCATCCACATTCATCTTTCCAAATGGCCCTCAACCCTCAGCACAACCAAGTCGCACTTCTTGATTCTTCAAGAGATGCTGACTTCTCTGAAATCATCTCCTTTCTCACCCAATCAACCTACTATACCGCCCTTACCATTAACACCATTATTTACTCCAACCAAATGGTAGAGTTTTGGGAAAATGGTCAAGTCAAAACCCTAAATGGGATTCGTGTACTACCGTCCAGCATCTATGGATAGAAGTTGATCATCACCGAACAACTCATCACGAAGCATCTTGAGCTTCATGATGAAGGAGCTCTTACTGAATTCCCAAAGGAAGATTTGGATAGCACCTATATCCTAATGGGATATGGTGGAGACATCAGCAGGTTGACTGTTTACAAGTTCAACTTCTCCTACAATTGGAAGTTCCTCCTGTATGTTGTTCTTCATTGCTTGTCCAACAAATCCGGAGGATAGGATCAAATCCCTTATGAACTAGGATGCTTAGTTCATGGATTGGTGAGAGGCCTGCGCTTCAACTACTCATGATTTGTGTTCTCAAATCTGATTGGGAATCCGCAAAAGGAAACATTCTTCATGTATCCCAGATTCCTTCAACACATAATCAACTGTGAGTTGGACCAGAGCATGCTTGTCTGTGCAGCTGCTCTAACTGTTCCCCAAATGCAGCCTTCCATCTTCAAGACCTTGAAGAAGATGTCCACCAACTTCACCGGAAGGCACACCACTCTGCTTCCGGGTATGATTGAGCGCATAGCTCCTAGTGACATCCCTATTCACGCCACAGGTGATGAACCACACCAGCAACCTCCATCACAATGCCAACACTACCTTCTCCAACCATCACCATCACTTATCAAAGACGCCCTAAACAAACCCTTGTTCAATCTACTCTGATTGAACAAGCCCCTCCTGTTCAATCCAAAAAGACTAGAGTGGAAACATGGGCTCAGTTAGAGGTCTTTCCATCCTTCTCTTTTGACCTCAATTTGGGTTTTGTGTCTCCTCAGTCTCAAACCCATGAGCCCGACACCCAAACCAGTAGCCCTTAGAATGAGTATTTACACTCTTCTGAGATGCCAACAAGGGACAGCCCCACCAGAGGCTTAATGCCTGTAGACATTGACCAAAGTCCCGGGTCAGTAGGTTTACCCTTCCTATCTTTCACTGACCATCTGTTTAAAACTGATGAACAAATAACATCTCTCCATGGCGATGAAGTTGATCTACAACACCCTCTCCAAGATCAACAGAGCCCGGGGAAATCCCTTATATCTAGCCCCCATCAGCAACCAACAACTGAGGTAAGTCCCACTGATGTGAAGGGGACTCATATAGATTCAACTGCCACTACAGATGGTGCCTCAATGGACCTTGTGGACAGTGGTAACATTTCTCAGACTGAATCTACGGCAACCAAGCCCTTTGATGACTTTGAAAGAGACATCATTGAGCATGGGAAACCAGGGTGCCAAGAAACCACATATGGTGGTGAGGCTGACATACTAGGTATGTTACCTCATCTCCCTGTGATTCTTCGAAAGAAGATGAGGGAAGCATGCAACTCCTCATTCAAGATCTTCTTTCTAAAGTTTCAAACCTGGAATCTTTGGTTAAGACTTAAGAGGCAAGGTCTGCCACTCAGCAACTAGAAATTGACAATCTCAAGGCTCAACTAGCTGAGAAAAAAACAGAGAGGTCTGTTAGTCATGTACCTATTCAGGTCTCGCTGATTTCCTCCTCCAGCTCATCTAGTTCTCAAGATGATACTACCATAAAGGGGGAGAATGTTATAAGACAAACACACAAGGAACCATAGAGCCGACCTTTTACTTCAACATCTTCTTCTCCCATCATCTCTGTGCCTGAAACATCTCAAGTCACTCTTCAGATTGATCCAAGGATGCTCGGTGATCTCTACAGACTCTTCACCAAGTTTCTATTAAGATCTTCCTTTGAGCAGCCAAGCCATGATGCTGCAATGATCTACTTTTGAGCAGAAGAGCTTCAAAGGCTGACTGCACCTTCTACCACTGTGGAAGAAGTTGGTCAACCTAAGGTCCTCATGGAACCTAAGATTCAATTCGAAATGGGAAATGGGAACTAAGCCTCGGAAGAACAAGCTGAATCTTCCGAAGCTGAAATGGAATCTGTGGAAGGCCTGTTCAAAATGTCCGAGGAACTGATCATCACAGATGCTATCCTGGAAATGGCATTTGAAATGAGCAGTGAGGACTTTCCAATTGCACCTCTATCTCAGACACCATCTGTGACTCTCTCACAAACAGAAACCTCTCTCCAAGAACCACCATAGTCAGGATCTTCAAAAGACAAAGGAAAAAGGAAGATGACTGTGGAAGAGCTTCAGGAAGAGGAGAAAATTGAGAAACTTAAGAAGAAAGGAAGACTTCAGACTGAGAAGTTGCTAGCTGCCAGTACAAAAGCAGTTGCTTCCAATCAGGAGGTTGTCATTAATAGAAGAAGAGAGTAGATCATTGACCAGCTCATTGAAATGGGATATGCCAATGAAGAAACACTCCTGCTACCATTAGAGGAGTTGGTGGATCTGGAGAAGGCAACCAGGCTAAGACTTGAAGAAGAAGCCAGGTTAGCCTTAGAGGCAGTGGAAGAGAAACAGAAGGAGGCTGAATTGCAGCTGAGGAGAGACAGGATATACTTCCTACTCTCCAGAGGCTTTGATCTTCAAGAACTCTCTCCACACAACGATGATACGATCCTCTGGCTCTACGACAAAGAGCAGGATCAAATGGAGAAAGAAAGGAAGAAGGATGCAAAAGAAAAGGCCAGAGAGAAGAAGAAGGAAGAAGAGGCTAGGGTCACTGCATCCAAGAAGCTCATGAGAAAGCCTGGATAAAGGACTATCTTCGGGCTCATGGCTTCTCCGGTAGGCAGGTGGGTCTTATGTCTGAAATGACACTCCAACGGATTGTCAATGAAATTAAGGCTGACATCTGGGGGGAAAAGGAAAGAGATGTATAGAAGGGTAAAAGGGATGACATTCACTGCTTCTACCCAACCACAACTTGAACCTTCACCCTCACCATTCACCATTAAACCTAAACATTTCACCCCTGAACCCATAACACTACCACACGTTCTCCCTATCCTTAACCACCTAAACTTCCCATTATCCAACCCAAAACACTAGCCAGAACCTCTGAACCTAAACCTACCCAATTACCATCCAAATCATCCCTTCAGCCTTCTCAACATCTCTCCCTTGAGGAGTTTAAGGCAATCACAATGAAGCTCACTAATTGCACTAGTTTGAGCGAAGTCTCTTGTGTAGAAGACTCTGTTAACATCACCTATGTAGATGGATCTTCAAGTTCCCTCACAAGAGACAGATTCCTTGATTTGCCTAGGGGAACCTTGGACTAGGCTGCAAGACTTTTGAGCCTCAATTCAGACTCTTTAAAAGAGGAAGAAAAGAAGCTCAGAAGGAAACTGGTGACTCTGCTGGATACAAGAAAAGAGGAAAAGATTCCTAGTCAGTCTCTTGTGCCTAGAAGGAAGATAATCCAGTGGAGGTTCGATGAACCTTCTCACAACTTTGTTGTGGAAGGAGAGAATGGTGAAATCAACAGACTTAATGCAACCTCTCTGTTACACTCCAGCAGATTCGACATTACTGAGTTAGCAGAGAAGTCATTCCCCAACCCCTCCAACTCTAAAACTGTTGCACTCGTCAGAAATCATCTCAGCAGTCTTCATTTAGCTGAGTTAACTACAAAGGCAAAGATTGAAGAAGAGTTGAAGTTGAGAAGATAGCAAGACAAGGAAAGATCTCCCACCAAAGGTGCTGCCTTTCTAAATATGGTGGAAGGTCATGTATTGGAACCTATAGTTTGATGGGAATATGATTACAGTTCCCATCAACTAACTCTTTTCATAGGGCAACAACAAAGGGTACATGTTATCCAAGGTGATAGACTGGATTTCCTATCTACCAAGGATCTGTACAAGCTTCTCAGCACCACATCTGGGAAGAACAACGAGACAGACAAATACTTGCTCTCCTTGGTGCTGAAAGCTTTGACAAGTCGAAAAAAGTGAAGTTTTGGTAGCATCAGCCTAAGGGGAGTTTGTTGGATCAAGAAGAAGGCTAATGCAACCAAAACTAGATCACTTAAGTTATTTTGGTACTGCATGCAAAGGCTTCGAAGCTTATCATGGAACTTCCGAAGGTTGTAGAGTTCTTCTGAAGACAAAAAGGAAAAGTCCAACTTTCGAAGACAGAACTCTAGTTTCGAAGACAAATGCATACTTCCATTTTTCAAGACTTAGAAGAATAAAGTGAAGACCGCTTCCGAAGTATGATGAAAAGAAGAAGTCTCCAAGTCTTGGAAGAAGTAGCCTCTTCTGAAGTATAAAGTGACCTTGGAAGTACTTACTCTTCCGAAGCCATTTAACCTTCGGAAGACACTGCTATAACCAGTGGACACAAGTGTGGTCTCTGACACTCCACTGCAGACTTCTGATGCAACATGGCTTCTTCCCAAAGAGTCATGTTGTTGACCATACTTTATTCCACTGTTTACCTTTTCATGATAGTACATGTTACCAACTTTAGTTGGTGACAAAAGGTAAGTCATGGACATGTCCTAACTACCAAATCTCAGATAATACTTTATCCGAGATACCTTAAACTATAGTCTTGTAGTATAGGCTTTAGCTAAAGGATACCAGCTGGTATCAAAGTATATCCGGTTGTAGATAGTATTATATATAGGTTCTCTTTGAAACTCATTGTAACCAAGTGAGTAGATCATCTTCTGCTTGTAAGAGTCTTGTATGCTGAGTTGAGAATCAATATATAAAAGTATCTTCTTTCTGTGTTATTAGTTACTTTCTATATTGTTATCAACTCTTATTGATTCTTATCATACCCGAGTGTTATTGTAGGTGAGTTTGAGAGAAAAGCATTGTGTTTAAGTGCCAAACACCGATCCTGCAGTTAGTACGTCATGATCCAAGTCGGCTCATACACAATAACAAGATATACAAATACCAATAAATGTTTATTTGTTGATGAGATCATACAAATAAACATTGACACCAATTTAGAAAATGGGTTTTCTAAAACATTGCTTTGTAATAGAACAATATTATATGGATAGTTTGTTCATGAGATATTATTTGTTTCATTATTTAAGTTGGTTAAATAATAACAAATAAAAGTGTGTTATTGTTATAAAATTAAAATATTTTTTAATTTTTTTTAAAGTTAAGGGTTAAGAGAGTAACTTTTAATAAAAATAAAATGGGGGAACCCATTTTGGATGTGTATTTCGGCCGCCCAAAGGGGCCTTGCGACCAGCCTTTTATCTTGGTCTTTGCATGATTTCACTACTCTTACACTTCAATTATTCACACTTTTCTCTCCTACAACACAAGCAATAGAACCTCCAAAACAGGGATGATTTTCGGATTTTATAAGCTGAAAAAGGGGCTGAATAATTTCGGTTTTTGGAGGAGCTAAAGAAGAGCTATCTTTGCTATTGCATCCTAAGAAGCAAGGTGTTTCTAGAGATTGTGGGTATCACTACTTGTGGCCTCCTCCTTTGAAGGCTAGACACATTCAAGAACATCATCATCTACCTATTTTCATCTACAACATCTTGTTCTAGAAAGGTTGATTCTATGAACACCCTATGGTTGTTTTGATTTGTTTGATAGCACACTATTTCACATATGTTTATGATCCTTATTCTTGGGTTTTGTTTGTGTTTTAAATGGTGAAAAATTTCAGATTACTAACCATATCTTTAACCTATATTCCGTTGCGTTTATTTATGTTTTAATGGTTAAAGTAGTTAGCTTTACATGTAAGGAAACCCAACACTTTAATCCCTTCTGTAGATCAAACCTAGATTCTAGGATTGGGTTTTGAAAAGTTGCAAAGAATCACATAAAGGTCACACTTATGAAAACATGTAAAAAGCTTAGATCTAGCCTCATGGATGATATTCTAAGAGATTGGACGTAAAAAGTTGCGAGTTTGGATTAAAAATGGGCTGCTTCTTAATTTTTATGTGATCTATGAAACTGTCTATGCATCCAGCGAAATTGCATAATCAAGCTGCGAAACTGTGGTTTTCTCCGAAACTATAGTTTTGCAGATAGTTTCACAGCCATGGAATTCCAACAAAATTTGGGCAAAACTACCATGCGAAACTGAAAGTGAAACTGTCCGCAAAACTGACAGCGAAACAGACAGCAAAACTGACAGCGAAACTGTGGCAGCGAAAGTGCTTCTCTGGCAGCAAATTTAGGCAGAAATTAATCCCTTTAAGTGTTATCTTCTCTGCAAGCTATGTAGTTTGATCCTAGCCTAGTAAGCTTAGTTTAGAGGTTACTCTCGGTATCCAGGTGAGCTCTAGATCCCCTCATTTGTAAGTTTTTCTATGTTTTGGGGTTATTATGCATACTAAATATATGTTTTTAAATGGCCGTGATTTATGAGGTTTTATCTAGATGATTGAGTTTTCTATAAAGAAAATGTGTTATATGAATACTTAAAATGACTGAAATACATGTTTTGGCATTTTTAAATGACTGAGATCCATGTTTTGGTGTTGCCCCTTGGACCCCACTAGGGGTTGCTGCCCCTAGGACCTCGCTGTCAAGGGCTGCCGCCCCCGAACCCCCGCTGTCCCACGGATGGTCGGGCATCATTTATGATGACTAGTACTTGGCTTGTCGTGTACTTCTTAAGTTTAGTATTATATAATAAAATGAAAGACGATATTAATGAAAAGTGAAATGTAATGAATGCTACCCTGAGCTCGTTTGATGATGAAAAGTCTTGCAAGCACTATCATAGAATTCACTTACGTGAGTTTGATGTATGATGATTGATCCATAATCATGATCGGGCTATGTTCCTTGTAGTGTGGATCAACTGTCGGGGGTTAGCTACCATGATGATGTGTACCGACACGGATCGACATTCGTTGTTGATCAACAAGGAGCTCTTGCTTTGTGCAATCACCTTTATGATGAAAATGAAAGATAATGAAAGATTGAAAGATAATGAACAAGCTTATTATGATGCAAGAAATGTTATGTATTATGTTTTATGCATGGTCATTATATGAAGGATAAAGTTAAATTTTCTTATTTACCTAAAACTAGAACTCACTCAGCAAAGCTGAGTTTTATGCATAATAGTTAGCAGGTAAATGATGTTGTTGAGGATGGCACAAGGTGGGAAGCTACTTGGATGGTAGTGGATGGTCTTTCTGATTATAAAATCTTATATTTTAAGAACAAGTATTATGTTTTATTTACAATAAAAGGACAAATGTATGAGTACACTATGGTTTCCATGTTTTAAATGAATGTGTATTTAATTCCGCTGCAATGTTTTGGTTAATAAAAATGATTTTATGTTATGATTAACCAACTGTGAGATTTTCTTGGGAACGGGGCCTTACAAGTTGGTATAAGAGCCAAAGTTAAAGAGAATTGGTAAGTAAATTTAAAAACCTACACTTAAATTGAAAATGGGACAGAATGAAGGATGCCAATCCAAGTACGTGCGTGCCATCAAGTAAAGGTTTTCAAGTCAAACTGGGATTATGTGTGTGTGCTATATGTTCTATGTGCTTCTAGATTTGAATACTGACATGTGTTAGGATAGTGATTTCTTAGGATAGGAGGGTAAGGTAAGTAGTTAATTACACATTGGCCACTATAATTAAGGACTTACCATACTTATAATGATGTGGGCAATTATGCTGAATAACCATTTTGGTGTTTCAATCTTATAGGAGTTAGTGATGGCTGGTAGAAAATCAGGGGGGCAACCCGGGAAGGTGCTCGTGGCGGGCGTACCACTAAGCCACGTGTCACCTGGAGCAAAGCTAAGGCTCCCGAGACTATTCATGAGGAGTTAGACCTGCATAGTCACCGAGAGGGTGAAGGATCAGCCACCCTCAAATCCACTGTGAAGGAGGTTATCGCTGATGAAGTCTAGAATGTCATGCAAAATGTCTTACCCTCGGTGGTGACCAAGGTGATCAAAGCAGTCAAGGATGGAGAGAAAGTTGATAAGAAAGGGAAGAAAAATGAGAAGAATTCTGGAAAGTCCACTAGGACGACAGATGAATCTAAAGAGGAGCCATCAAACCCTAAGGTGGTTGTCCATGATGACGACAGTAATAAGGAGTCCGAGAGAGAGACGACTAGGCGGTGCACTTATGGAGAATTTCAAAGGTGAAAGCCCCTACCATTAACCGTAACAATAATGCTACTGTCACTCACCGTTGGGTCAGAGAGATGGAAGCGGTGCTGAAAATCAGTGAGTGTTGGAAAAGATCAAAAGGTTAAGTTTGCCACTCCTTCTTTCGGGACTCAACATTGTGCTGGTGGGACAATATTGTCCAGGCTGAAGGAAAGCGATTAATAGCCAAAATGAAGTGGTCTAAGTTGAAGGAGTTGGTGTTGGAGGAGTATTGTCCCCATCGGGTATTAGGCAAGATTGAGAAGGAGTTCTTGTATTTGGAGGTTGGGAACATGACTCAACAAGAGTATACCTCCAAGTTCAATGAACATGCAAGAGTTGGTGGATTTACCCATGGACATTACGAGGCACATGATTGCGACTTTGGTCTGTGGTGGATTTAGCTGGGAGCTTGTACGATGAGAGAGACCCAATGACTATACAAAAGAAGGTGGAGAAATGGAGTGGGAACAATAATGGAAATGGGAAGAGGTTCGGAGGTGATAACTTCAGGAGTGGAGAGAAGTGGATGAGAGTTGAGGATCAGTCAGGGAGGCGAGGAAATACAAGTGAAGGAGGTGCTTGAAGGAAATGTGGAAAAGGTCATTCGGGGGAGTGTAGAGTTAGGACTGGAAAATGTTTTAAATGTGGGGGCGAGGGCCACTATGGTAGGAATTGCAAGGCGGTGAATTGTTACCAGTGTGGTGAGATGGGACATGTGGAGAGGGATTGCAAGAAAGGAAAATCAGGAGGATCAAGAATGGTTAAAGCTGGAGATAAGGGAAAGGGTGATGGTTCGAAGGTGAAGGCGAGGGCATTCAACATAATTCGTGAGGAAGCCAGGGCAGATGCAGAAGTAGTTTGAGGTATGTTTCTTGTACATCGTGAATATGGTTTTGTGCTCTTTGATTCGCGTGCTAGTAGAAGTTTTCTATCTGCTGCATTTTTTCATTTGATGCATGATAAGAGTAGAAAGTTAGATGAGCCTTTCTATGTAGAAATAGCCATTGGTAAGTCCACTAACGTAAGGGAAGTGGTTGAGGATTGTCTGATTGAGTTAGAAGATTGTAAGTTCCCTGCTAGGTTGCATGTTATGGCCTTAGGAGGCCTCGATGTGGTGTTAGGAATGGATTGTTTAGCTAGCAATGAAGCCAATATAATATGTAGCAAGAAGGTAATTCATCTAAAAGCGCTCGATGGAAGATCCATTATGGTTCGTGGTGATAAGGTGTGCTATGTACCGAAGGTCATGTCGATGATCACAACTAAAAAGTACTTGAGACGTGGGTGTCGCGCTTACTTGGCCTATGTAAAAGATGTAGATGCGCCAGAGCCACAATTATCAGACGTGTTGGTAGTGCGCGAGTTTCCATATGTGTTTCCTGAAGACCTGACTGGTGTGCCGCCTAACTGCGAAATCGAATTGCAAATTGATTTGATATTGGGAGCACAACCCGTCGTGAAAGCACCTTATCGATTAGCTTTTTCAGAGATGGTAGAACTGAGGGACCAATTGCAAGATTTATTGGATAATGGCTTCATTTGACCAAGTATCTCTCCATGGGGTGCTTCGGTTTTATTTGTCATAAAGAAACACCATAGCATGCGGATGTGCATTGACTATCGGAAGCTCAATAAGCTGACCGTAAAGAACCGGTATCCATTACCAAGGATCGACGACCTGCTCGATCAACTTCAGGGTGCTAGCTGGTTTTCAGGGATAGACTTGTGGTCTAGTTACCATCAACTGAAGGTGAAAGAACAAGACATTATGAACACTACGAATTTCTCGTCATGTCCTTTGGATTAACCAATGTGCCACCTGCCTTTATGGACCTTATGAATCGAGTATGTCGGCCGATGTTGGATAAATCGGTAATAGTGTTCATCGATGACATTTTGATTTATCAAATAGTGAAGAAGAACAAGTCGATCATATTCGAGAAGTATTGGAGATGCTAGAAGTGAGAAGTTATATGCTAAGTTCTCTAAATGTGCATTTGGCTTCAAGAAGTATAATTTTTGGGTCATGTGGTTAATCCCGAGGGGATCAGGGTATGCGAAGTTATATGCTAAGTTCTCTAAGTTCTCTAAAGATGCCATCTGAGATACGTAGTTTCCTAGGTCTTGCAGGTTACTATAGCAGGTTTATCCATGATTTCTCTAAGATAGCTTCTCATTTGACTAAGCTAACCCGAAAGGACGTGAAGTATTAATAAGGTCCTAATCAAGTGAACGCCTTCCTGGAACTCAAGATAAGGCTAACTCAAGCCCTTTGTTAACGTTACCTGAATGGAACGAGAACCTATTAGTATACTCGGATGCCTCGTACGCAGGATTGGGTTGTGTGTTGATGTAACGAGGGAAGGTAATAGCCTATGCTTCAAGACAATTAAAGGTCCATGAGGTGAATTATCCTACACATGATTTGGAGTTCGCTGTGGTGGTGTTGCATTGAAGATTTGGAGACACTACCTGTATGGGGTGAAGTGCACCATCTTCACTCATCATAAAAGTTTGAAGTATTTCTTTGAACAAAAGGAACTCAGCATGAGGTAGAGGAGGTGGTAGGAACCGATCAAGGATTATGATAGTGAAATTCATTATCATCCAGGCAAAGCCAATGTGGTTGCTAACGCCCTTAGCCAGAAGGGACGACCCAAACCAATTCGAGTGAGGGCTTGCCATATAATCATGACGCCTGATGTTATGAAACAAGTGATGGAGGTTGAGGATGAGGCATTGAGAAAGGAAAAATTCAACTATAAATGGGTGAATGACAAATTTCAAATTTGGGGGAGAACACCTGGGTGTTAGAACACGATCTAGGCGAATGTGGATCCCTCTCTATGGGGATTTGAGGAAGAAGATCATGGATGAGGCTAACAAACTCTATATTCCATTCACCCCGGTGCAAGGAAAATCTATCAGGATCTTATGAAAGATTACTAGTGGCCTGGAATGAAGAGAGACGTGGCTAAGTACGTGAGCAAGTGCCTGACTTGTCTGCAAGTGAAGGCAGAGCACCAAAAGCCATATGGGAAGATCCAGCCTTTGGATATCCCTGAATGGAAATAGGACAGGTCACAATGGATTTCAACATGAAGCTACATCGCAAGGCGAGAGGAAGCGACACAATCTGTGTGATTGCTGACCGTCTAACAAAGAGCGCCCATCTCCTTCCAATTCATGAGACGTTTTCTTCTGAGAGGTTGGTAGAGCTATTTATCGATGACATCTAGATTTATTCAAGTTCATGACGGTCACATTCGGGAGATGTTAGAGATGCTTAGAAGGGTGAAGTTATATGCCAAGTTCTCCAAGTGTATATTTTGGTTTCGTGAAGTTCAGCTTTTCAGTCATCTAGTGAATCCCAAGGAGCTTATGGTAGACCTAGCCAAAGTAGTAGTTGTGATGCAATGTAAGTCACCAAAGATGGCATCCTAGATTCGTAGTTTCTTGGGATTCACAAGCTATTATAGAAGATTCATACATGACATCTCAAAGATAGCTTCCCCATTAAGCAATTTGACCCATAAGGACATGAAGTTTGTATAGGGTCAAGATCAAGAGAAGGCTTTTGAGGAGCTAAAGACAAGGCTTTCGCAAGATTCATTTCTGTAAATACCTGAAGGAAGCGAGGATTTGGTAGTTTATTGAGATGTATATTACTCGGGGTTGGGTTGCGTGTTGATGCAGCGAGGAAAGGTTATAGCTTGTGCATCCCGGCAATTGGAGGTTCTTGACGTTAAATTACCCTGTTCGTGATTTGGAGCAAGTGGTTGTGGTCTTTGGATTGAAGATTTTGAGTCATTACTTACGTGGGACGAAGGGCACTATCTTCACCGACCACAAAAGCTTGAAGTACTTCTTCAAGCATAAGGATCTAAACATAAGGCAAAGGAGATGGTTGGAGCTTGTAAACGATTATGATTGTGAAATCCTTTACCATCCGGGCAAGGCAAACGTAGTGGCGGATGCTTTTAGCCGAAAGAAGAGACCAGGTGAAAGCTTATCTATTGGTCATGACCTCTGATTTTATGAAGCAGGTCAAGGATATTCAGGATAAAGCATTGAAAGAAGATCACCTTAAATCCAAAAGGATGGGTCTAGTCACGGAATTGGTTTAAAACACTCTTAAGTGTAGAACCCGATTTAGGCGAATATGGATTCCTTGTTATGGGGATTTACATGGAAAAATCATGGATGAGGCTCCTAAGACTCGATACTCCATTCATCCTAGTGCTACAATGTTGTATCATGATGTGAGAAAGTATTATTGGTAGTCGGGCATGAAGTGTGAGATAGCAAAGTATGTAAGTGCCTACTCGCTTAAAGTGAACGCAAAGCATCAAAACCCATATGGGAAGATGCAACCTCTGGGCATACCTTAGTGGAAGTGGGAGCATATCAACATGGTTTTATTACAAAGCTACCACGTACAGCAAGATGGTATGATGCTATATGGATGATGGTTGACCACCTGACGAAGAGTGCTCACTTTCTACCTATCCGTGAAACATATTCATCCAAGAGGTTAGCGGATCTGTTCATCGAGGAGACTATTACTCGTGATGGTGCACCAGTGTCTATTGTGTCTAACCATGACAGTCGAGTAACATCCATGTTTTGGAAGAGATTCCACGATGCAATGGGGACGAGGTTACACATTAGCACAGCTTAACATCCTCAAATGGATGGTCAATCAAAGAGGACTATTCAGACACTTGAGGATATGGTTCGAGCATGTGCATTGACTTGGGAGTAAGTTGGGACGAACACTTAACTATCTACAACAATAGTTATCATGTCAATATCGGTATGCCATCCTATGAGATGTTATATGGTAGAAGGTGTAGATCACCCGTATGTTGGGGTAACATTGGTCAGGAGGAGTTAGGGAGCATTGAAGTGATTGACGCTATGATTGAGAATCCGAAAAGGATCAAAGCTTTTATGAAGGCAGACAAAGATAGGGAAAAGTCGTATGCTGAGAAGAGACGTAGACCGATTGAATTCAAGGTCGAAGATAAATTATGACGAAGGTTTCACGTTGGAAGGGTATCATTTGGTTTAGAAAGCGGGGCAAGTTGAGCCTGAGGTACATAAGGCATTTTAGGAATCTTTGCTTGAGTAGGAGAGGTGGCTTATAGGTTGGAGCAGCCTGATGAGCTAAGCGGGATTCATCCAACATTCCATGTATCTCATATGAGAAGGTGCATAGCTGATGAAGATATGGTTGTACCACTGGGAGACATTAAGGTAGATGAGCGACTAAATTATATGGAGCAACCAATGGAAGTGATTGATCGATAGGAGAAGAGGCTACGGAATAAACTCATTCCCTTGGTACGAGTACAGTGGAAGAATCAGAAAGGGATCGAGTCTACATGGGAGATTGAGGAAGAGATGAGACATCGTTATTCTCAACTATTCAAGGAGTGATAGGTTTTATGGACAAAACCTATATAAGGGGGTGAACTTGTAAAACCCGGAAATTTAAAAAGAGAAGAAAAAGAACAAAAAGTCAAATAACCAAAGTCGAGGGGATAAAAAAAGTTCATAATGGGCAAAGTTTATTATAATTATGTTAAAAAAGGTGGACATGGCCCACCATAACCCCTATACTATTCTTTCCATCAGACTTTATAGAGAGAAAGCATATAATTCTCTCTATTCTTGAGAGAGGAAGAAGAAGAGGCTGATTTAAGGTAGTTTTCTAGTGTTCTGGGTTGTTCTTGGCTGACCTTCAACAACGGGTATGTGCTTGTATGTGATTGGTTGTGTGTTTTTGTTGTATTTAGGTGTTTGAACTCATAAAGCATTTGGGTTTGAAGAAGTCTTACTCGAAAGTTGCAACAAGTAAGTTCTAGATCCCCATTTTTAAATGTTTTAACTAATTTTTGGGATAGAAATGCATGATTTAACATTTTAATATTGTTGGGTGTGTACTCGTATATGTATGTGTGTGCCCTGTTGGGTGGGTTTCTGATTTGGGAAGATTTTGATGGTGATCATGTTGTATGCTTGTTTTAATGCTTAGTATGTTAGGACTAGTCCTGGAATAGGTTAGAATGATGATTGGGGTCTAAAAAATGTTAGTTAGAAAACAGTTGGCCATGCGCCTAAAAGTTCATGCACCTCAATAGTGCCCATACGCCTAAAATATTACCAAGATGCCTAAGTGTTCCCATGCACCTATGTTTGTCCAAATGTCTAAGTGTGCATGCCCCTAAGTCAAGCTCATGCACCTTCATAGTGCCCATCCGCCTAGAAAGTCTACCAAAACACCTAAGTGTGGGCCATGCGCCCGTATAGTGCCCATGCGCCCAAAACCTGTCCATGCTCCCAAGTTTTTCCCCATGCGCCTAAGTATTCCCACGCACCTAAAAGGCCATGTTCCCGTATAGTAGCCATGCGCCTGCATAGTTCCCGTACACCTAAACAACTTAGAAATTATTCTAAATTTTTGGGAAAAACAGATTTTTGGGCTTCGACTTGGAATGTTTCCAGGGGTGATGTAAAATGTTGTATGATTATGTATATTGATGTTATGTATGTTTATAATCTATTTCATTATGTTCCTTATTACGTATTGTTTTGTGGCTTTACGTGGTGTGATTATGTTAATGAATGTAAAGTATTATGCAATGAAAGCTGATGTTAATGATAACATGTGAATCCAAGTATCGCAATTAGGAATTACCAATGTCAGATTGAGTTCGAATTAATGATAGCGGAATTATCACTAGTCGTTGTTTAATTGATGAAGTAATAAATATCAAGAACAATAAATATTAATAATGAAGAACGAAATGATTTCAATACAATGATAAATGAACAAGATTTGATTCAAAAGTATTTCATTAAACATAATTAATGAGTACATATGAACAAAAGTAATTGCTATTAATGTTGTTTGCTATGATTGTATTTTATGATTTTGGTGTAATTGATGGTGGCGGTAGCTAGGGTTTCTGTGTTTGATTGATCGTGTGGATTGATGTGATGTTCGGTATTCAGATGTCCTTTTGATATGTAACCTAGGATAGGTTTTTATAGGCTCGGTGTTTCTATTAAGGAAACAACGGACCTCTTAGAGTTCGTGTTTGACTTGTTGACTTGATGATGCAAGTACAAGTGTTTTTGGTCTTCTGCAAGATACTTTGTGTTGAAGTTGTACAAGATAGTCTATATTATCAATAGAGTCAAAATCAATAACAGTTAAGGTCATGGTTAATGTCAACAAAAGTCAAACTTCGAATAAGTGACGAAGAACCGAGACAAGACATTGAAGATTTAGATGACTAGGAGTTTTATTGTAATAAATATAATTTGTGTGAAAAAACATATTTTATCTTTTTAGTCATTTTTATGTTTTACAAGTAATTTCCATTAATTTGCCTAAGTCTAGCCTGTTAAGTGCAATTAGGAAATATTATATATCACTATAAATAGCCTAATTGTAATTAGGATTTGAGGATGGTTGAATATCCAATTAATTGAGGGTTTCTACTTTGTACAAATTATATGCAATCATTATAGATCAAATTGGGGTTTTTGTGTGTTTATCATAATTGATCCATAATCTTCTTGATTTGATTCGGGTGTTACTTTCTGGGCTAACAATTTGGTAACAGAGCCACTTTGGATCAAATTCATTGAACATTTGAAGATTTTTAGAGAGAGAAATTGAGGTTTTCTGTGTTTTTATTCAATATCAATATTTTATCAATTCTTGATCAAATTTGAGTGTATTTGATATGTAATTTGATTGAATTTTTCTTCTTATTGGTTGGGAAAGCACTGTTAATCATGAGATCTCAAATCCATTACGACTAGGGGGAGAGAAGTCATCTTTGACATTGTCGGCGAAACTAAGAAGTCCAAGCATTTTGTTAGCGAAACTGTTGCCGAAATTTCTAGCAAAAGTACTGTAGGCTCAGCGAAACTAGCTCTGTGAAACTACAATTTCGGCAAAATTATCATCTCTTCAGTGAAACGAGAATGTCAAAGATGACTTCTGTCCCCAAAGTTGGGATAAATTTTTCTGGGAAAGACCTGATGGATTTGATATCTGACAATTAATAGGGTTTTTCCAACCAATAACAAGCAACATTCAATCAAATTCCATATCAAATACACTCATATTTGATACGGAATTGATGAAATATTGATATTGAATAAAAACAACCAAAAATCTCAATTTCTCTTTCCAAAAATATTCAAATCTTCAAATAATTTGATCCAAAATGGCTCTGATACCAAACTGTTAGCCCAGAATAATCACACTTGAATCAAATAATGAAGATTATGGCTCAAATTATGATAAACACACTAAAATCCAAATTTGATGTATATTGATTTCATATAATTGTATAAAGTGGAAACCCCCATCAATTGGACATTCAACCATCCTAAAATCTAATTACAATTACGCTATTTATAGTGAATATAACATTCACTAATTGTACTTAACCCCTAGACTTATGGTAATTAATGGAAATTACATATAACACATAAAAATGACTAAAACAAGATAAATTATATTATTTTCACACAAAATATATTTATTACAATAAAACTCCTAGTCATCTAAATATTCAACGTCTCGTCTCGGATCTTCGTCTCGGATCTTCGTCTCGTACTCGATGTTTCAATTTTGTTGACTTTTACCATGACGATGACTATTGTTGAATTTAACCGTGATGTTGACTTTTGTTGACTTTGACTGTGTTGATAATATAGACTATCTTGTACAGCTCCAACACTTTGTCTTTCGTAGTAACTTGGTCTTCCGCAGGAATATATCCTTCTGTAGGAACCTTCACTTGGAATGCAAGTCGTTCATCCGTGGATCTTTGGTCTTCACACTCCATTGACTGCATCTGGGCTTAAGAGTTCTTCTGTAGAGGATCCTCGGATGTATTTCTTGTAAGAAAATTATTTTCGGAAGAACGTAAATGTTCATCCATATATATTTCTTACACTTAGTCAAATTCTGAAATTGACCAAGTATGATGTTAGAACCTACAATTATACACATTAATCAACATAGATATGGATTAACCTATATACATAATGCATACATTATAATGATGAATTACATGAGTTTATTAGAAAGTATTTAGTAAAGTGCTAAGCCTATACAAAAGGATCTAGACCTATTATTCCTAGATCTAACAATACTCCCCCTTAGGCTTAGCCACTTTCAGATGAGCTCTTCAGGCTTAAGAGCTCATTGACTCTGGCAGTTATTTTGTTATAGAAGTAATAGACTATAGTCTTCTGATCATCATACATGTATTTGATTTCCATTTTACAGATCATCTTCAAATTCAAATGTTAGCCCCAAGACATCTTCTCTGTAGTAAGTGTTTCCACAATACTCTGATTATGAATGTTCTACACCTCATCTTGTTTTGAGATTCTGAGTTCGGCTACTTCCTTTATGGTAGTTCCAATTAACTGCCCACCCTCATATCTTCTTCTTTTATATGCCTTTGCATATAGCTTCTTATTCACTTGAATTAAGTGTACATACAAGCATACATCATTTTGACCTTTATCAGCCAGCTTTAGGAAAACTTTGTCATGCAAATATGAAGTGTAGCTAGGGTGAAGCAACTACATTTCCACGAGATCAAAGATCCTAATCAGTTCAACTTCTTCATTCTTCAGTCCTCGTCAGCACTAACTCTTTTTTTTCAACATATCCTCACTCTGTTATGGGATATGTATATCGATTTCCATCAAATCTATTAATAGTTACTTCATTCCTGTTGTGGAATCCAACCGTCTTTAAAAATTCATCATCTACAATGTAGAGGAATTGGATTTTGATGTTTTCAGACCTTGCATTATTCTTTTGTGCTCAGCATCCTCTCTTTTAGATTCATTGAACACATCATCATTGAGGTTTGTTTCTAATTTACCCTTTGAAAAAAATAATTATCTTCCTCTTGGGTGAAGGTCATTAGAGATGATAAGGCTTTACAGATCCTTGATGTCACATTCAGGGAGGCTTAGTAGTGATTCTACATTATAGAAGTATTGAATTCTTCCTGAGGTTCTCTAAATAACTGCACAATTCCTGTCGGGATCATATTTTTAGACCATAATGATATTTCTTCCACATAACTAGGAGTTATGATATGATCAAAAAGCTCTATCAATGTTGACTTTTGTTTAGTAATCTCCCTGACAGTAGTTCCTAGTGGCCATACTTTGCTAGGAATAATTTCTTTGGGCTCTCTGATAAGCACTCCTTTCCCTTTGTGTTGATTTGTGTTCTCAATAGTTACAAGCTCAATAGGGGGTTTGTTTTGGCTCATAAGCTAGATTTAGAGCTTCAGTTCTAAATCTCACTCCAATTTCTAAATCCACTTCATTACATGGTACATCATTTTCCTTAGTTCTCTCACTGACCTTCCTTTCAGCTCATGCATCTTGTAGTTATGGCTTTCTAAGCAGCATGTCAAGTTGTATTTGGTAAGTTTTGTTGTATCACCATGGCCCAAATCCTTCTTTGTCTTTTGAACAACTTGAATTGTAGTGAAGGTCTCATAATTACAGTTATGTATCATGAATCCTGCAAGTTAAAACTATTTTAGTACATCCTTCATCTCATTCATACTCATTCTTTTTACCACGTCATATGAAAAACCATGGTTGATCAGTGTGATGAACATAGCAGATTCTAGCTTCCTTTCTAAGATATCTTTAGTAGTCATCACTTGATCATCCTTTTCTTTGGGAGAGTCAGTCTTGATCAGCTCCTTTCATTCTTTATCACTCTCACTATCTTGATGATAAATTGCCTTCACAGTAGGAAAATCTATTGAAGAAATGTGTTTAGGAAACATGGATTTTGACCTTTTGGGTGAGTCTTCAACTTTATTCACTTCATTCTTAAAAGCACCCAAATACTTCCTTTTCCTTGAATATTGAATGATTGTCTTTGAAGCTTTAGCAGGTTCTTATGTTGGTTTTGTTTCACGGGTACTTGATTCATGAACACTTAATTTATCTTCAACTCCTCAACTTCTAGACCTTTCTTCTTCAACCTCTCACATACATTGTGTAAGTTAGTCTTTGTGTTGTTCAATGCTTCTTGTGTTCTCCCCTTCCCATCTGTTATTTGCTTCAATGGCTCCATGAATTTTCTTACAAGTTGATGTAATGCATCAATTACGTCATTGTTGGTTTGTGCATCTTCTCTTAATTGTTTAGTCTAGCTTAATGTTAATTCAACAACTCTTCCTTTTCTTTTACCATTCCCTTTAATTCCTTTATTCTTTCCAATCTTGTTTGATTTGATGATCAACTTGTTGTATTCAGCCACCAAGTAACTTTTGCTGACATGGATGTCCTCACCACTAAGATCATCTTCATGATATGCAAAGACATCAACATAGTTTGCTTCATCTTCACATTCTTGATGTTGATCAGCAATCTCATCGTTATTAACTTCAGCAGGAGCTATACTTGCACTTGAATGCACTGCTTAATTAGCTATCTCTTGATCAGGTTGATGTTCATGTTGAAGATCAGTGATTGGTGAGACAGGCTTAGTATCATTGGATAGAATAGGACTTTGAGATTTGGTTATTGATAATGGAAAAGTGCTAGCTTGAGAGGCAAACTCAGTCTCACCAGCACAAACACTCTCAAGTGATTGGTTTTGAGGAGTTGGAGGTTGTTGATGAATTAAAGAGATCAGATGAGTGTTTTGATTGGCTGGTGATTAAGGTTGTGGGGATTTTTCATGATGAATAGGTGAGACGGTCTAGGTGTTTTGCTGGCAGATGATTGAAGTTGTAGGGATTATTCATGATGAATAGGTGAGATGGGCTAGATGTTTTAAGAGGCAGATGGTTGAATTGTGGAGATTGTTTATGTATGGGTGATTACAAAGGAGAATGTGAGGCTTGCTCAGTATCAGCAGGAGAACTATCTTGTTGGTCTTTCCATAACAACTCTTGTGGAATGTTTGCATTAGGATCAACCACATGTGCAAACGGGGCATATCTTCACCTTGTGCTTCCATTGATATTATTCAGGACATATCTTCCCAAATGAGCTTGAACAAACACATCACCATGTGTGTCTATTCCAGGAAGCTCAGCAATGATGATTAGTTGTAGGGATCTTGGAAACATGTATATCTTATCAACTTTTTCGCTCTTATTTAGTCACACAGACGACCAAAGATGTATTTTGAGTAGTGGTATGTCCTTCCCTCAAAGATTCCAATAATTCTAGATGAAATGTTCCTTGAGAATTATCCAGACCAGACTTCTTGTTGGAAATGCACTGAAGATAAGTGTGACATAAGAATCGATATGGCCTGCATAATCTTCCTTTCTTGATCTCACCCTTGTCAAAATCAAGATCATACCACGTTAGATAGAAGATGCTTTCTAATACATGAGGATGACCTATCTATATATCTCCAAAGTTGAGAATACTCTCTTTATCAATTCTTAAGAGTTCATTCCCAATATCTGCATGTATCACCTCACCTTCTCCTTTTTGTATTCTAGCTGAGTTCCAAAAATCAACAATATGTGTTTCATAAATCACAGGTTCCGCCAACAAGACATAGAACAGTCTAGATCTTCTTAAATAACAGATGATATCTCAACATCCTTCTAATACAGGGTCATCAAGATTGATAAAGGCACACACACAAAATGATGAAGATTAGGTTAGAATCGATATTACAGTCATGAGAATATGAATAGTTTTACTAAACTATATGACTCAAATGTTAATTTTTTATGCTTATGATATGATTTACCTTATAAACAATGATCTCAAATCAGCTTTAGTGTATTGTTTGATATTTTGATTTTGTATTTTGAAAATTTGTGGAAAGATGGATGATGTTTTTAGAGAACGCTTTTCTAGGTCTGGAAAAGTGCTCTATAAAAGTGAATAATAAATAATTAAGTCAAAAACATCATTTATACTCGCTCAGACTTATTAGTTTTGTTTATTAAATGAAGTGGGACCCTTTTTCCTTGTTACTCTTTGTTGGACCAAAAGAACCAATGAGCCAAGATCAGAAAACCTCTACGTCCCACATGGTATCACAACAACTGCTGAAAGCTTCATCAGCAGTTTGACAAGTGCTGAAGACTTCAACAGCTGAAGATCAAGTGCTGAAGACTTTAACAACTGAATAACTAAAGTGCTGAAGTACAACAGCTAAAGAACACAAGTACTGAAGCTGAACAGCTGAAGAACACAAGTACTGAAGCTGAACAGCTGAAGAACACAAGTGCTGAAGCTGAAAGACCAAAGTACTGAAGTACAATAGCTGAAGAGTTTACAAGTGCTGAAGATCAACAACTGATGTACAAAGTCTGAAGACAAAGACTGAAGACATCAGCTGATGATATCTACTGAAGTCATTAGCTGATGAATCATCTGAAGGTCAAAGTCTGAAGATCAAGTACTGAAGCGTCAGTAGTTTATCACAACTGCTGAAGAGTACTTCTTCAGTAGTTGTGATATCAGTAGTTTTATATTTCTAGTTTCAGTAGTTTTGTAAAACGACTAAAGAGCTGTTCTTCAGTCGTTGTAGTTTCAGTAGTTTCTAATCAGTAGTTTTACATTCTGTACTTAACACTCTGATATGTTCTCAATAGTTGTGAACATTTCAGTAGTTTGTTAAGATTTAGTTATTTTTGTAATAGATCTGCCAGTTGTCACTTTCCGTGATAACAGCAATGGTTGTTGCACTCTATATAAGGAGTAACAACCTATTGTAATATAGGTATGATTTGATCATAAATATTCCATAACTATAAACATTCCTTGAATCAGAAATATATTCTCTCACTATAACCGTATGTGCTCTTAATGCATACAAGTATCGATTTCTTGCTACAATTTGTCTAATTCCTGTTCTTATTCCGCTGCTTTGAACTCTAATATATCAAACCTGTGATCGCTGATCCTGACAAATGGTATCAGAGCAGGTTAATCATTGATCGATCTAATAATGATCATTGAAACTGCTATTCAAGATCTAAGTTTGATTGAATTAGCTTTTGTTTTTGCAAGAAATGGTTATAGAGATTGAATTTTCTGTATTTCTGGTCATTCATCCTGAGATCTTTTCTTGGTTTCATTGAGTTTGTTGTGGTCTGTGTAAAACTTTTAAAAGCTTGAATTAAATTGTTTTTGAACTGAAAATGACTACTCCCTCCAATGATCCTCACAATACTGGTTCCTCAACCAAGCCACCAATGCTGGTTAGGAATGAGTATAACATATGGCAACGACGAATGCTCCATCACCTGTCTGTTAACAGCGCAGGTTGTTGGACATCAGTGGTACATGGTCCACACAAGCCTATGGTGAATAACCCGGAAATCAATCAAATGGTTCCGAAGAGGAAGGAGCAATACTCAGATGAGGATAAGAAGTTGCTTGAAATTGATGCAAAAGCCCATGGAATTCTGGCCATGGCACTGCCCAATGAAATCTATTCTGGGCTAATGCATCATGAAACTGCCCATGACCTCTGGAATGCCTTGAAAGAACAATTTGGATGAATGTTACCATTACCACTGGGGAGAACAACACACCATCTCTCCAGTCGGTTGTCAACAACAAAGAAGTGGTCATCACTCCTGCAATAATCCGCCAAATTCTTTCTCTGGATTATGCTATTTCTCCTGCTGGATATCCCAAGGGCACCACAGATCTATCCTTTGCCCAACATGGATATCAAGGCAATCTCAGTGCCTCCACTATCATGAAGAAACACTTCCATGACGCTGAACGCCTAATTTTTCACATGGTGAATGTATGTTTGGCTCCTAAGACTTCGTCTTGGGATCAAATGTCGACAAAGTGGCAGCAGGTAATGTATTCTATTCTTGAGCAACAACCGTAGGATACTATATCCACGGTTCATAATGGCCATCATTACAAACCAGCTTAATGCTGAGGGACTTGTTGGCTTGGGAGTCCCTGCTACGGCTGTTCTGCCGGAAGTATACTCCCGGCACAATTCTGACCAGACACTCAAATTGGCTGCCAAGCTGCGAAAACCCACGCAGCTGGAACCCACCGCCACCACCTCCAAATCAAAAGTCCCCACCAAACCCACCAAAAAGAAACCCAAAACGGCTACTCAGGGAATTGAGTCCCCTGAGGATGCCCCTGCAACACAAACGCAGGAGATATCCACTGGTCCAAACCCCCTAGTGGATATAAGGACTCTTCCAGCCATAGCCGCTCAGGATTCCTCTCAACAGGAGCCTGCAGCAACCACAAAAGGGGTACCTACACATCTGGATCTTCCTCACTTGAGGGGATTGCCATTGAAGAGCACCAACCTCCCCAGGTGCACACTGCTTCTATCCCTTCACCCCATACAACCGCCCCTCACAGCCCAACTTTAATAGTTGCACAAGTGCTGACTCAACTGCACTCCTCACCCCCTCCCCAGAAACCACTTACTACTGGGAACACCTCTACCATTGAGGGGGAGGAACACAGTGCAATTGAGAACCCACAGCACAGGGGTTTACCACTTCTATCTCCTGGTGTAGATAAGGAGGTTAGAATATCTAGTGAGGCTGCCACCTCTTCTGAATCAGCACATGATCAGAATGAATAACATTGCTAAGACCTCACTAGAGGCAACAGCTGATGATGGACATTGTCCTGACGCTGGAAGTCCCCAGTACCAAGCAAAAGGGGCACATGCAACAACTGGTCTACACCCAGTGCATGTAAATCCTGCTCGAAGCAGGAGGTCAGATGATTCAGCTTCGGCTGATGATGACTGGGCTTTTTCTATGATGTTCATGCCCAGAACACAATCCTTGAAGAGAAAGTCAGTAGGCTTCAAAACCTACTTGACCAACTTTCACAAGGAGAAAGACCATCTGCCTCCACCAACCCACAGATGGCACCTTCAGTTGAAGGTTCCCCAAACACTGAGCCACTCCAAACTCAACCACCTGCCTCTGCTTCAGGCCCTATTTCTCAGGAACAGAACCCTCCTGAGCAAATAGGTGCTGTACTTCAAAATTCCCTCCCTCTCATCACACCCATAATCACTGCTATTGTGACTAAAGCCATTGATGAGAGGCTTTCCTCAACTTTACAACCCTTGATTGATGCTGCTGTGCAAAAGACACTTTCTGCGGTACAAACCCCTTCCTCCAATGCATCCAAAAAGGGGGAGAGTACTGCAGTGAAAGAAAAGAAGAGGAAAAGAACAGAGGAAAAGAACAGAGGAAAAGAAGGAAGAGAAGCAAGCCCAAGAGGAGGAGAAAGAAAAGCAGCCACTGCTCACTTACAAGCGCAAGAAAAGTGCTGAGGATCAACCTACTGAAGACAAATCCTTGGAAGAGCTGGTAAAAGAAGCTGACACTACACACAGCCGATCCATGGATAAAATAATGAACAACTCTTCAAGCAAGGGTTTGATACAGCCACATTGGATAGTGAGATCAGAAGGTTGGAAGTGCAAGAGATTCAAACCGATGGGCTGGGTATGATGCTCTTGAAAAAGAGGGATTGGAGATAATGATCCGCTTCATTGCAAAATACTTAGGAAGATCGTTAATGGAGATTCGCGCGTGGACCAGGGACAGTATTCTGGCTATAGCCACCAGAATCTGTCTGTCTGAGCAATTCCACAAGGGGATTATTGTTGAAGCCCTTGATGAGGCTAGGGCTGGTAAAAGGTTGGAAATGGCTAAACTTACAAAGTCAAAACTTACTACAAAGATGCTGGATCAACCTTCCCTTCCACCCACTCAAACACTGCCTACCGCTCAAATCTCCAAACCAATCTCTAAGCCCAACACCAAACATCCTCTTTCTTCAAAACCAATTCCTTTACCAACCCAACCATCATCCAGTGATGCACCTAGAAGGAGGAGAAGGGTGCTGAGGATGGAAGAAGAAGAAGAAGAAGAGGATGAAGATGATAGTCTACCACTCTCTGCTGTTCTAAAGCTACCAAAACCCAGAAGTCAACCCATGATCACACCTGACTCTCAAAGGGCAATGGTCAGAGTCAAGATAGAAGATGAAGAACAGCAGAAACAGCACGATGAGCAACTACTGAAGATGGTTGACAAGGAATTTCCTCAGTCATCATCTATTCAAGCCATGAAAGGGCATGCTCAGAGGCTGTACACTCTCAGACACACTTTTCAGTATCAGAAGGAGAGAGTGAGAGTATGGCCAGACCCCAGGGTGAGTTCTAGAATGCATAAAAGAACTATTCCACACAGATACAATGGCCAGGTTAGAAAAACAATAGAATCTACCATCATGTTGGCCATTGTAGTCACACCTTGGGAAATCATTGATGAATTCAAGAAAGCTCATCAAGCAAAGATGACCCCTCAAGCTTTATTGGAAAACAAGATGATCAAAAAGGGGTGTTATATAAAAAGCTTGAAGACATCCAGAAGAATGAGCTCCAGTTACTCCTTGAAGGCACCCATCCTGATGAATTTGTCTATAGGGAGGTAACTACAGTGGAGCTTAAAAATGGCAGGACCATGAAGTACTTATCTGAGTACTATGGTCCAGAGTTCTTCTTCGAAGGAGGAGTAGAAGAACTCTCCAAGGAGGAACAAGTTGTTCTCCTTGAGGCCTATGTTCGAGAGTCATACAGACTCATTATGGGGAAGTAAATCTCATGAATGGGATAACTACTCTGTGTCCAGTTCCCCAAAACAGAGTTCCCATTCATACCTTGTCAAACAAATATCTGAGATTTCTTCCCAGGCCGGAGCTTACATGGGTCATCTTCTCTACTTATCAAGAAGGAAAAAGACCAACATTTTGCCAACAATAAGTGGGATAATAAATAATTTAGAGGTTTTGGCTGCATTGGTTCAGGGGGAGTTTGTTGGACCAAAAGAACCAATGAGCCAAGATCAGAAAACCTCTAAGTCCAACATGGTATCACAACAACTGCTGAAAGCTTCATCAGCAGTTTGACAAGTGCTGAAGACTTCAACAGCTGAAGATCAAGTGCTGAAGACTTCAACAGCTGAAGAACTAAAGTGCTGAAGTACAACAGCTGAAGAACACAAGTACTGAAGCTGAATAGCTGAAGAACACAAGTACTGAAGCTGAACAGCTGAAGAACACAAGTGCTGAAGCTGAAAGACCAAAGTACTGAAGTACAACAGCTGAAGAGTTTACAAGTGCTGAAGATCAACAATTGATGTACAAAGTCTGAAGACAAAGACTGAAGACATCAGCTGATGATATCTACTGAAGTCATTAGCTGATGAAACATCTGAAGGTCAAAGTCTAAAGATCAAGTACTGAAGCGTCAGTAGTTTGTCACAACTGCTGAAGAGTACTTCTTCAGTAGTTGTGATATCAGTAGTTTTATATTTCTAGTTTCAGTAGTTTTGTAAAACGACTAAAGAGCTTGTTCTTCAGTCGTTGTAGTTTCAGTAGTTTCTAATCAGTAGTTTTACATTCTGTACTTAGCACTCTGATATGTTCTCAGTAGTTGTGAACATTTCAGTAGTTTGTTAAGATTTAGTTATTTTTGTAATAGATCTGCCAGTTGTCACTTTCCGTGATAACAGCAGTGGTTGTTGCACTCTATATAAGGAGTAACAACCTATTGTAATATAGGTATGATTTGATCAGAAATATTCCATATCTATAAACATTCCTTGAATCAGAAATATATTCTCTCACTATAACCGTATGTGCTCTTAATGCATACAAGTATCGATTTCTTGCTACAATTTGTCTAATTCCTGCTCTTATTCCCTGCTTTGAACTCTAATACATCAAACTTGTGATCGCTGATCCTGACACCCTTCATTGAAGTTATTGTGTCACATAATCTAATTCTTTGGTATAACATCTGCGGATGACCGTCATCTACGGATGAGTAGAATTAAAAACTAATTTTTGATGAAGTATAATTTGATTTTTTCATATATTACCGGCCTGTGAAATTGTATTATACTTGTTTAATATATCACCACATTTGTAGGTTACCAATCTACAAATGGTCATTTTTCTCAATGTTTCGCACTTTAGCATTAACTTATTACGAGAATGCAACGTAGCTTCTACTAATGTCCGAATATTTGCGCTATAGCTTCTATTGAAGCTTATTTGTTTGTATGATTCTATTGAAATGTTATAATCATTTGTTGCTTTTGGCCTTGTTGACTTTGTTTCATTGAAAATTTGTGAAAGAAATGATTTAAATTAAAGAAAAACTTATGTATCTTACATGCTCAAGTCCTAATTCCTTCATTTAGACTTTATGTTTTCATGTTCATACTTTAACTACTCCCCCTAAATTTGTGACTAATGATAAGATGTTGCATTCATCAAAAGTTTATGTAGAAGGATAGTACGAGCACGGGTCTGCATATATAGAAAAATTAACCAAACATAATCATCATGTACTAGCATATATAGACAAATCATGGGATCATACCTCTAACCATCTTCTTGTATCAATTTGTTTAATCACAATTCGACATGAAGAAGTCTTGATTGTAAGTATAATGCTTCACATTAATTCAAGCAAGAGTGTATGTACAACCATGCATGTTGTTTTATCATGTTTTCTTGATTGACGATAAATAATTATGGGCTCCACATTCAAGTCACACTAGAGTTTGTCCTCTGTTTGTGAGTCAATTCATTAGTTTTTCACACTTTCAAACTATGTACATTAAGTTATAAATTCTATCTTGTGACATATGTGTTGTCTCATTAATGCTTTGATGCAAAAGCACTTAAGATAATATGCAATTGATCATCTGGATTCTTTTGAGAGCTTAGATATGATCATCATCAAGCCACCAGGTCTTTACTTCCGTAAAACAGAGGTGCCTTTAACCTAGGTCTTTGTTTACACAAAATAGAGGGAATCTATTCACTAGTTGGTTACAGTTGTATACCAAGGTGTTCATAAACCTAGGTCTTTGCTTTCACAAAATAGAGGTATATGATTTGCAAAGATAGAAGTTATAAAGTGTTTTACATAGCGTGCTTGAGTGGTTGAGTTGATCACATCAAGATAAGAGTTATTTGTTTGATCCTTAGAATTGTGTATCCCACACATAGTCACCTTTTCATTATGTTTTGCATATGGTGATAGTATTTTCCACTCAAGCTAAACCTACCCACACATCAAAGCACTGTTCATTAGACATTAATGATGGTTATACTCTTAGTCAAAAAGCAAAGACGTAATGTACTATCATTTCCCAGTTTACATGTCATGCTAAAAATGTAAATTTTATTTTGTTTGAGATTACTAATCTTTTTGGATTTGAGGTTTGAATATATGCAAGAACATATTCATGCTTTTCTTTGTTGAGGTTGACTAATCTAAGTTGATAATGCCCAAAGACTCAATTATAAAGTTAAATCTAATAGAATCAACAAGCTGATTGTTATATCCACTTTGACTAACTTGATTAACCTTTTTCTGAGCGATCTCTCATTAAATGATATAAGATTTCAATTTGCTTTGTTGTACTATGTTGCACTAGATTAGTGGTGATGAACATAGCAGCTGAATTATCAATGTGAATTGGTGTTTGAAGGAAATTCTAACCATAATCAAGCAATTGATTTTGCAACCAAAGAACTAAAAAGCAACAAGCTGAAGCAGCTATGTACTTAGCTTTTGTTCTCGATACTGATACATTTGTTTACTTTTTCTACTACCATGAAACAAATCTTGGTCCTATGAACTGACATCCACGAGTTGTGGATTTTCTGTTGTTGTTGCATCCTCCAAAGTCACTTTCTAAATATGAGTAAAGAGTGAATTCCCTATGTTTTGGATACCAAAGACCAAGTGCTGGTTTCCTTTTGAGATAGCTAAAGATTCTCTTCACAGTATTTAGATGGGACTCTTTTGGTCTGATTCATGCCTAGCACAAACACACACATCAAACATTATGTCTGGTCTAATGGTAGTTAAATACATAAGAGATCCAATCATTGATCTATACAACCTTTGATCAATATATTTTCTTGTAGGATTAGGTACAATCTTGTAAATTGTTGAAGCAAGTGCTTTGCATGAAGATGTATTAGCAAGCTTGTACTTCTTCAATATTTCATGAATATACTTCTCTTGATTAATAAAGATTGCATCTGCTTTCTAATGAACTTGTAGACCAAGGAAGAAAGTTAATTCTCCTATTGAGCTCTTCTAAAATTCAGATTTCATCAACTCTTCAAAGCTGACCCACAATCTTTTGTTAGTTGATCCAAAGATCATCTACATAAATTTGAACAACTAAGAGATCTTGATGTTCTTCTTTGAGAAAAGGTGTCTAATCAATAGTCCCCCTTTTAAATCCATGCTTGAGCAAGAAGATAATGTTTCATACCACTTCCTTGAAGCTTGATGAAGACCATACAAAGTTTTGTCAAGCTTGTATATCCTGTATGGGTAATCTGGATCTTCAAAACCTGAATGTTGAGCTACACGGACCTCTTCATAAGTTTTCCCATATCAGAAAGCACACTTGACATCATTTGATAGACCGTGAACTTCCTATATGAAGCATAGGCTAGGAATACTCTTTTGGCTTCAATATTTGCAACTAGTGCAAAGACTTTATCATAATGTATTCCTTCTTCTTGAGTATATCCTTTTGTAATCAGCCTTGCTTTGTTTCTTACAATTATACCTCTATCATCTAGCTTATTTTTAAAGAGCCAACTTGTCCCAATTAGGTGTTTATCTTCTCGTAGATCAACTAGATTCCAGACTTTCTACTTTCTGAATTGTTGAAGCTCATCTAGCATAGCTTCAATCCAACTATTATCTTAGTGCAACTATGATATTTCGAGGAACTACTTGTGAAAAAAAACAAGTGAAAAGACAAATGTTTGTAGCTCCCCCTTGACTTCTTGTAGTTCTTTCATTGATATCACCAATAATGTTTTCAATTGGATATGTCTTTTAAATTGTTGTTGTTGGAATAGGCTCAACTGGAATAGATGATCCTAAGTTAGTCATCTTCATCGATGAAGATAGGTTTAGTTCAGATGAAAAATTTATGAAATAATCAAATTGTTCATCTTGTGGATCATCTGAAGCTGAATGATATCCCTCTTTATTTTTCTCATGAGTTGTAGTGTGAACCCCTTGAGCAGGAACATCTACAGATGTAATTTGAACTCCCGAAGGAGTTATAGGAACATCTACGAATGGTGTGTGTTGACTTGATGATGTTGGATAGACTATCTGCCGATATGGATGGAACATCTACTAATTTGGATAGAACATCTACTAATGTAGATAGACCATCTACTCATGCAATATCCATATCTATGGATGTAGAACATTCAT
Source organism: Flaveria trinervia (assembly GCA_025506515.1). Classification (NCBI taxonomy): domain Eukaryota; kingdom Viridiplantae; phylum Streptophyta; class Magnoliopsida; order Asterales; family Asteraceae; genus Flaveria; species Flaveria trinervia. The sequence goes on from CM046446.1 coordinate 33,919,633, forward strand.
CTGTGGATGCAGAGTTAGCAGCTACTGAAGTAGTGTTTTCATCTAAAGATGTAGATCTATTTGACTGGTCTTATGCTACATTGTTTGCATTAGTTGTGGTTCCTTGATCAATGACACTTGAATTTGGAGGTCTTGGAGGATGAGCAGTTAATTATACTTCATTCATGGTTGGAGGCACAAATGCATAGCATGGATCTTCAAAACCTGTTGTTTTCAAATAACTAGAGTTAAATTAGTCGTTGAGTGCATCTATATCAAACAACCATGATGATCCTTTAACAGATTTTGGAATTAAGGACTATCAAATGACACATTAGGATTTTTTTCCACAATGTTTTGTTGTGGAATGTAAATCCTTTATCATTTAGATGTTAAAGATATCCAACAATGAAATCCTAGGCTTTGTATAAAAACTTTCCTAGATGTTCTTTTGTCTTTAAAATCGACACCTGACACCCAAAAACTCCAAGATATCCTATGTAAGGTTTACTTTTAAATAAAAGCTCATATGGTGTTTTATTATGTTCTTTGACAATTAATGTTTTGTTTTGAACATTGCATGTTGTGTTCCCACTTCAGCCAAAAAGGTGATCGACAATTTTGAATTAGCTAGCATTATCCATGGTGCTTAAATGAGAGTTATGTTTCTTCTTTTAGAACTCCTTTCTGTTGTGGAGTTCTTAGTGCATTGAATTTCCTTGCAATGCCTTAATCCTACAAAAAAAATCTAAGACAATATTAACAAATTCAGTCCTATTATTACTCCTGAAAATTGAACTTTTTGATAAAGTTGATTTTCAGTCTTAGTGACAAACTCAATTAATGTATCTAAAGTTTTAATCTTTTGTTTTAATAAAAGGACCCATATGAATCTAGTGAAATCATCCACTTCCATGAAACAATATAGCATTTTACCAATGCTCTTCATATTGGTTGGACCAAAAAGATCCATGTGAAGCAATTTGAGTGGTGTTTTGTTTGTATTGATAATTTTGGATTTATGTGACACCCTATGTTGTTTTCCTTTATAACATGACGAATAGTGATTTGAACAATGAAATTCTTTCTATGGCAGACTAATGACTATGTCAATTTTCACCAATCTAATCATATTCTTCATGTTGGAATGACCATAACCGAGATTCATCTTTTAAAGACTTAGATAGCAACAATGTTTCATTGCTACTGAGTGCAGTATTGTTCATATCCAAAATATAAGGGTCTCGTTTTCTTGATGCTTTTAGAAGGATCCAATCATCTGGAATTGAAAATCCTAGCTTAAGAATGTAAGAGCAAATGTTATCAAATAATATGGTATAATTTTGATCACAAATTTGAGATACACTTAGTAAATTATATTGTAAAATTTCACAGTAATTAACTTTCTCAAATTGAGCACACCATTAGTTACCATTCCTTTACCAACAATTTTACCTCCCTTGTTATGCCCACCAAATGGCACATAAGAGGCATTTTTTGTTTGAAGTCATGGAAAAGAGAACAGTTTCCTGTCATATGCATGGAACAACCATTGTGAACATGCCACTTGTTGTCAGTTCTCCATGATTGTTCGTGCACACATAATGAAATCAATTTGAATTATGAACCCAAGCCTTAATGATCGTAGGATTTCTAGTTATGTTTGAAATTGTGACTTCCTCATGAATGAGTCTTGATGTTTCAGTATTAATTTTGATTCAGTTGATGCATTATGTTGTATTTGTGGTGAGGATGATTATGTTACAGATGAGCTTGTGAGTTTTGTTCTTGTTTATCAATCTCTTCTTCATTCATCTTATCTTTGTTTGTTTCCTACTTTGAGGTTGACCATGAACCTTGATTGTTGAAAGTTTCATCATCTCTTGATTTTGAATGAGAAACATGAGTCCCCTTTTCAAAAATTTTAAAGAAAGTATCATTAGACTTTCCTTTTTGATCTGTCAAATCCACCTTTTTGTGAGATGTTTTGAGTTGCTGATGTGGTTGTTTTCTCTTTCAAGGTTTACCAAAAGCAGATGTTTTCTCCTTTGGTTATGTCAACTTTTGTTTTTGTTGTTACTTCTTTGATTTTGAATCTTCTCGACTATTACTGGATTGAGATTTTGATTCATCCTTCTTATATTGTTGCTTCTTGTGCTCTTTGTCTTGTTCTTTTTGTTAAAATAACATTCTTGAGTAGAATGGTTATTTTTGTTACAAATAGCATAATGTTGGTTGAAGTAGCAGTCAGAAGTCATGTGGTTGTTCATATTACAAATCGAGCAATAACTACTGAAGTAACGATGTGTAGTGTTGTGATTTTTCATGTCACGACATTTGCAATACTTTCTTCTGACTCATTTTTAAAATCAATCCCTTTCTTGGTCTTTTGCTCCTACTTAGTCTTAAATTATTTTTCAAATTTTGGAGTAGATGACCCCTTTCCCTTTCCTAGCATAGTATCAAAGGGTTCTTGTTTAGCAGTTGAAATCTATTTCTTAGAGTTCACAGCTTTCTGTTTTGTAATCTTGTTGGTTGCTGCCTTTGGCTTCTGCAGAATTTCTACTGACTTAGTAGATATGTTCTTAGGCACATCTGCCACTGATGCAGAAACGTTCTTCTTTTGGAGAAGTTTTGCGGAATGTGGCTGCTTTCTCTTTTCTGTGAAATATGTGTTTACTTCTTCCATAGATTATTTTTCATTAACTTATGTTGATGATTTTGTTGCTTCTAAAGTTCTTCAAGTCTATCATTCAACTGAGCTATCATTTTGCAAATATTTATCAACATGTTTACTTGCTTAGGAGGATAAGGCAACTTGGTTACATGAAGAACTTTAGGAAGGATTGGTTCAAATAAGACATTCTTACCAATATCCAGTTCATCCACAATTCATCATCATGTTCATTAGATTCATCAAAGTCATCACATTCATCAAAGTCAAATTTTTAGTCATGTTGTTTGACTTGTTATGATTCAGAAGACTCAATTTCACTCACCTCAGTCTCATTGTTACCACGTGATTAGATTTTGATTCAGTCTTGATGCTTGGCACAAAATAGTTTGACAAACTGTTTGTCATTGTTTCAGGTAAAGTTGTATAGTTATCATATAGAAGGGGTGACACATTGTAACCTAAACCATACCTATTCTTTAAATCAATATGAGAATTTAATAATTTATCATATTGCTAAGATGAAAGTTTAAACTTTTGAAGTTTCACTTCAATTGATGCATGATCTGCCATCGGTTTTGTTAAGGAAGTGGTCAAATGCTTAACTTGGGCTTTTAAACTATATTTTTTAGAGTCAATTTTGTCTAAATCTTTTTGTAAAGATTTAATTTTGGTTTGATATAGTTTATGCTCTCTTACATGAGATTCATTTAATATCATTGTTTCTTTCACTTTGTTAGCTAGTTGTTGAGCATGGACTCTATATCTTTCAACTTCCTCCACACATAATGATGAACATAATCTATCTCTTACCTCTCTAGCCATAGGTGGAACTGTATTCTACATGTTAGCCATTACTGCTTGATTCTTTACCACCACTTCCTTCTCATACATCCTCTAGTCACAGGTTCCATCTTGTAAAATAATCAATCCAGTTTCCTTTGAATTACTAGATCCTGCTACGTATTTGTGACTGGTGGGGATGAGTTGCTTAGCTAAGGTGTGTGAAAGATCTTTAAGATGTTGATGGTTATGAGATTGGTGTTGATGAGACTATTGATGCTAAATTTGTCTCATGTCAGCAGACGATTGTTGATTGCATTCTCATGAGAAGTTACCATAGAGATTGCATTTAAAACATCTCACTTTTGACTTATAAACACAAATCTTATTGGTTTTACTTTTAACGTACTATTTCGCTTTTTAAGTAATCATTGCCATTTGCCACTGAAGATCCATTTCCTCTACAACACGGGTTAAAGTTCTTCCTAGTCTTTCTGGCAGATGTTGGCAAGAGTTAAAGTGCTTCACAGGTAAGCTTGAAAGCTTGAGCAAAAAGTTGCGAAGGCTACCTTTGGTTTATTACACCTATGAACAATAGGTCTACATCATTTTGTATAGGCTTAGAACTTTAATCAATACTTGTAATGAATGATTATAATTCATTATTTTGATGTATGCATTATGTATGTAGGTAACTCTTATTTGTGTTGATTTATGTATGATTGCTCGTAAAATATTCTACTTGGTCAATTTGTGAATTTGACTAAGTGTAAGAAACATTTACGGATGAACATTTTGTTTTTTTGTAGATATGTTTCTTAGAAAACTAATCATCCAAAGATCTTTTGTAGATGAACATCCATCTCTGAAGTTCAAGTGAATATACCTTCGGAAGAACAAATACCTTCAGAAGAAAAAAGTACCTTCGGAAGAACAAACATCTATGGAAGACTATAGTAATTGCGGAGTCCAAACACTTGTAATTTCAATAATGCAAGTGTTCCTGGTCAACAAGTAAACAAGACAATTTTGAATCCCAAGAGATCTGGTGTTCCTGGTTAACATGTAAACAAGACTATACTAGGTTTCCCATCAAAGAGACGGACAAGCCATAATACAATCAATTCGACGGCAAACATGACATCAATTCACACAATCAAACACAATCCCTAACAGCCGTCACATCAATACATAATCAACCTTAATTTGATCAAAGCATATTGCATTCATTCTTTATTCAGCTGTAATCATTTATTAGTTTTTAATGAAATACTTTTGAATCAAATCTTGTTTGCTTATTTATTGTGTTCATATCATTGTGTTCGTCATAACAAACATTTATTTGATTTGATAATTTTCATAAATACAACTAAACAACAATTAATAATCATTCCACAATCATTAGCTTGATTCCATTCTTCTAACACTGATAATTCCTCATTGTGATCCTTGGATTCACAGATGGTAACAGAGCCTAGTGCTCATTGATTTAGATCGATTGGTCTATCGATGTTAGAATTGTTTAGTTGTCTTCTTATTTCATAAGATCTATCATTTTTCTAATTAGATCTATTGTCTTTGATCAAATCATTTTACTATGAATTTATTTATGCTTAAAATAATAAAAACAGGAGAATTGTCTTTGAGGGAGTACTGTTTCATTAATCGTTTAAACTGAGATCAATTATTCACATTAATTGAAAAGTGGATCTAAGTTATTGATTGATAATTCGTCATTTGATAGTACATTACCCGAGTCCTTGATTAGAAAATTATCATTAAAAGGATTGATTGATTTGTGACCACAATTACTTAATTGTTAATTAAGTTTTGTTAGTAATAAGTAAACTACTCAAGAAGAATCTCTATTTAGTTAAACTCTTAGACTTTAACTAAAAATGAGTAACTTTGGTGGATCATCATACCAACCTCCAATGTTAGAAACAAAAGCAGATTTTAAATCCTCGAAAATCAAATTCAGGAATCATGTGAATTATACTAATTCCAACTTATGGATTTTGATTACTAAAGGTCCTTATATTCCTCCCCCTCTTGGTCCGGATTATAATGACAATAATCAACCCATAATTAAAAATGATTTGTCACCTGATGATGTTAAGAAGGTAAAAGTTGATATTAAAGCATATAGCTTGCTTAGTATGGCTTTATGTGAAGAAATATTGATTAGGTGTGAGAATTACAAAACAACCAATTCCTACTGGAAGATTCTTCATACACTCTATGAAGGGAGTGATGAAATCAGAAGCATTAGGAAGGACACACTTCGCTCACAATATGAAACTTTTCATCAAATTGATGGTGAATCAATTCCTCAACAACTTCATAGATTTATGAAACTTGTAATAGAGATGAACATCTTAGAGTTGAAATACACTAATGAGAAATTGAACAAAAAGATTGTCCAAACTTTGCCTGAACGCTAGAAGCAAACTGTGTCCATGTTCAAGAACACTATAGACCTCAAAGCAATAGGTTTAGATACCTTAGTAGCAAATGTGGATGCTCTTGAAATGGATGAGAATTAAGAAACAAGAGTGTGAGAACATATGTCGCACCCTATCTCTTTAAAGAAACTAAAAGTGCTAGAAGTGCTTTTATTTCTAATAATGATAGTGACAACTCTTATGCTTTGAGTGAAGATGAAGAAGAAGAAAGCTTTTATCCACCAAAACCATCAAAGAAATCTTCTCAAAGCAAATCAGGAAAGGAAAAGGTAATAACTAATAATAGAAGAGATTCCTCAACTTCATCAGAAAAGTCCTCTTCAAACAACAACCAGGTAGAGCCTATCACTGTGATTCTGTAGTCTGAAGAACAAAAGGCATCCTTTGAAATTTTTAGTTCAAGTTTTCAAGCATACTTGGGAAGCACTTTATCATTAGACAACATTTGCCAGCAAGACTTGGAAGAACTACATCCAAATGTAGTAGAACAAATGGATCTTCAATGGCAAATGGCTATGATTGCATATAGAGCCAAACAGTAACTGGGAAGAAATTTTAATTTGGATGCAACAAGTAAAACAACAAAGATTGGTGTTGACAAGTCAAAGGTAAGATGTTTCAAATGCAATCTCTATGAAAATTTCTCCAGAGATGTAATCAAGAATCAAATCCTGACTTGAGACAACATCAATAACATTCACAACATAGTCTAATCAACATCAACCTCATCAACCATCTATATCTCAAAGATCTTTCAAACAACAACAGATAACCAACTCATCCCCACTAGCCACAAATGCATGAGTAGGTCCAAGTAATTCTAAAGAATGTAGACTAATCATACTTCAAGATGGAACCTGTGACCGGAGCATGTATGAGAAGGAAGTCCTGGAAGAGAATCAAGCTCTAATGACACTCATGGAAAATAAAGTTCCACCTATGGCTAGAGAGTGTGTTGAGGAAGTCGAAAGATATAGAGTCCATCCACAACAATTGGCTGATAAAGTAAAAGAAACAATGATTTTGAATGAATCCCATGTAAGAGAACTTAAATTATATCAAATCAAAATTAACTCTTTAGATAAACTTGTTTTTAGAAAATTACAGTCTAAAAGCCCAAGTTAAGCATTTGACCACTTCCTTAACCTAACCCATGGCTGATCACTCATCAAGTGAAGTGAAACTTCAGAAGTTTCAACTTTCATCTCAACAATATGAGATATTATTAAGTTCTCATATTGAATCAAATAATAGGTATGGGTTGGGATATAATGTTGTTGCACTTCCTATAAATAATAATCACAGAACTTTACCTCAAACAATGGCAAATAGTTTGTCAAATCATTTTGTGCCAAGCACCAAGTTTGAAGTAAAATTTAACCAACAAGTTAATCATAATGAGACTAAGGTAAGTTAAACTAAGTTCTCCGAATCAGATCATGTTAAACAAAATGATTTAGATTTTGAGTTTGATGACTTGGATGATTCTGATAAACATGATATTGATCAACTGAACATTGGTAAGATGTTGGTTTTGAAACAATCATTCCCAAAGATCATGAAGAAATAAAGTTACAATATCCTCCTAAACAAAGAAACATGTTGAAGACTATTTGCAAGAGAATAGCTCAACTAAATGAAGGTTTTCAAGAACTTCATCAGCAACAAAAACCATCAACTGAAGGAGTCGAACAATGTACATCTACCGAGGAAATACACCCATCTTTCGTAGAAAAGAGAAAGAAGAAACAATCAGTAGAACTTCAGTGGAATAAGAAATCTTCTTTAGTAGTATATGTGCAGAAGACCAAATCTACTGAATTAGTAGAACATCTGCGAAAGGGAAAAGCAACAACTAACTAATCAAATCAGAAAATGGTATCTTCCAAGCAGCAGAAATCAACATATGATAAACAAGAATCTTTTGATAGTATGCTAGGGAAAGAGAAGGAAAAATCAACTACAAAACTGGAAAAAGATTTGAAGCTTCAAAATCCAAACAAGAAAAAGAAAGAATTCAACTCTTATAAAGAATCAGAGGAAATGTATTGCAAATGATGTGATATGAAAAATCATAATACTGAGGATTGTTACTTCAGTAGCTATTGTTCTTTTTGCAATATGAACAATCACATGACCTTTGTTTTCTACATCAACAAACATTCTACAATTTGCAACAAAAATAACCATTCAATTCAGGAATGTCATTTAAACAAGAAAAACAAGACAAAAAACACAAAGAAGTCACAATCTAAGAAGGGTGAATCAGACTCTTAATCCAATGGAAGTAAAGAAGATTCAAAAACAAAAAGTAGCAACATTAACACAAAGCAAAACCAAAGGATAAAATATTGCTGATGATGAATCTTTGAAGAAAATAACATCATTTCAGCAATCCAAAACACCTCAGAAAGGGTGGATTTGAGTGATAAAGAAACCAATGTTGATGATGCTTTCTTTGATAATTTTGAAAAGGGAACTCATGTACCTCATTCAAAATCAAAAGATGATGAAACTTTCAATAATCAAGGTTCATTGTCAAAACCAAAGCAACAAAATAACAAAGATAAGGTGAATGAAGAAGAGAGTGAGGAACCAAAACCAAGTTCAACAACCTCATCTTCAACAAATTCATCCTTACCACAAAAACAAAGAATGAATCAACTAGGACTAAAATTAACACTCAAACTTGAAGACATATTCATGAAGGAGTAATAATTTTAGACACAATTGGCAAACCCAAGATTATTAAGGCTTGGGTTGTTAATTCTATTTGAGTTTTTTATTTCTGAAGGAACAATCATCGAGAGTTTACAACAAGTGGTATGTTAATAGTGGTTGTTCCAGGCATATGACAAGAAACTGTTCTCTTATCCATGACTTCAAGCATAAAAATGCCTCATATGTGGCATTTGATGGGGATAAGAAGGGAGGTAAAATAGTTGGTGATGCAATGGTAACACATGGTGTGCTCAAAATTGAGAAAACAAATTATTGTGAAAATTTACAGTATAATCTACTGAGTGTCTCAAATTTCCGATTAAGATTATACCACATTGTTTGATAACACTAATTGTTACATTCTTAAGCCAGGTTTTTTCAGTTCAAGAAGAATGGATCCTTCTTAAAGCATAAAGAAAAGGAAACACCTATGTTTTGGATATGACTAATACTACACAAATAAGCAACGAAACATGTGTACTATCTAAGTCATCGAAGATGAATCTCAACTATGGCATAAAAGGCTTGTTCATTCCAACTTGAAGAATATGAATAAATTGGTGAAAAATAACCTTGTCATTGGACTACCAAAGAAAGAGCTTTATTTTTCAAATCATTGTCCTTATTGTTATAAAGGAAAACAACATAGAGTGTCACACAAATCCAAAATTATCAATACCAACACTACACAACCTAAATTGCTTCACATGGATCTTTTTGGCCCAACCAATACGATGAGCATTGGCAAAAGGCAATATTGTTTAGTGGTAGTTGATGATTTCACTAGATTTACATGGGTCTTTTTCTTAAAACAAAAGAGTGAAATATCAGAAACATTGATGGACTTTGTCATGAAGATTGAGAATCAACTTGATTTAAAAGTTCAAATTTTCAGGAGTGACAATGGAACTGAATTTGTTAATGCTGACATAGTTTTTTTTGTAGGAATAAAGGTATTGCTAGGAAATTCAATGCACCAAGAACTCCATAACAACATGGAGTTGCTAAAAGAAGAAATAGAACAATCATTGAAGTAGCAAGGACAATGCTAGATGATTCACAATTGCGGATCACCTTTTAGGCTGAAGCAGTGAACACAACATGCAATGTTCAAAATAGGACATTAATTGTCAAAGAACATAACAAAACACCTTATAAGCTTTATTCAAAAGAAAACCTTATATAGGATGTCTTAAAGATTTTTGGGGTCATGTATCAGTTTTAAACACAAAATAACAATTGGGAATTTTTTTACAGAAAGCCTATGATGGTTTCTTTGTTGGATACTCTTCAACATCTAAATGATATAAGATTTACATTCCATAACAAAATATTCTGGAAGAAACTCCTAATGTGTCATTAGATGAATCCTTATTTCCTAAATCTGTAAAAGGATTATTATGGTTGTTTTATATAGATGCTCTAACAAATTCATTTAACTCTAGGTTATTTGAATAATGCAAGGTGTGATGATAGGTGTTATCTATTTGTTCCTCCAAATCTAAATGAAGTATCTCTATCAACTAATCCTTCAAGAACACAAGCATCTAGTAGCATGCATCAAGGAACAACCAATAATGCTGCACATGTTCAACAAAGTGAATCTACATCCGCATATGGAAACACTCCATCAATATCAAATGAGTCTGCATTCACAAATGAACATCCTACATCCAAAGATATGGATAATGTCTCAGCAGATATTCAACAAATACCATTTGTAGATGTTCCTGTAACTCCTACGAAAGCACAAAATACTTGAGTAGAAGTTCTTACGGAAGATACTCACAATACAGCTGATGTAGAAAGTCATGAAGATAATTCTACTTGTAATGAGGAACATGAAGAACTCGTTGATTACTTCAAAAATTCATCATCTCAGCTACATCCATATGCATCAATAGATATGACTAACTTGGAATCAACTATTCTAGTAGAATCTATTCCAACAACCAGAATTCATAAGTCTCATCCAATAAACAACATAATTGTAGATCTTAATGTAAGAACAACAAGAAGTCATGAGGGAGCTGTTAGCATCTGTCTTTCTCTAGTTTTCTTTCACAAGTTGTTCCTCCAAAAATCATAGCTGCTCTAAAAGATAATAGTTGGATTGAAGTTATTTAGGAAGAGCTTCAACAATTCAGGAAGCAGAAAGTATGGAATCTAGTTGATCTACCTAAAGGTCAACATCCAATTAGGACAAGGTGGCTCTTCAAAAACAAACTAGATGATAGAGGTATCATTTTAATAAACAAAGCTAGGTTAATTGCCCAAGGATATACTTAAGAGGAAGGGAGAGACTATGATGAAGTTTTTGCACATGTTGCAAGAATTAAAGCAATAAGAGTATTCCTAGCCTATGCATCATATAAGAAGTCCGGTCTATCAAATGGATGTCAAGTGTGCTTTCCTATATGGGAAAATTAATGAAGAAGTATATGTAGCTCAGCCTCCTGGTTTTGAAGACCCTGACTATCAACATAGGGTATACAAGCTGGACAAACCTTTGTATGGTCTTCATCAAGCACCAAGAAAGTGGTATGAAACATGATCATCTTTCTTGCTCAAGCATGGATATAAGAGGGGGACTATTGATGAGACACTCTTTCTCAAATAAGAACATCCAGACCTCTTAGTGGTTCAAATTCATGTAGATGACATATTTTTGGATCAATCAAGAAGAGATTGTCTGTCAAATTTGAAGAGTTAATGAAATCGGAATTTTAGATGACTTCAATGAGAGAATTAACTTTCTTCCTTGGTCTACAAGCTCATTAGAAATCAAATGGAATCTTCATCAATCAAGAAAAGTATGTTCATCAAATATTGAAGAAATGCAATCTTGCTCATACATCGTCATGCAAAACTCCCGTTTCAACAATTGACAAGATATGCCTCATTCCATTAGAAAATCTGGTGATCAAAGACTGTATGGATCAATGATAGGATCCCTTATGTACCTAACTGCTAGCAGACCTAATATAATGTTTGTTGTTTGTGTTTGTGCTAGGTACCAATCTCATCCAAAGGAGTCTTATCCTAATGCTGTGAAGAGAGTCGTCAGATATGTAAATGGAAAACCTACCCTTGGCCTTTAGTATCCAAAGGATGGTGATTTCACTCTACACATATATTCAGAAAGTGACTTTGGAGGATGCAACAACAACAGAAAATCCACAACGGTGGATGTCAATTCATAGGACCAATACTTTTTTCGTGGCGGTGCAAGAAGCAAACAAATGTACATATATCCACAGCTGAGGCTGAGTATATAGTTGCTTCAGTCGGTTATTCATAAGTACTTGGTTGCAAACTAACTGCTTGATTATGGTTATAATTTCCTTCAAACCCCAATTCATATTGATAATTCAGCTGCTATATTTATCACTGCTAATCCAACTCAACATAGCAAAAGAAAGCATATTGAAATCTACTACCATTTTCTGAGAGATTGCTCAAGAAATGGTTTAATAAAGTTAATAAAAGTGGATACTATAAATCAACTTGCTGATTTATCACTAAAGCCTTTGATTTAGTTAGATTTAATTTTGTAATTGAGTCTTTAGGCATGATTAACTTAGAATAAATCATCGTCAACACAGAAAAGCATCTGACTGTCCTTGTAAATAGTAGTCTATAAAAACCAAAAACATTGAGAAAACCAAATAAAGATAACAAAATATTGTCTTTATTTTCATATTAGCATGACATATTATAGGACTGGTGAAGGGTAAGCAAATACAACACAACAACATAAAGTGGAAAGTTGCTAAGAATACTTAAGAGATCAAATAGGGAATTGGTTAACCTTTCTAATGATACTAGAAACACAAGTAAGCATGAGACAGAACAAGATAGCAAAACACACAAGGAGTTAGTTTTCAAGATTGCAGTATATTGCTTTCTCAAGTTCTATTACAAATTTTACAAAGCATACTTAGAAAGTTACAAGTACTTGAGATACATATACTACATCCTACGGCCGTCCATACTTTCAAGGCCAGCTGGATACAAATGACTAGACAATAAACAAAATCAAATGTATAGTCAAAAGGCAGAATGTCTTTTGAGTAGTGACTATGACATGCCATAGCTCACATCCTAATATATTACAAAAAGGATAAAGTACGTAAAGTTGAAAGTTACAGACTCAAAACTTAATGTATACTTACCAAAAGTATGGACCTTTTCACTAACTTATGAAAGTTGGTGACCTTACAGAGTTGCAGTGGAAAGGGGTCCAGCTTTATGGAAAAGTACATCCGATAAAGCATGTCTTGAAAAGTCTTAAGAAGGAATCTATATTCAAGTGTAAGCTTCAGAAGACTTTGTCTTTAAAGCTTCGAAAGACTTCATCTTTGGCTTCAGAAGATATTGGTTTTGGCTTTGGAAGATTTCACACTTAGAAAATTTCTGATGCTGGTGTGAAACTTCCGAAGCATTCTACTTTACTACACTTATGCATGCATGCAGGAGGGACTTTGGGTGTTTGGGTTGCATCAGAATTTATATTTAATCCTTACAAACTCTCCCTAGGTTATGCTACCAAAACACTTAAAGACTTCAGATATTGATAGTCCTCATCAGGATAATGACCATCCCATTCCTCATGAGATGATCAGGATCACTCAGACTCTCAAAATGTCTTATCATGTCAAAGAGATCATGTAGAGGCAGAGTATACATATCTTGCCATGTGTAAATATTTTCAATACCGTGATCTCTGATTACATGCCATCTTTCCAAATTTTTAGTGTATCTCCAGGACAAGAAGGGTGTTCCTGATGCTGTATGAGCTATTTGAATTGGAGTTGGTGTAGCATCCTCTGTTTGCATATCCTCTGGATCATCTGACTCATCCTGATGTTTGGAGATGGATGCTTCTTTCTTCTTCGTTATTGGCTTTGGTTTGGAAGCCATCCTTTTTCTCCTCTTTGAACCTTTTAATTGACAAGACCGGCCTGCAACACCTGATTAATCTTCTTTGTCTTTCTTAGTTGGTTTTCCTCTCTCACAGGGTCAGATTGAGAGTGGATAGAACCCTAGTGTGGATCAGAAATGGAAGCTTGCTCAGGTTCAGCAAGAGATCCAGGTTGTGTTGTCTCGAATGGTTCATCCTTAATATCTACTTCCTGAGGGATCTAACTTGGTGGGGAATGTAAGTAACAAGTTTAGTTCTTTGAATCTTCTGCTTGATCAGTCTGATATGCTCATCCATGGTGGATAGAGACATAGGACCAAGTCTCCTTAAGGAGAATCCATAGAGCTTCAAGAAGCTCGTCATCCTCTGCCTATCACCAGACTTCTTCATACTTTTCTGGATGATGGCTCTTGACTTTACAGTCTCTTCCCTAAACTTTCTTTTGGTGATCGTTCTCTCTTTGACTATCTTAAGTTCAAGTTGTTTGAGTTACTCAAACTCAATATAGTCAAAGGGTAAGGGAGGAAGTGTAGCAGCCTGATAGAGGCCTGTGGCACTCACGTAGTTTATCATGTTGATCCTATCTTTTTCTTTGTCTACCTAAGGTTCTTGAGGCACCACATCCTCTTGCATAGGACTTTCTTGAACTGGGGAGAGAGAAGGCACATGGTTGTATAGTCTTTTCTTCTTCTATCTTTTTTGATCAGAAGAAGTAGCTTTGCATCCTTGTCTCCTTTCTTTCCTCTGAGAATTCCTTGTCAGCCAGTTCATTCAACTCATCTAAGGGGAGAGAAATAATATTATCTATGTCACAGGTCTTGGTCTGCAGGTAGTTGTTCCTCACTGCCCTCAACTCATCATTTTGAGTGTTTGGTCTGGGGGCAGCCCTGATAGCAGACTCCATGAGCCTTGCAGACCTAGTAGAGGAACCTTCTCCCCTTAGCCTTCTTTTCATCTCTCTTTCCTCCTCCTCAATCTCCTCAGAAGTCATTTTTCTTTTCCCTTTGTCACTCACAGACCTTTGTGACATAGGGTGGAGAGAGCTTTGACCTTTATTCCTTGGTGTAGCTTCCAAGCTCTGGCCAAAGAGAAGTTGAGATGAACCTTCACCTGCAGGTAACTACAGCAATTGATGATAAGACAGGGCTCTCAGGTTCTACCACTACACCTTTAGTCAAGGCTTCCCCTATAAAGCTAATCTTAGGGTCTGCCTCAACATCCAGTTGACCGATGGCATTGCCTGATTGCCTTAGTCTCCTTCTGAAGCTGAACTTTGGAGTGAATCTGTCTTGGGTTCCTTGAACTAGTTTGTCGGCTTGTTTTCATTTCCTTTGGTTGACAAGTGGTATGTTAACAAGATCTAGAATTTCATAAAAGATCAAGGTCTGAAAATTAAAGACTTCTTGCTGTCATTGAACTCTAAGAATGATGAGGGCTCTTCTATTGTTGGCATAGCTCCACCTAATGATGTCATTTGAAGTTGGTGGAGATGACATTGCCCTTGGTATTCCTTCCTCAAACAGACTCTGAATGTAGGAGTCTATAGAGTCCACATCAATGTGAACTTGAGGACGTTGCTAAGTATCCAGAATTGCAAGTGAGGATGGTGAGTCCTCAATGTCCATACTCCGTAAAGAGCTCCCAGGTTCTGTGACTGTAATAACTTTCTCCCCTTTTTTGGTAGCATCACCGTCTTGCGTAGGTGAGCTAGGAGTTAGGTCAATCACACTCACAGATTCTTGTGTTCCTAGTTGAGCTCCTCTTAAAGGTCCCCAACTAGTTGTTCCCTCAGATGAGAAATCTCAAGTTGCTGATCATTGACCTTGTTTTGCAAGGTAGTCACTTGAGTTTCAAGATGATTGAACTTGGAGACTAAATAGGTGCATGTTTGTGATAGTTTTTGCACCTTTAGTCTCAAATCCCCCTCATCTTCATCAGAAGAATCAGTGGGTGTTGAGATGATTGTACCAAAGTCCTCTATCTTACCACCAGCTTCAGTTTCTTGGCTACTGGATTTCCTCTGCTCACTCAAAATCTCAGTTGAGGTGTCAATGGGCTGAGTTGCCATAGTTGCGGTCTGAATGATGTATTCACTTGCAAAAGTGAGAGCCTCTTCCATATGGATATCCTGAACAGATGCAGGAGTATCCACCTCAGTAATGGGTGACTGATGTGGGCTTGAAAGAGGAGAATCAGGAGCACTCATCTCTCTTTGTGAAGTGGGAAAGAAGAGAGAGTCATGGTACTCACTAAAACCTAAGTCTTCACCAGTATAGAAGTCAAGGTCAGGAATGGGTTGGTTTAAGTTGAAACGCTAGGCATGTAACTGTCCCCTCAAGGTTGATCACTTAAGTGTTGAGCCTCAGAGTGAAGGCTTAAGGCATTTGGGCTTGTGAGCTCATGAGGTTGAGCATAAGGAACCTCAGCACTAATCCTTGAAGTAATAGGAGTAGTCTGCTCCTCATGAGAAGTGGGAGCTCCAATGTCCATTCTTCTTGTGTGGGTGAGTATATGGGGGCTTGCATAGACTGAATAGTCTGAGTAGGGGTTCGTTTGTGATTTCTTTGGTAGGTGAGAGTGATTTGTGGCTATTGAGATGGTGGGATATAGAAGGTGTAGGTTCAACACTAGCTGCTACTGCTTGGTTGTCACCTTGAGCAATGAGCTCTAAAATTTTTTGGGACAAGGGATGTTTCTACCCTAGAGAAGCCAACAGTGAGCTTTCTCAAGATTTTAAAGTTGTGAGGCTTCATATGTCCCAGTTTAAGAATATTACCTATTTCCCTTAAGTATGAACCTAGTTCACAGTTAAGAATGTATTGACCATATCTAGGAAACATGTAGTATTCTAAGGAGTCCAAGTTTGCAAGCAAATTTTTATAAACAAATTGAGAGTACTTGATCTTGACTCCCAAAATCATCCCATGGAAATGAAGGAGAGATCTTAAGGAATCTGGTCCCATCCACCATGCTTGTTTGGCAAGCTACGGATAACCACATGGAGAAGAAATTTCCATTTGGATGAGACCTTCCCTTTCATGAAGGTCTTTATAGAGCAGTCTCCCTCATTGCCTATCTGCGCAAAGGAGTGGTTAACAATTTCTTTAGGGAAGAACACCTCACCTTCTTCATCATCTAGCTGCAGATGAGTGTTGATGATGGCTGGAGTGATGAAGACTGTTCTCCCCTGCACTATGGCAGACAATGCCTTCTCCCCATCCATAACGACCTCATGGCAAGTCTTCCAAAATTCGAGTAGATGATCCTCATAGAGAGTAGGATCAATGATAAGGGAAGTGAAGTAGTTGGATAGAGCTTAGAAATGGCAAACCTCTGAATAATGTGGATCTTTTTAGAGTGTAACAGAGCAACCTGCTTTTGTTGTCTGTGAAACTGCATGGAGAAATCAGGGTCATTTCTACGGTTAAGGGTGGCCATTTGTGAGAATGCTTAAGGATGATGAAAGAAGAATAAAAAAAATTTCCGAGGGAAATTTGGGGTTTAGGTTTGGGGGAAAGATGAAGATGATAGAAAGAAGGGGAAATCGTTGGATTTATATGTGAAAAGGATATAAGAAAAAGTTAATGAAAAAGGATAAACTTTGACATCTGTATGTCGATCCCACCTCTAAAAAAGTAGTTTGCTTTTTGCTCAAAAAGTAGTTTTCTTGGAAATCAAAAAGCTTCTCAAGGTAAATTGTTTTCAGAAGTTATGAAAAAGCATCCGAAGCCAAAATGACTTTGGAAAATTTTCCTAAGAATTTTGGGAATTTTAGCTTAGGAAGAAAATCAAAACTTGAAAGTTTTGTTCAAAAGAACAAAGCTTCTGAGAGTTAATTGCTTTGGAAGAAAGTTGTCCTTGAAAACATATAACTACCTAAAAAGGTTGTAAGCTTCAAAAATAGTTCAGCAATTTCTTCCGAAGGTAAATTACTTATGCAGTTATTTGTTTTAAAGGCATAAGTTTCTTCCGAAGATAAAAGCATATCTTCCGAAGGATCAAAAAATTATCAGAATTCTAAGGAAAGTCTTCAAAAAATTATCAGAATTCTAAGGAAAGTCTTCAAAAATTTTCATCCAAAGAAAACAAGAGCTTATGAAGGTGATAAACCAGAAAACTTAGGACCCACTGATATTATGAAATAATAAGAATTAATTTTAAGAAAAACCTACTCAAAGTTTATCATCCCAATAGCTAATATGAGATACTTAAATCTTTGTTCATCAAAAGCCTTTGTAAACATATCTGCATATTGTTCATTTCTGTGAACTTTGACTAGT